>JAKSZU010000006.1:25873736-27073736 GCA_026018925.1 Tupaia tana | reverse complement strand
TGGGAAATTACCTCAATTGCCACATAAAAGATGGGAATTTGCCTCAATTCCCCCCGCCCCCCCATGGATAAAACTGCTAAGCATTGGGACCAGCAGATGGTGTAATGGCTACATTGCTGGACTCCCATGTAGTCGACTGCAGTTCAAGTCCCAGACCCGGTGGCTTAAACTCACTCCAGGCGTGTGTGCGTGCATGCCCAAGATCCCAAGAGGAGAATGGAGGAGAAGGGATTGCAGTGTGGCCAACCCCCCTGGGGGTGATTTCTTGCTTTCTGTCTGTCTCTCTCCGTTTTTCGGGCGAGCACATGCACCCCATACCAAGAACCTCTCAAAACAAACAAAAACAAACAAATAAAACCTGCTAAGCGAAGCCCCATTTTATGAATGAAAAAACTGACTCAGGGATGCTAATGGTTGACTTGAAAGTGACAAATCACATCAGAGAAAGAAGATGCCAAAGAAGCTCAGGGCATCCAGGAGCCACATCTCATAAGGGCTATGTACCTGGCACAGTGACGAACACTTCCCAGTAGCACCCCCACTAACCTCTGAGGAAGCCACTTTATCCCCACGTCACAGCTGAGAATACCAAGGCAGGGATACTGATGAATTTTGCCCCAAGTCACACAGGACCTCCGTGTTTAGAACATGGCCAGTTCATCGATGTGGTTTCTTCATGAAGTCAGACAGAAGTGAGCGTGTGACATGCCACTGCGCGTGCCTCTGACGTTTGGGTCAGCAGATGGCATGGAGGTTAAGGCAGCTGGGTCCCACATGGCTGACTGGGAGGTTGGAGTACCAGACCCTCGGCTTGAAAAACATGATGATTGGAACCAGCAGTTAGCGTAATGGCTATGTCGCTGGACTCCCACATAGTCAACCGCGGTTCGTGTCCCAGACCCGGTGGCTTAAAACTCACGCCGGGCACGTGTGCGTGCGTGCCCAAGATCCCGAGAGGAGAATGGAGGAGAAGGGATTGCAGCGTGGCCATCCCCCCTGGGGGGTGATTTCTCGCTTTCTGTCTCTATGTCTCTCTCTGTCTGTCTGGCGAGCGCACACGCCCTATGGCAAAAACCTCTCCCCAAAAAAAAAGAAAGAAAAAGAAAAACATGATGATGTGTGCATGCATGACCAAACTCCCAAGAGGTGAATGGAAGAGAAAGGATTGCGGCCTATCAAAAAAAAAAAAAAAAAAAAAAAGAAAGAGAGAGAAAGAAACCTCTAACTCTGAAAACACACGGACGCTAGTACTAGCACCGTGTGCTGCCTACACGTGGCACTTCGTAATTGTTTGCGGATTAACCGACACGGGTAAGGATTTACATGAACAACATGAAATTTCACTAGGAGTCACAAATATGAAACCCGCATACGTTCTGCATACAAATACGCACTCATATATGTGTAGGTGCTTTACTTCAAGAGTTACCAGTCATTGTGATCCCTGTAAAACATGTGCCAGACATTGTAGGGAGAGGGCAGAGTAACCTTCCCCTTCCTCCGACACTAGTAAACAAACAGAGAAGGCGGAGTAGACAAGAACACGATGACAACTCTAAGGCGGGACACAATTCAAATTCAGATGTCATAAAGTGAGTTTGACTGGCTTTATAGAGCCAGAGAGGACACTTGTATTATACACAAGACATGGAGCCAGACTGTGGGTCAGGCTCCGGCAGGAAGCAGAAGGCACACTCAAAGGATTTAACTGAATAGTTATACACAGGGACTGCTTACGGAGGTGCAGGCAGGAGCCAGGCAGGGGACAGCACCCGAGGGCCAGCAGCGGGAGGAAACTGACTACTGGGTTGTTGGGGGAAGTCATGATGCATTTTTGTATAGAAAAAGACTTTGTGACTTTCCCAACAAACTAATACCTCTAGGTCTGTAGAACAAGGGGAGAGAGTGGTGCTAGGACCCTAGGGGAGCTGGAGCCATGAACCGGAAATGGCTGTCAAGAGCTAGGAAGAAATCTTTCACTGTCAGACCCTCAGCAAGGCTGAGGGGACAAAGAGGCTAATAAAAACCCCAATACGCTCTCCCTTACTGCCAATGCCTCTCATTGGCTGAACCCAGCCAGGGAGAGAAGATCAGGAGCCTGGGGATTGCCATTCATAGAAGTAATCCTCTTGGTACAGAGGAAGGCAGAGAACGAATTAGAGAGCAGAGGAAGGAATGAGAACGCACACACATTCTATTATAAATTGCACACACACATACACACATTGAGATGTATTTGGGATAAATGCACCTTTGACTTTTCAAAAAAGATGAAGTCTTTTTTTAAGAACAAATCATCAAAGAATTTAACTATGAACATCAAGGTCTTAAGGCATATCTTCCTATTTTAAAATACAGGAACTTATTTATGCACAAATAACTTCTATAGGATGTTTGTATTGTTTAAGGCATGGCATATTTGTTTATAGAGGATTCATAAGTGAAACTGTTCAGAAGACAGCTCACCAACCATACAATGTTGCCTCGTTTTTTTTTTTTTTCTTAAATCCTCCATGCCCACATTCGCCCTAATTTCCTAAGATAGAACAAACTCCTAAGTTTGCACATTAATGCATTTTTCTGTTTATATTTTCTAGCAGTGGCAATTAAAACAATCTCAGAGGTCAGCCAAACGTCTTAAATAATGAATGAGAGTCAGATATACTGTCTGTAGATTCACAAGTGTAATAAGACATGTTACAAGAAACCACCTGGAAAACAACACTTGGCAGGTGATGTCTCAGGGATTCCCATTTCAAACAGCAATTTTACTGCCAAACAATGCTTAACCTTTCACGGAGACCCTTGGAAAAAATTCCAGAAATATCGGTGCTGACAAAAAGCCATTTCTTGGGCACATCTACTGCTGGCAATGGGAATCTGGTACCAGGATGAAGATCAAGACCTCTCGTCAGGATGGGGCAGAGGAGGTGGAGAGAAACCTCAGGGAGGAGGAAGAACGTTAAGAAAAAAGTCTCATAGTTACCTCCCAATTAGTGACCAGATGGTTGAGATTTTTTTCAGGACGTGGTCAGTCTCGGAAATTCTAGCCCGTACTACTTAAATGTCCAATCCTGGGAAAAGAGCTGCACAAGATCCGGGCTTTCAACTCTATGGGAAATATGCTGCCATTTAAACGAAGGAGTCTGTGATAACATGGAAAGGCTTGTGTTTCTTCATGGACAATGTCTGAATCCCCAGGCTATACTGCAGATGGTATAGGGAATTCAGGGCACAGCAATGATGTATATAGTGTAGGGCAACCTGTCGGAGTACAGACTGGGCACCAGGACCTGTCGGAGTACAGACTGGGCACCAGGACCTGTCGGAGTACAGACTGGGCACCAGGCCCAGACTGCGGACACCTGAAAAACTGGAGAGCTCGGAGCAATGGCCCTCAATACTGAGTGCCTCAGTGATCACTTTTGTGAATCAGAGGTAGTAACAATATGGGGGGGGGGTGGTCTCAAAACGTTCAGGGAAAATGTATATTATGAAAAAACTATGTACATATTTCATTTTTTTGCACTGAAGCAAATTCCCACTTTGATTTCATTTTTCCATTCCCTTTTGAAACCCCCTTGCATGTTCTTCATAGGATCATTGTGAGGATGAGATAAATTCACACACGTGAGGCTTCTTAGAACCGGCAGGTAATAACTGCTCAGTAAAGCTTAGCTATATTACATCATGTGGTGCCTGCCCTCAAAGTCTTGGTTAAGTAAAAGACAGATACAAACAGGAAAGCCATGGTAGGATGCTAAGTGCAGTTAAGGACCTTCTTTCAGGCTAGCATTGTATCAGGAACGGAACAGCTTGGGAGGGCCTCCCATCTCCCATTCATAAAAACAAGAGAGTGGCATCCTCGCTGCTTGAGTCAGACCGGAAACACAGGAACAGACAGTCTGCTTTCTCCTGCATTCTGTTCTTCCTGACACCACTGAGAGCTTCTGGAGTTTATTTCATCTTCAAAGCTTCCCAAAGTCTGGGTTGCACAAAAACAAAGGATGGAAGACAGAGGAAACAATACCCAGCATGAAGGCAGACTCCCCGGCCTTCACAGTCACTGGGTGAGTTAGAAACAGCGCTCAGCTCTTCACAGGCTGGAGTGCACCAGGTCACCTCACTGCTGTGTCATTTATAAACAGCGTGCACAACAGCCCAGGATGTTCTCTCACTGGGATCAGTCAGCAATCTCCAAAGCAAGGAACCCCTCTTTTTCTCCCCAAATCTCTCGATAGTTATTCCTTCCTTTGAAGTGGAAGGAGAAACTAAAATTACTTTCATCTGCTTAGAAAACAAGCAGAGTACTTGGAGTCCAAATGAGAATCAAATGAGGAACCAGGCAGCTCAAGTCCGAGTGAGCCTACGATCTGCCTTAACTCTGGAGATGAGGTGACGCGTAAATAAATCTCTACCTGTATCAGTTTGGCAACCAAAGATACCAAACCGTGACTCAAAATGACTTCAACAGAGAGGAAATTAACCACTTCACATGGTAAGTACAGAGGGGCTGGAGTCCCGCTTCTCTCGGACTCACTTCTTCCTGAGTACTGGCTTCACCCTAGGCTGGAGGCAAAATGCCGAGAGCAGTTTAGACAGCGATGTGCAGAGGAAGCAAAGGGACCATCGATGTTGGGTCTTTTCCTTAGTAATGAGCAAACCTTCCCTGGAAGCTCCGCAACAGGCTTGCCTTTACACTTCATTTCTCGGACTTGGATCGAATGCTTTTTCCTTGGCTTGTTCTGGGTGTAGAATGGAGGTCCTGAGACCAAAGTGAGCTAATCAGCTCAGGGGATGGGTGCTTCCCAGTCCCATGACCAACTGCGCCTCCCCATGAGCTGCCAGGGAGGGCCAGAGATGGAAATGAAAATGAATACGAGAATCCTTTAAAAAAAAAAAAAAGGGACCAGCAGTTGGCATAATGGCTATGTTGCTGGACCCCCATGTAGTCGACTGCGGTTCTGGACCCCCATGTAGTCGACTGCGGTTCGAGTCCCAGACCCGGTGGCTTAAACTCACGCCGGGTGCCTATGTGTGCATGCCCAAGATCTCGAGAGGAGAATGGAGGAGAGCAGATTGTAGCATAGCCATTCCCCCAGGGGGTTGATTTCTCGCTTTCTTTTTCTCTGTCTTTGTCTTTCTGGGGAGTGCACATGCCCTATAGCAAAACCCTTCAAAAAAAAAAAAAATTGGTCACCCACCATATAAATCATGCTCCTACCATATCCCAGCCTCTTCCTAAAGTCTGCTTTTCTTTAAGTAACAGAATGCATGTAGAGAAGATAACGCTGTCCCTCTAAGAACAAGCCTAGAGCAGTGGGATCCAAGATGGCTACCATAATGACCCCTTCTTCATAATGTCATTTACATGCTAAACACACAACTACCAGCACCATGACAGTTTATAATCACTAGGGAAAGTACTGAAATCTCCTTACGAGGAGGAAAAGGGGGTGGGTTTTGGAATTCCAGGAAACCCCTACCTTTTCCAGGGAGAGCTTTGAATATTCCTCCCCTTTATTATCCATTCTGTCCCCTCATTACCCCATTTGCTATATCCTTTAACTCCCCAACTCAAGACAAGCAAGAAGTGAATTCATGAGCTCAGCTCTCTCTCTTCTCCATTGCTTGGCCACTGAATAAAGCTTGTGCCATGACACTCCGTTTTGATTTTGTAAGTTGGCTCTGTGACACTGGACAGTAAAAGATCTCATCTTTGGGAGTAAATTAAACATTGGCAAAAAGTTCATGGAAAATGTGTATCATGAAAAAACTAGGCATGGGTTTCAAAATTTCTGCACCAAAATAAACTTGTCTTGAATTCCATTTTTCCATGAACTTTCTGAAGCTCCCTCATAGATATCAAAGTAGTTAACATGGTACACAGTTTGTCCTCACAGAAAGGACCCTGAGAAGCCATAGCATCAAACACATTCAGAAACACCTTCTGGCTGATACTCTACACAGACGGTTTCCAATTTAGGATGGTCTGACTCGTTTTTCAACTTCATGATGATGTAGAAGTGACCCAAGTTTCTCACTTTCAGCATAGTACTCAGTAAATTACATGAGATAGTCAACAGCTTATTCTATACTAGGCTTGGTGTTTGATGATTTTGCTCAACTGTAGGCTCATGTAAGTGTTCTGAACATGGTAGGTTAGGCTAAGCCATGTTCAGCAGGTTAGGTATATTAGATGCATCTTTGACTTGAATTTTTAATGCACGATGGGCTTACTGGGACGGAACCCCATTGTAAGTCAAGGGCATTTGTACATAAGATGCAGCACGGGGGGGCTGGCAGGTAGCGTGGTGGTTAAAGGTGCTGGATTTCCACATGGCTGACCACAGTTCGAGTTCTGGATCTGGTGGCTTGCTTCTTCCCATTCCCTTTTTCTCTCTCTGTCTCTTTCTGGTAAAAATGAAATAACAACAAATGGAGTTAAATAAATAAATAATTCTTAAAAAAAAAAAAAAAAAAAAAACATGCAGCATAGGTAATGAGCAGATAGAGGAGACTTTAACATGCTAATATGAATACTCCATAGCCACTTTATTCCAACCTGGGCTTGTGTAAATATTACCACTGAGATGAAAGCACAATGTGGCTCATTTGAATATCTGTCCCAAATGGTCACCTACAGCTGCAGGGTATAAGTGCAGAGGAAGAATGGAGAGGAGGGTTCCAGGGAGAAAAGGGGGCATCAGGCAAGAGACTCACTTGCCACTAAACTTGATGTATGGAAGTGGGAGTAAGAATTTTTTAAGGTGTCAGGGGAGGGCAGGGGACTAACAGAAGAAACAATGATTACAGAAGTATACAGGAAACTGGAAAGCAGATGAATTAGTGGAACTCATTTTGTAGATGAGAGAAAACTGAAACCTAGCAGTGGTGCAAAAGGCATGATAGTAGGCTGGGATTCAGGTCCCAGGGCTCCAGAGAGCCCTTGGAATTGGGGACCCCTGAAAGCAAGAGGGCTGGGTGAGGGTCTGTGCACAAAGCCATTAGATCCCCGTGTCACCTTTCTTAGTCCTAGATCCCAAGTGAGGGCCTGCATTCTGAAATCTGTTTGTTCTGTGGCGTAATGACACCTCTGGCCTCAGAGACACCGGGTGTAAATAAACAGAAGAATAAGAGAAAATCTCCTTACCTAATGGTTAGAGACTCCTTGTCACCTTCTCAGCTGACTCAGCCAACAAATGCCCCTCTTTGAGATTTCTCTCCACCTGGTTAGTTTCCCCAGAGATAAAAGATCTCCCACTAATGGTGGGGTCCTCCGATGAAACCACAGAAAGTTAATCCTGCAGCAGAGGTCCTCGTGCAAACTGCACATTTGAATCACCTGGGGAGCTTTTAACTCTCACTGCTATATTCAGTTACATGGCAAACATGTGTAGAGTATTCACTAGGTGCCAGGCGTTGTTCTAGATTCTGAGAGCCTGTTCTAGGTCTCCTTCTTGATAAGAAGAAACGAACTCCGACTGGGTAGAGGCTCCATCCTTCAACCTTCTAACTAGTTTTCCAAGATTGTCAAAGATGATCAAACAGCTGAAGAAAGCCTTTAACAAGGAAAAGCTTAAAAACCAAAACCAAACAAACAAACCTAAGGAAATCAGAGAAAACACAAACAGTACAGGGAAAAGAAAAAACACTTCAAAGAAGCTGTGATTGAGAATCCACAGAGAGTTGAGAAGCTTTTCATCCATGAATTGGTAACAGGAAGTTATAAGGAAAAATTTTTAGAAGTTTTTAATGAACTCTTGGGTATTAGAAAGTTCATAGCACACATAAAAATTGATACATGGGTCGAAAGACAAAGTGAGGAAATTTCCCAGGAAGTAAGACTGTTTAAAAGGAAATAGAAAAAGAAAATCAGAGATTTGATTCATGAAGGCCCTTTTCCAATTTATAGATGTTCCAAAAGAGAAGAAATTATTTTACAAAAACTTTCAAAAAAAAAAAAAAAAAAAAAAACTCTTCAGAACTGAAAGGCAGAGTTTCCAGATTGAGAAAGCCCATTAAAATGGATAGAAAGACACTCACACCATAGTATATTACAAATAAAACTTCACTACTGAAAGAAAGGATATTACAAAGGACAAGGAAGGAATTCTAAAAGCTTTCAAAGGGGGGGGAAATAGATTCAAAATATAGAAATTAGAATGCCATCAGACATCTGCACAGCACTACTGAAACCAGGCAGAGCAACACTTTCCAAATTCTGAGAAGGAGCTTCCAGCCCAGAATTTATACCCATCCCAACTGTCAGCCAACCTTGGAAGATCTCAAGAAACTTAGCTCTTGTGTTTGCTTCCTTGGGAACTTCTGAGAGGTGTGTTTTACCAGAAAGAAAGAACAAAGATGAACCTGTGAGGTCCAGGAAACAGGGGATGTTGCATGAAAAACAGGCAAAATGAATTTCCAGTATGATGATGAAAAGAGCCCCCAGATGATTATTCTGTGACTGGGCTTAGGAATGGCAGATGCAGAGCAGAGCAAGGGACAGAGGGTTGGGAGAGAAGCAGAGGTGGGCAGTGAGTTCTGGCTGTTTAGAAATAAGCACAGAGAGCTGAGAATGCTTGTCCCTGGGGCACAGGAGTTGAGGTCGGTGAGGAATGGGATGAATGACTGATATTCTTAGGAGTTTTCTTTAATGGCTAGAGGGTACATGTACTTGCCAGAGAGCAAGAGAGAGTCAGGGATGGAGAAAGCACCCTCCAATGAGGCATGGTCATGCTGCAATCTCTTCTCCATTTCTCTTTTCTCTCAGGATTTGGGGCACACCATGCGTGTACACAGTATATTTCTCAAGCTGTTGGGGCTGGGACTCAAACAGCAGTCAGCCATGTAGGATCTGGCTCCCTTAACCACTATGCTATGGGGCCAACCTGTAACATGGGACTTTTTAAAGGATATATATGGATAGTTTAGATAAGGGAAGGAAGGAAGCTCACCATGGATCTAATTCCAGAGTGAGGATCTAAGCAAGAAGCAGGAAGATTCTCAAGTAGCATCCTGGAGTGCCCTCTCTCTAGAAGGCAGAGCAAGGTACTTGGTGAAAACTGGGGAGCAGAAGACTTGACGAGGGAGTGCAGGCTGAGAAGATGGGAAGTGACCTGGATGCCCTAGGAGGCAGGGTGGAATGGGTCACTGTTCTTCTTCCAGGAAACAATTCCTGAGTGTGCCGGCCAGGGGCCACATAGATCGGCAGGAACAGAAGGTCCAAGAAAGCCCTCCTAGGTGCCAGGCATGGTGGGGCAACTCATAGAAGGCTACTTTCACCCTGGATTAGGGGGAGGATAGAAAGATCTTCTGGACAATTCTAACCAACAAAGCAGGTTCACGAAGCCCAAGGTAAGCCTCATAACCCAAGTCCACACTCCCTCTGCTGCCCCAGGGCACTTTCCCTTGCATATCTATTTCCTTTTCTGTTTTGTAGAAAACAGAAGCCCTGAGAACTTTGCTCTGTACTTCAGAACTTGACCCAGGCCTTCCCAAAGCCCACTCTGCCCATGGAGCTCCACTGCTGCCCCCTAGGGGTAACGTGTTTCACTGCATAGTCCTAAAAAACCAACTGTAATAGAGTCCTCTACCTTCAACTCCTTTCGCATCTCAACCCAAAGAGAGAAGCAACAAACTGTCTACAAATTGGTAAGTAGCAACTGCCCAGACCGGTGCTTAGGGGGAGGAGGATCCCCTTGCACCTGACTTTTTAGTTTGGCTGAATTAAGAGAGCAAAGCCCGACAGTACTATGTCTTGTTCAAAAAGATACGTCTGTCTTATTATTTAGAGTTTATGTGCCCCCTTATGATATCAAACTTGCCAACCTATTTTTTATGAAAAGTGTTTACTGTTTACATTTGCAGAATTTTTCTCCCAGAAACGGTTCTCGGGATGACAGCGCTAATCACTCCTTTCCTCCCCTCCATCTCACGTGACAGATTGACTTCATCGCACTCCTAGTATTTATAAACGGCCTATTAGAGAAGGGCTACATGTTAGAAAATGCCATTCTCTTCCAAATACCCTTCATCTCGAAAGATCTGTGATCTGTGGATGCTATCATCAAAACAGTTTGTGAAGCAGTGGCGGGCTGTTGTGGAAGCAGGCTGTTTCGTAGTGTGGGGCAAAGAGCTGTCCTTACACAAGAGTGCGGGCGCCTGTGAGGGCACAAACACCGCAGATGCCTTCCCCAGCGGCCCAAGTGAGACACAAGGGCCAGGACAGTGTGGCAGAACACTAGGGGCTCGCCCATCCCCGCCCTTTCTCGAGCTTCAACAGCACCTCACATGAAGGTGTCTGAAAGAAACGTGGCTCTGGAAGCCTTCGACACTTGTCCCTTGTGTGATCCTGCTTCCCTGCCCACCACACACACACACACACACACACACACACACACACAGACACACGGCGCCTCCTTCTGTCCAGCAACTGACAAGCCAGTTCCAAGTCACTGAGGAATAGAAGAAATCCGCTCTGAACACACAAGACCCCCGAGTCAACCCAAGTGACCTCCGAGAGTACAGCAGATGGTGGGGTGACTGCTCCTCCTCCCTAGCTGGGGCTCGAACACCCCCACTTAAGGATTCAGTCTCTGTTCGCCTCCCACCCTCCGACTGGATCCGGCAGCCTGAGGCCGATTCCTACCTGGAGTTTGAAGTCACCTCCCTTGGGGGGTTTCCTCTCGGCTTCCTTGGGGTCTGCCGGGAGCCGCGGGCCTCGGTAATCCGCCGGGCGGGCGAGCCACGCCGGGGCCGGTCATGAGCCTAATCACCTGCTGGCAGTCGGCGGGCGGGCGCGGCTGCTCAGCGCGGGCTGGGCGCCCGGAACGCGGCCCTCCCGCGGCCGGCTCTGCTGTCCCGGGGCGGCTGCGAGCAGCCCTCCTGGAACATGGTTCCTCCCTGCAGGGCTGCCCGAGCGCTCCCCTCCGCCGGCTCCAGATCTGTGGGAGGACCCCTCCTCCCTGCACGGCTGGTCGAGGAGGTTAGGAAAAGACTGTAATGTAATCCCGCCTCGGCTCGTCACTCCCAGCTCACTTGTCAAAACTCCACGGCATTCCAGATCCCTTCCCGGTCACTCCCTTCGCGGGCAAGAGGAAACCGCCCCGGGAGGACTTGGGGGAGTTTGGGGTTGCTCGTGCAGGCACCTTTGTTTACATCGAGGGCTCAGGAGCTTCCTGCGGTCAGGGGGAGCAGGCTTAGAGGAGACGCCCTCCCCAATCTCCCCCTGTGCAAAGGCCCGCCTCGGGCCCAGCAAGAAGCTCCACCTCACCAGCATCAGTCCATTTCATAATCACTGCGTTTCATAATCGGCAGCGGCTGGGGTGCTTATGGGGAGGGGGTCCCCCAGCTAAAATAACCACCACGGCATGGGGCAGGCCATCAGGGAACTTTCCCTTCTCCTGTCAGATTCCTTCTGGAGTAAGCTAACTGGCTGCCGAATGACAATCTACTGGAGCATTTCCTTCATACCTTCTGGGCGCCTCTGCCCTCCCACCTTCCAGGGGTTCAGGCAAGGAGTCCTTCTCCAGTACCTCCTACATGGGCTTGGGCAGAGCAGCCATCTCTCCGGCTGCAAACTGATGAGGAAGCCCGACCCACGAGGTCCTTCTGTTTACCTCACACCCACTGAGGGCTTCCTGCCTTCAATTAATGGGAACACAAATAAGACAGGAAAGGAGTGTTTGCTTTTCTTAAAGCAGGAGCTGCGTTGGAGAGCGAGGGAGGGAGGGGTCGCTCACATTTCATAGCTTTCCAAAACTTCAATTGTACTGGATTTTATTGCATTTTTCCACTCCTAATACTTGTTGAAAAGTCAAAAAAAAAAATTGCCGTGCCAAACCTCAAACCATTAAGGAACTTTTCAAAACACATTTTCACCTGGTTTGGAAAGCGAGCTACGTTGGAGCTCCGAGGTGGAGCGAAGCTAGAAGCAGGGCGATTCCCACCACCGCATGGCAGGCGGCTTGGCACAGACTCATTCACTCACACCTGGGCCTGTCTCCTGGGACTTGTGCAGACCACTCCTCTAGGTTCCTAGCAGAATCTTGCCTCACTCTCACTCCACCTCATTCTCCAACTGTGCTTCTCTTCCTAGGTTTCCAAAACCCCCTACGAAGAAATGAGCTTTGCTATGGACGGATCTGGTGGAATTTGAAGCAATTAATTATAATGGAAGAGGGAAAGAAGGTTTCAATTCCCAGTACCATTACTGCCACCAGAAGGGGCAGTTAGAGGTAGGGGGGCCAACCCATGTCAGGCCCAGGCTGGAAAGTTGCCCACTCTCAGAAGTAGCTGGAGAGAACACTTGGTAAATAGTCATCATAATTACCAATCCTGGAATTACCCCCAGTTGCTTCATTCAGGTTGGCATAACAGCAAACCCAGAAGTCAATGGGAGTGCCAGTTCATGGCATTCCTCCTCAGGAAACGCTGGAAGGAAACAAAACTCCACGATAAAAGATATCTCAGAGAGGTTTAGCCAGGCATACTGCAACCATCCACGCCGCATGGCGATTAGAATGCTGCACGTGGCCAGGGAAAGCTTTGCAAATCAGGCCTCATAAAACAGCCTTTCCTGAATCACAGCAAACTAGGCTGATGATTTTAGAATAAACCAGAGTGGAAGACTTCTCTAATAGAAAGTGTCTGGCTTACAAATATGGTCACTCCTCACTTAATGGCTTAACAACCAGCAGGACTTACGACCCATTCTTTGTCTTGTTCCCGCAATTGGCTAGTGGTCACTACATGAACCATTCACAATCCCGTGAGGCTACACATTTTGTTTATAAATTTGGGGGATCAGCAGTTAATGTAATGGCTATGTTCCTGGACTCCCATGTAGTTGACTGCAGTTTGAGTCCTGGACCCGGTGGCTTAAACTCACGCCAGGTGCATGTGCATGCGTGCCCAAGATCCCGAGAGGAGAATGGAGGAGAAGGGATTGTGGCGTGGCCATCCCCCCTGGGTGGTGATTTCTCGCTTTCTGTCTCTCCGTCTCTCTCTTTCTGGTGAGCGCACGTACCCTATAGACAAAACCTCTCAAAAAAATTTTTGTACATTACTTGTATTCCCACAGTAGTATTCTAAGTAAATAAAAATGATTACACTGGATTTATATTATGTTGTGGGGTGTCTTGCCACTCTCTGGTGCTTATTTAATGTATGTTTTTTGTATGAATAGAATTACATTATTCTAGTGTGGTGTCGTGTGACAGCTATTAAAAAATAAACACCCTATGGTGCCATGACACACCACAGCACGTCCGTCCTGGAGCTCCTTGCTTATCAGCCAATTTGCTTAATGACCTAGTCATAGGAACTGAACTTGGGCTTTTCCGTTCTTCTGCCACAGTGTAGTAGTCCTGGTGGATTCATGAGGATGTTTCTATGTTGATACCTCCATGTCTGATAGGCTTCCTAGGGATTAGGTTCAATACAAAATCATTTCCTAATATTTTTGGAAGTGTTCCTTTTCTTTCTGAAAGCTTTTTTTACTGATGGTTTCCTAATGCTTTAGCTACTAACTTTGTCCCCCTCCAGTCTAGGAAGCAATTCATGATGTGTAAATCAACACCATTTAAATAGAATCTATGGTTTTAAGTATACTAGAAATAAATCTTCTGTTTCCCATCTTGGTTATCTCAACTCAGTTCAGGGTGTGTATATGCTGGAAATTACAGATTTGACCACATCTGTATAACATCTTAATTTCAGGAAAGCTTTCGAATGCATATGGCATTGTCATCAGCTGGCTAGTAAGATAGGATCTAGTCCGTCTTTTCCTTAACTGAGCTTCACTGCTGCTGGAAAAGAGATCAATGGCTTGGTAAACAAAAGGGTGTTTAAAATGTGGTCTACAACTTTATCCTGGGTCTGGTGTAAACAGTATTTGAAATGGCTATATGCACACTCAGAGTCCACAAACATTCATTTGAGGGAGAACTACTGATATGTTAAAGAGTCCGAAGTAGCTACAATACATTAAGGACATAGTTCATTAAAAACAGTTTAGAGATCAGCATGGAGGCTGATTAGAAAGCTGTATCCTCAGGGTCGATGAACAACACGACTGCCACAAATCGGGCTTAATGTCTAGATTCAAGGAAAATTGATGGATGTGAGGATCACAACTGATTGTGCATTTAATGAGAATCTATGTTACTCTAATAAGAAATAAGTAACACAACATGGGGATGGATTCACATTGACATTGAAGGGACATGCTCCACCCGTCACAGTAAAGAATCTGGCAGTCCAGATGGAGGCCCCTTACTTCAAGGAAGAGGTGGAGACACTGGAGTGGTTCCAAAGAAGAACCTCAATGATTAAAGAGACAGAAAATAAAACCTAAAATAAAACCTGTGAGAGAGGTTAAAAGATTGGAAGTTGTTTAGTCTAGAGTGAAAAAGGGCCTAAAGGCAAACTTAACAGTCTTCTCCTAGTTGAAGGGTTATTATAAAGAGGAGATCGACCAGCTGTTCTTCATCTCTACAAAGGACAGAAGAGGTAAGAGAAACAAACTACAACATTAAAATCTGATTAGATATAAAAGAGACTTGCTTAATCCTAATGATGGCTGACTTGACATTAGGATAATCTTGTTTGACATCCCTGGACAATCTGTACCTAGTAGATTCCATCCTAAGAGATACTCTTGCATTTTTAGGCAGAAGCTTAGCTAGGAAATGCCTTCCGTTCCCTTCCAGAAATACAGTGTTCCTTAGGTTTCCCAACACATGCAGAAACAAACATCTTGAGCCTCTATGTTCCCTAATTCACGAACAAGGTGCTGTGAGAACGTAATTCTCCCCCAAAACACTGCTCTTTTGTCTTCTTTGTTGGGGTGGGTAGAAGTATGTCCAACTTCAGACACTGAAAAAATAAGTATAGTTCATAGATTCACTCTCATACATTGTTTTCATGTACAGGGAGCATTGGCTTTTTGTTGAATGAGCACATGAACATTACCTGCTGCTGCTGCTGCTAATAGTTACGAATTATTAAGCTCTTTCTTCATACTGCAATTATATTGGCCACTGCATTAGGTATATTTGAAAGATTATCTATCTCGTTTGTTTTTATCAGTAGCCCTGTGAAATGGAAGTAATTATTTGCTTATTTCTCACACAAGGAAACTGAGTCACAAAGGGGTTAGCTAACATAGCTAGTAAAGCGCGAAGTCTCATGTCAAACCTATGTAGGCAGTCAGAAGGATGTGGTTAATTCTTACACTGCTGTCCCTCATCATTAAGTCTTTTGAGCTGCTTGGAGGGAAGAACCGTTGCAAAAAGATATGCTTGTCTGCCCAAACGGATTAAAAACCAAGCCTTCCACAGGTTTACATCATCTGGGCTGAAGTCATCTTTTCCCAGCTTAACAGAGGAAGGGGAGGATTGAGTTCTGGGTGTGTGGCTTAAGAATTCAACCAAGGTTCGTCTCTAATTTATTAATTAGAAAAATTTCACTATTCATCTAATCTAACTTTGTATACAGTAGGCTTTCCATGATTGTTGAATGAATGAGTGAGTATAAATGCAGTATCACTATTATTCCTTGAGACAAACTGACCTGAATGAAGATTCGTTCTCCAGTATGTTGGTGGTCCAGGTTCTGGTCAGTCATTTCTATGGGCCTTTTGTCAAAATTCTCCTAAGAGTCTCAAAATTCAACTGTTTTGGGGACCAGCAGTTAGCGTAATGGCTATGTCGCTGAACTCCCATGTAGTCGACCATGGTTCGAGTACCGGACCCGGCAGCTTAAACTCACGCTGGGCACATGTGCGTGCGTGCCCAAGATCCCGAGAGGAGAATGGAGGAGAAGGGATTGCGGTGTGAGCATCCCCCCTGGGGGGTGATTTCTCGCTTTCTATCTCTCTGTCTCTCTCTGTCTGGTGAGCGCACGCACCCTATAGCAAAAACCTCTCCAAAAAAAAAAAAAAATTAACTGTTTCTCTTAATTTAGCATCCATGAGGAAGTACAGGGATGGGTCACATATTTTTACAATGTCAGCTATTGGGCTTTTGGAAAAGTCATACACATTTTTGCATAGAAAACCAGAAAAATACATCATGACTTTTCCAACCACCCAATGCTTTTAGATCAAGACAAGATTCTTAATGAAGTTTATTGAGTACTTTTCTATATGGACAACTGATGATTCATGAGTGAAACAGACATCAAAATGATTTTTTTAGAAAGGCAAAAGAACCACACACAAACAAAAAGTAAAAAGGCTTGATCCAAATGACTCTAAAGGACAGATATTTTCCCATTAGGACAATTTATCCGAGTCTATAAACAGAGGGGCATAATTATACAAGTGTTTGTGAAACGATTTAAACCTTAGCAGCTATAAAAAGCTGGCGAGAGGAAGAAAGCGGAAATTCCCAAGAGAAGATCCCCGGCCACATCTGTGGCTATCAGATCTCTGTGAATACAAAGCCTAGCAGTGGCACCAAGCAAAGCAGGAGAAGAAACCTCAGGATTTTGACACAATCCACAAAAACAACTTTGAGTTGTCCTGAAACTGAACAGTGACAATTCTACCCAATAAACTTTCAGCTGATGCATGGGCAGCGTGGTGGTTTAGTGGTTGTCCAGATGTGCTTAATAAAAACAAGATGCCCCGAATTACAAAGGTACTCAGTAAATGTTGAGTGAACGGATAGATGAGTGAGTGAACACTGAACAAATGCTCATGCATTTGTGCCCTTTCAATATCTATTAGGAAGGCATTTGCTTCAAAACTGAAAGCCTTCATAGAGGAGCTGAACTATTTGACACTGGTACGTGGGACATAGACCATGGAATCAGAGCCCGGTTTCTAACCAAAAGATACTAATTTGTGATCTTCTCAATGAACATGCAAAAGGGAAGTGTGGAACTGCAGAAAAAGCTACCATTATCCACAGTATAGATTCTAAAGTCTATGTGCAGTCTTACAGAACCAAGTACTAAATGAATAACATCTGTTAAGTGCTTACTAGATGCTAAGTCCTGTTTTAAGCCCTTTACATATTAACTCATTCAATCCTTATTACAATCGTACACTCTGTACTATTATTACAGGCAATGAAACTGGGCCACAGGATTACCTAATTAGCTAGTAATTAGGTCACTCAGCTAGTAACTGGTCACTCAGCTAGTAAGGAGAGGAGCCGAAACTCAGTGTCCTTTTGGAACCAGCACTTTCTCTTAACTGTTACCCAATGCTAACTGTCCAAATCTCACTTCCTGCCACTCCTCAGCATAAACTTACGGTCCCAATGTATTTACCCACAAATCGCAGAGAATGTCATGATCTCTGCAGGACCTATTCACTGATCGTCCCACCCCACTGATACCTGAGAGGTGACATCGTGAATTTTCCGATGAAGACACTGTACCTTCCTTGGCTCACATTACATCTCCACCCGGCTCTGGAGCTCTTTCAGAGTTGGAGTTGTATATTGTATGCCAGTCTGGAGATGCAGTAGAATGAGAAAGTCCTAGCTTTAAAGTCTCTGCTAATGGCTGCCCCTTGTCCTGGAGTATTCTCACCTCCTCATTTGAAATTTGCTTTGAAATATTTTGATCAGACTGTGATGTCAAGTGATATCAACTGTCATCTATACTCTAGAGGCTATGGGCTAATGTTTGAAGGACATTGCCTAGGAGTCTATACTCTGCAGCTGTGCTGAATACTGGAAATCCCATTACTTAAGTCTGTAGCATACGTTTCTGTCATTACCAAGGTGGAAGTTAGATATATCTTTTTCGTCTGTGGAATGAGAGATTTTCAACTGCAGTTGGTTAGACATGTCTTTGCCTCCTGGGCTGTAAGAATCAAGTGGCGTCAGCTCTCTTACACTTCTGAGTGTTAGCTTCAGCTGTGGCGATGGGTCTGTAGTTTGCCTCGTTAGTAGAAGATTCTGATACTGGGTAAGGTGACTCTTCTTTCCGAATTCTGGCCTGTGTTTCTGAGTGAACCTGCTGGGCAACAGCTGATGAGAGCATCTACAAGAACAAGCAATGAAGACGCTACCAAACTCCTAATAGCAGGTTGTGTGGGTGTCAAGGACTTACTTTCCTGGTCCCCTACCACTAGCAGTGAGGTTGTAGGTCAAGATACACCCTTTTCCAACCTTTCCTGATAATGAGAGGCTACTGATGTTGCACAAAAGAACTTGACAACTATGAGCACTCAAATGGCTCAGGCAAGCCTGTAACACCTCCTTTCCTACCTTGGTCTCTTGGCAAACCCTCATTCACCTTTAAACAGCTCAAAAATCCCCCCTACTGCACAAGTTTTTGTGATCAATCAACTTCCCTCAGGAGCTCTGAGAGCTGCTGACATGGCTGCCCGTACATCATTGAGATCTTTACGATAAACCCCAATTACCTAAGAAAACCTGGGCAAGTCTCTTCTACACCCTTACTTAGCCTAGGAGTATATTTTAGGATATGGTTTATTGAGCCAGGTACCATGTGAGGTGCTGAGGAGACACTGATGGGCCACAGGCGCTTAGAGACCAAGGTGGAACAAATGAAGCAACAGGCAGCTCCAGTGAATTGCGGGATTACTGTGAAGTCCAAGGAGCTGTGAGAGGCCCTCAGGAACACCCATTTAGACCTGGACGGTTAAGGAAGGCTTAAGAAGAAGTGACTTGGGACCAGCACATGACATAATGGTTATGTCACTGGACTCCCATGTCATAGGTGGTGGTTTGAGTTCTGGACCCTGTAGCTTAACACTCATACCAGGCACATGTACATGTGTGCCCAGAATACTGAGAGGAGAATAGAGGAGAAAGGATTACAGTGTGGCCATCCCTGTTGGGGGTGGGGGGGGTGGGGTGATTTCTCGCTTTCTGTCTCTGTCTCTCTAGCGAGCCCATGTGCCCTATAGCAAGTCTCTCTCTTTAAAAACTTTAAAAAGTGACTCTAAACTGAGCCCTTAAGAAAAGATTTTAGGAAGCAGAAATGGCAAGCACAAAGACCCAAAGCCGAGGCAGAGAATACCATGTTCCGTGGACTGAACGTTTGGTTCTGGCTGCAAGTTTGGTCAGCCTGGAGTTTCTGTGAGGGGAGTAGAAAATTGAAGAGGCAGTGGTTGGGACTTCATCCTTGAGGGACTTTTAGAGAGAAGTGGCATGGACAGATTTCCATGCTATAAGATTACACTGGAAGAGAACATCCCCAAAAGTCAGCAGGGTAGAGGCAGAGAAAGGGGTGAGCAGGTTGTCATAACAAATACAGGCAAGAAAAGATGGCAGCAGGCCTAGATGAGATGCTGTGGGCCAGAGCTTCCCTTACGTCGTGGAAAAGACTTGCTCCGTTTACTAGTGCTCTCCTTTTGCTAGACTGTCAATACCTTGAGGACCGAAATTGGAATGTATGCATCTCTGGAGCCTCAGTGGTCACAGGTGATAAAGCTCTCAGTAAAGAGTTTGTGGGTACCTGTTAAATTCCTTATATAGAGGGGCCAGCAGGTGGTATGGTGGTTAAGGCAACGAACTCCCGCATGGCTGATGGTGGTTCAAGTCCTGGACCTGAAGGCTTGCTTTCCCATTTTCCCTCTCTCTGCCTCTCTCTGGTCAGATTAGATAATAATAAGTAGATAAATAAATAGATACATAAAACATTAAGTAAAAGAATTCTTTAAAAACATTCCTTATGTATAAAAGTGATTTTTCTGGGGGGGAGAGGTTTTTGCTATAGGGTGTGTGCACTCGCCAGAAAGATAGAGACAGAGAGACAGAAAGCAAGAAATCATCCCCCAGGGGGGATGGCCACACCGCAATTCCTTCTCCCCCATTCTCCTCTCAGGATCTTAGGCATACACGCATATGCTCCTGGCGTGAGTTTAAGCTACCGGGTCCAGGACTCAAACTGCAGTTGCCTACATGGGAGTCCAGCGACATAGCCATTACACCAACTGCTGGTCCCAACAAAAGTGATTTTTTAAAAGAGATTTTGCTATAGGATGTGTGCACTTGCCAGAGAGACTGAACAAGACAGAGAGACAGAAAGTGAGCAATCACCCTTCAGGGAGGATGGCCACACCACAGTCCCTTCTCCATTCTCCTCCTGGGATTTTGGCCATGCACACATATGCACCCAGCATATGAGTTTCAAGGCATTAGGGGTGGGACTCAAGCCATGGTTGACCATGTGGAGTCCGGCACCTTAACCACTACATCATCTGCTGGCCTACATTTCTTGTCGCTAGACTCCCACTGCCATCCCCATCTCCACGGCATCTTCTGTGCCTTTACTGCCTGCAAAATCTCTTTTCACCAGTCACTGTGCTCCCTAACATTTAGTTGCTCCAAGGTACAGAGTGACCCCTACTTCCCTTCGTAACAAGCAGGCTTTGATTCTTGTCTTCCAGCTCCCTAAACAGCTCACATTGTCCTTTTCTCCCACCATGGCTCATTCTATTACTCATCCAATCAAGACTTCATATATGCCCTGGCTTAAGGAGCTCTCCTGCACCATCTTGAGAATTTTCCAGTGGTGACCTCACATAATGCAGAGTGGCTACTCCCTCCCATCTGATATCTTAAATCCATTTCATTATTTAATTATATATAAAATAAAACAGTCCTCCCATCTGCAAGACCCATTCACAAACTCCAACTAACCTGATACAGAACCTCATCCAACCTTCATCCTATTAATATGTATTCTTGTCAGTTATGTGTGGTTCAATGTTTCCTCTTCAAAGACATAATTTCAGGACATTAGAAGTTCATGTCCTTCTCTCTACCTCCTTTGTCTGTAATACATACTCAAGCTCCTGTTCCATCTCCCCGTGGCCTGTTCCCTGACCCAGTCAAGGAAACTTGCTCCAGCCCACAGAGTTGTTTAGCTTTGACCCACCTCTGAGGATGGGGCAGTGGGCAATGCAAACTTAGAAGCAGAAAAATCCATTGCAGTCACTGCCCACTTGGACGCCTGGCTGGCACCCGACCCTGCTGGATGGCTTTATAATCGTGACCACTGTGTTACTGAGAAGGGCCCTCTACAGACTTCAGGAGAACTAAAGCCGATGGTATCCCAGAGGCTGTTCCTTCCCCTACAAATCTTCAAGCAGGGCCTGGTGCCCTTCCTTACACAAGTTCATACTATCATTGCCAGACAAAATATGGGATACTCCGTTACATTTGAGATATAGCGGAAATATGAAAAAAATTTTATTCTAAGAATGCCGCAAATATCTTACGGAATTTTTTATTTGCTCAATCTGACAACCTTAACTGGTACTTGTTACTTGGTCTTTATAAAAATTGTTGCTACATTCATTAACAGGTAAATATTGGGTTGTGGAGAAAGTCATGATGTATTTTTGCATAGAAAACCAGAAAAAATGCGTCATGAATTTCCCAACGACCTAATAACTATACAAAAACCAGAACATGTGCACACTACTAACAGTTGGATCCGTGGGGCACGACTGCAGTGCAGGGCACAGAACCTTGCTGTCCCACCAGCCGGGATGGTATGAAAAGTCCAGGTTCAATTCCCAGTCCAACCTAAAGGCTTTGCATGGCGGTGTGCACTTGTACTCAGGGAAGGTGGGGCAGGAGGGTCATGACATAGTGAGACTGCATCTAAAAACAACTAAAATAAAATGAAGTGAAATTTTAAAATAAAAAACTCTGGGACCCTTAGGGTCAGTAGCCATAGCCATTGTATCTCTGGACTCCCACACAGCAGATCACGGTTCGAGTCCTGGACCTGATAGCCTGAAACTCACACTGGGAGTGTGTGTGTGTGTGTGCCCAAGATGCTGGGAGGAGAATGGAAAAGAAGGGATTGTGGCGTGGCCATCCTCCCTGGGTGTGTGTGTGCGGGGGAGGGGGGGGGTGATTTCTCACTTTCCTTCTGTCTCTGTCTCTCTCTGTGTGAAGACTGCATGCATCCTATGGCAAAACCCTCTAAAAAAAAAGTCTGGAACCCTGAGAAATTCCTTTGTGGTTTCTATTTGCCACTCTGATGGACATCTTATAAGGATAGGATTTTAGTCGTTTTCTTTCCAGTTGACTCAAAGCCCCTTACCTTTGCCTAGCCTTTCCCACTTGGTTGGTCATTCTCATCCTATGATTGCTCTTTTTGCTTCACTAAGTTTAGCCACTCTGACCCGTCTTCCCTTCCCAAGCAATTACCATTCACCTGAGTGCTTCACCTTGGCTTACTCTCTCACCGTGAGATATCAGAATGTCTCCTCTTTACAAGTCATTGAACCATATTAAGGAAACACTGGATGGGAGTGTCGTTCCCCAGTTCTTCCAAATTGACCTCAAGGATCAGATTCTTCTTCCTGATACTCTGTACTCCCCCACTGTAGGTAATCTCTCCAGAAAACCACCCCGGACTGCCTTCTCAGTTCTGATTCGCCTCACTGTTACTCTCTGCTGGAGAAGCTGTTCGTTGGGAAAAGGACCAGATAAAGCCTCGAATAACTTTCTCACAGATGAAAAACTCGGCTTCCTCTCCAGATCCCAGGGGCCAGTTTAACCTTTACAAGCCATGCTGTTTACAAATGGTGCTGTACAGAGGGCCAAGTAACATTATCTCACGGAGTGTGGTGTTTCACCCACTTATAAACGAATGTTGGGGAGCGGGGAAATGGTATAAAGAGGAACTGTGGCCCTGCCATTATTTATTTATTTATTTATTTTTGTCCATACAACTGCCAGAAGGTGTGTGCTCTCACAACGATGATACAGGACAGAGAGGGAGAAAGCACCCTCAGTGGAGTGTCGTCACATTACAGTCCTTTCTCTTCCATTTATTACCCTGTTGCTTTGGGGTACACATGAGCACGTGCCCAGTGTATTTTTCAAGCTGCCAGGGCCAGCTGTGAACCAGAGTTGGCCATATGGGGTCCGGCTCTTAGCCAGCAGGCCACCCTGCAATTCCTCTGTAAGTCACACAGGGCTACCTAGGATTGCAAGTGAGAGACTGGGTGAGATTCAGGAAAGCAGGGTAGCAGGCAAGATCTGATGGAGACTTGAGCAAGCTAGTCAAGAAGGAAGAAAGGACATTGGTGAGACTGAAAATAATAGAGAGGAAAAAGTTGCTAGTGTATCCAGTGAGGAAAACCACTTTGAATGACCAGAGTCACTGAGAACACCATTAAAAACAGCCATGGTGGTGAAAAAGGCAATGTGAACCTATTACTATTAGGAATACTCAGTAATTAGCTGTATGAGTATTAGTAATTAATAATAAATGCCTTGGGACCAGCAGTTAGCATAATGGCTATGTTGCTGGATTCCCATGTAGTCGACCACGGTTCATATCCCGGACCTGGTGGCTTAAAACTCACACCGAGCGTGTGTGCGTGAGTGCGTGAGTGCCCAAGATCCTGAGAGGAGAATGGAGGAGAAGGGATTGCGGCATGGCCATTCCCCCTGGGGGACTCGAACTGTGGTTGAGACTACATGGGAGTCCAGTGACATAATCATTATGCCATCTGTTAGTCCCAATAAAAGGTTTCCATACATTTTAAAATTTCTGTCATAATATTATCATTCCTGTTTTTTTTTTTTTTTTTTTTTTTTTTTTTTTTTAAGGTTTTTGTCATAGGGCACATGTGCTTGCCAGAGAGAGCCAGAGAGTGAGAAATCACCCTACAGGGGGAGGGCCACACTGAAATCTCTTCTCCTCCTGCGATTGTGGACACACACACAAACACACACACAAACACACACACTCACATGCCCAGAGTGATTTTCAAGCTGCCAGGTCTGGGACTCTCTGGGACGTGAAACGTGGTCAACCATGTGAGAGTCCAGTGCCTTAACCACTACGCCACCTGCCCTAGTGTTATCATCACTTTTACCTGGCTATCACTTCATCCTGTGAGGAAGGAACGATAGACACTGTGATGCCCACTCTACAAGTGATGAAAATGCAGTGAGAAGGCCGTGGGCACTTCAGAACCCGGGTGTCTCGATTTCCGGGCCAGGGTACCTTCCTTGCCTGGCGGATAATTGTTGCTCTGCCAGGAACCAGTCGGAGCCTGGCCAGAAGGCTGCTTTCAGGCTCCTCCCAGTGCCTTGGAAGGATGTGCCGTGCTGGGGCCTGGGCTGTCAGTGGGGGTAGCCGAGCGGGAGGAAGAGAGGCCTGGGAGCCGAGAGGTCTGGGTTTGGCCCGCGGCTCTCCTTTGCCAGCCTGGATTCTCTTGTCTACCGGATAATGCCAATTACCTCGCAGAGGTGTTGTGAGCTCTCAAGGGCGTTCATGTGGAAAGTGCTGGCACGTAACTGCAAGCGCACGCAAACATTCTTCTAACAATGGCTGTCATTGTAGGTTCAGGACTCTACTTCAGTAAAAGAGTCCAAATATGTATAAATTCCCACTAAAACAGGGAAAAATGGAAGTGAACTGGTAGTTTTTCAAAGCTACCGAAAGGCTTATGAAGCTTTCTTTTTTTTAAAGTGATAAGAGAAAGTTACAAATGAATAATGGTTGGCATTCACTGAGTGCTCTGTATGTCAGACACTCTGATAAGCCTTAATATAGATATCCTCATTTAATCTATCATCACCTTATGAATCAGGCATTGTTCTCATTTTACTTTCTTTCTTTCTTTTTTTTAATTGCCAGGGTGTGTGTACTCACCAAAGAAGGGAGAGCAAGAGGAGAAGGCTACTACCTGACGCCGTGTGGTCAGGCTGCAACTCCTTCTTCGTTTCTCCATCCTGTGGGGACTCTGGGCATGCTCACACACTTGCCTGGCTTGGTTTTCAAGCCCCTGGGGCTGGGACTTGAATTGCAATTGTCCGTGTGGGATTCAGCTCCCTTAGCATTATGCCACAGAGCCAGCCTGGTATTGCTTTTTTAAAATGCCCTTTTATAGGTAGGGAAACTTTGGCATTGTGAGGCTAGGAAATTGCCCAAGGTCACGCATTGCATAAATGGTAAGATCAGAACTCATGAAGTTCATGCTCTTAGACATGTATAGCCCACAAAAGCCGCTTTTGTGAGTGTGTGTGTGTGTTCATGTACTTAGACAGTTCAGAAGAAAAACACCAAATATTAGCACTGGATACCACTGGGTGGTAAGATGACAGGTGATGTTCACTTCTTTGTTTTTTAAAAATTTGCCAGAGGGTGTGTGCATTTGCCAGAGAGAGACAGAGAGAAAGAGAAAAAGGGGAAGGGAGAACGCACCCTCCCCCACGGGCCATGGTCACATCACAATCCCTTCTCCTCCGTTTTTTCATCCTGTTAGGATTTGGGGCACACATGTGCAATGTGTTTTTCAAGATGCTGGGCCAGGATTTGAACTGTGTGATTGGCCATGTGGGATCTAGCTCCCTTAAGCACCAGGCCACAGGGCTGGCTTCACTTTCTTCTTTATGCCTTACTGAATTGAGTATACATTGCTTTTATCATTTAAAACATTTTCTCACATTGATAAAGAACTTTAAAAAGTAAATCAAAATGAGGCTTCAAAAATATTAATATAATAAAATGACTATTCCTTGGGTACATGCAGGGGCAGGAAAGATAAACAGCCACAGCATTTTCAAGGCCCAGTGTAATTAAACTTTCAGCATGTTTTCTTTCCAATCAAAGAAACTTTCATTCTAAGTTGAAAATAAAGATTATATTCCTCCTTGACACCTATAAGCTTGAGTTCTATTAGTCCTGTCTTTGGGGCAAAAGATCTGAGTTCTATGCCTTGAGTAAGCTCGTGATTTGAACACCAACATTAATCCAAAATTTTGCCAACTATTTCCTCTATAACATCCCCAATGAGTTTTTTAAAAATTTTTATTAATTTATTTTTAGGTTTTTGCCATAGGGTGTGTGCACTCACCAGAGAGAGAGGAGGCAGTGAGAGGGAGGTGAGAGGGGGCATGGTTATGTCACAATCCCTTCTCCTCCATCATCTTTCTGGGATTTGGGGCACTTGTACACACATGTGCTCAGTGTGATTTTCAAGTCACCAGGTCTGGGGATTTGAACCACAGTTGGCCATCTGGGAGTCCAGCACCTTTACCACCATACCACCTGCAGACTCCAACCCATGAGTTTTCTCTCTCTCTCTTTTTTTTTTTTAGAGAAAGATTTTTTTGTTTTAAGGTGTGTGTTTGCTGGAGGGCCGAAGAGAGCCAGAGAAACAGAAAGTCAGAGAGCGAGAAATCACCCCCCAGGGGGATGGCCATGCTGCAATGCCTTCTTCATTCTCCTCTTGGGATCTTGGGCACGTATGCACATACTCTCAGCATGAGTTTTGAGTCACCAGGTCTGAGACTCAAACCGTGGTTGACTACATGGGAGTCCAGAGATGTAACCATTACACCATCTGCTGGTCCCCTGATGAGTTCTTAAAATCGGTTTTCTTTTTCTTTCCTTTTTTTCTTTTTAAACCACATTTTCCCTTTGCACATTTATTTACAACATATGAGCAATGCTTTTCTCTTCTGTGGTCACTGCTGAGGATAAAACGATGAAAGACAACAACACAGACATTGCTCTTACTCTTTCTCTGAACTCTGAAGTCTTCTTCAAGCAGGACTGTGATGATAAATGAGAATTCCACACCCCCTGTCAACAGAGCTAGTCTTCAAAGATGGCCTCTGTCGGGGAGTAGAGGAATTGAAAGCAAATCGAAGGAACTCGAAAGCAATGACCTTTTCCTGTTTTTCTGCAGTTGGCAACAATGCAGGAGGAGCCTGAAAGACTGTCTCTTAGAGCCAGAGCCCCAATCTTTTCCTGGTGAGAACTCCTAGGGTTGTCCCAGGTCAGATAATCTGGGAGTGCGGAAGGAGATGTGCTGAGAGGCCAAGTGGGAGTCGAGGCTGCAGAAGTTGTGTCCGCCTTTTACCCACTAGAGACTGCTTGGAAGCTGCGGGTAAGAGACTTCATGACAGTGAGGCTCGGAATTGAAGTACGCAAGGTGTCCAGGTTATGTTCCCAGACCTGGAATGACCCGTGATGGGGCTAGAGGTCCTGGCTGCCCCATACTATGAAGGCGACGGGGAGATTTTACAATCAAGTTCACAGTGACTACTAGGTCAGTGAAAAGCTCCCATTGAAAATCATGGACTTGGGAAGAAAACGGAAATGACTTGTTTGCCTTGTCTTTGTTCTATTTGATTTATTTTGTGAGAACACTGCCTCCAGATAAGTTTAAGAAAACTCACCTACACACGTGCATGACTGTTCATTTGAGTTCTGGTGATTTCCTTTCTCAAAGTAGAAAAATGGGATTCATTATCAAAGTCTCCTGGACTCTACTTCCAGAAGTGGCAGCTCTCTAAGCGCCTGGAGCCTCGAGGTTATGCAAATCTCTCTGCAAGGCATTTCCAGTCACAGCTTTCTAGGGTTTACAATATACCTGGGGTCCATGACATCTGAAACACAGGGTCTAATTTTTAGTATTTCTTTTCACAAATTAAAGTTCTGACAGAATTTTGTGTAGTTTGCCTATGCTTTCAAACTTTACAGATATAGTCTCACTTTAAAAAAAAATTAGGTATTCATCCTACCTTCTGTAGTCTGACCTCCTTTTATTCCAAGCAACTTTATTGATCAGGGTTTGATCAGAGAAGCATTAGGACTAATAGATATTAGATTTAGGATAGGGATTTGAGCTCACGTGCTGGTGGGAATTGGTTAAACAGTCTAGGTTTTTTTTTTTTTTTTTTTTTTTTTTCATAGGGTGTGTGTGCTCTCTGGTGAGAGGCAAAGACGAGAGAGAGAGAAAGAGAGAGAGAGAGAGAGAGAGAGAGAGAGAGAGAGAGAGAGAGAATTCATTCTCCAGAGGGATGGCCACACTATAATTCCTTTTCCTCCAGTCTCCTCTCAGCATTTTGGGCATGCACACACATGCACCTGGTATAATTTTCAAGCCATCAGATCCGGGACTTGAATCATGGTTGGCCATGAGGGAGTCTGGTGCCTTACTCAGCATGCCACCTGTTGTCTCTACATTAGGCTTTTTAAGTCATCATTGGGGCAAACAACTGAAAGGAAAACACAGAATGAAAGTCAGGGAAAGCCTAGAGAAACTAAAATGCAAAAACATGAGCTGGAGCCCAAGAGAAGTGACCAGAATCCACCCCCTGCTGCAAGTCTCCAGCTGGGATGATTTTGCTGACCTGCAGGAGGAGCTGGCATCCTTCATCGTGAAGCTAAGCATGCAGGTCCAGGAGGCAGAGGAGCTGCAGGAGACCGGGGCGGGGGGGGGGGGGGGGGGGGGGGGGGCGCAGCCTGGCTGCTGCCCGGGACCTGCAGGACCTGCACACCCTGCCCTGGCCCAGAAGTCAGGGGAGCTGAAAGAAGTGCCTTGAAAGGAGTTGGGAGCTCTGCCCCTTTCCAAGAGGGTGAATTATTGGGACCAGCAGTTAGCATAATGGCTATATCGCTGAACTCCCATGTAGTCAACCGTGGTTTGAGTCCCGAACCCAGTGGCTTAAACTCATGCCGGGTGTGTGTGCATGCGTGCCCAGGATCCTGAGAGGAGAATGGAGGAGAAGGGATTGCGGCGTGGCCATCCCCCCTGGGGTGGTGATTTCTCGCTTTCTGTCTGTCTCTGTCTTTCTGGTGAGCGCACGTGCCCTATAAGAAAAACCTCTCAAAAAAAAAAAAAGAGAGAAGGTGAATTATTGAAGCATGGTGCCTAAAAGCACCCCCAAATGGGGCATGGTCACACTGCAATCCCTCCTCTTCCACTTCTCCATCCTGCCAGGAGTTTGGACGTGCACATGTATTTGTCTGCAATGTTTTTCAAGCTATGGAGCTGGGATTCGAACTACAATTGGCATGTGATTTCCAGCTCCCTTAGCCACCAGTAACTCAGAACTATGCAGGAAGGGATTTGGGGAAATGCACTCTGGTTTGATTAAGTCAACGCCAAACGGCCCATGAGCCTCAGCTTCCCACTCATGCTCCTTATCAAGGGCACTGAAGGCACTGGCCCCACAGTGAAGCAGTGACATTTTATCTCCATCATGGCAGAGAGCCTGTTCTGTGAAGGGCCAGATAGTACTTTAGGCTTTCAGGTCACAGATGGGGTTTATCTTGTGTTCTTTATGGCTTTTTTTTGGGGGGGGGGGGCAGAGGTTTTCGCTATAGGGCACGTGCGCTCGCCAGACAGACAGAGAGAGACATAGAAACAGAAAGCGAGAAATCACCCCCTCCAGGGGGGATGGTCACGCCGCAATCCCTTTCCTCCATTCTCCTCTCGGGATCTTGGGCACGCATGCACACGCGCCCGGTGTGAGTTTTAAGCCACCGGGTCTGGGACGCGAACCACGGTTGACTACGTGGGAGTCCAGCGACATAGCCATTACGCTAACTGCTGGTTCCCTATGGCCTTTTTAAAATATAAAGGCCATGTTTAGTTGGTGGAGGGAATTTACTGTTCCTGGCAAGAAGGACCTGACCGCTTCTAATGGCTCCGCCTTCAGCTCCCTGGGATCAGGAAGAGGTCCCTTCATCTCCTGGGCTTGGAGCTTCACGTCCGCAGAATGAGGGTTTCAGGCTAGTTCACTGCCAAGATCAATGAGGCAAGGTGGTCTGAATTTTGTGCAGTCCACACACCTGCACTCTGTCTGAAAATTCTTATCATGCAATGGGAATGACTTCAAGTATATCTTTTGCTTCTGAAAATGAATTAATACATATGACTTAATAATTCTGAACAGAGGGGCCAACAGGTGGCATGGTGGTTAAGATGATGTACTCCCACATGGCTGACCACATTTTGAGTCCCGGACCTGGCGGCTTGCTTTCTCACTTTCCTCTTCTTTCTCTCTGTCTCTTTGATTAAATTAAAAAATAATAATAAATAATAATAACAAATAAAATTAAATGATAAAATAACTTTTAAAATTAATAATTCTGAACAGTCTGGACACCCTGTAGTAAATACGATTTTTAGAAGGGATCATAAAAGCCTTTGTTTACCTCTGCACAGTCATCATTAGAGCACCATATTGGTAGGAGAGGTTGTTTAAAAAAGGAAGATTTAGACAGAGTTGTAAAAATTTGTAACAATCTTGCTTTCTCCTCTCCAATTAACACTACTGCTTGACTGAAACAAACTGACACAAGTACTACCAGCAGGCTCTTTTCTGTAAGGATACATTTCATTCTAGTTTAAAATATCTAAGTCAGACTGGTAAATTAGGAAAACCAATGTAGAACTTTCTTTCCTTCTTTTTCTCCTCCTCCTCCCTCTTCTTCTTCTTTTGCAAACACAGCAGAGTGAAGAGCACATAACATATAATACTTCTATTTATTTTAAGGTGGACAATTATAGAGATTCCAAATTGGGATTTACAAAGATTTAAGGCTACATTCTCAATGACTGATGCGCCTGCCAGAAATACTGGGGCTGGCTCAGGACTGGTCCCAGGACATGCAGGAACCCAAGACTTTCATTTAAGAAGGAATCTTTATTTCATGCCCCAAGCATTTATCGAGCTTTCATTACGTGTCGGGTGCCGTGCTGAAGACGTCGATGCAACCCAGGACAATGAAGCTCTCATTTCCTAGTCCGGCTGATAAAAAGTTAAACGCGAGCTCTAGAAACTTGAATGAGAAGATGCTGCATGTAACTGTTCATTTAAGAACAGGAATGGAGGATGTTGAGGCTAAAAGATAAACTTTTAAAAATTATACTAAATAGGGGCCAGCAGGTAGTGCAGTTGTTAAGGTGCTGGATTCCCACATGGCCAATCGCAGTGCAGCCCTCCCCCCCAGACAGTGATTTCTCACTTTCCCTTCTCTGTCTCTCTCTGGTGCACTCACATGCCCTATAGGAAAAAAATAAATAGAAATAAAAAGCACTAACTAGAGCAGCACAGCACATGGTAGGAAGATGTAGAAGATAACTGAGCTGGAACTTGTTGGTTGTTACAACAACCAACCAATGAAACCTATCAGAGACCACCATTTTGCTCTACACTCTTTGGACCGTGTACCCTGGAAGGAGTTGGCCTAGAAGTGATTGGAGTTGTCTTACTCCAATACACACAATGTTCTTTCTTTGCCTCAAAGACGTGTAAGCGCTGTCCACTTGGCTGGGCTCTTCACATGCTAAAATATGAGCAGTTATTTCTGAAAACATACTCCTGAAGAGTTCAGGCTTCTTTCTTTTTGATCACTCCTTACTTAGGACAGCTAATAACAGAATGAGATACATCTTTTAAAGTTACATTTCCCAGCCACTTGTTTCTCTGCACAGGCCGAAGTCATCTACTCCCTTTCAGGCTTGAAATGTCAAAATGAAAAACATCGCCAGGGACGAATATCAAAATGTGCCGAGGAGCAGAAAGGTGTGAGTGAAGATGTCACTACTAAGTCACAGCTCAGGGCCATTTCTCTAACGTTTATATATGTTGCATAATGCACAAATGTGTCTGAAAGTGTCTATACATTTAAGAACCCTTTTGCTATTTCATAAAGCTCATGTCTTATTACCATGAAATCAGCCATGTAAATTCCAGGGACTCTCCTTTCCTTTTTTCCTTTTTTCTTTCTTTTCTTTTCTTTTCTCTCTCTCTCTCTCTCTCTCTCTCTCTCTCTCTCTTTTTTTTTTTTTTTCTTTGCCATAGGGTACATGTAACTGCCAGAGAGAGATAGAGAGATACAGTGAGAAGGGAAGGAAAGTGAGAAATCAAGGGTGGGATGGTCATGCCACAGTCCTTTCTCCTCTATTCTCTTCCTGGGATTTTGGGCATGCACACACATGACGCTGACATGATTTTTCAAGTTGCCAGGTCTGAGACTTGAACCATAGTTGGCCATGTAGGAGTCCAGCACCTTAACCACTGTGTCACCTTTTCCTAATTTTTTAGAAAACTGGAACTCTTTCTAATTCTTTTTTTTTTTTTTTTTTTTTTTTTTTTACAAAAAGGGTATTTCAGTTACAAATGGAGAGTACAATCATGGCTTATTCCGTATCTTTAAACCTGGCAAGTAGTGAGCAGCCAGCAGCAGAGGAGGGCCACATTCTCCTCCAGACCCGGAGACTCTTAGTGGAGTCCCAGGAAAGGGAGCCATTTCAAATATTTCCTCCTCCGCAGTCCACCTGGCTTAGCTTCTGGCGCTGCTTGTTCCTGGAGTTACTTAGTACTAAGTGGAATTCATGGTCCACTCTTGATGGCGTGAACAAGAGGGCACTGCTGTGGGGTGGCTGGGGCCACGTGGAAGCCCAGGTACAATTCCTGCTCCGCCTAAACAGGCAGGACCCAGCGGCACACCCTTGTGGGCCTGGCTAACTGGGAGACTGCCCTGGGGCAGGAGAATCATGATCCAAAACAACCCTTCCTCACCCTGTCTCCCCCCTCCCTTCCTCTCACCTATTCGTTTTCTCTCTCTCATTTGGGGGGGGGGGGGGGGGCTAGGTGCTTTGGCACAGGTGATGGCATACTGAGCTGCAGTGCTGGAAGCCCCATGGCCAACCACAGGTTTGAATCCCAAACCCTCCTGAAACACGCCAAGCACACGCCCCCAGGGTTCTTACCGGGTGAAGGGCTGGGGGAAGGGAATGATGAGACCCCACCCAAGGTGCCTATATCTGTGTCAGAAAGAAATTAAACTTGAAAAAAAGGCACTTTGCCTATAATTTAAAAAATGTTAATGCCATTTGTCATCTAGGGAAATATCCTATAAATGTCTAGTTATCACGTCAAGTTCTACATCAGAGGACGGAGAGTGGTGGCCCCACGGACCTCTCCTTCTCTGAGGCACTGCCTTCTTTCCGGCACTGCTGCCTCTGGGAGGCTCACCTGGCCTGTCGTGCCCTGAGCACCCAGCAGACAGAAGGCATGTGTCCACTGGCCCTGAGGAGGCCATGTCACCCTGCTGCAGCACAGACGCCACCAGGAGGGGCTGAGCCTGGGTCAGTGCTGCTCTTGGGCTCCCAGCTGGGCGGTCACCAGCTTGTCTCGGCCACACACGGCTACACCCCTCAGCAGAACAGACAGAGGGAGGCGTAGGAAGTGGGACTAGGTCCACACTTCCCTCCTCTCCTCCTTCCTAGTGGCCACTTTCAAGACATTATCGCAGGTGGCCGTGTGGAATGTGGCCTCCTTAATCTCCACGCCACCTGCCGGCCCCATCCACACGTACTTTAACCTCGAAACGACCTTTGTCTCATTTCTCCCAGAGGTTGGGGAGGACGTTAAGTTCTTTCTTATTAGGCATCCAGGCACGGACTACACAAATGACACGATAGCACGAATTGGTCAGGCCTGCTTACAGGACTGAGGGGTGGAGCTTCCTCAAGACACCTGACACATTCCTCAGAGCAGCTTCGGCCACCCGTGACTCCAGGCTCCTCATACTAGCTGCCCTTTCCTGCCATTGTGGTAACACACACATCACCTTACCATCGCAATGATTTTTCCATGTATGGTTCAACAAGTACTTTCATAGTTCAACAGTATCCGTCTCTGGAGCTTCTCCGTCACCGCACACTAACACCCTGTAGCCATTAAATAAGAACTCTCATCCCCACTTCTCTCAACCTGGTGACCTCCATGCGCTTTCCTGTCTCTATGAATCTGACTGTTCTAGGACCCTTGGATGAGTGGGATCATGATATTGGGCTTCCTGCACACAAAAATGGAGGACCACATGGGGACAACTGCATGGTGGGACCTCTGGCTGAAGACAGAGGCCTCAGAAGAAACCAGTTCTGTCAACACCTCAGTCTCAGACTTTGAACCTCGAGAATGGTGAAAAAATACATTTCTATTCTAGCTTTTTTTTCTTTTCAAAAATGTGTCAGAGGGCACCTATGCTTGCTGTGGGGAGAGAGAGGGAGAGAAAGCTCCCCTCTGGGAGACAGTCACAATGCAATCCCTTCTCCTCTGCCTCTTCCTCCTTTTGGGATTTTGGACATGCATGCACATATGACTGGTGTGCTTTTTTTTTTTTTTTAAGAGAGTTTTGCTATAGAGTGCATGCACTTGCCAGAAAGAGACAGAGAGACAGAAAGCAAGAAATCGCTGCCTAGGAGGGATGGCCATGCCACAATCCTTTCTCCTCCATTCTCCTCTTGGGATTTTGGGCACCCACGCACACGTGCCCCGTGTGAGTTTTAAGCTTCCTGGTCCGGGACCCAAACCGTAGTCAACTACGTGGGAGCCCAGCGAAGTAACTATTATGCCATCTGCTGGTCCCCGCACTTGGTTTTTTTCTTTCTTTTTTTTTTTAAGCTGCAGGGTCCAAGACTTGAACCATGTGGTTGGCCATATGGAATCCAGCCACCTTACCCATTAGGCTGCCGGCTGTTCCTACATCTTTGTTCTTTAAGCCACGTAGTACTTTTTCTTTGTTCATGACAAAGCACGTGCACACACATGTGACAGTGAGAGGGAGACAGATAAGTACTTTCCACAGGGTCTGGTCACGCTGCAATCCTGACCAAGCCTGTTAGTCCTGGGCACACATGCCCATGCCTGGCATGATTCAGCCAGACTGCGCTGGGGATTCGAGGCGCCATGGGGATTTGGCTTCTCCTGAGCAAGGCATTGCCACTGTGCCACAGAGCCAGGCCATACTTGGCGCTTGTCACTTTACTCACCACTCATGGCCAAAAGCTGCAGGACAGGCCCAGCCACAAGTGTGCTGTCACATTCCCGGAGTCCGGCAGTTCAGGAGGCAGACACAGGAGGATCGTGAGCTCACAGCTGCCCTGGGCAACATAGCAAGACCTTGTGTGAAAGAGCCAAGCATGGAGGGTCACGGCTGTGGTCCCAGCTACTCAGGAGGGTGAGGCAGGACGACTGCAACACGGTGAGAGCCCGTCTTAAAGAAGGAAATAATAAGGGATGACTTTCCCTCTCTCTCTGTTTCTCTCTGATCAAATTAAAAAATAATAATGATGGGACTAGCAGTTAGCGTAATGGCTATGTTGCTGGACTCCCATGTAGTCAACCGCGGTTCTAGTCTCGGACCCGGTGGCTTAAACTCACGCTGGGCGCATGTGTGTGTGTGCCCAAGATCCTGAGAGGAGAATGGAGGAGAAGGGATTGCTGTGTGGCCGTCCCCCCTGGGGGGTGATTTCTCACTTTCTGTCTCTCTGTCTCTCTCTGTCTTCCTGGTGAGCACATGCGCCCTATAGCAAAAAACTCTCCAAAAAATAAAAGATAATAAATAACTTAAAAAATACATTTAAAAGTAAGTAAATAAATAATAGAGTCACAGAGGGAATGTTTTATAAAAAAAGAAAACTGTATGGGGCTAGCTCATGGCCTGTTGGTTAGAGCAACTGAATCCCACATAGGTAACCATAGAGTTGAGTCCTGGACCCAGAACCTTGAGAAACACACCAGGCATGTGTGCATGCATGCGCAAAATCCTGAAAGGACGGAGAAATGGAGAAGGGACTGTGGTGTGGCCATTCCCCTTAGGAGGTGCTTTCTCCTTTCCCTCTCTCTGTCACCAGTTTGCACCCTCTAGCAAAACCAAAAGCAAACAAACAATAGTATGTATACTGGTTTGGACTCTAGAAATTGAGTCCTCTGTTCTGTTTTAACACAATGTTCTACTATGATGAAATATTTTCCTAAAAAGACAGAATTGGGTTTTAATCTGTTGTTTTTTGTTGTTGTTATTTCAAATCTCTCCCTCTTTTTTTTTTTTTTTACCCCAACTTTTCACCCAGTTTATAGTTTTTCCCACTCCTTGGTTATTTTTTGTACCATTAAGTTCAACCATTTTGACTCCTTTTCACTTCCCAAGCAATTACTCGTGTGGCCATGTGACCATGACTTATATATCTAGCTTAATCTTCCATCAGGACAGCGCCTTTCCACTGGCTAATGACCCATGATAAGGAAAAACACTGGAAGGGGGTTGTATCCTCATGCCTCATAAATTGCCCCAAGGTAGACCTCCACTCCCTTGCTTTCCCACTGGGAGAATTCCTCAAGAGGAGAAACTTCAGTAAGAGCTCGGCCACAAAGGCTCTGAATTAGCCTCAACTGGGAAAAGCACAAAAAATGGCTTGGAAGGAGAATGCTCTCACAGGCATTGCAGCTTTCAGGAACTGAAACGCGTACAAATCAGCATGTTTGGACATGAAAAAATACTCAAAATCTCTTACTATAGGAGAAATGGATATTAAAAACCACAATGAGATACCCCTTAACCCCAGTTAGAATAGCTAACATTAAAAACATAGTGTTTAAGTGCTGGAGAGGTTGTGATGAAAAGAGAACCCTCCTACACTGTGGGGTAATGTAAATTAGTATAGCCACTATGAAAAACAATATGAGGTTCTTCAGAAACCTACAAATAGAACTACCATACGACGTGAGTAATTCTACTCTTAGGTATCTACCCAAAAAATAGGAAAACCCTCAGTCAGAAAAACACTTGCATATCAGTGTTTATTGAAGCATAATTCACAATTGCTAGGACATGGAATCAACCCAAATGTCCAAGAACAGATGAGTGGATTGAAAAAAAATGTGGCACATGTACTCTGTAGAATACTACATAGCCATAAAAAAAAGAGAGAGAGAGAGACCCTGACGTTTGATACAAAGGGGATGGATATGGAAGATTTAAAATTAAGCAAAGCAAGCCCAAGTATAAAAGACAGGCATTGTATATCCCCACTTCATATATACAGAATGTCTGCACTCTGTAGAAGGAACTGAAGGATTGTAAGGTATAATAGCAGAGAAGGCAACTGTGGGTACCAGAGACCGTATAGGAGGGAGGAGATCAGGGGAAAAAGATAAAACATTTAATAGACACAAAAATGAAAAGTTATCTGTTGATAATAATGCATATGGCAATGTCTTACTTGACTAATATGCACCATATTCATGCTGAGAAAAAACATGTTGCAAACTGTAAAGATGGAGAGTGATTAAAAGTAATAAAAAATAAATAAAAAAAATAGTTAAGAGGACCAGCAGGTGGCGTGGTGGTTAAGGTGCTGGACATTCCCACATGGTCGACCACAGTTCAAGTCCCCAACCTGGTGGCTTGCTTTCTCTCTGTCTCTCTCTGGTCAAATTAAAATAAATGAATGAATAAATAAAATTAAATAAATAATTATATTTTAAAAATTAGATAAGAATATATGTAGTACATATAGCTCATAAGGATAGTTGGTAAGCCTTTTAATTGACATTGGTAATATCTAGTGAATTTCAAATGTTAAAAAAAAAAAAATTAAAAGAAATGGAGGTGAGCCAGTGGTTGTTCTCAGACTTGGCAGAGAACTGTTACCTGAAAAGCTTTGCTAACTCACTCCTACCTCCCCTATTTAGTGGCCTTGAGCAAAGTAGCTTTGCTATATAGCTCCCACACCCTAAAAGCCACCAGCCTAGCTGGAAACCCACAAAGGTATCTGTGAGGGAACAGAAGAGATGAAACAGAAAACACCTCACCTCACCTTGAGAGAGAGGAGGGACACCAGCAATTATATTTGCGTCTGCTGAGTACTTTCTTTCTGTTTTATAACGATGCTACATTTAATTGTTTTTCTAATTAAAAAAGAGTACATGACCATAAAAATGCAAAGTAATTGAGGGCCAACTGAACTTGAACTGGTTCCCATCAGAAGGTGTAACCTTAGGTCCCTTCTGGCCATTAAAAGAAAAAAAAAAGGCTTTCATTTTCTTAACACCTGTGTAATAACATGTCTGTAGAAACAAGTAACAAAGCTAGGAACTAATGCACAATTGCTGGGTGGAATGAGTAGTTGAGATTGTTTAAAATACAATGTATGCAAAGCAATAAGCACCAGGGCTGACAGTTGTAGAGACTCAGTAAATGCAAGTATTGTTTCCAACACTCTTTCCTTAAATACTCTGTGGGTGCAGGGCTCACTACCATGGAAGGAATCTTAATTGAAGAGTGCCCTCCAGAGGCCACTGGGAGTTCTAGTGTGCTGACAGTTGAAGGAAGGTCCAGGGGAAAAAGTCCAAAGCGAAACACAATTTAATTTTTCTTTTGCCTTTATGCAGAGTCGACACTCAAGCTTGATGTCCTAGGGCTTATGAGAACCTGATGATGGTCTGATATGTTGGCCACCAGTGGCCTTTGGTCCAGAGTTTGTTTCCAAGGGATTCTTTATGACGACGTGAAATCTTGTGGAAATGAGTGCAACTGCAGCCGGCAAGTCCCTATGAGGCTTCATCCCACCCCTCTCTTGGAGACATTGTTCTCAGCCCTGCCCTTTTCTGCATGTCCACTCTGTTCCTCTAAAGGAACGAGATTCCTCTTGATGGCTGCTCTTCCGTAACCTTGGCAAGCGCCCATGGTGCTGGTTCTTTCTGGATATGATTCTAGACCTGCTTCTCTTTGACCTTTTAGCTCAGCTCACGCAGGTACACAGCTTGGTCTCTCACTGGCTCTATTGCAAATTCTCAGGAAATAAAACTGCTCGCCCATCAAGGCTATTGGCTATATCTAGTTTATCTATACATCCCTGGTGGTTGGCCAACAGGTGGAGGTGGGGATATGTGTGTGTGAGGGAGACAGGGCCAGGGGCACGTCATACAATTTAAATCTAGCACATAAAGAGCTGTGGGAAGGGCAAGCATTCCAAAGAATTTTATTTTCTTTATTTGTGCTGGAGTATGTGCACATGAGTGTGTGCATGTGAAAGAGAAAGGGACAGGGAGGAGCGCCCTCTACAGGGTCTGGTCATGCTGTGGTCCCCTTCCTCCAGACCCTAGCACATGGATCCTGGGCACTGGGGCATGTCCGGCTTGCTTTAGGCTGCCTGGGCTGGGTGGTGGCCACGTGGGACTCTGCTGCTCTTGAGCAGCTCATTCCCACTGCAGCACAGAGCAGCCTCCGAGAGTGTTTCTCTGCTAACAATGCACTGGTAAGCTGGTACTTACAAGAGGCCTTCCCAGAACTCTTCCAAGAGCCTTACACATGTTAACTCTGCTTTTTATTGGTTTGTTTTTGTTTTACTATCAGAGATCACATGTACATGCATGAGAGAAAGAGAAAAACAAAACAACAAATCCAGTGGGCCTGGTCACAATCCTTTTTCCTCCAATTCTCCATCTCATTAGGATCCTGCCCCGAATGTTTTTCAAGCCACAGGGACTGGAACTCAAACGCTGATCAGCCACATGAAATCTGGCTTCCTCTTTGCAATGCTTTATTGCTGCGGGCCAGGGCCAGCCCCACGCGTTAACTCTCCTCATCTTCACAGCCTCCCTTGGAACTTGATCCTGTTATCACCTCCCGCTTTCAGAAATCATTGCTGACAATAATGTTTGTGTATCTTCTGCCGATTTTCCTGATGCATTTTATTCCAATTTTAAAGATGAAATCAAAACTTACAGGAGTTGAGCCAAGACTGAAGCAAAGGCAGAGTCAGCGTCAGGATGTTGACCAGTAAGCCACCCTCCCTCCCAGGGTATCCCTTATAGCAAAGTGGATAATGTGGCCAATGCAGAGAAAAATGCCAGATTTGGTTTCATTCTCAGGAGGTTATAATCTGGTTAAAAAAGACAAGTTATGCACGTGTAAGAATGAATAAACAATGAGACAGGAATGAAGTACTAAAGTTTGTGCTGTCATGGTATTAATTTTCTACTGCTGTCTAATAAATAACAACACATGTTGAGGCTTTGGAGCAGCTCGCGTTTATTAGCTTCTGGTTCTGTAGGTGAGAAGGACGGTGGGGCACAGCTGGGCTCTCTGGATAATGTTGCCTAAGGCTGACCTGGCGGTGACGGCTGGGACTGCTGACAATCTCACCGAGGCGCGAGGACCTCTTCCAAGCTCACCAGTTGTTGGCAGAGTTCAGTTCTTGGCAGCCGTAGGATGGAGGTTCCCATTTTCCTTCCATTGGGTTGTCAGGAAAGTCATAACATGTTTTTCTATTTTTCTATGCAAAAATACATCATGACTTTTTGGAGACCCAACTAAGGATTGGTCTCAGCTCCTAGAGAGTGCACCTTCCCACCTGCCATTCCCAAGAAGGTTATTTGTTTTCTTCTAGGCTAGCTGGAGTGTTTCTCTGACTGCTCCTTCTGCTATCAGTCAGAAGACCCCTGCTTCCTTTTCTTTTTTTTTCTGGAGAGGTTTTTGCTATAGGGCGTGTGCACTCACCAGACAGACAGAGACGGAGAGATAGGAAGCGAGAAATCACCCCCCAGGGGGGATGGCCATGCCTCAATCCCTTCTCCTCCATTCTCTCTGGATCTTGGGCATGCACGCACACGCGCCCGGCGTGAGTTTTAAGCCACGGGGTCCGGGACGCGAACGGTGGTCAACTAGATGGGAGTTCAGCGACATAGCCATTACGTTAACTGCTGGTCCCAAAAGACCCCTGCTTTCAAAGGGCTTGTGGGATCAGGTCAGGCCCACCTGAATAACATCCTTTCTTAAAGTCAACTGTACTTGGGACCAGCAGATGATGTAATGGTAATGTTGCTGGATTCCCATGTAGTTGACCACAATTTAAGTCCCAGACCTGGAAGCTTAAAACTCATGCTGCGTGTGTGTAGGTGCGTGCCCAAAATCCCAGGAGGAGAGTAGAGGAGACGGGACTGTGGCATGGCCATCTCCCCTAGGGGGTGATTTCTCACTTTCTATCTGTCTCTTTTGTCTCTCTGGAGAGCACACACACCCTATAGAAAAAAAGAAAAAGAAAAAGAATAGTCAACTATGCTTTACAATGTAACCTAGTCATGAGAGTAAAATCCATTAAATCCATGGATATGGTGGGTATATTAGTCTATTATTTGCATTGCTAACAGAAATACTGAGACCTGGTGATTTTTTATTTATTCATTTTTCTGAGCGGTTTTTGCTATAGAGTGCATGTGCTCGCCAGAAAAACAGAGAGAGACAGAAAGACAGAAAGCAAGAAATCACTTTCCGGGGGGATGGCCACACCACAATCCCTTCTCCTCCATTCTCCTCTCAGGATTTTGGGCAAGCACACACACGTGCCTAGCGTGAGTTTAAGCCACCAAATCCCGGACTCAAACTGTGGTTGACTACATAGGAGTCCAGTGATGTAGCCATTATGCCATCTGCTGGTCCCATGACCTGGTGATTTATAAAGAATAGAGGTTTATTTAGCTCATGGTTTGGAGGACCAAAGTCCAGAGGTAGATTCTGGTGCAATTGCAGCAGAGCAGAGGGCAGGATCTTTAGCAGAGCAGCTAAAGTCTCTATTTATGCTGGTTTTCTTTCCCCTCTTATAAACCTACAAGAACTCATCATAGGAGCTCAGTCCTATTGATCTTATTACACCTAAATAAAATTATATAAACAATTATTTTTAAAAAGACTAATAAGGGACCAGCAGTTAGCGTAATGGCTGTGTCGCTGGACTCCCATGTAGTCGACTGCGGTTTGCGTCCCGGACCCGGTGGCTTAAAACTCACGCCGGGCGCGTGTGCATGCATGCCCAAGATCCCGAGTGGACAATGGAGGAGAAGGAATTGCAGTGTGGCCTTCCCGTTTGGGGAGTGATTTCTTGCTTTCTGTCTCTCTGTCTCTCTCTGTCTGGCGAGCGCATGCGCCCTATAGCAAAAACCTCTCAAAAAAAAAAAAAGACTAATAAGAAGGAATACATTTAAACATGTTAAGTGAAAACGAACAATGCAGAGTCGTGCATGCAGTATGACTCTGTGTGTGTAAGTATAGACAGACAATAGACTTCTGAGAACACAAATCAAGGTACCTCTGCCTCCACAGAAGTCTCATCATTAAACTGGTGGGAGTGGGGAGTGGGCCCACCAGCTGCACGGAGAACAAAATTGCTATTGGTAATGAAACGAGAAGAACAGGACCATGGCCCAGTCCTGAAGTGTAGTTATTAAGTGCTGTGCAGAGGAAGTCCTGGTGGCTTGGAAAAGCATGCTGGGCAGGTGTCTGTGTGCCCAGGACACTGACAGGACAGAGAGTTGGAGGAAAAAGGATTGTGGTCAAGCCCTGTTGGGGGAGAGGTGTTTCTCTCTGTTTCTCACTCGTGTGTACATATGCAACCTGTCAAAACAAACAAAAAATAAAAATGGAACCTCTTTCTGGGGAATGAGTTCATAAGCCGAAGATGCCCTCAACTTAGCAGCAACCAGTCCTAGAACTGCCAATCGACCTCACCCCACCAGCACCAAGCAATGCTAGAGTGGCCCTTCCTCCAACCCCTAACCACCAATCTGAGGCTGGCGAGCACCACCAGCTCCTACTCCCTCCTTGCTCCTATCACTCCCTCGTGATCACGGAGACAGACGTGAGATTTGCTCCTGTCTCCTCCATAACTGGCTATGCCACAAGACTCTTTCTTCAAGACCTGAAGTGCAGTGATTGGCTTTCGCATGTGTCAGGCCATGGACCTGCTTCCGTAACAATAATGGGCATTTTCCAAGAGTGACGATATTCCAATGGTCATTATCCATCACTTGTAGAAATGTTTTGGTTGAAATTTTGTTTTCAATAAAACTAAAATTTTAGTTTTTCTTGCAAACTCACTAAAAGGTACTGTCTTTTTTTCTCCTTCTTCTTTTAGTTTTTTAAAAGGTTTCTGTAATAGGATACACGTACTCACCAGAGAAAGAGAGACAGTGAAAGGGAAAGTGAAAAATCATCCCTCGGGGGAGAATGGCCACGTTGCAATCCCTTCTCCTCCATTCTCCTCCTGGGACTCAAGCATGCACCAACACGTGTCTGGTGTGATTTTCAAGCCGCCAGGTCCAGAACTGAAACATGGTGGCCTTGTCCAATGCCATAACGACACCACTTCGCCACCTGCTGGCCCCAAAAGGTACTGTCTTTTAAAAAATAATTACTTAATTTTATCATCATCATTACCATTTTTAATTTGCTACAAGGTATGCACACTCACCAGAGAGAGACAAAGAGAGAGAGAAAGTGAGAAAGCAAGCCACCAGGTTTGGCACTCAAATCATGGTCAGCCATGTGGGAGTCCAGCGCCCCAACCACCATGACACTTAATGGCGCAAGTCTTGTTTTTTTTCAATAGTTTTAAACATACTGATTCTCTAAAAATCTTTGAAAAATTTTTAAAAGAAGTTTTATTCTTAAAATCTCAAATATACCTATGAAACTTACTGGTAAGCTTTTGTTGGCATATTATTTTTGTAAAATGTAAAAGTCATAAATGGGCACTCTACTTAACAACCAAGTTATGTTTCTACCAACTAGGTCATTAAGCGAATTGATTCATAAGCGAGGAGCTTAAAGGCAGATGTCTGTGGTGTGTCATAGCGCCATAGGGCATGTATTTTCCAATCGCTATCACACAACACCACACTAGAATAATGCAATTCTATCCGTACAAAAAGCATGTATTTGATAAGCACCACAACACAATAATATAAATCTAGCATAACCGGTCTTACTTATTTGGAATAGTGTTATGAGTGTACAATAAAGAATAAATTTATAAATAAGATACGCAGTGTTGCATGACCGTAAATGCTTCATGTAGCAAATACTGACTGCAGGAACACGACAGACAGACAGAGAGAGACAGAGAGAGACAGAAAGCAGGAAATCACCCCCCGGGGGGATGGCCACTCCGCAATCCCTTCTCCTCCTGAGAAAGGGAATCCCCAGGACTCACACAGACTGAGAAAGGGGATGCCCCACAGTGCAGAGCTGGCCTAAATCTGAGCACTCATTGAACAGGTAGGAGTGGCTGTAACTACAGAAACATTTCCAAAAATCCATTTGGAACATGCTCTTTCCATAGCACGGGCTTCTTTCAAAAAAAGTCAGTTTCTTATTTACTGCGACAACATACTCTTTACCTTGGAAAGACAGATTAAGTGTGTTTGTGTTTGCAAAAATAGCCTTCAGGAAGCATGCCTCTGAGAACTACTGGTTTTCATAGATAAATTTGCAGATTTGAAACACTGGCCTTTTTTATAGACAAACTATGCATAGTGGCCTTTAAGTTTAATTGTTCTATTGCTCTGTCCAGAAATAAACACCAGAACCCTACTTAGTAAAACATCTGCATCACCGTCTCCATCATATTACAGAAAATAGTAAAAAAAAAAAAAAAAAAAAAAGCCAATTCTTAGTTTTAATTTTATATACTTAACAATACTGGTGACATTCTTTTTTTTAATCTTTTTTATTTCTTTTTTTAATTAATTAATTTACATTTATTCACTGAGCACTGTCACAGCATACAAAATGTAATTTCCCATCCAGAAGATGCTGCATAGTAGCTTAATCATACATGTTATCGTCAATAATTTTCCATTTCTAGTTTCATATATATATGTATATATTCCCCCTATTTCTCACCCTCTGCCATTTCCCACACTCCCACACTATCTCAGGTGTCCATGGTTGTTTACCATTCCTTCCCCCACCACATTTTATTGATTCACAAGATTTCTTAAATAATCTAACTACTTTCAATAGCAAGCTCTGCTGATACATACATATCTGTGAATACATGTCTGACTTTAGGCATGAAAATCTGAGAAGAATGAATATACTATAAGGTAGCACCTAGCTGATGCTATATAGTTTACTATGGTCATTAATTATGTATTTTTTACTATATTTTTTAATGTCAAGAAAAGCAGATTTAACTTTAATAAATCAAAGAAATGCTAAGGAAATATGCTTAGAACTTAAAGTCAGAAAACAGGTTGGGATTCTGTTCAAATAGTAGGTACATGAACCTCTCAGCAGCTCAAGACAAGACAAAAATCCTTAAAATTGGAAAACAAAGCCTAGAAAAAAATCAGCAATGTTTTAGTCAAAAGTTATAAAAATCTATTTCACCAGTTCAGTCTCATGTAGTTAATCATTTGTTGTGATTCAATTTTCCCAATTAAATTCTGAGATAGAATATTCAACTCTAGACTTGTCCTCACGATTGAGTTGGCCATTTTCTTAGTTTTTGAAGACTTATTTCTGTGTGACTGTATTTAACTTCCTGGTGTAGCACTCCATGCAGAATTTCTTGGAGATCTGGTGACATTCTTTAGCACTTTTGACACTTGTGTCCTCAGTCTCTTTGTTGCATGCGTTTGCCTAGGATAGTGAGGCCAGTCAAGTTAACATTCTGGCCTATTTTGGTAACCTTACCCTGACTCCTTTTTCATTCCATCAAAGCAGCTGCTATCTTATATAATTTTCCTATAAAGCATTGATTTAACTAACAAGTCATTGGCTTTTGGAAATATACCTTCTGATGCCTCTTTCCTTTAGTGTCTCACAAAGAAGTAGGCCTTCCACTTCATTACGGAAACAAAATCAAAATACCTTTATTTGGATCATGTGAGAAACAACAGTGCTTTGTCCAATTGCTAGCAACCTCCCACTCTGTCTACCATTTCTTTAAAACTTCAACAACGTTTCTCTACATCTTCCAACAGAATTTGCTGACAAATAATGCACTTTATTTTGCTGCTATATTGTTTTCCATATATTATTTTAGCTATTTTTATCACATCTGGAAGACTGAGTGTGTTCCTAATTGTATATGGCTTTTTGCCTTAAGCAATTAAGTAAAAAGAAAAGAAAAGACGAGAAACCTCAAAACATCATTCAAAGCACTATTCTTAAACATTCGGTGTAGTAAAATTTTGGACTAGATTTAGCATGGCATAATTCTACATATTGTTAAAACATTTAAAACTACAGTACTTATTTTCATGTTTATATATATATGTGTGTGTGTGTGTGTGTGTGTGTGTGTGTGTGTATGTACGTATATTTGGCCACAGGGCATGTATGTTCACTAGAGAGAACCAGAGACAGCATAAGAGAGAGAGGAAGAGAAAGTACTCACCAAGGGGGTCTGGTTATGCTGCAATCCCTCCTCTTACATTTCTCCATTCTGCTGAGATTTCGGGTTTGCACACACATATACCCAGCATGTTTTTTAAGCTGCTAGGGGCCAGGATTTGAACTGCACAGCAGTAAGAAAAATGTTAACCCAGCCTTTTTTTTTTTTTTTTTTTTTTGAGAGGTTTTTGCTATAGGGCACATGTGCTTGCCAGAAAGACAGAGAGAGACAGAAAGCAAGAGATCACCCCTCCCCCCCAGGAGGGACAGCCATGCTTCAATCCCTTCTCCTCCAGTCTCCTCTCAGGATCTTGGGCATGCACACACATGTGGCCAGCATGAGTTTAAGTCATGGGGTCCGGGACTCGAACCATGGTCAACTACATGGGAGTCCAGCGACATAGCCATTAGACCAACTGCTGGTCCCAACCCAGCCATTTTTTAAATTGTTTGCTTATACCTGCATTAATTGTATTATTTTTAATCCTTTCCTCTCACCCCCTTACTGCCCAAGAATTTAGTTTATCTGCCTTTTTGGTGAAGGTTAATGTAGTTAAAATGAAATAATTCAGTTGATAAACCTACCTCACCAGGTGAGCCTACATAAACTACAAAGCCTTGAAAGATGGTGACAGTCACTTAAGCAGTGAGGGGGCCTTTGTGAGTTTCTTCCTCAGGCTATGTCGCATACACACAGGACACAGACCCCTTTGACACACAGATGAGTAAGGATATCAGTGGCAGCCCATATCTAAAATAGTACTCAAGCTCAATTTCTATTTTTTTTAATGTTTTATTTCTTTTTTTCATGAGAGTGAGGAAGAGAGAGAGACAAGCACCCTCAGCAGGGTATTATGCTATGATCTCCCCAAACTCACCACCACCACCAGCACCACCACCACCAGACTACCCAGCCAGCTAAGGATCATGGGCACACATGTCTGAGCTCTACGGGTTGACTGAGGAACTGAACTGGGATCCTCTGTATGGATCCAATTTTGTTTGAGTAGCAGGTTACTACTGCATCACCAAGCCAGCACTGAATTTCTTTTTTGTTTTTTATCTTTCTTTCTTTCTTCTTCCTCTTCTTTTTTTTTTTTTTCTTAACAATAATGGTTTCCCGAGAGAGAGAGAGAGAGAGAGAGAGAGGTGAGAAATCATCCCTAGGAGGGATGGTCATGCTGCAATCCCTCCTCCTCCATGTTCCCCTCGAGATTTTGTGCAACCACACACATGTGCCCGTCATGTTTTCTTAAGCTGCCAGGTTTGGGAATCAAGCCACATAGTCAGCCATGTGGTACCTAGCCATGGGGTCTGGTTATGCTGCAATCCCTTCTTAACCATGCCTTAACCTCCATGCCACCCACTGGATCCTGAATTTCTTTTCTTTAAGATAAAAATACATCTAGTCAATTTTCTCCTTACTTCACATATCATCTTGGGCTTCCCACTTTGGCAACCACAAGTCTAGAACACGACCTTTCAGGTGACTGCTGGCTCAGTCCTCTCTGCCCATTCTACGAGCTCAGAGGAAGACTTCGTGGTAGCACATGCCCTGACTGACTAAAGCTCTTGGATCAGAGAAAAATGCCAAGACCGGTCATAGAGCTGTACTTAACAGCTTTTATTTTTAAGGATACCCATTCCACAATGTCCCCATAATAGCAGGACTCCTTCAGGGATGTTGGTAAAAATACATCTATGATCCCAAAGGCCAAAGTGTCTTAATAGGCCCAACTGGGTGACGGGCACTGCTAAGACACTCTCTGTAGGCTGGAACCACATGGGAGGCCCAGGTCTGATTCCTGGTTCAATCTAAAGCCCAGTGCAATGGCATGTGCCTATAGTCCAAGCGGCTTGGAAGGCTGAGGCAGGAGGATTGTGACAAGGCACGGCCCGTCTTAATAAATCCCAGCCCCATTTAAATGAATCAAACATGTACTTCACTAATGGAGATAGCCAGCTCTCTGTCTCCTTCCCCTTCCCTGAAAGGAAGTGGTTAAGTTTAAGTCCAAGTGACATTGCAAGGGATAGAATTATCCTTTCTTTAGTGAAAAAAGCTCTGAGATTTCAGCTCTGAACCATGGCTGCACCCTTGCCCCCAGGTTTCTATGACTCAAAGACACAGAGAACCTGGGCACTCAGGCCCTGTGTGTTGCTCTATACCGCCAACACTGCGAGGAGAAGTCATCCAAGACACCACTAGTGGTCACATTGCTCTGAACCTTTTAAACATGGTGTAACTTCAACTCATATACTCAAAAATCTTTGGAGGAAGAATATGTTTCAAAGAAGATCTCATGGAGAAATCCATATAATGTTTAAAACCTATGTTCATTTTAGATTGTATAAAAATTGTGTGTGTGTATATACATATGTGCATGTGCGTTTATGTGTGTATGTACATATACATGTGTGAATATATATATGTATATATATCTCCTTAAAATATCAGCCACTCTCAGTTGAACATGAAAACGTGGGACAGGCCAGCAGGTGGCGTGGCAGTTATGGCGCTGGACTTCCGTATGGTTGACCGTGGTTGAGTCCTGGACCTGATGGCTTGAAAATCATGCTGGGCACGAATGCATGTGTGGCCAAAATCCCTGGAGGAGAGTGGAGGAGAAGGGGTTGTGGCATAGCTATATCCCTGGGGGGTGATTTCTCATTTTCCCTCTCACTGTCTCTCTCGCTCTCTCCGTATCTCTCTCTGTGGAGCACACACGCCCTATGGGAAAAACCTTGGGAAAATAAAAAGATGGGAGCTCAAGATTTTCCATTTCTGCTCTTGGCAAACGTAAGTGGAACAAAAGTGAAACCCGTAGGAACAGCTGAGCCAAGCAATGGGGTTGGTAACCTGCCTCTGCTTCAGAAGTAACTATGAGAGATAAGGGCTGCTATAGGGGCCGAAGCTCAGAACCCAATGACCTTCTGAGGAAAAAAAGAAGGGGAAAAAAAAAAAAAAAAAGAAGCTTGAGAGTCATTTGCGGGCATTTGATTCTCAAAATGAAAGAATGGCGGCCAGGTGGTAGCACAGTGGTAATACGACTAGACCCACATGGGGAAGGTCCTGGTTCTGTGTCCGGGACCTCCAGGGTGTGGCAGGACATGTATGTATGTCCCTGTGACCCTGACTGGTTAAAACAGGGGGTAGATCCAGTTGAGGATGCTTGTCTCTTTTTCTGATGGAATATATATATATATTTTTAAAAACCTAGAGAATAAAAATACTTATAACTTATTTAACACCTGAGCATTAAAGTTGAAGTTGAAGTGAAGACTACTCAGCATGGCCTTGGGTGCCCTTAGATAGATGGGTGTGAAGTCAGACCAGTAAACTCTGATCACTCGGAGAAGCTTTTATCTTTTTTCTCTTTATGGTTTACAATTACCATCACAATTCCGAAAGTAACGCTAGATGTTTAAAAGCAAAAGTCTTCAGTGAGATATCTGGGTTTTCCATCTTCGGTGGCTAAGATCACCCTGGAGTTTCTGTACCCCTGCCCCACGCTCTGAGGATATTAGCAGAGAAGCAGGTCACCGGGATAAAATTCAAGAGTATCTCTGGATCTACCTCTGAAAGCTCCACTCGCTTTAAATTATGGAAAGTCACTCCTTTTCTGTAATCTCTTCCTTCAAGAAAATAAGCAGACTCTAAAAAGCTGCTCCATGAGTGGTTTGGATAATGATCCATCTGTAGGTTGCGATTGAGGATGTGCTGAAGTTGCCAGCTTTCTAGAAAAACCCACCCCACTGGCCGGGGCAGTGTTGGAAACTGTTCTGCTGCCCACACTTCCCTTAAAAAGCATTTGATTCCAGAAAGCTTGAGTTAGAGAACTGAGGAAGGATCACTCCTGCCCTGCACCTCAGATCAACTCCTCTACTGCCAGGGAGCTGCAGGCCAGAGCTGTGTGCCCTGGGGATGCAGGGCTACAGGTGGGGCACCTCCCAGGGAGCTCTCAGAACAATGAGGGGTGCTGAGTCCTGTCCACCTGGGGACAGCTCAGATGTTGCCATTCTAGTAAAAGCACCGAAGGCCGAAAACATCATCCTAACAACACAGAAGAGAAACACACACAGCCAGACGAATAATAATCCTGACTAGAACTCCCAGCCCTTTCACTGTGCTCAATTTCAACCACAAGATGGCAGGCGCTGGCCCTCAGATCTCCAGCCTGGCGCAGGGGAGCATGCTCCCTGGTCCACTCTGACAGTCTGACAATCATCCTGTATACTTTTACAAAGCTGCTGAAAGCTAACCCACTTGTTGAGATGAAAGATTCCGGATATAATCACCATCCAATTACAGAACTTGTAGAAAAACTTGGTTTTCTATTTGTTTTGGCTGGACACAAGAAACTATCCTAATTTCATTACTCACTGGGGTTGTCAGAAAAGTCATGATGCATGTTCGCACAGAAAAACAGAAAACTATGTCATGACTTTTCTGACAACCCAGTATTTGTAGGGTTGAAATGAAAGTTCTAGAGTCTGAGGCAAAGGGTATGAGTTCTAGTCCTTGCTCTCCAAGATAGTCAACTCTACAAAACCGCCTTCCAGAGACTCACTTTCCTCCTCGGTACAATGATAAAATAGGTCTTGGATGAATTCTAGAATTCCTTCTAGAAACGAAGTCGTGACATGAGGCAGCGCATGGGGAAAGCAGACTTAAAAGAGGGAAGTGGCACCAACACGGGCTCCTGAAATGCTTCATTTACACGCTGCCTCCTTGGGGAATGGCCTGTTCCACATGGCGAGCTTTCCAGATAATTGAATTTTAAATGCTGAAACTTGTTTTCCTTTTAACCTTCTATAATGGAAATCTTTCCAAAGTGTATTACACGCTTCTCTGGCTTCTTAAATAGCAAGCTGAGTGTAATGTAACCTTTCCTTAATGTCTCTAGGTCGTCTTCCCGACCACCGCTTACTATATATACAGTCCTGCACGGAGTGTTGGGTGCCTTGGGGGCATATTCAGGTAGGGAGGACCCTCCTGCTACATGGCTCCAGAGACTATATTAGAAAGCTGTAATTGGCAATCCTTCCTCTCTGTGGTCCCTACCTACATCACTACCTGCAGTCATTTCTCCAAGTAACACCTTCTAGCAGCCTCTTGACACTCTGTTTAAAATCTGCTATAATCTAGAGAGAGCTCAAGGTTGCCATGGGTAACCAGAGTCTAAGCTTGTAACCATCCTAAATTTGATTTTACACACAATTTCAAAGCAGCGGGGACGGTGCTGAAGGTTACTTCTGGCGAGGGCTGATATCCGGCCTGTCTTGTGGAGGCAATGCTGTTGTACCTGTTGGCCCATTGCCCTGATCCCCGCCCGACCCTTGCCAGTCCGGCCTCTTTCCTGGGACCACATAGACTTCTCCCTACTTTGGGAACTTGATAGTGTTGTTTGACCCTGCAGGCTCTGGGGCCCTGTTCCTGTATAATTGCTTGGTACCCATGCTGTACTAGTTACTCAGTACTTGAATATCACCCCAGTTCTGGGCCATAGTTTATGGTTCGTCTTTCCTGCTGAGTGAACTGGCAGAGTTCAAGGCTCTCCTCTTTCTCTCAGATGCAAAGGCTTTTTCTCAGTTGTATGCTGTGCTCTGGGTTCAGGTGACCTGAGGCCACCTAGGTGGGGTGTTAAAGGTACCTTTGCCCGAACGTCTCCCAGGTGCCAGGTGCATATTCACTGCATTCAGTAAATCATCCTCTCATCCGCTGAACAACCCTATCAGGGAGACGGTTTCACCTACTGTGGGTGAGGTAACTTGTCCACAGTCACTCTGCCAATGAGGGGTTCTGGAAGCCAGTCTTTCTGCCTCTGAAGCCTGTGTTCTCTGTACCACGCTCTGCTCTAAAAGTGTCCAAAGTTCACATTCTGAAAAGATACATTTTAAGTGACACTTGGGCCATTTAACTTTCCAGAAAAGTCTATTTGTTTTTGCTGTGTGGGTTTTGTTTTAACCAATTCCACATTTTATTACCTATTTGGAACAATCTGTCCTCAGGGAGCAGATCTGGTTTACTTATAGAAAGCTAGAAGAGGGAGTGACTGGGGTTATAAAGTATTTCTTAGTAAGATCTAATCAAAAAAACCTTCCTGATTCTCTCTGCACCACCAAACAGAAGTAAATTAGAACATTACAGAAAACCCTGCCTTCCCCAGAGTGGGTGTGACAGAGTTCAGGAACAAACTCTTTCCTCTGGGTACTACCAGCTCTGCAAGATGGGACGTGTGACATCAAGCACAACCGATACTCCACCTCATCCCAGGAAGTTTGCTAGAAATTCACAGGGGGATGAAGCTGTCATCAGGCAAAAGAACAGGGATTTCCAGAGCTACTTAGAGAACCTAGAAGCAAACTACAGACCTCGAGAGTACCAGCCAGTTAGAAGGCAAGAATAGGGTCTGTCATTTTGGGGCAATCATGGTTTTAGAGTCTAAACTAGGTCTGGGCTACAGAAGGGCCATCAGACCCATGGCTATGCATGTTCTGTTCTTTCTCCAAGGATGAACATTCCAAATTAACCCTAAACTAATTTTTGAATTAAGCAAACCATGACTTCATCTTCCACATTTTGCACCTGCTCCTCTCACATGTAACATACATGTGATTTTCAGAGTGTCCTCTTCCAAAAGCATCCATAGTGCCCTACAGTTTCCAGGTATGTCAGGGATGGCACCAACTGAAAATTGATTTGCCATAAGGTGACGGGGTCAAAGGATCACCTGTATCAGTTTTCTGAGTATCACAGGTCAAGTAGCTTAAGCAACAGAAATGTCCTGTCTCACAGTCTTCAAGGCAAACCAAGGTGTCAGCAGGGGCATGCTCCCCGGAGCTGCTAGGGAAGGGTGTGTTCCAAGCATCTTCTAGTTTCTCGTAGCTCCTTGGCTTGGAGCAGCCGAACTCCTGTCTTCACATGATATTATCCCTGTGGTATATAAGTGAGTGTGTGGGTGTGCCCACATTTTTCTCTCTCTCTATTTGTATTTAAAGAATTATTTTTATTTAATTTTATTTACAATTATTATTTTTAAAATTCAACCAAAGAGAGAGAGATAGAGAAAGGGAAAGTGACAAAGCAAGCATTCCCCCCCCTTCCCCAGAGAGGATGGTCCAGGTCCAGGACTTGAACTGCAGTCAGCCATGTGGGAGTCCAGTGCCTTAACCACCACACCACCTGCTGGCCCCACACATTTGTCTCTCTCTCTCTCTCTCTCTTTTTTTTTTTTTTGAGAGATTTTTGCTATAGGGCACATGCACTTGCCAGAAAGACAGACAGAGACAGAGAGACAGAAAGTGAGAAATCACCCCCCAAGGGAGATGACCATGCCACAATCCCTTCTCCTCCAGTCTCCTCTCAGGATCTTGGGCACACTTGCACATGCACCTGGCATGAGCTTATAAGCCACTGGGAATGGGACTCGAACTGTGATTGACTACATGGGAGTCCAGTGACATAGCCACTACACCAACTGCTGGTCCCACATTTGTCTCTTTTATAAGGACACTAGACCTAATGGATTAGGAGCCAACTCTGTTTAAGGATGACCTCAACTAGATATATCTGCCACGACTCTATGGCCTAAAAAGTTCATATTCTAAGGTCGTAGGGGTTAGGATTTCAAAATATAAATTGGGGGGGGGGATATAATTCAATACATCATCATCTAAGTAAGTTTTGAATTTAAAATCAGACTCGAGAGAGAGAGTGGAACAGACTGCCCAAACACAGCTCCTCACGTCCTAATTGCATGCACCAGTGTAGTTGACTTATCATGTGGGCAGGTGGGGAAAGTTGGCCTGTGGACATGAGGACCCCTGAAATCGGTTGCTCCCAGATGAGGGTGAAGAGGTGATCATCAGCTAAGGAGGCTGTGGCTGAGGAGCAGAGAGGTACAGCGAGATGAATCCAGAATCCTAATTCTTACTCACCATTTTTCTTTTTAAGGTTTTTTGCCATAGGGCAAGTGTGCTTGCTGGAAAGAGAGAGAGAGAGAGACAGAAGGAAAGTGAGAAATCCCCCCCAGAGAGGATGGTACACTGCAATTCCTCCTCCATTCTCCTCCTGAGATTTTGGGCATGCATGCATGAGCCCGGTGTGATTTCCAAGTTGCCAGTCTAAGTCTTCTTCTTTTTTTTTTTTTTGAGAGGTTTTTGTTATAGGACGCGTTCGCTCACCAGACAGAGAGAGACAGAAAGACAGAAAGTGAGAAATCACCCCCCAGGGGGGATGGCCACGTCGCAATCCCTTCTCCTCCATTCTCCTCTCGGGATTTTGGGCATGCACGCACATGCGCCCGGCGTGAGTTTTAAGCCACTGGGTCCGGTACTCAAACTGTGGTCAACTACGTGGGAGTCCAGCGACATAGCCATTACGCTCACTGCTGGTCCTGCCAGTCTAAGTCTTGAACTGCGGTTGGCCATGTATGAATCCAGAGCCTTAATCATTGGCCAGCCCCCCTACTCACTATCCGTTAGGACAAAATCCATATACGTAGGTGAAAATACTTAGTGATGAAGGAAATCATTAGTCGGTTACTGGTTTGGATCATGGTTCATCCCCCAAGGTTTCATGTTTTTGAATTTAGGTATAGTGGGAGTGATTGGATGGCCTCTAGAAATTTATGTGTTGGGACTTGATTGTATTGTAAAACGTCCTAAATGAAAACTTAACTCCATCATGGTGTCTCAGGATGAGGCCTTTGGGTGTCATAATGTCATTTAGGTGAGGCATCTATGAATGAGTCATGGAGTGTATGTAAGCAAAAGGGTTGAGACCAGAATGACAGAGAGAGAAAGCTACACAGCTATAGACCATGCTCTGCTCTGATAAAAGTTCTGCCTTCTGCCATTTGTGATGCTTTGAACTTTGCAGAATTGTGAATTATTAAACTTCTACTTCTTCATATTGGATCATTGGAAAAGTCATGATGCATAGAAAGACAGAAAAAATAATGTCACAACTTTCCCAACAACCCAATACTTCACCCAGTGTTGGGTATTTCTGTTAGCAATGCAAAAATGGACTAAGGCAGTTGCAAAGAGTGAAAAGGAACATCTTGAGAACATTTAAAACACTTTACCTCCCTACTACTGAAATCTCAAATTGCTTCTAATCCCAAAGCTTTGGCTGGATGCATGTTTGCCAGAGAGATTCTATATTAAAATTGGGTTTCCTTTTATAAGAGGAGACAGAGGCTTCTGTTCTTGTCAGTTTGGGTAGGTGGGAGGCTTATCACATATTCTAATCATTTTCTTCCCCAGTATCTGTAATTATATTGAGGAGATTTACTTGTGAGGCTGTATACCATCCACACAATTATGCACCAGATCACACAAGGACCAAAGTACAGCTCTGGGGCAGACACTGAGGGAGTATAGCATAGTGGTTAGGAACATAGACTGTGGACCCACATTGACCTGGTTTCAAATACAGTTCTGCCACTTGCTTAGGTGACTTTGGGCAATTATCATGCTACCAAGGTTTCTCCTTGAGAGAACTGTCCCTTATAGAGTGGCAGTAGGTATTAAGCTAGATAGTGGCAGCTTGAGAAATAGTACTTCTTATAAATATTAGTACATCTCATAAATAAAAGAACCAGGGAGAAGATCTTGAAAAAGACCGGCAAGCTGGCCGGTCTCCTTTTCTTGTGTCTCATTAATTTCTTGGTTGTTACGAGGCACCTGGGAGCCCCGAACTTCAGGATTCCTTGCCTCATTACTCTCATTACTTGATCCAATTTCATGCGCTCATGAAGACCAAGTAGTTGTGCGTGTCATATAGCTCTTCATTGTCCATCTCACACACATAGCTACACGATTATAGAAGGGAAATTAAAAGTTGTGGTTGTTTACTACTAAAGAAGTTATATTTGGAAGATACACTTCTTCAGCTGCAGAAAGTTTCCAGAAGCCCATTGTTTGACTATGTTTTCTCATTTTCTGCATTCTTTAGGCTGTGGGATTTGAGGTCTTGATTCTGGAGAGACTGCTTCTCCCAGAGTTAGCTAATTCCTAGGGAGAGAAAACAACTCCCTTGTGATTCTTCCTTTGATATAGGAGCCAATCAAGCTCCTTTATCAAACTCTCACACACCAAGCCAATATTCCTCCTCCCCTAAATCACCCAAGGGTGATCTAACAATGGGGGACTAACCCCTATAGCTGAGAGCCCACCAGAATTATCCAAACTGTCCAATCCTAAGCAAACTTAGGGTACCTACCCTGCTTCATCTATTCCTTCCCATGAAAACCTAAAACTCTGGGCCATGCTTTTTCCTCCTGCCCTCCACTCTCTGACTAACCCTGGTGCTTCTCCACAAGGCCCCGTGTGGTGTGCTGTCCTGTTCCTAGATCTCTGTGACTATTAGCTTCTTCCTTCATGATACTCATTGCTGTGTCCGTGTATCTGATCATACCCAATCAAACAAATCCCAGGTGCATTGTCGAATATCTAGTTGTAACAATGATTGATCCCATAGACCTATTTATTCCCTGACCTTTTCTCCTATTCCCTTTCCCTAAGCTCCTCAGTTTCAGCTGTTTCTGCCCAGAAGCCAACCCACCACTCTCACCCTGATATCTCTTTCTGAGCACACACAAATGGTCCTGCACCAGCTGGGAGGCCAGAGAGGGACCTCTGCTCTGCCAGTTACCTCTGTGTTATCACAGGGACACTGGTCCCTCTCTCTAAAGCCAATCACTGCTTCTGGAACAAAAATAATAGCAGGTGGAGCCAATTAAATGCTTCATAGAGTCCATCCTAACATTTTAGCATTTTGCAGCTAACCCCACCCCCACTCCTATTCCACTATCTGACACACTTTGTTAAGGTCTCTAAGACCCGTAGGGTCTGCCCACGATCCCCTCTCACACCATACTTGCTCCCTTTTTAGAGCTTCCATTAGAGTCTAGTTCTGTATTCGACCTCTGTCATTGCTCTGGGCCCATCACTTTCTACCCTTCTGAATCTTCTTTGGAAAACTGAGCATCATCTTGTAACTAACCTCCTTCAACAAATATTTTAAATATCCAGGAATCCTTCACTGGTAGCTGAAAAGCCATCTCATCCCTGGGTCAGATGGGCTTTCAGAGCCTGAGAAAGAAAACTTTGCCTCCTAAAGACTCCATAGCCTTAAGCAGAATAAGGGAAAAATTTTGTGAACAGGTAAGAGGAAGTTTCTGCAGTATGGAAAGATCTTCTCCGAGGGCCTCCAGGATAGAAGATTCCCAGTCCCCTGAAACCTCTGTGCGTACAGTGGTAAGCAAGATACCAGTATTTATTAAGCACTATTTATTAGACATAGTGCTAAGCCCTTTATATGTATTATTTCACCATTTAGCCATTGGTATCAATGGTCTTATCATCCCCATTTCACAGATGGGGAGTCTGAGGCTAAGAGGTACAATTTTTCTGAGATCAAGCAGCTGGTAAGTAGGAACCCAGGGAAGCAGCCCCACACTGTCTGCTCCAGAGCTGGAACTCCTGATCACTCTCTTTCCTGCTGGAAACCCCTTCTCTGATGCTCTTTCTACCTCTCTATCTGAATTGGCTCCCTTCAAATAAGACAGTGGCAAATGGTAGGGGCTCTCAGAGATAGTTTTGATCACGAAGCTCCGTGGTGATTCTAACCCTAAGGATCCATGCCTAGAGACTGAGCGCTGTGGTGACCAGCCTTGCTATTCGTCTTAAAGGAGATTTTTCCTATAAGTCACATGTGCTCACCAGAGAGACAGAGAGATAGAAAGTGAAAAATCACCCCCAGAGGGATGGCCATGCCTTAATCCCTTCTCCATTCTCCTCTTGGGATTTTGGACGTTCATGCACAAACACCCAGCCTGAGTTTAAGCCACCAGGTCCAGGACTCAAACCGCGGCCAACCACATGGGAGTTCAGTGACATCGGCCTTGCTATTTTTCTAAGAACAATCTCTAATACCCAATAAAAATTATTTCTCTTCAGTGTCCCTCTTGGAAAATGAGCAGCCTTTTCCAGACAAAAGCATCCCACAGGAGATACTTAGGAGAGTGTCTGTGGGCATTCCTGACATGCCTGCCAGCCAGGCCGTTGCTACATCCTTTCCATCCACTCACAGAATCTTGGACCAGGGAACCAGCAGTTAGCGTAATGGCTATGTTGCTGGACTCCCACGTAGTTGACCGTGGTTCGCGTCCTGGACCCGGTGGCTTAAAACTCACGCCGGGCGCGTGTGCGTGCGTGCCCAAGATCCCGAGAGGAGAATGGAGGAGAAGGGATTGCGGTGTGACCATCCCCCCTGGGGGGTGATTTCTTGCTTTCTGTCTCTATGTCTCTCTCGCTGTCTGGCGAGCGCACGCGCCCTAGAGCAAAAACCTCTCAAAAAAAAAAAAAAAAAAAAGAAACTTGGACCACATTGTATGAGTATGATGACTTCTTGTAGACCCCCTATATCCATTCTCCACTATTCTCCACCCTGGCACTTTGCCTTGGGATGTTAACAAATGCAGGCAACATTAATGGGCTCATTGCCCCTGGCTTCTGATTGGTTTCCACCAATAGGGAGCTCTGGTTGGAGACTGGAGGGAAGAATATTAAGGTCAAGGTGTATCTGCTCTGCTTTCTCTCTGCAGGGTCTCCTTGGATTAGATGTCTCCATCATTTAAAAGTCACATTGTTTCTCAAGGTGGCTTTATCTCCATAGTTTTCCCCTTCTAGGACCTAGAAGCCTTTCTCACAGAAGTTCCTGAACACTTGGCAAAATGTATGCATTTCATTCTGTCTTTGAATTCTCTTTCCCAGTCTCTTTCACATAGACCCATCATTAAGACCCTAAAGGGTCTTGGTAAAGGGTTAACCCTTGGTAAAGGGTTAACTCAGCACATTTGAGATATTCAGTGTATATATATATATATATTCAAAAGAAAGGACTTGTGTCTGACTAGTTTCTGGGATATAAAATCTAAGCCCTTGGAATATCCTGTTCAGAAAGGGTGCCTTTGTATACCTGAAGATATTTGGATACACCATATATTTATGCTAACAATGTGATGTATGGCGGAAGCCTTGGATCAGGTGGCTGTAGTTTGATCTCTGGAGAGACTGCAGACTGAGTGAGAAAGTAGTCAGCCACACAGATTCTCCATGCCCACATGACCAACCCTGACATTAAGGCTCAGGTGATCTTCCCCGATTAATAATACTCTGTATGTTTGTCACACAACATTCCTGGAGGAATTGGGCACTGTCTACACAGTTCCAGTGGGGAGATGACTGGAAGCTTGCCCTGATCTCTCCAGGACTCCACTCTGTGTCTTTTACCTTTGCTGATTTTAATCTGCATCCTTCCACTGTACTGAACCGTAACTATAAATGTGACAGCTCTTCTGAGTTCTGTGAGCCCTTCTAGTGAATCATTAAACCTGAGGGTGGTCTTGGAGACCCCCGGGAACTTTTTTTCTGATTCACATGGGAAACAATAAAATAGCCCAATTAGAACTTCCTACGATGGTGAGAGAGCCGAATTATAACCAAGAACAATTGGTAAACATACAGATGAGATCTAAGTGGAGCTTCTGGGATGGGGCTTCTGCACTCTGAGTGTGGGAGCCTCCTGGTTGCTGTGACTAAGGTCAATTGGAACAGATAGATGGAGACACATCCAGGACAACCTTCAGTGCTCTGATTGGAGGTAAGACGCTAGGTTGAAGGTGATTGCGGGGTTTATTTAACTCAAGGTGAAATTTCTCATACTCTTACACTATTATTTTACATGCTGCTTCTTTACTTTCTATCCTGAGTTTCAGGGAAAAAGGAAATACTCTGAACCTAATACCTCTGAGAGAATGAAGTTAAAAAGCAACAATAAATATCATGAAATCAACTCAGTGTATTTTCCCTTAGAGGAATACTTGCCACCAGCTTCTCACCATCAGGACTCACAGCCCTCTGCAGCTGCAGGTCCACAAGCATCAGATACAGCAAACCAGAGGGGGCTGGTGTCCAACTCCCATGCCAGCAGGCCCTCATCCACTCACCTGGCCCCACTGACATCAACTCCAACCATCAGCTGCCCGTTCAGGGAGAGGATCTCATCCCGCAGTCGGACCTTCCCGCTCTTCCCCGCTGGGCTGTTCTTCCTTAGTTCCGTCACCCAGATGCAGCCTACGTCCAGCACAGGGCCCTGGTGGGTTTTCCTCTTCTTGCCCCCTCTGCGCTTTTCACCATAGTCCCCGAAAACAGGGATGTTCCCAAAACTGAGGCCCACAGTCTCGGCATCCCCCAGCTCCTTGGTGAGGTACACAGTACAGATCTCCATTTCTGGGGGGCTGTGGTCAGGTGGGACTGTACTCTCATCCACAGCAAAGTTCAGCTGGATGTACTCCTGCAGCTTCTGGATGGCCGCCTGGCACAACCGCTGCTCTGGCCCGTCCCCGCCCTCCTGGAGGCTGTTCTGCAGCCATTGGTAGAGGAGGGGCAGGTGCAGCACGGCATTGTCCTGGGTGATGGGCATGGTGCTCAGTCCCGGATACCAACATCATGAGAGGTCCTGCTTCTGGGGGCCAGACCCCACGGGGTCCCGTGACCCTTGGGAACACTGGCTGTCATCAGCTTTGCCTGTGTTCATGTTCAGGCTGGAAGATGAGGCTAGGGACGCCTACTTGAAGACTGGGCTGTTTGTCTTGGCAAGAGGAGGACAGGACCCAATTAGAACAACAGTGGAACAATGGCTGTGGAGTGCTCAACAAGGGGAGGAAGGAAGTGTCTGACAAGTCCTTGCTTGGTTCATTTCACAGCAGGGTCCATGCAAATGACATGAAAATGGGGTATTCCTCCAGTGGTGACAGCATGTCCTCCTCTGGGCTCAGTCACACCTGGGTGAGGAGGAGGAAAAAAAAACAAAAATCCAGTCACAACAGTCAGTCTTCTGACAAAGAACACATGGGCTCCCATATTACAGAGGGATTGTGTTTGCTTCTCAGACACCAAGCACAAGCCAGGAACCAAATACCTTTTTCCATTTCCTAGTGTGGCTCCCTCCACTCTGTACACACACACACACACACACACACACACACTCCTTTCCCTTAGACAGAAGCCTCTGACTTTCTCCAGGAAATTTCCCTGATCAGCAGAGAAATGAGATGACTTGCCAAGACAATCCAATAGATATACCATCACACACATTTACTGATAAGGCTGTGTGACCAGCCTGTTGGAAGGCTGTAGAGGGTTCTGGACATATCTAAAAGCTAACAGTCCTAGGAAGTTAAAAATCTATGTTCATTTGCCTTGGTAGGTGCATTTGCACACACAGGAGGGTTCTCCATTCCATAGATAGGCCCTAACAATGCTGCCAAGAGAGTCTGGCTTTGGTTAGGACAACTCTGTTCCTGAGTTTAGCCAAGATTCCATTTTTATCATGTAGATCCAGAGGGATCATTCCTTTGCATCCTTTGGCTTTAAGTCTTAAGGGCTCCTCCTTTGGTAAACTGTTAAAACTGGCATATTTTTAAGTCAACCTAAAAGCCTCCTGAGAAATGTGAGAAGACGTGGCCCCTCCTTTGCTTGCCCTTTAACACATTACTTAAGGTGGCGATGCTGCCCACCAGCCAGCCTGGCCGGGGCAGAAGGCGTGTCTCTCGGTAAGAGCTGGAGTCTTACCCCCTTGAATTTTTCATAGTACCTGGCAGAAGGTAGATCCCCAGTAAAAGGGTAATTAAATACCATTGCCAACTCGCCTCCTCCACTGAAGAAAATTTTCACCTCCATTCTTCATAAACAGAGAAAAATGATCCCTTTCATGCTCTTCTCTGAGCTTCATACTCTTTCAGAGAAAGTCAATATAAACCATGCCGTCTATGGTGGAAAACATTCTCCAGCCCTCACAGGAAGTGATTTAACAAGGAATAATAATAAATAGGAGAGGTGTTAGAAGCCATGTCAATAATAAATGACCTTATTACTCAGTGACCAAAAAAGAAATTTCTAATATAGTGTGCTTTGAGTTTCTAAAGAACTTGAATGCCAGCTATTAATTGGTTCCAAATAAATCAGAAGCTTAGCAGATATCTTCTACATAATCACTATGGCTATTAAGAAGAAATGAAAGAGCAAAACTAAGATAATCTATGTATGTACAAAGATTGAATGTCTCCTTTGGCCAAAATAACTAACACCTCTCACTGAAAAAATAACTTCACATGCAGATTTATTGAATCTTATGAATAAATGAAAACATTTTCCATCAGGCCTAACACCCTTTATGAGTCTCTGTTTCCTCATTTGTAAAATAAGAAAGTTAAGCTAAATGATCACTAAGAGCTCTTATACTCAGTGGAGAGGTCCCCAAAGACAGGGATCATGTCTTATTCAAAAGCAGATCCCTACCCAACCACAGCACCTATCGCATTGTAGATTTTCAACATGTACTATTTTTTTCTTCTTTTTGTGCCAGAGAGCAAGTATGTGGACATGAGGAGGGGGAGGAAGTGATACTCAGTGAGACTGGGTCATGTCACAAATCCTCTAACTCTCATATCTCATCGAGATCCTGGACACATGTACACATGTTTGCACCCAGCAAGTTTTTCAAGCTCACTCATACCCTGGTTGGCCTCGTGGGATCTGCCTTTTTCTGCACAGCACATAACTGCTACGCTATAGGGCCTGTCCCTACCAAAAATGCTTACATGTCATCTAAATTAGAAATGTAACAGTCTGTGATTTGAGGTTCAGTTGGTTTCATACATACAAAAACAGAATGAATCTCTTTGTCAAGATGCAATTTAGAGCAGAGGCTGAGAAGCAAAAGAGTAAAGATAAAAAAATAATAATAAAGAAAAGAATTAAAGAAAAGGAAAGAAGAAAACATAAAATAAGAAGAAAAAAAGGAAAAAAAAGATGCAATTTAAGTAAGTCTGACTGAGGAAAAATCAAACTTCAGGGTAGTAAAGAATTTTTTTTTCCTAGGGTCAATTATTTATTGAACATGTATTTATTCCTTGGTGTCAAGTATTTATTGAACATCTATTAAGAACCAGGCTTTGAAACTGGCACCAAAAATATAGTGTCAATGACAAATTATTTACCCTAAAAGAATTCATAGTCTAGTGGGAAATAGAACACATAAATTAAAATAGTGCATAAGTCTATGACAGCTGCCTTCTTTTTCCTCCTTCCCCACCTCCTCCTCCTCCTCCTCTTCCTCCTCTCCCCCTTCTTCTTCTCCTCCTCTTCCTCCTCCTCCTCCTCCTTCTTCTTCTTTCTTCATTTGCTATAGGGTGCATGTGCTTACTAGAGAGAAAGACAGAGAGAGAGAGAGAGAGAGAGAGAGAGAGAGAGAGAGAACCCACCGGGGGGGGGGGTGACCATACTGCAATCTCTTCTTTTCCATTCTCTTCTCAGAATTTTGGGCACACACACACACACACACACACACACACACACACACATCTGGTGTGTTTTTTTCAAGCTGCCAAGTCTGGGACTCGAACTGCATTGTTAGCCATGTGGGATTCAGTTGCCTTAACCATCACATCATCTGGCTGGCCCTTTGACAACCCTCTTAACATAACTGACAGGGATTCTTGGCAGCCATATTCACATAGTGTAACTCCCGCACCCCCTGTTGATTGTCTATGGAGGGCATCTCATCCAAGCTGGGACAGAGTTCTTCCCTGAGAAGTAACTACTGGGACTCAGACAGAAAGGGTCCTAGTCTCCAGTATGTAGAAGGAACTATAACTTACGGACTAAATCTTCTGGGTGGCAATATTCTATGTGCTGTGTGAAGTGAGTAGCAAAGAAAGTAATCCTGCCAAGGTATAAAATCCAGTTGCAGTAGAGGGCAGAGGTGCAGGACTGGTGAGAGAGAATGCCCTGGCTTCTCCACAGCATTTCAATTCTTGGTTTCATCCACCCTAGGCAGGACTGCATTGCTGCCCTCCCCCTGTATCTGAAAGATTGTACTGATACTGACAAGAAACTACATTTACAATTCTTAATTATTTAAAACAAGGAAAAAAGTAAAGGAAACACAACTAAACAAAATGTCAGTGAAAACAGACTTTACCTTGAGTTGTTTTCTACTCCTCATAATTTGGAGATTGCTAATTAATGCATAGAGAGAGATCAGTGGCACTGATTGGCTCAGCTTGGATCAGTTGTCCATCTGTAGTCCAATCAGTGTGGGCTGGGGTTGCTGGGGAATGTCTCAAGATATCACATGGCTGTGAGAAGCCCACCCTTGGAGCCCTAAAATGTGGTAGAGACTGGGAAGCAGTTTTCAGAAGAGGAAAAATGTTGCAAGTACAAAGCCACTCATAAAGACACTTGGTTTATCCTTAGGTGTTCATGGACTACAAACCTTGAAATTCCATACCTATTACATAGTTGAGAACTTGCCAATATATTCCTACCAGTGCTTTGCCTATCAACTTATGTTCCAGGTATTTTTCTATAAACAAGGGAAGCAGAGGCATGTCCATCTACTTGCAATGATTTGAGAATAACTCAGGGCATTACGGAAAGGTAGATGATTTTATAATACTGTGAAAAGTATGACTTCTCTGCAACATCCAACGACACAAAATGTGATGTCAGAAATGGAGAACAGATATCTGTAAATACTGACATCGCTTAATGGCTGACCTGTATGAAGGTCCTAAAGATCAAGCCATGTAAACAGTAAGCAGAATTTATGGACAGAAAGTTCTATTGTAACAGCCCCATCCAGTTTTTTTTTTTTTTTTTTTTTTTTTTTTACAGTTTGTTTATTTCTTAAGGAAGAGAGACTGACAGAGAGACTGCATCCCAACAGGTTCTTGATGGTACAATCCACCCCCGCTCCAGCCAGGCTCGGCATGCCTGGTGTGCTGAAGGAGACCTCCGGATGAGAACCCAGAGCCCTCCCATGTGGGTCAGCCTCACAGAGCATTGCATTTTTCTTTTGCATCCACCATCCAGTGTCCATCTCCACCTTGGTCCATTTTTGTCTATCGTGTGAATTCTCCAATTGGACTCCCATCTTAAGCAAAGAGCCATGATAATTTTAATTAATTTTGAATAGCTTGAAGCTGACAGCCTTAGCATTCAAAATAAATCTTTCTGCTACTGAGATAATTTATTGATACGGGTGTTAGCATCTACCAACTTTCTTGGGTTCTTTTTCAGCTAAGTCATTCATTCTCACTCAGTAGGGGTGACATGACTAATGAGGCAGGTGAAAATTGATTTTGGGGGGCAAAAAATTATAGACATAATGGTTACCAAACCCTCTATCAAACAAGATATTATTCCTTAGTATTTAATATCTTCTGGTAAAGAAAAGTTAAATTCAATTAAATTTTTTTCCAGGTAGGGGTATGGGAACAATAATCAAAAAGGCTGAGCTGTTCCAGCCACCATTGTACTTACTGGTTGGTGTTGCTAATTAGCAGGCTGAGGCCACATGGGAAGTCCAGGTTTGATTCCTGGACCACTCTAAAAAGTTGAGTGTGCAGGCACACACCTGTGATCCCAGTTACTCAGAAGGCTGAGGCAGAAGGATCATGACACAGTGAGATTCTGCCTAAAAATATAAATGAAAGGGGTTGGCAGATGGCTTAGAGGTTACATTGCTGGACTCCCAGATGGCTGACCATGGTTTGAGTCCTAGACCTGCTGGGGTGAAAATCACACCAGGTATGTGTGCGTGCATGTCCAAAATCTCGGGAGGAGGATGGAGAAGCGATTGTGGAATAGACATCCCCCTGGATGATGCTGTCTCATTTTTCCCTTTCATTGTCTCTCTCTCTCTCTCTGGCAAGCGCATATGCTTTAAGGCAAAAACTTCTAAAGAATACACACACACATGCATACGCACACATATATAAATATATTTATATATATATGTGTGTGTGTGTGTGTGTGTGTGTGTGTATAAAAATGAAAAGTTGAGATTCACTGAACTAAGTGAAACTAATCATCTGCCAAAACCCAGAGTGATCCAAACTTCAGAGACTAAGTCTCTGACTTGGCAGGGGGTATGAAGGGTCTGCTGGTTTATCTAGGCCTTGCCTCAAAACCAGACTTACATGGGCCATCTCCCCCTTCTAATTGTCATAGATGCTGAAAGTCCTCTTGTTTTGAATTGTGCTGAGCTTCAAGTTTCAACCTTCATCTAATCTTCCTATACTCTGGTATGGATTCCTCTTTTGGCTTTTCAATGTTCACATTTTAAAAGGAAATATCAAAGTAAATCTGCTATTCATTTAGTCAACAAATGTTCATTAAGCACCTATCCAGAACAAAACACTGTCCCTACAAAGCCTCAGGCAGCCTGTATTCTGATGATGGAGAATTAGAAAACAAACATAAGCCACTATAGTATCAGACGGTGAGCAGTACTAAGAAGATAACTACAGCAGTTTAGAGGATAGTGAGAGATGGTGGAATGGGGTAATTAGGAAAGGCCCCCCGAGAAAGCTATGTTTGAGGTGACCTGAATGAAGTGACACAATGAGCTGAAAGAATATCTACTTTTCAATTTAAAAAAATATTTATTTATTTTATTTGTTATTATTATTCATTATTATTTTTTTTTTTTACATTTGACCAGAGAGAAACAGAGAGAGGAGGGGAAAGTGAGAAAGCAAGCCACTAGGTCTGGGACTTGAATCATGGTCGGCCATGTGGGAGTCCAGAGACCTAACTACCATGCCACATGCCAGCCCCCAAGCTGGAAGAGTATCTGTGGGAAAGTTGTTATAGGCTGAGGGAATGGCAAATATAAAGACTCTGAGGTGAGAGCTTGCCTGGTCGGCCAAGGATGAAAGGGGACAGGTGTGGCTAAAGAAGAAGGAAGGAGGGAGAAATGCTGCACCGTGCAGGGAGTTTCCTCATTGTCTCCTTCTCCCCTCCAAGTCTCACCACCATCTTGTAAACAAGGACATCTGGCTCCCTTTTACCAAACTGGCTAGTGGCTAAGGTTTTCTGAGCATAACTGTATGTTATGCTGACTGTTCTAAATAAGCACTTTCCATGGATTATCTTATTAAATTGTCAAAACAATACTGCAAAAAGATATTTTCATCTTCTGAGCATGCTTTGATAAGCTCAGATAAGTATTAGTAATATAGAATCACAGAAGATAATTCATTTGTCCAAGGGCTCACAATAAAAAACAGACCCAGGACTAGAACTCAGGCCAATTGGACTTAGCCTTACATCAGCCTGCTGCCTGCTCACTTCTAACCCTCCTAGTACCAATTTACATAGGCTGATGCCCAGCCTGGTGATCCCAGCTCCATGGCCACCAATGGGCCTCATACGACAAACACTAACTGTGTAAGGAGCTGATAACAATTCTTCCTTTATTTTGTTGGAGTGGCAATGTATTCAGTTAGAATGAAACCTCTCCTGCAGCTACAGATAGCTGTACAAGGTAATTGTGGCCAATGAGATGAAAGTGAAAATTATTGGGTAGGGATTTATACCAACAACCCTTAAGAGAAATACAGCAATGAGGAAAATTAATAATAACTCCCCCATGTTGTTTAAGTCACTTTTATCTGAGTTTTTCCAAATCTGGCCAATTAGCTAAATTAAAGTCTGAACTAATACAGAATTTGCTCCCTAGAAGTGGGAGAACTAAAAGTAGCAGAACTGGAAACATGGAGTTGGATAAACAAGAGAGGTAGGGAAGCAGATATTATGGGCTTAAATGTTGCAGACTGGAAAGTGGTGACCCTAGTAATGTAATATGAAGTATTTGGTCAAACTGCCAACTGCTGTACCTTGGAAAGTCATTTATGTTCTGGCTGAGGTTGTGGAGTTAGGGAAAATGGTAGGAACATTCTGGGTATTGTTAGATGCTTTGTCACTCTCAGCAAAGCCTATATCTCCTCAAGTCAGCAGTCAGTCAGAGATGGAGAGAAATGTCACTTTGCTAAGAAGGTACTCTTGACACTCACTCTACAGTCCCAATTGCCTGAGAAGCCTGCATAATGGACCATTAGAGTTGGGGAAAAAAATAGCTTTATCAGGAGATGAGAAGTGCCCACTGTCAGACATTGCAAGTCTGTGGGCAAAAATGCAATTGCCACTGGAGACCATTGTTTGAACTGTCCCCAACAGCCTTCTCTGAGTAGCATATGTTAAGTTAAAAGGTAGAGAGATGATCACAGCTTATAAATTAGAAAGAAAAGGACACAAATCATCAGGAATTGACCAGGAACACAAGGATTAGACTAGATGTCTACTAAGTTTGTGAGGGAATTATATTGCAAAAAAAGACCCCAAATTGGTTTTCTAAGTCTGGGGTGATTAAATCTTGCGACTCCTCCTCTCTTTAGCTGTCTTTCTCCTTTTGATTCACATCAATAAAAAGGCTTGGAACTGTGTTTAACCCTCAGAAGGGGTGTCCTCCCCATGTCAACCACAGAAGGGGTCACAGAGGATAATGAGTGAGGAATAACCTTGTACATGGAGCAAGGGACATGGAGGGCAATAAATAAGGAATTCCTTCCACCAGAGAAAGGGGCTGCCACCCTGGCCAAAGTGTAGGCTCTTGCTATTCTTTCCCAGGGCCATTTGATCATTGCCATAGTTAGTGACTGTTGTGTTTTCCATTTCTCCTTTTATAAGTGGAAGTTTCAATTATAGGTTTTCTATACCCTTCCCAATATTATGTGTTAGATATGTTGGGGCTTGGTTGCTATGAATCCTATCTAGAACCCAGGGAAAGGACCACCCACCACCCAGAGATTGGGGTTCTAATCTGGATATACTAACTGAAGGAGGCTTGGGTGTCATCTCCTTTGGGAATGAGATGTCTATCCCATGAATGGAAAGAAGGGTATGTTTAAGCAGCCAAGGAAGGAAATACTAGAGAATACTACAATAGTTTGTGCACATTAGCCTTTCTCTCTTTTTCATTACTAACAGAAAACCACCTGTGTTTGGGGAATAAGAACCAAACCAAAAAGCTATGTTTCTTAGTGGCCCTTCAGAGAGGGAAGAACATTAGATACAGTCCAGGCATGTGAAGTTGTTTGGTGAGGTGTTCAGAAAGGCTCCTTTCATGTGGGGCTCCTTCTTTTTCTTGCTTAAAATGCCTGTGTGTATTTAGTAACTATCTCGTGACCAACCATAAGGTACAGATTTACCAGCTTCAGATAGTCTCCCTCCAGGCTTCTTATTACATGAGAGAAAAGCAATCCCCTGGCCTATTTAAGCCCTGTCAGACATCCTATTATAGCTGACTAGCATCCCTAATGAATACATTACTTTAATTCACTCTGACCCTCGGATTCAAAGGCCAGAATATAATCCTGAGTCTTTCAACTTCGGTCCTGTTACTTTGTCAATTAGTAGTTATTACTGAGTTTTTGTCTTGATTTGGAGGTATCAAAACAAACAAACAAACAAATCCAAGGCATATTTCTGCCCCTGAAAGAGCTGAAAACACAGATGAATTCATCCAAGGGTTTATTAGCACCATTGTGCCACCACAAATGTTTCAGGTACACCCAAAACTGATGGAGAAACATTGCGAACTATAGGGAGCAACCCAAACTGAGCAAACATGGGGACTTTTAAACATATGCAGAAATGAGATTTTGTGAGCTGTCATTTGCAGGGTGATGAAAGCAATGAACATATAAATGTGCTAGCTGTGTGCTGTAATCGATACTGCAGAGCAGTGTTGGGTTAAAGGAAGTCACATGTGTTTATCAGAATTGGTCCCAAAGGATCATAAAAACTATATGGCACCAGTTGTGTTCACATTTTCAGCTGATTAACATCTGAAAACACCTGGCTTTGCATTCCATGTTCTCTTCCCCCGTTTTCTGCCCTATAAAAGAATAAACCCGAGACTGGTTCGGCATCACTGTTATCTCCATCAGAGAAGGTGGGCCTACCTGATCTTCACTTTTCTTAATTGTATGTCTTTGTGTGTTTATATCTAATCCACAATGTGCTCTGCTGAGCAGTTCGCAAAGTGGTGCCCTATGTAGGGCCTGAGCACAGAGGAACTACAAAGATTCAGGTGAGTGGACACTCCTTGAAGCCAGCTGAAAATAATTGAGTAAGGTAATAAACCAATAGAGTAAAATTTAAAATATAATACAGTTAAAAAAGAGTGATAACAGAGTAAAAGAAGGAGATAACAGAGTAGAAGAAATAACAGAGTAGAAGAAGGATATAAAACAATAAAATAAAGAGATAATAGAACAAGAAAAAGAGTGGATTCAATTATTGTTGGATGTAAAACATGGGGGAAATAATTGTCTAAAGACAGAGATATGTATGTGTATTTGTTGTCTTATATGTTAAAAGCTAGGGGTGATAAAGTTAGTATCAGTTACATTCGTTCCTGAATTTTATGCAAAAAACATGCCCTTGGTTCCCAGAACAAAGAACAGTTTATGAAAAGACCTGAGACAAAGTCAGAAAACAAATCAAGAAACAATATACAACTGAGGGTGCTAACAGGATCCCAACATCAAACATACACTATTGTGACTCCCTTAAGAAGGCGTATGTTAGAAGAGAGAGGGGCTGGCTAATCTTTTATCTATCTATTATAGATGGCTGACTCTAGGCTTCTGGTAAGGCTGTGCTTATGAAGCAGAAGATGAAGTTGATCTAGCCTTTATTTCATGCAACAAGGGTTGATTGTACCAGGCACAGAGCTAGGCTAGGAAAGAAAAGATGAAGAGCCCTATGAAGGCTATGGTCCACTGGAAAAGGAGAACCTAAAATAAACAAAAATAATAGAATGAGCTAAGGGGAAAGAGTGGATTTATGACACATGATGGATTCTGGGAAGTGGAGCTTCCTAAGTTCTATGCTGGGTTTATGCTACGCCTTAGGGGATGACAGAGGCATTCCCATGTAAATTACAGAAGGTGAAAACCTAGAAGGGACCTCAGAGATGACCTCAGCCAGCCTTCAATTTTATCAATAAGAGAAATGCTCAAGGCAGGCCTAAGATTCTTTAGTTTCTGGGTCTGATGACCCTTGAAGAACAGGAAAAATATAAAATAAATGAAACATTAAAAAAAAGCAACCTGACAACTATTTCAAGATTCTAGTACTCAAAGATTTATATATATGGACTATTTTCTGAAACAAGAAAAATGGGCTTGCGTAGAAAGCTTTAGGGACCAGCAGATGGTGTAACGGTTATGTTGTTGGACCTCAACAGTGGTTCAAGTTCTAGACCTAGCAACTTAAAACTCAGGCCAGGTGCGTGTGTGTGCATGCCCAAAATACTGAGAGGAGAGTAGAGGAGAAGGGACTGAGGTGTGGCCATCCCTTCTGGAGGGTGATTTCTTGCTTTCTGTCTCTTTGTCCCTCTCTGTCTCTCTGGGGAGTACATGTGCCCTATTGCAAAAAAAATCTCTCTCTTAAAAGAAATAAGAAAGAGAAAAGAAAAAAAGAAATTTCAAGTTTTCTTTCAAACAAGGTAAGTACAATAAAATGGTTGGATTAGAAAACTAAGATGAAGATTAGAAATTTTTTGTGTCCCCCACATGCTTTTAAACTAAAGTATATTTGCTATGGCTTCAAATACCAAAACTAGTTTGTGAATCTGCAGTTAAAGATTGCTTATCCAGGGGCCAGGAGGTGGTGTGGTGGTTAAGGTGCTGGACTCACACATGGCTGACAGGGACTCAAGTCTCAGGTCCGGAGGCTTGAAAATCACACCAGGTATATATGCACGCCCAAAATCCCAATAGGAGAATAGAGGCAAAGGGATTGTGATGTGGCCACCCCCTGGGGGTGATTTTTTACTTTTCCTCTCTCTGTCTGCTCTCTCCAGGGAGTGCATGCACCCTATGGCAAAAGCTTAACAAACAATAAACAAAGGCCAGCTCCATATTGCAAGGGTTAAACCTGCACACAGTGGTTTTTAAGCTGGATCCCACATGGCCAACTGCAGTTTGAATCTCAGTCTTGTAGGCTTGAAAAATACACTGGGCACGTGTGCACGCGTGCTTCAGATCCTGACGGAATGGAAAAATGGAGGGAAAAGGTATGTACCATGGCCACATTCCATTGAGGAATGCTTTCTCTTCCTCACTTCCTCTCTCCATGAGTGCAAGCACCCTTTGACAATAAAAATAAATAAATAAATAAATATGTAAAAAAGTAAAGTAAAAAAAAATTACTTAGAATGTCAAGATAAAGGGACCAGCAGATGGCGTGGTAGTTATATTGCTGGACTCCCACATGGTTGACAATGGTTGGAGTCCTGGACCTGGTAGGTTGAAACTCCTGCTGGGCCCATGTGCATGTGTGCCCAAGATACTGAGAGGAGAATGGAGGAGAAAGGATTGTGGTGTGGCAATATCTGGAGGATGGTTTCTCACTTTCCCTCTTACTATGCCTGTCTCTCTCTCCAGCAAGTGCACACACCCTAAGGCAAAAAAGAATGTCAAGATGTGGGCAGTTCTTGATTAATAATATTGCTGGAGTTTAGCTTATGTCAGTTCTAAAAGAACATGATGACTGGGGAAAGAGGGCCTTGGTGAGGGCATGTGCACATTTATACAATGGCAATTCAATACTCTGAAACATTTACTGTGCTGAACCAGTAACTGAGAACAGTCACAGCCTTTGTATTAGTAGCAAGACAACCATGAGGTCACAGAGACTGCCCACTACAATCCAACCATCCTGCCCACATGTAGGGATTGGGCAGCCATGGTACCACCAACTTGTCATCCACAACCCTCTGGGTCATATCATCAATGTGCAGCGTTCACTGTGAAAAGTTCTTTAATTACATTGGAGTGAGGAAAAAACATTTTTTAAATTTAATTAATTTTTTAAAAGGTTTTTGCCATATGGTGCATGCACTGGTCAGAGAGAGAAGAGATAGTGAGAGGGAAAGTGAGAAATCCTGCCCCCCCCAGGAGGGATGGCCAAGCGGTAATCCCTTCTCCTCTATTCTCCTCCTGAGATTTTGGGCATGAAAGCACATGCGCCCAGCATGATTTTCAAGTGTCTGGGTCCAGGACTCAAACCACAATCAGCCATGTGAGAGTCCAACATCTTAACCACTATGCTACCTGCTGGCCCTGGAAGTGATGTTTCTTTAAAAATTATCTTATAAATCTTTATAGGACAATTATGCTGTTCAGATAATTCCGGAGTTTAGACTTTATAAATCTACTTAGTGCTTTAAATTCTTAGCATGTAATTGCACAGAATATGGCTTTATCATTAATCAACAATGACTCAAGTATTTACAGTGGCCAGTAATGTACTCTGCCATTAGGTAACTGTAGGTCTCCAGGTGGGTCATTTAACATCTCTGAGCCTCAGTTTCCTTATCTGCCAAATGAGGTGGTTTGACTAAGTTTCTTTCCAGCTCCAGCATTCTCCTGGACCTTGGAGCTGAGTTAGCAAGTCAGGGATGGAGTCACCAGCCTCATTAAGCACATACACAACACATGGAAGTTCTAAACTGCAGAGGAGATGGGCCAAATTGCTTTATCAGATTTTGAGGATCTGCCAAGACAGAGGGAGGAGGGGAGCCCCAGGGGTGGTTTTACATTCATGTGCTTATAACCTCAGTCCAGCTATTCCAGAAGACAAGAAGAAATATGTCCTCTTAAATAAAAGCTCTTTGGAGCACCAGAAAGAACCAAGGTTTCAAGAAGGAGGGAGGAACACACTGGGGCAGAGGGGGTATAAGAGGAAATCCGGTGTTTCCACTGAGGACACTCCGTCTCTCCAATTTGGCAAGGGCCTAAATTGTGTGGGGAACTAGTCTACAGCCCCTCCCTCCCTGGACTGCTTACTCGTACGAGTCAGGACTGGAGTGCTTGGTGCAGAGAGAGAATCCTCAGAGGACACCGAGAGATCACAGAGCACAAAGGTTCGGCCGTGAGCCTCTCTGAGAAGCTTCCCCCTTTCCCAGGCCTTGCTGTGGGAAAGGCCTTGGACAATGAGGAGGCAAGTCAAAGTCCATGAGAGTGAGGAAAGAAAAATCCTCATTTGCCCTCTTCTAGTCAGGAACTCGGAATTCAGGACATGGAATAACGGAAGGAGTGTGGTATACAAGGAGTCTGCACGAAGCTACGGCTAATGTGTACTATGAAAAAAATGATGCACCGATTCCTAATGTTTTTGCACCAGAATAAATGTGTACTTTCATTCCATGTTTCCGCAAACTTTTCAAAGTATCCTCCTACAAATTCCTATTTCCTTAATGGCCTCCAGAGCTACAATGAGCCGTCTCAGCCTTTCATAGGGATGAGAGAGACATGAAGTAGAGAAAAGGCAAGAGACAGCACAGATGGAAAGGAATTAGGCTGAAAATCTGCAGGTCCAAGTGTGGGTACTGCTGTAATGACCATGGGGAGAGATCTGGGAAAAGGAGGAACTTGGATGACTATCTCAAAATCCTGCTATTGCAGGGAACCAGTAGTTAGCATAATGGCTATGTCGCTGGACTCCCACATAGTCAACCGCAGTTCGCGTCCCGGACCTGGTGGCTTAAAACTCACGCTGGGTGTGTGTGCGTGTGTGCCCAAGATCCCGAGAGGAGAATGGAGGAGAAGGGATTGTGGCGTGACCATCCCCCCCCTGGAGGGTGATTTCTCGCTTTCTGTTTCTAATGTCTCTCTCTGTCTGTCTGGCGAGCGCACGCACCCTATAGTGAAAATCTCTCCAAAAAAAAAAAAAATCCTGCTATTGCAGATGTGCACAGTTAAAAGACATGGCTGGGTTAGGTCAATGACAGGGACCTCGGGGTGACCCTCATCTTGGTGAATTCTCCACCATCTATGTCTTTAGGCTCCTAGGCGTAGAAACAAGGATTCTGTCAGCACATTTTCAACTGGGTAGCTCTCTCTCATGGGTAAGATATACAATTACCAGCAAGGAAACTCATTCATTAATTGTCAATTGGAAATACAATTATGAAGAGGGCAGGATGTTCGTGTTGACCTAATCAATGTATGCTTTCTCTGAAGGTAGGATGTGCGAGAAGGCAAACTTCAGAACAAGGAGGACCAGGTGAACACAGGAAGGGCCCTTGCCCAGGTCTTTTCAGGCACTCACACTCCCATACTGTAGCCTGGATCCTAAGAAAGGAATTGTCCACTTAGCCAACTGCCCCTTTACTAGACAATACCAGGAAAGACATCACTCACTTGGGCTCCTGGAGTTTTTCTTTCCTGTCCATTGCACTACGCCTCATTTCTTTTCATACCCATTTTCTCCAAACTGCCAGCCATAACATCACCAAGGGTTGATTTCTAGTCTCTGCATTACAGACACAATCACATTTCAGTTCATTCTCTGCAAGATTACTGGGATTGGAGTTTTGGACTCTACATGCTTTCATGGACCTGTTCTTTTTTCTTTTTTTCTTTCTTTTTTTTTTTTTTTTTTTTTTTTTTTTTTTTTTTTTTTTTTTTGAGAGGTTTTTGCTATAGGGCGTGTGTGCTTGCCAGAGACAGAGAGACAGAAAGTGAGAAATCACCCCCCAGGGGGGGACGGCCACGCCACAATCCCTTCTCCTCCATTCTCCTCTTGGGATCATGGGCATGCGCACACACGCACCGGGCGTGAGTTTAAGCCACCGGGTTCGGGACTCGAACTGCGGTTGACTACATGGGAATCCAGCAACATAGTCATTACGCTAACTGCTGGTCCCTCCCTAATGGACCTTTTCTTACCTTGGGGATTCCTAAGGCTGGCTATTCAACCATGCATGGTGTACTTACTAGTTTAATTGTCAAAATAGAAACTGTCTTCTCTTTCTAAGTTCAGGATTATGAGGAAGGGGTTTCACTAACAGCCCCCAGGTGCCAAGGACACCTTCCAGATTTAGCATAACTACAGGAGACCATAGAGCAGTTATGTCAAGTCTGCATGAAGTGCCTGAGGTGGCGCAGGACAGGAGGGACAGAACCAGAGTACAGAAAAATGCCTCCTTTCCACTCTCAACCCAGAGCCCTGCTGAGGAGTCTTATGCTGTTGAAATTCCAGACAGCTCCAGCAATTCCCAGATCCCCACAGCCCTGTGGCAGCATCACAGCTCATCCACAGATGGGGGAACAGTCTGGGGAGGACCTGGAACTCAGTCGCCAGAGTGCGATGTGTCTATGACGTCACTTGGCAAAAACTCACTTCAGATGGGCAAGCAGATTCTCATCCACTAGGCAAAGCCTCTCTCCAGGAAAAAAAGAAAATTAGAATGAAAAAAAGAAAGAAGTCTCTGTAGTTCTCTATAGTAGAGAACATGCAGGCACAGGGGTACAGCTTCAAAAAATGCAGAGAAATGTAGGCAGTTGGGTACTTTCTGGGTTTCAAGTTTCAGGACAGAATCTGGTCTTTAATGGCTGAGCCCTGTAGGGAGAGGTGCTGTGGGAAACAGATGCTCTCAGGCACACTGCTGATTTGGGGAATTACCAAGATTAGCAAAATGGCCATTACCTGCCACCCACAAGTTCGGTTGAAGCATTTCCAGCAGGCTTTAAGCACCCTGGCTGGATGACTCCAAGTTCAGCATCCTTCACTTTGAGATGCTGAGCACGTGACCGTGCCAAGTCAACCCCTACAGGAATCATGTGAAAATAATTGAAGACTTGTTCTCAAGTTGAAATCGCAAGTCTTTTCTGCCTGCGGAGGTGATTAAAACATTGGCCTACCTACCCAGTGCAGCCGCCCTTGCCCGCTGCCTGGCAGGCTCAGGTATTCTCTCCTGCTCAGTCCTGCCCTCAGTTTTGTACTTCCCAGTCTCCGAGTCTCTCCATTCCACCTGCCACCCAACTCCTTTCCCATGAGTCTCAGGACCAGAAAGGAAATGGAAAAAAAAAAAAAAAAAAGGCACCTGAGTTTCTGTATTATGTGAGAACATCTGAAGACTGCGGGGAATCATTCCACAGGGAGAAATCATTCGTCTCTTTAATAAACACTATTGAGTGTAATAAATAAAGCAACCTTCTCACCCTCAGAAACTTAAACTCTAGAGCAGTCTCTGTAAGTCAGATTAAGCCTAGAATCGCCTGGACTTATTAAGACAGGCCAGGTTCAATTTTTTTTTTTTTTTGGAGGTTTTTGCTATAGGGCGTATGTGCTCGCCAGACAGAGAGAGAAAGAGACAGAGAGAGAGAGAGAGAGAGAGAGAGAGAAATCACCCCCCCAGGGAGGATGACCACACTGCAATCCCTTCTCTTCCATTCTCCTCTCGGGATCTTGGGAACGCACGCACACGTGCCCGGTGTGAGTTTTAGGCCACCAGGGCTGGGACGCGAACCACAGTCGACTACGTGGAAGTCCAGCGACATAGCCATTACGCTAACTGCTGGTCCCAGGCCAGGTTTAATTCTTAAGGCTTCTGACTCACACAAACTGAGAGCTGTAGTGGTGTGCAAGTATTTGAACTTTTTTGTTTTAAGAGAGATTTTTGCTATAGGGCCTGTGTGCTCACTGGAGAGACAGAGAGTGATAGAGAGACAGAAAGCAAGACATCACACCCTAGGGAGGATAGCCATGTGGCAATCCCTTCTTCTCCATTCTCCTCTTGGGATTCTGGGCACACATACACACATGCCTGGTGTGAGTTTCAAGCCTCTAGGTCTGAGACTCAAGTCATAGTCAGCCACATGGGAGTTCAACAACATAACTATTATGCCATCTGCTGTTCTGTACTTTTAACAAGCATTTCAAGTAACTGATGTAACAGGGCCCTGGAAACTATTGGTAGGGTCGAAGGAGAAGGAGAGATGCTGACTACTTCATGATGGGAGATTGGGACCCTAGAAAGAAAGTCAGCTCTAATATCCTAATGTGGAGATTGGACCCTAGAAAGAAAGCTCTAATATCTCAATGTTTCAGGAGACCTCTCATTGTTACCTATGTAAAGTTATTAGGTTTGGTGAATAAGAATACATAGCATCTAGTTATATATGAATTTCAAATAAATAATGAATATTATTTTAGTATAAATATGTCCCATATATTACATGGGATATACCCATACTACAATATTTGAGACATACCTATACTAAAATATTATTTGTTGATTATCTGAAATTCAAATTTAGCTGAGGTTTTTATGCAGCAGCCCCACACTCAGTCTATCCCAAAATGAAGCTCTTTGACTTGCATACCTTGATTGCTCTTTGTGACATATGTAATCCTAGCCAGCACTGTGGCCCTGCCTCAGCAGGCCTTCCTACTTCCTCCTGGATGTAAATACTGCCCTGTGGGCCAAGGACACCCACTCCATGCAGGCAGAAGTTGAATGAGTCAGCCTGAGATCACAGCTCACCACCCACCACAAAGGAACTGCTCTTCTTGGAGTTGTCCCAGCCTCTGGTCTCTCCTCCTAGTCCAGCTGGCTTCCCTGAATGCTCTATTTGCCCATACCCTATGGTTTCCCTTGACCAGGTGATCTCCTGGAAAAGCCATAGACCCAAGGAGATGTCAGTTCCACATAACACAACCATACCCTAAGGGGGAAAGGAGATCAGGGCTAGAGACACGTTCGAAGTAATGACCAGAAGTAATCTACTGGGGATGTTTAAACCATGATTTCAAAGCCACGGCCTTCCATAGATTTGTAGCACAGTTGGCTTGATTCTATTTGTTTCCTTTGCTTATCCTTCTGGGTAAGATTTTATTTGAATGAAGTTAAGCAACTAAAATAGTTTGAAAGTCATGAGAGTATACAGTTTACAACAAGGTCTATGAAGTGCTTATTTGGAGTTGTAGAGAACACTGCACACTATCTACCTAGTACCTATTCCCCCTTTTTTACCCCTTAGGGGAATCCCAATTTTTGTTCAGGGATTCAACCATCTTCTTCCACAAAGTGGTGTCTTGGCTCTAAAGATGGATCTGATTAATCCATGGTAACATCCTTCCCTTGCCAGAGGTGTTTCAGGAATGAGCCCATGACCCAACACCAGTCAATGAGTCATGAAGTGAAGCCATTTAGGGTTCTTCTGAGGAACCTTGCCTTACTCCTCAGAGAGAGTGTCAAGAAGCAACAGTCTTTCTCCTCTGTGTTACAGTCCATTCTGTTACTAATAAAAGAAAATGCCCGAGCTAGGGTAATTTAAGAGACAAATATTTATTCAGCTCATGGTTTGGAGACCCAAGGTCCAGAGGCCACCCCTGGTGGGGCTGCATCACAACATGGAGGAGGGCAGGAGAGCATGGTCTCTGTTCCGAGTGTGTCTCTCTCCTTGTAAATCCACCAGAAGTCCATCATGGGGTTCCACCCACATAATCTTAATTTTAATCTCCTCTTCAATGCCCACCTTTCAACATCACGATTGAATCAAGTTGTGACCCTCCTAATCCTACTACAATGGGTCAACACAGGAATGGGGGGTGGCATATTCAAGCTACAGCCCTCTGTAAGTCATCAGGTCTGAGGGAGACTCCTGGAATTGCTGCTGCCTTCTGGCTTCCAGCTTGAGATAAAGCTTAATGCTGAGGACAACACAGTGAGAGAGAAAGTGAAATTGGGATCTTCATGATCTTGTGGACATGGGAACTACTGAGTGTCCTTTCTATTGAAGCCAGTTTGAGTTGGATTTCTGTAACTGCCATCCAGAAAACATCCCATTATGTGTGTGGTTCTGGGCTTTTGGAGCTTTTATTCAATGGAATTCTAAGATAGACATGCAAATTTAAACTTCTGAGATTTGCAGCAATAAAAGTGGATCTACCTGCTTTTATTTCTATCCTAGAGAGCAGAAATTTGCTCATACTTATTTCTCTCTAGACATTAGCTTTCCTTTTCTTTGAATTTGAATAAAAATAACTCTAATGTTTGTTTATGAAGTCTCAAAAATAAATTTACTCCTCCCTCTGGCAAAGCCTCTACATTTAAACATCCTCAGAACCACAAGTAAAAGCACATGGGTGTTTGAATTGCCTTATGCATTTTTCTTTGGAACACAAAGGCAGAGGCCAGGGTCTCTTGGGCATTCTTAAGGTGCACAATCTTATAGTCATGGGTAAAGCTCTGAGTCAATGACACCCTACCTGCCATTGGACACTCGGCCTTCCCTGTCTCCTCTCTCTGTGACTTCTGAGCTAGTCCTTGGGCCCTGAGGGTGGAGCTCTCCCTGAAAACTTTCTATCGGCGCTGGCTTCTCCTATTTAAAACATTTCCATAAACCTATAAATTAACTCTTCAGAAAAAAAGCTGGAGGCCAGACTCTGGAAAAGTGAACTTGCTTCTTAGGGGTTCTAAAGGGTTCAGTAAAGCTACTGGAAAGACTAAAGTATAGATAGCCCCAAGCCTGGAGCTCTTATTCCAGGACAGCAAGACAGGAACTTAGTAAAGGAGGAAAAGAAAATATAGTATGGATTAATCATGGACACTAATAAAAACAAACACATGAAACTGGCAAGGGGATGAAAACAGACATACCAAATTGAGGCCAATTCATTCCATAAATATTTACCGAGTGCTTCCTACCCTGTGCCAGGCATTACCACAGGCTGCTAAAAATACAAATGAGTACATTCTGTTTTGCCTTCAAGAGATTCCTAGTTTTCCTAGGGACAGACATATAAATAACTTCAGATGAACGTTACATGGTGAAAGAACACACAAGGTGGGAATTGAGGAAGACAGGAGTCATTTACTAACTCAATTCATATGGAATTTCTCAAAGCAAACATGTAGGTGGTGCATTCATGCAAGAGACAGGAAGGACTGGCCCAGAGGATGTGTGTGGTGGGCAGGGGTGGGAGATAAGTGTGGAGCAGTAGGTTGGTTCAGAGTGTATTTGGAATTTGACATGTCCAAAGTCATTTGACCTGCCTTACTTAGGCAATGAGTTTTGGATTGTAGTCTTACATTTAATCTTTTAACCAAGGGAGTGGTATAACCAAGTTTCTGATTTCATTTTTAAAAAGTATCAGTATGGGAAATTCTTTACCATAACACATGAGGAAGTGGGTTACAAAGTAGTTTTGATTGCATATCAATTTAGTAAAAGTGAAAACAATCTCTTTGAAGGATATTCACTAAACTATTGATTTAATTTCAGAGAAGTAAGTATGTGAGTGTCTTTTTACCTTTAAATTTCTGGATTTTCTAAATACTTATGAACATTTATTATTTTACTTATCAACAAAAACCAAAAAAAAAAAAAAAAAAAAAAAAAAAAAAAAGCGTGAGGCTGGCTTGATAGCCTAGTGGTTAAGGAAGCTGGAGCCCAGATAGCTGACTGGTTTGAATCCTGGCTCAAGAGCCTTAATAAAAAGGTTGGGTACATGTGTATGAGTGTCCCAAATCCCAATGGAATGGAGAAACAGAGAAGAGATTATAGCATGACCACTCCCCATTGGGGGGGGGGGGGTGCTTTCTCACTCTTTTTCTCTCTCTGTTTCTCTGACTCTCCGCCTAGCATATGTGCCCTCTGGCAATGAAAATAAAAACAGTGTATAAGGAGTGAGGTAGGGATGCAGGTGATGCCTATGGATTAAGTGAGACCAGACAGCAGGGAGGACTGCTGGAAGGCTGGCTCATGGCTCAGGTGCAATATATTGACTGTGTGACCCATAGCAGTGGCAGTGGGAACAAGGGCAGGGGATGGCTTCCTGGACCATTTCAGAGGCAGACTTGGCCAGTCTTAATGACCACCTAGAATTAGGTTGTTAGGGAAGGGGAAGGAGAAGATGAGTCTAAGTTGACCCAGGGGACAAAGAGAGTAGGGGGCTAGCTCAGTTGAAAGGCCTCTTAACACCAGTTCTATCCTTTGCCTTTTACACTCCAAGAATCTGAATTTGCCCTTTTCTTAGGGCTCTAAACTAGATTTCTTGCCTTTCTTGGGTCATACTGCTTGCAGAGATGGAGGGACTGGCCAACTCCTTCTTTCTGTGCCAGTGGACCTCCTGCCTACAGCCTGCTGCTCCCTACTCACAAAGTCTTAACCCTGTCTTAATCCACTGGGCTTGAGAGAGCCAGGCTTGTTATCAGACGCTCATAAAGCCCAGCCTCTTTTAAGGCAATTAAAACCTCAGTGTGGGAGACCTTTGGCACCAACTACTTTTTCCACCTAGCAGACTCTTACCACAGACCTAACTAACACTCCACCAACTCAGAAGGGCCAGCACATTACCCTGGAGCCAAGAGGGGGATGACACCACACATACACTGCTGCTTTGTAAGTGCAGCTCTCCACTCCCGCCGCCCCTCCAATTTCCCAAAGCTCTCATTCAACTCGGAAACATGGATCTGATTAGGACGGTTTACTGGGCCAAACAGTTGCAGCCGTATTCTCATCAGACAGACAGGAGCAGAGGCCAATTTCCATCAGAAAAGCCAGGAGAGAGGAGTGGCAACTATGGAAGTGAGCTGGCTGGGCCACGCAGGAGGAGCTGCAGAGGAGAAAATTGTCTCTATTAAGTCAAATCCATCCTCAGATAATGAACTGTGGAATCAGTTCCAGGCCACCACATTCTCTTTTGCTTGATCATATTAATCTGTCATTTTTATTTTCAACTACATTTTCTATTCCTGCTATCTAATTAAAAAAAAGTGTGAGTCCACTCCTCACTTACACAGAATCTAGGGAACATGAGAAACAGGCAAATTCTAACTAGAGAACGGTATTTACAATCAACTAATGGCTATGACCCAGTTCTAAATTCCTGAAGGAAAACAATTTGACTCAAAAAGTTAATTTGATAAACACAACTTTCACAAGTTCAGTCATAAAGACGTTTGCACTATATTGTAAGAGGAAAAGGCCAATTTGAAAACAAAATTTAGTTTGTGGTGGTCTGGGGTTGGTACTTGCTGGCTCCCAAGAGCTGACTGTTTTCAGGAAGTTTATAAGCTGGTTGGCATCATGCTGGTAGTTTGAAATCTGCCATGGTGGGAGTCTTTACACCATGGAACCTGGCAAATGTTACAAATTGGGACCGTCCCTCCCCACTAGCCATTTGTTAAACATTTAATAGCACATCACACACAGTGTGATCCCTTTTCATTTTTAAAGTTCTATTTATGCACACAGTGAAGTATGTGTCTGTAAAAAGTCAGGAAGTAAAGTCGTTAAACACTAACCAGTTTAATTCTGGGTGGTGAGACCAACGTGTAGTTTTTGTCTTCTTCTTTTTCCCCTTATACTGAACGTGTATTCTTTGCGTAATAACCAGAAAAAAGAGTAGTTTCTTTTCCCTCTGAGCCTTACTTATCTATTTATTTTACTTTTTAAAATCATTATTCTTATTTACCTTTATTTATTTATTTACTTATTTTTTAATTTGGCGAGAAAGAGAGGGGGGGGAGAGAGAGAGAGAGAAGGGGAGGGAGAGAGAGAGAGAGAGAGAGGGAGAGAGAAAGTGAGAAAGCAAGCTGCCAGGTCCAGAACTCGAACTATGGTCACCCACGTGGGAGACCAGTATCCATAACCACTATGCCACCTGCTGGCCCCTCTTTCCTTTCTGAGCTTTCTAACACACACTTTTTTATCCTGTGGGTATGGGAGTGCTGAACTCTAGACTACTCATCTATCCCCAAATGAAGTAGAACTCCAGGTAACAAAACAAGTGACAAGACTCTGGGCTCCAGAAAGACAGACCATATCAGGGTCAGTCCACATCAGGCTCAGTAGCTGGATTAACTGATTTCTGGACCTCTGCTTCAGACATAAAAAAAAACACAAAAAACAAAAAACAAAATACACAAAACACACACACACACACAAAACAATGACCAGTTGGGGATAATAGGTGACTCCAGGGTTTTGTGGATGGAGCAATGCCATTCTTTAGAGTATTAATATCAACTTTCACCAGTTGCATTCTAGCCATTCCTATTGTTTGTTGAGCAGGATGAGCACTTTCAGCACTTTGACACTTATGAATTAATTGTATTCTTGCCATAGTTGGGTGGTTACCCAATTTAATAGAAATAAGCCCAGTCACACTCAACAAAGAAAAACTCAGGTCTAGATGGCTTCACCACTGAAATTTACAAATCCCTTAAAGAAGAATTAACTTCAAGGGATTTTTTTTTTCAAACTCTTTAAAAATGTACAAATGGAGGGAACCCTCCCAAATTCATTATACAAAGCTACCATCATCTTCATAGCAAAAGAGACAAGAACACAATGAAGAAAGAAAACTATAGACCAATATCCCTGATTAATACGGATGCAAAAATCCTCAATAAAATACTAACAAATAAAATCCCACAACACATTAAAAAGGCTGTACACCAGGGATGCAAGGATGGTTAAACATTTGCAAAACAATAAGTGTAATAAAATCACATTAATAGACAAAAATCACATGATCATATTAATTGATGCAGAAAATGTATTTGATAAAATACAACGTCCTTTATGACTAAGACTCAATAAAATAGCCCTGGAAGGTACATCTTGTTAAATTAAACTACTTTGGCCTCAAATGTCTACTATACTCCCACACTTGGATTCCTATGGATAAGCTGAAACTGTACATGTTAGGCTGTTTCCTAAACTGGTTGCTAAATTATACCCATCACACTAGCCACATTTCAGTCAATCACAGAAAATCCACCTTTTGAGCTGTTTGTACAGCCTACTGTCCACCTTTAACCAATCTAATTGTTTCTCTACCTCATTCCCTCACTTTTGCTTTTGTACATCATTTTCTCCTTTCCAGAACTTAACTACTGAGTGGACCACGAGGCTACCCAGAATTGTCCAAAAGTCCAGGAACAACTGCCCAATTTAAATTGTGTTAAAATTTGCTCAATTAAAACTCTACTCTATTAAATTGACTGGTTTATTTTTCTTTTAACCATCTCTTAACACAGTAAAGGCCACATATGACAAACCCACAGCTAATCTAATACTGAATGGGAAAAAGTTTTTTTCTGCATAAAACTGGAACAAGACAGTAATATCCACTTTCTCGACTTCTATACAATATAGCGCTGGAAGCTTTAGTCAACACAATCAGACAAGAGAATGAAATAAGATGCATCTATATTGGAAAGGAAGAAGTTAAATTATCCCTATTTGCAGACAACATGGTTTCATATATGTAGAAAAAAATTAAATAATCCACCTGAAAACGCTCAGATATGGTAAACAAATTCAGTAAAGTTGCAGGATACAAAATCAACATACAAAAATTTGTAGCATTTTATATACTAACAATGAATGGACTAAGGCAAAAATGAAGAAAGCAATCCCATTTACAAATGATATACAAACACACACAAACACACAACTCACACCTAAGAATAAGTCTAACCAAGGAAATGAAAGATCTCTACTATGAAAATAATAAAAAGCTGGAAAAATTGAAAAAATAAAAAAGGAAAAATAATTCTTGATCATGGATTAGGAGGATCAGAATAGTTAAAATGTTAACACTTTCCAAAGTGATCTACAAATTCAGTGCAATTTCTATAAATATTCTTCACAAAACAAAAAAAATAAAGTCAGAATATTTGTCTGGAATCACAAATGATCTCATATTGCAATGCAGAACTGTGCGAAAATAATGAAGCTGGAGGCATCTGACTACTTCAAAATATATTACAAAGTCATTATAATCAAAACAGCATGGTACTGGCACTGAAAAAGACACTTAGATCAATGGGACAGAATAAAGAATTCGAACATAAACCCAACGACATATATCTACCTGATTTTTGACAATTACTAATGTTTGTCAATCCAGTGGAGAAAAATTAGTCTTTTTAATAAATAGAGCTGAGTATCCACTTGCAGAAGAGTGAAACTAGACCCCCATTTCACATCATTTACAAAAATTAACTCAAAATGGATTAAAGACTTAAACATAAATCCCCAAATTATAAAACTCCTTGAGGAAAACACGGATGAAACACTTTAATATATTAGAGTGGGCAGATTTCTTAAATAAAACTCCTAAAGCACAGGCAACCACACTAAAAATAGGCAACTCGGGCTATATCAAGCCAAAAATCTGCACAACAAAGGAAACAATAAGTAAAGAGACAACCTACAGAATGAGGGACAATATTTGCCAACTGTACTTCAGATAAGGGATTGATAACAAGAATAAATAAGGAACTCAAAACAGCTCACCTGCCAAAACACTAATAATCTAATTTTTAAAAAATGGGCAATTGATCTGAACAGACAATTCTCAAAGGATGACAAACAAATGACTAAAAAGTGAATGGAAAAGTGTTCAACATCTCTTATTATGTGGAAAATGCAAATCAAAACCACAAAGAGATATCATCTAACCCTAGTCAGGACAGCTATGATAAACAAACAAAGAATAATGAGTGGTGGTAAGCTTTTTAAAAAAAGGGAACCTTCATATTCTGCTGGTGGGAATGCGAATTAGTACAGTCACTGTGGAAAACAGTACAAAGATTTTGCAAAAATATAAAAGTAGAACTATCTTATGACCCAGTAATCCCACACTTGGGTAGTTACCCAAAGGACCAGAAATTACTAGGTTGGAAAGACATTGACACACCCATGTTTCTTGCAGCATTGTTCACAATAGCTAAGACATGAAATTAACCTAAGTGCCCAACAATTGATGAGTGGATTAAATGAAAATAAAACACAGTGGCTAAGAGAGTCAGATCCCACATGGCTGATTGCGATTTGACGCATAGTCCTGGTGACTTCACACACACACACACACACACATATGTGGATGCCCCAAATCCTGACAGGATGTAAAAAGGAGAAGAGATCGTGGCATGACCATGCCCTCTTGAACTGGTGCTTTCTCCTCTGACTCTCTGGCAAGCATGTGCACCCCTTGGCAATTAAAAAAGAAGAAAAGAAACAAAATGTGGCACACACATATAATGGAATACTATTCAGGTATAAGGAACACTAATATCCTGTCATTTGACACAAAGCATTAGAAGCTAGAAGATATAATGCTAAGTGAAATAAGGCAGGCTATGAAAAACAGATGCTGTATGTTCCTGCTTGACTTAGAAGTAGAAAGAAGAAAATGCATGGAAAACATGAGGGTATGGGTGTTTGGGAGAAAATGATTAAGAGACATGACAGTGCATGTAAACAGTGAAACAAGTTATGGAACGGTGTACCACAGGAAAGTAAAAACGTTATCGACAATTCAATGTGTACCTAACAAACCACCAACCTCCCATGTAGTTGACAAAAGCTAGAACTATTATTGAATGTGAACAACATAATGTAATGTTCAATGTCAAATATGTCTAAACAAACAAAAACATCCAGGCAGGTGGCATGGTGGATAAGGTGCTGAACTCCCACATGGCCATCATAGTTTGAGTCCTGGACATGGTGGCTTGCTTTCTCATTCTCTCTCTCTGGTCAAATTGAATAATAATACATAAAATGAAATAAACCCTAGGCACAGAATGGTCCAATGACTTGTCTCAACTCACACATCAGATCAGAGCTGGAACAATAATCCAGGTATTAATACAGAGATTTGGTTTTTATTTTTTAACTAGATTATATTTAATATTTCATGAGACCTCACATTCCCCACTGTATACGTTACAATAAAATTTGAGTTCCTATGGTGTCATGATTAAATAAGTCTAAGGTGGCATTTTTAAGAGAAAGGGGCTACTACTACCCTAATTGGACTTGGGTAACACTTCATGATTTCTGCAGGAAGGTAAGTGAAATTTCACCTTTTTTTTTTTTTTTCTTTTTCTTTCTATTTCCCTCATACTCCTTATAAGAGACACTTCTGAGTTTGGGGTGAATGATGGCATCTCTGCTGTGTTGCTTCTCAGTAGCTTTTACTTCCTAATCCCACAGACCATGAAGGTCAAAACTCACCTGTTACCTTCAAATTCCCCTGTCTCATAAGAACATGAGAGGCTTGAACAGAGAGGGTTGCCCAAAAGTCCATGAGATCTCTTAAAGAACACAGTAGACCACACATGTATTCATAGTACTGTCCCATTACAGTCAATGGTTTCCTAGCTCTAGTTACTCGGCTGGCCTGCCTGGTCTGGGACCTTCTAGCTGATTGACAGAGCGGTCTGATCCTGTGAAGATGTGACCCTTCTAAAAACAAGAGGGGTCTTCGGGGAAAAAATGTCTAAGAAATCATGGATAAAGGACAGTACAGATACTAGTCGTGTTGATCAACATTCTTAGATAAAAGAAACTTAAAATTTTTATACATCCCAGTATCTTCTAATGTTGCTCCTGGAAAATCAAGGAAACACCTTGATATGTAAGAAAGGGACAAAGTAGTTGGGAGCTCAGGTACCCAGGCCTGCTGCTCCCCCAATGCCAACTAGATATAGCACAAAATGTCCTTACTGATTTATACACTGGACTTCCTTATCAAAATATTGGTTTGGGACCAGCAGTTAGCCAAATGGCTATGTCGCTGAACTCCCATGTAGTTGACTGTGCTTCAAGTCCTGGACCCAGTGGCTTAAATTCACACTGGGTACGTGTGTGTGCGTGCCCAAGATCCTGAGAGGAGGAGGATGGAGTAAAAGGGATTGTGGCGTGGCCATCCCCCCTGCGGGGTGATTTCTCACTTTCTGTCTCTCTGGTGAGTGCACGGTTGCCCTGTAGCAAAAACCTCTCCAGAGTGAAAAAAAAAAAAAATCTTGGTTTAAGAAAGGGTTCCATGGCCATCCCTGTAGTGCGGTGATTAAGCACTGTTGATTGGGAGCTAGATCTCACATGGCTGATTGTGGTTTGAATCCTGGCCCTGATGACTTGAAAACATGACAGGCATTTATGTGTGCATGCCCCAAATCCTGACAGGATGGAGAAATGGAGGAAAGGGGACTGCAGTGTGTGACAAACACCCGAGGAGGCGGGGGAGGACTTTCTCTTTCTCTCTGTTTCTCTCTCTTCCCTGGCAAGTGCGCATGTTCTCTAGCAATAAAAGCCAAACAAAACAAAAAAGGAGTTCCAGTGCTTAAAAAGTAGTAAGTCTGAAAAAAAAAATTACATGTGTAATCTAATCATTTTGTGTAATAGGTAGAAGGAGTTGAGGTAACAGGGAGGCAAAGCTCACACAGACAGTGAGTAAAGAATTCTTTCACTTCGCCTACATCCACTCTTGCTTCAACTGTTCTTTAACGTGGTAGACAGCTGACCTTAGCTTCAGGAAGTACTCTTGTCTGTTTGGTTTACTACTGTTCTTGCTCTGGAGGCAATGACGTAATGAGTTTTAGTTTTGGATCTATCTCTTCTGCCTGCACTTGCCTCCTTGTTGACTTAGATTTCCTATTCATGGCCTCTGGCCAGTGGGACAGCAGACTTGCCAGACACCATTTTAACTCCATAACCTCTGCCTCTTCATACAATGCAAATCTACTCTGATTTGGTGGCCCTAGGGACAGCCAGAACAGCCCCACCTGGGATATGCTAGACGGTAATAAACCCAATGCCCCATGCATCTGACTCAGAGCTACTGAAGATGCTGATGATAAGTTTAGGAATGACAAGGTGGCTATGTACGAAATAAACACCAAAATACACTGCAACATCCACACATAGGCTGAGATCCCCCAAGAGTTTGGAATAGTTACATAAATATTAAAACAGTTGCAAGTAGTCCCTACATCACTGTCTATATTTTTTTCTTCCATCAAATACACAGTAGCAGAACTACAACTGCATCTATTGTCACAGAGGTTTCCAATTTATGAGCAGCAAGTGAATTAGACTTCAAGCATCCCAGGCAGTTTCATTAAGTTAGGTTTATTTGCACAACCAAAAGATTCATTCCTTTACAGATTGCATCACTGCAGTGTTTTCATAAACAGCAAGCTTCCCTAATGAGTCAATCATACTCTGATTGATTTTTTTTTTTTTAAGTAACTTTGCTATGGGGCACATGCACTCACTAAAGAGAGAGAGTGAGACACAGCGTAGTGGAGGGGAGAGAGAAAGCGCCAGTTATGGGGGGTGGCCACACCACAATCCCTTCTGTTCCATTCTCCTCTTGGGATTTTGGGCATGCACACACATGATTGGTGTGTTTTTCAAGCTGCTGGGTCCAAGACTTGAGCAGTGTAGTTAGCCATGTGGGATCCAGTTGCTTTGCCACCATGCCACTGGTTGACCTCATATATACTTCTTTACAAAAAGAACATGCACATTTTTCAAGACTACAACTCATGCAAAAAATGAGGTACACCTAAAACAATGAAAAAATATAAGAAAGTGAAAAGATGGAAGACATTTCTGGCATCAGTGTTTTTTCCTGAATTTGAGGCTTTAAGTGAGCCAGGACTACAGCAGAGAAACTGTCCTGGTGTGATGTTTTACATATAAAGCATCCCTCTGACCCCAATGTGTAGAGCTTTCCAAGACTCTGGGTTTGGTTTATATTAAACTATTCTGGGGTAGCCATTGCTTGCTATGAACATCTCCCTCAAGGAATCTGATCTCATCCAAGAAATTCCACAACCCTAGGGACCAGAGGAGTTAGAGCAGATTGCAGATTCCCTGAGTATTCTAATTCTGTTTACAGTTCTTGATTCCTCTGACAGCCAACGGCAGCCAGTGAACTGGGAAAAGAGGGCGACCTGGGGTTACCTGGGACAGCAGGTAAATTCCCCAGTCCCAGACGAAAGACTCTCTTCCAATCCCAAAGCCTGCCATTCAGCTGCAAATGAAACTCCCTCTGAAGCGTATCGAGGGAATCCTATTCAATTGTCTCCTCAGCTGCCTTTGTCTGGTGGTATCTCTGAGCCCGGCTCAGGGACGTTTTCTTTAAACCTGTGGGAGACCTGAGAGTGTGGAGATGGTGTCAGATGAGCCTTTGACACCATCAGTTTGGCTTAAGAAGCTGTGATAAAATTAAATTATCTGACATTTTCTTCTTCATCCTCTTTCTTTTTCTTCCACAAACAGCACAGGCTCCAAATGTGACCTACTTTCCCTTTCTTTGTGATTATGCAGAACTCACAAAGCTTTTTCTTCAGACTGACTAATATTTTCAGTGACATGCTTTTCATCTTTTGGGAAAGAGGAGTCGGCCTCAGCCTGCCAGAGCACATAAGTCTTGGTGAAATGACCAGCAAGGACAGATGAGTTTCAAAGACTTCACTTGGGGACTCATAAGAGACTGAGCATAAGAAGAAAACAAAGCAAAACAACAACAAAAATCCAGATCTGGCCCCTGTAAAGTAATTAGCATTAAGTCTAGAAAGTTCTTATCCACAAGAATCAAGAGGTTATCCATGAGCTAAGTGACTACAAAGTTCCTCATCGAGGCCCGAGCCCTGTAACGACAGATTCTGCGGTCTAGGCCTGGAACCCTGCCACACGCCAAAACCCACTCAGGCACTTCCAAACTCTGCATTTTGCATTAAAAATTAATTGACTTTTCCAACTCTTCAGTAACTCAGAACACAACAGAGTTTTAAAAGGATCAGGAGGAACGATTTCAAAACAAAAGCCAAGCGCCCAGCTTTTTTCCAGGTGGAAACCTGGCTCTTCTGGTCAAGATTAAGTTGGTATTGAGTTTTCTCCCCACATTTTTTTCTTGGAAGCTGTGTACTTTTTAATGTCTGATCCCCCGTCCTCTTCTGACATCGAAACTTCTTTTCTGACATCGAAACTCCCGATTACATGTGGTAATTGGGACACATTTGCTTGGTGACTTTAGAAATGTCACCAAGGATTCTGATCCAAAGCATCCCTTTTCTCCTCGCTGAGACAAACCAGGGCCTGATACACATTTACCAGATAAAGTTTTCAAACAGAAATAGACACGCAGCCTTGGGATCCAACATATTTGCTTCTATCCAGGTTAGTTCAGCTTCATGCCATGTCCAGGCTAGTCAGCACTGACTTAGACACGAGCTGTAGGGCCTGAGGGGTCTGGAAAATTACGTCAGAAAATTACGTCTGGATCACAAGCTGCACCAGCCTTCGGTGATGTGAGCATGGGGGTCTCCACCGCCCTGAGTATCCTCCCAGTGCAAACAATTCTGTTAAATAATTCCCTTCATGCATTCTGAAAGTATTTACTGATACTTCAGGGGCAGCTCTGGGTGAGCACAGATAATGGTGATATAAAAAACAAAGACTACCAGTGACTGTTACAGGGAGAGGAGAAGGCCCTGTTGGCTCTCAGCCTTGCCTTTCTCTCCTCCACATCTGCACTCATGTGATCCCTCCTGCCTCCACCCTCTGCAGAGCCCACCAGTAGTCTTTGACCAATTGTGACCCTAGGCAAGGAAGATTTCAGAGCTGCTCAGCATCATGACCTTCGACTGGGCATCAGTGTAGCCTTATCATGGCTTAATAGTGACCACACTCCCAGTTCTGACCACTGAAGCCTCCTCTGTCTCCTAGTTCCCATCATAGAATCTGGGGTATCACCCTATTCTTTGGCGTGTTCACAAGTTGCCTGCCATCCTGCCCTGCACTGAGTCACACCTCAAGCCAAGGCCCTGATGCCGACTGCTTGCCTGAACCCATATGCTGTTGCTGGACTCCATTGATATGAAAACTTGCCTGCTTCCCTGGGTGGAGAGACCTAACTCCAGGTCCTGTTTCTGAGCAGTTGATACCTCTCATCTGCTTGTCTTTGGCTGGGCCAAGCGTCTAGGTGTGGTGACACCTGGGAAGGAAGAGCTGACCTCACAAGTGCAGAGGTTATTTGGTTAAAAAAAGGAGCTGCTTCAAAGGAACAGTCTGGTTGCTTCCAATTTGTTACTTTGCCTTCAAATATGTTACCAAAATATATTTGGCAAGAAATTGCCCTACAGAAAATTGGAGAAAGTGGTAATGGCTAAATAGCAGTTGGCATAAGAGACCTGGACAAATCCTCTCAAGAAGTATGGACCAAGAACAAATGGGGGAGGCACCAGAAAATGGCACATTAGTAACATGAATAGAAACTGGATACACCTGGGTAATGTCCCGGGTTCATATCCCAGAACCTTCCTGAGCATGCAAGGCACACATGTGCCCATGATCCCAGCAAACTGAGAGTAGTGGATTGTGATGGGAAGACCCTGTTGCATACGTCTGTCTCTGACTCTCTCTCTCTCTGCCTCATGAAAGATGTAGCAACCTCCACCAAGAACAAACTGGGGGATAAGCCAGGAGCCAAACTAGGGACCAGGCAGAGGGCATATTCTGAGGCTCAAAGAGATAACATGCAGGCAAGCGAGGGCCCTGAGGAAGGACACTAGACTTGGCCTTACACTCACTGGCCAGTAGTATAGCCACATGCAATTGCTTCAACCCACTAGGCCTCAATTTCCCCATCATTAATACTACAGATGAAAACTGTAGGCCATCTGAAAACTTTAAGGAGTCTTTGTAATGGTTAGTTTTGAGTATCAACCTGACTGGATTAAGGAATATCTAGAAACCTGATAAAGTGTTACTCTGGGTGTATCCCATCTGAGTAGGCGAGGTGGCCAAGAATCACCTCAACGTGGGCGGACGTGATCCTATCAACAAGGGGCTCAAAGCGAACAAATACAGAAAGAAATTTCTTTTGAAAGCTTTTGAAAGTAAGAAGACTTTTTGGACATCAGAATCAAGGTTTGCCTGTCTTTGAGTTCCAGGAGTCATGCTACTGGCCTCCTGGATACTCAGGCTTTTGGCCTTGGACTGTGAGTAGCATCATCGGTTTCTCTACCTCAGAGGCCTTCGGACTTGGAAGGATCCATGTGACCTGCATCCCAGGACCTCCGGTTTGCAGGCACCTTGTTGCGGGACTTCTACCATAATCATGCGAGCCAATTCTCCCAGTGAATCCCCTTCTCATATATCGATAGATCTCCTATTGGTTCTATGTCTTTAGAGAACTCTAACACAGTCCTCATCTTTTTTCAAACTGACGGATTGATTTTTTATAAAACACCATCAGAATGGCCAACTTCTTCAAATATCATCAAGCAGATGAGAAATGAATACAAAGTATTAAGTCAACTAGTTTGAGAAGTCAATATGAAAATAAAAGCCTTAGAACTGAGGAACAGGTATACGGCAGCACACAAGTATACTACTGAATGAATTCTAAGATTTTCATTAGCAAAAGGGTTAACATTGTCACTGCATTTAAGAATTGCCATCTAGGGGCCTGCAGATGGCAAGGTGGTTAAGGTGTTGAACTCCCATGTGGTTGATTGCAGTTTAAGTCTGGACCCAGTGGCTTGAAAATCACACCAGGCACATGCATGTGCATGCCCAGATTCCCAAGAGGAGAAGGAATTGAGGCATGGCCATTCCCTCTAGGGGATGATTTCTCATTTTCCCTCTCCCTGTCTCTCTCCAGTGAGCACACATGCCCTATAGCAAAAAAAAAAAAAAAAAAAAAAAAAAAAGAAAGAAAGAAAAAAAAAAATCACCATCTAATACATGGTCTTCTTCTTTTTACTTAATATATATACATATATATATATATATATATAATACACACACACATATATATGTATATATATACACATATATATATGTGTATATATATGTAATACACACATATATATACATATATATACACACACACATATATACATATATATACACATATACACATATATATGTGTGTGTGTATGTATATATATATATTTGGCAAGACATTGCCATACAGAAAATTGGACAAAGTAGAAATGACTAAACAATAGTTGGCATAAGAGACCTGGACAAATCCTCTCAAGTATGGCTCAAGAACAAATGGGGGAGGACTAGGAAATGGCGCAGCAGTAACACAGATGGAAACTGGATACACCAGGGGGAGCTCCTGGGTTCATAGCCCATATCTTGGGCACATGCACACACACACGCACCTGGCATGTTTCAAGCCATTGGGTCCAGAACTCAAACTGTGGTCAGGCATTCGGGAGTCCAGAGATGTAACCACTATGCCATCTGCGAGTCCCATCCATACATGGTCTTCTTAATCATCATTCCTGTTGAAATTTCTGAGAAGTCTTGTACTGTTGAAAGCTGTACAAGAGCTTAAGGTTGAAACTAGAGCTTTTAAAACTTATTTCACCATGAAACTCTTTTTTTATATTTATCTATTAGTATCTCTCAGATGTGGATATCTGAGTTTCACATTGTGGGACATAATACCACAAAGAAGTTTTGTTTTTAAATATAAAGTAGTGCCCAGCAAAAGCCAAGTAGGCAGAATCGTAGTGGACCGTTTTTAAATCTGAACAACCATTCACACCTAGATACAGATTTGAAATTATAGCCTGCCTTGGACTTCTTTCTTATCCACTGACTCGCAGGTCACGGTACAGGTACCATGAGGGGCGGATGGTGCCCTCAGTCTTTGCCAACCATTTCCCATGGGGCCCTGGACGCACAGCATGCTGTCAGCAAACTAACCAACACAGAGCTAAATCACGCTGATGTGTTCCTACCTCGGGGATGCGCCTCTCCTTGTCGGAGACTACTCGGGGACAGCTAATTGCTCTTCAGCTCAGGCTACACAGCTATCTCACATCTATTATTCTCCAGGGTCATCTTTTCTCAAGCTGCACTTTTCAGAGAAAAGAATTGGAGGAAGAGAATGAGAGAGAGTGAGAGTGTGTGTGAGAGAGAGAGAGAGAGCAGGCAGGAAATTGCTTTTTATCTTCTTTATAAGTTAAATCATCATCTTCAAAAATCCCTAATTTAAAAACAATAAGAAATCCTTTCACAATGGCTTTTGGGTTGAAGGTCGAAGGTTGAAGGTTGAGCCTGCAAACTGGAGGGAAGTGGGCCACCGAGAGAGGACGAGGAAGAGCCTCATCCATGGGGGAAAGAGGCATGGTTTCCTCTGCAGGGCTCTAATAACCTGGTCACCATTAGCAGCAGGGCTGAAGGGACAACGCCAGCCACAAGTGGTCCTCAGATGTGGTAGTGTGGACTGAATCCTGGTCGTAATTAGCGAGGGGTGTAGGAGAAGAGCTGTCAGCACCGGGCCAGAGGAAAACAGTTCAGTCTCTGTTCTCTTTCTCTGGGCAATTCTGAAGCAACGGCAATGATCTCACGAAGGCAATCAGGAGAACAGGGCATGAGGACGTTAGCTGGAGGGACACTCAATGGAAAATAGTAACGGGGAAGGGGGGATAGGGAGATGCCGGTTAATGGGTATAAAACTATAGTTAGACAAGCTGGCAACATTCTCATGTTCATCGCACAGTAGGGTAACTACAGTTAACAATAATGTGCTGAATATCAAAATAGCTAAAAGAGAAGATGTGAAATGTTCCCAGTACAAAGTAATGATAAACATTTGAGATGATGAATATGCTAACGACCCTGATTTGATCATTCCACATGATATTCATATACTGAAAACTACACTGTACATTGTTAAGTGTCAATTAAAAATAATTAAAAAAAATAAAGTGAAATAGTGAGAAGCAGAAGAATTCAAATTATAAGTCTGGGGTAACAGGAGATGAGTTTGTTGACATGGAAGAGAAAGTTTCTAGGAGAGAAACAAATGTCCTTTCTGCCATCAGATTCCCTGAACTCTCCTAAAGAATTGAAGAAGGTTTTATTTATTTGAATCTTGAATGTCTATAAATTTGTTATTTAACTGTCTTTATCTTCTCTTTCTTTCTTTTCTTTTTCTCTCTTTTTCTTTCTTTTTTTTTTTTAGAAGTTTTTGCTATAGGGTGCACGGGCTCACCAGAAAGACAGACAGAGAGACAGAAAGCGAGAAGCCATTCCAGGGGTGGATGGCCACACCACAATCCCTTTCCTCCATTCCATTCTCCTCTCAGGATCTTGGGCACGCACGTACATACGCCCGGTATGAGTTTAAGCCACGGCGTCTGGGACTCAAACCACGGTCTACATGGGAGTCCAGTGACATAGCCATTATGCCAACTGCTGTTCCCAACTGTCTATAAATATATGTCTTTAACTTGAGGCTGTCCTCTCCCTGTGAGGCAAATAATCCAGAGGTTCCAGGATAGTGTCTGCATATTTTATCTCGAGGCAAAGACAACATGACCTTAATCCCCAAGGCCTGCTTATGTCCTAGCTCCGAGCCTTGAAGGTTTGAGAGCGAATGAAGAGGAAGACGTAGGGGTACAGGAGGAAAACAAGAAATTGGCACTTTCACCCTTCTGGAAAAACTATCATCTGGAGTCCTCAAATTATTTTTAAGTCCGAAGGAAAAGAAAAGTAAATAGTCTTACAGTCTCTCTCTAAAAGGACAGACTCATGCCTTACTACTTTGTCCTAAGAAAATATGACCCGCAGGTGAACCACCAAAGGAAAAGGAATGAGCTGTGAATGGAAGCGTGCCAGGCATCGCGTCCCAGGAGCTCCTCCTAGCAAGACCACACTGCAGTCCTGGTGGGCAGCAAGTCATCTCCTGGAATTCTGTGACTCGTCTGCCGATGCTTCTATCTTTAGTATGCCCTGGCCGGCCCGTCCCACTTTTGTGTCTTACCTCTGCATTTAACTAATTTGGTGCTCTCTGCCCTCAGAGATGAAAGGTCTTCACTATTACCTGCTACTGTTGACTACTGGTTTTATTATCAGAGAGTGCTTCCTCTCCAGTATTTTCAAATTCTTCGAAGACTGCTTGCATTTGGCCATTTGCAACTTGTAGTGAGATGACCAAGTCTACACAGTTGGTGAAGTGCTGGTTTGAGGTGCAGGAGCCTCTCAATAGCTTCTGGTTTTCTCACTCAGGGAACTGCTTCATGTGTTATTGTTGAGTCGGGGAAAAATAGTTTGGGGCTACCTATTCCGCCGTTTGCTGACCTCACCATCAAGTCTCTGCTCTCAAAATTTCCATGTTCCCGTTTTCAAATTATACATAAGAACATGCATATCATTGAAATTCATAAGAAGAATTTGCCAAAACAGTTCTTTCCCCCTCAGTTCATTCCCTCCAGTGTAGCTTGTAAACATCATCTGCTTTTTGTGGTAGGTTGTTGTTTTGTTGATGTTCCTTAGTTTTTAAAATTTCTTTCTGATCTGCACTAACGGAGAAACCACATGCCCATTAAGGGCTGAGCCCCGTGACTGAAGTAACAGTGTGCAGCATGCTGGGGACTGTCGAGGGGAAAGGTTCTCCATAGAAGGCAGGTCAGCCTGACAGCTGATGTCAGGGGGCTGGTGGGGGCTACAGTCCCTGGCACAGAGGTGATCCATGGGCAGGGGCTGGGAGCTTTGATCCTTGACACTGACAAGGCTCATTCTGAGTCTAAGAGCTCCTGAGAGCTGATCTCAGAACTCCTCAGTTTCTGAGAAGGTAAGAACATCTCAGTCATCGTTTTCACAAACCAGTAACTTTTATAACTAAGATATTTTAAAAGAATTATATTTAATTTAATTTCTTCTTATTATTTATAATTTGACCAGAGAAAAAGAGGGAAAGTGAGAAGGCAAGCCACCAGGTCTGGGACTCAAACCATGATCAGCCATGTGGGAGTCCAGTGCCTTAATCATTATGCCACCTGCCGGTCCCAAACCAGTAACTCTTATTCAAACATAAAAGACATTTCTGATTTCTAATAACCCCCTAAATGCCTTTTTTAAAAAAATCACATTCTTAATTACTCATCTTACTGAGCTCCACCTCGCTCTCAGATCAAATTATTCCCAATTTGCTCATTGCTGAGGGGAAGTGTGTGGTGGAGGGGTGGAGAGCAGGAAAGAGGGCTGAAAAATGCCTACGAATATCGGGCCAAGTTTAAACAGCTGAAGGGAGCACCATAAGGGGAAAAGACACTTGAAATAGCAGATCAAACCATCTCTCCGATTCAATACTCCATTAGGACCCCTCCCTTCCCAATGCTGAGATTATTTAATGCTTCCATCTGATGAGCTTGATTTATGGCCAGTCATTGCACTCAGCCAGCTGCGCTCAACAGCCACCATGACACACGGCATCATTGAGGTTGACACACAGCTGTGAAATGGTTCAAGTATTGAAGAATCACACAAAAGGGAAGGAAAGGCCTATTCCGGCCCTCCTCAACTGTGATTTCTGACTTTTAGAAAGTAAGCCAGGCATCATAGGGGTGACAGCAGGAAGGTAAATACCACACAACTGTTCAAGTAGTGAATCAAGAACGGGAAAATAAACACGACACATTTGAATGAGGCTTCCCTCTCCATGATCACTGTTGTGGTAGAGATTAAACTGATACAAGGAGTGGTGAGTCTAAGGGAGAGAGTGGTTACCTGACTGAGGCCAGCTCCTGGTTGTCAAAGAAGCAGCATGTAGCTGTGCAACTCTTATAAGGATCCATTTTTTGTCAAACATATGTTGACAAGAAAGAAGAGAATCTGAATCCCTCATCTTACTGGTGGGCATGTCACATGATACAGTTGCTGGAAAAAAGTTTAGCAGTTTCTCTAGAAGAGAAACATAGGTTCACCATAATGATCGATCAGTTCTACTTCTAGGTACACACTCAAAAGAATGGAAAAGAGGTACATGAACAAAAACTTGTACCCAAATGTTTACAGCAGCACTCACAACAGTAAAAAATAAATGTTGACAATTCAAATGTCCATCAGCTGAAGAGTGAATAGATAAAATATGGCATATCCATACAGTACAATATTATTCAACCATAAAAAGGAATGATATACTGATATATGTCACAACAGCAGTGAACCTTGGAAACATTATGCTAAAAGAAGGAAGCCAGACAGAAAAGGCCACACACCCTACGATTCCACTGCTATGAAATACCCAGAATAGGCAAATCCATGAAGATACAGAGCAAATTAACAGCTTCCTGGAGCTGAAAGAAGGGTAAATGGGAAGTGACCGATAGTTTTGGGGTATCCTTTTGGGATGACTAGTTCTAGTCTGGAATTAGAGAGTGGTTGACTATGTCTCTCCAAAATTTATGTGTTGAAATTTGGTTGTGATGGTATTAAAGGGGTGAAAACTTAATCTGACTATGGGATTAAGAAGTAGAGCCTTTGGGAGGGGATTATAATTAGATACTAAGTCATCTGGTTGGGGTCCCCATGATTGAATACTAGTGAGTTTGTAAGGGGACAGAGTGAGACTAGAGTAGAGAAATGGACACAACACAAGCGCTTGCTGTCTCATCATGTGCTCCGTATCATCTTGGGACAGTGAGTCCCCACCAACAAGATCCTTACCAGATACAGCCCCTTGACCTTGATCCTCCAAGTCAGGAACTGAATAAAACTTTATTCTTTTTTTTTTTTTTTTTTTTTTTGGAGAGGTTTTTGCTATAGGGCGCATGCGCTCGCCAGACAGACAGAGAGAGACAGAGAGACAGAAAGCGAGAAATCACCCCCCAGGGGGCATGGTCACACCGCAATCCCTTCTCCTCCATTCTCCTCTCAGGATCTTGGGCATGCACACACACGTGCCCGGCATGAGTTTTAAGCCACCGGGTCCGGGACGCGAACCGTGGTCGACTACGTGGGAGTCCAGTGACATAGCCATTACGCTAACTGCTGGTTCCCCAACTTCATTCTTTATAAATCACAAAGTTTGTAGTATTCAATATTAAATACTATTAAATAACAGAGAATGCACTAAAATAGTGGTGATAATTGCATAACAGCATGAATGTACTTAATGGCACTGAAATGTACACCTTAAAATGGTTTAAATGGTAAATTTTATGTTTTCTTTATTACATGCATACCAAAGAATTATTCTTAGTCAGTTATGTCTGGCCTGATTCCAGCACCCTGTCTTTGACCTTGTGGCTGCTTCTGACTTTTGCTCACAGCCTGGGCTTCCTGGACTCTGTATTCTTGGTCCAGATATTGTGCTAGTGATTCCCCAAAGTCTGGCCCTGGCCTCAGCACACTCACAGTAGGATCTTCAGCTCACAGTCTCATTCCAACATAAACAAGAAAATGGAGTCATCATCATCATTCAGCCTAATACTACTTCTGCTAAATCTATCTGGTCTTTACAATAACGTAAGTAAAGTCTATTCTATTACTCTGCTCATGACTTTTTAAATAATAAATCATCAGGATGTATGACAGCTATCTGGAAGCTCTCTCTGATTAGTAAAGTGCCTCAATACAATTGCTCTGAACTTCTGTTATCTGTGGATAACCTGAGAAGATTATCTGGAAGAAGTTAACTAATTTGACCTCCTCCCATAAGTAAGAAACTGTGTGTAAAACCAGGACACATGAATTGGTGGACTTAATATTTTAGTGGGACTTTTCCTGTAACATTGAACCAATTGTCATGAGATTTGTTCAGCAAATGGAGAGATAGGCATCAGGTACAGTGTGCAGAGAATTCCCATCAGATGGCTGTTAATGCAGATGTCCAGATTCTCAGAGATTCTGAGTTGAGAAGTTTCCATGAGGTCTCTTTGATATCTCCCTCAAACCTTTACTATCTCCCTCAAACCCTCCCATAGTGAACTCCAACTTGTCCACAGACTTAGCCCTCCAGATTTCCCAGAGCTATGTACCCCAACATCCCTCCAGTGCCCCCAATTTTCCCCAAGTAGTGACCCAATGAGAGAAAGTGCCAAGGACAGTCCTGAGCCCTTGGCTGTCTGGGTGTCTTCTCTGATTCCTTTCACCCCAACTTCAACCTCACATTCCCCGCTGTCTGCAGGACATCTCTAGTAGGATGTTCTGTTATCGCTTCCAACTGACGTGTTGAAGTCAATACCAGAATGTGGACTTTTAGACATAGTCTCCCTCCTTTTCAAGGATCAATATTGCCTTCATTATTCAACTTTCAGTGCTGTCTTTACTTTCTCCTTCTCCTTTATACCCCACACTCTATGTCTCTGCTTTGGAACATCTTGCAGATGTGTTTTTCTTTCTCTACTCTCATGGCTACTGTCCCATTTGGAAGAGCCTGGCTCTTCTTCTCTCTCCACTTGTAATCACCCACCAGATTACTATTCAGGACTAAACTACTGCTGCTGCTGTTCTTTTTTTTTCCATTTTGGCGGCTTTTCATTGCAGTTGCTTTCTCATGTTATCTCCCTAAATTAAGAACCTACAAAGTTCACATCTGAACTTTACATTCTTTGCAGTTTGACCCATCATTCTACTCTATAACTCCTAAACAGCAACACCCATCACCCCTACCCACTGTACTGCTCACTCTCTTCACTGAAAAAAACATTCCCAGCCCATAGTTTCTGCTCAGCTCTGACTTCTGGAATGCTCTGCCCTCCTCCCCTATTTTATCATTCATTCAACAAATGCTTGTTGCAGCTTTTCTGTGTTGGAGGTTACCAGCTTAGAATAGAGAGTGGTCAAAATGACAAAGATCTCTCCCTGAGGTCACTCACATTCCATACTCCTGCAATACTTCTCCATCCAAATCCCACTTTCTCCTAAATATCTTCAGGATAACCCTAAGCATGTCCAATTACTCCCTTATTTCACTTACTGTTGGCTTGCACTCCTTGGCCCACAATTATATCCTGGAATTGTCTTCTGATTATTCTTCTAGGATTGTTTTATGAAACTCCTGAAGGCACTTCATGGCAGGAGCTGCATTTGCCTTATTTGTATTCAAGCGCATTTCACATAGCCTGCACATTTTCTAAGAATCATGCTAAGTGCACTGCAGATGTTCAGCAAATTGGATATGTGTTTTAACACAATCATGCCTGAGTTCACTGTGAGAGCCACCAATCCAACTGCCCCTTTATCCATTAGTGCCAACACTCCTCCCTCTGCTGTTCTGCTTCCTTAAAGAGGAGCCAACAAATACTTTCCCCCTCCTTTTCCCACTTGCTTGACTTGGAGCAGGACCCCCTCCAACCTTACCTCTGACATGTTTTGCGAAGAGAGTTCTGCAGGTGGAAGATGCTGTAACCATATCCCCTTTTGGAAATTCACAATGCATTTACTTGTTTTTGATCATCATTTATTTTTAGGCACTGGAATGAACAACCAAGACACAATCTCTGCCCTGACCAAACTTAGCCTGTTAGTAATTCTGAGAAGTGCCTAAATAAAGAGAATTAAGATCTTAGACTTGTTTAACTGTGAATTCTCAAATCATACCCACCCCACAACCCCCTTTTGAGAATTACCTAATGACGATCCACGAGCCAATCGTAGGACTTCAGAGTGATGAGAGGATCAGTGAATCAGGCTAAAGCAAAGTTTTAGACAAAGAAAGAAATAACTGATCTTTTTACTCTCCTGGTTCCTGAAGTCTCCTGAAAGAGGCTGGCGTGTGTGCACCGACAGTGGTTCAAATGCATCTTCCTCACAGTGCGCGGTGGTTATGAGTAGGGAACTCACAATACACTTCAATTTGCAACAGCTAGTTCATGCTGTTCCCTCCCAGGCACCCAGAAATAACAACAATGGAAAGACAGAGAAAGAAGGGGGAGTGGGTGGGCACAGACAAAGGGAGGTGAGGGGCTGCTGATGAGAAATGCTAGCGTAGGGGGATGGCTTACCGTTCATGGGTTCTAAGAGTCTTGCTAATGGTGATAAAATTGGGGCAAAGCTAATGGCTCATCAAGGGGGAGGACCTGGTGGAAACTGGGGTGGAAGAGGAGGAGGAAGGAGTGGGAAACCTAGTCAAACAGGACCAGGAACATGTCGTAATGAGGCATCACGTGGGGAGGCAGGCTGGAAACAGCAGGAATGTTTCTCCACCACACTCTCACTCCACCGTGTTGCTTTAAGGCCGAGGCCACACACTTCGCATACTTGGGGAGGAAATGGGTGGATTCTGAAAGAAACACATCCACTCACCTGGGGTGCCTTTTCCGCCTTTCCACCTTTGGAGAGTGAGGATGGAAGGAGCTGGTTAAGATGAAAGACAAAGGAAGGGAAGAAGAAAGGAAGAGAGAAAAAGGGGGAAGAGGGAAGGAAGGAAGAATCTTCCAAGGCACACCTTTTGGAAAACTCAAAATTGAAGATTTTTCAGGTCCCTTCCTACGTGAAGATGATGCATGATCACGGGGTTGTAGCAGACAGGCCCGTCCAGGGCCAAGTGTGAGGATAAAACCCTGAGGAGCCCATCACGCTCTCATCACCTCCCTCCTCTCTTTTAGCTCTCCCAGCCCAGGAGCTGTGCAACCACGGCACATGTGCTGGCACCTCCAAGGAGGGCCTGTGCCCTGCCACTCCACGGGCTGTTCCCAGGCTCCCTGTGCGTCTGCTGAGTTCTGAGGCCTCCCTTATTGAGACACCCTCCTGGCTGTAAGGCTGTTCAACTGAACGTCATCTCTGCATGCTAGGATGCCCTTCAGTTGTCACTGTGTCTAATGGTGGCCTCAATGGCACAAGCGAGGCTGCTTTCCAAGGTGTTTTAAATCATTCATGGATTGAGTGAAATTTATGGAGCCCCTGCCAATGATCAGTCTCAGAGAGGATATAAAATACAAGCAAGTTAAGGTCCAGGACTGCCAAAGGTTTAGAACCCAGTGAGACTGAGAGGAAGAGGTACCTCCTGAGAGAGGCACCTGAAAACCCAAAGAGCTCTTGGTTAGAGCCACCAGCAGACTGTGGGACAAAAAGTACAAAAACTGGGCAGTGACTACTGTGGGCAGAAGGGATCAGACATATGGAATGAGTTAGGGAGACAGACAGGAGCTGGAATTAACAGAGCAATAAAAACAAGAGTTAATTTACCCTCAGCAGCCAGAGCACTTTATAGGGCACAAGGCCGGGCTACCAGGCCCAGGATGGCCCCTCCTGCTGACCAAGGGCCTATGGAAAACAACAGCAGGAAGGACAGAGGACAGAGTCAGCACTGCCCTCACAGGAGGCAAATCATAGCCTGGATACGGAAACTGTCCACGGTTTCCGGTGTGGCTTGAACTGACGGTAAAACAGCTTTGACCTTTCTCTTTCACTTTTAAACACTTCCTTAAGAATGTGCTCAGCTACTAGGGGTGTCACATCAGCCAGTTTGCTGTACTAGCCCCTGGGCACTGCTGTTTACGTATTCATAACACTTCGTAACCTACTGGCTCTTGTCAGTGCTGGTGTGACACAAAATAAAATTCTAAAATGGATGGAGTGGTGCTTTTATTTTGTTTTTCTTCTTATTTGTTTAATTAGCTGGATTACTCACTGCAATGAGAGCCCTTCAGACCGTGCCCTCAAGGGATGTGTGTGTTGCTCAGCTACCCGGCATGGCTCACTTGGAAAGGATGGGCTCCCCCATTTGTAAGGCAGTCGGACATACAGTGGTACCGGACAGAGCCCCGGGTGCTGTGAAACTCATCAGAATCAAAATGGAGTCACTTGCGTCAAATCTAAGCCAAACAGGAGGCTGGAAAAAAAAAAAAAAGAGGGCCCTCCTGCATACATGCCAATAATGAAAACTATAACAAAGACTCTCTGAAGGGCTTTTACCCATATATGCCTGTAGCTGAAACTTTTACCAGGAACTTTCCAAACTGTAGATTGCTACACGAATTGCAAAGACAGCCAGCCTGGTGCACAAGAGCATTTTCCTGACACATTGTCTCACCAATGTTCTCTTTATCTCAAAACAACTTATGCATATTTCTTCTGCATCTTTTTTTTTTTTAAGTCTACTTATTTATTCAATGAGAAAGAGAAACAGAGACAGAGGCACACATTGTTGACAGGGTCTCAATGCTGTGATCCACCCCCAGCTTCAGCCAGACTGGATCATGGCCACACACATGCCCAGTGTCCTCAGAGAGCTCTCCAAATGCAAACCGGAAACCCTTTTATGTGAGATGGTTTCCCAGAGCATCATGTTTTACTGCTGCACCCCTGTCTGGCCCCTCCTTTTGCCTTTAAAAGCTTCGTCTTGGGGCCAGCAGATGGGGTAGCAGTTATATCGCTGGACTTCCACATGGCCTACTGTGATTCGAGTCTCAGACCTGGTGCATGCCCAAGATCCCAGGAGGAGAATGGAGAAGAGATTGTGGCATGGCCATCCCTCCTTGGGGGGGGGGGGTGATTTCTTCAAACTCTGCAAGCACCACTCGACCCTAGATGCTGGTCAAATGGCCATCATAGACTTCCAAGCCCAAAGAAACTTCTTCAGGCTCAATGTTTCCGTTTTCACCCCACCCATTCCTCTCAGGTTATAATTTGCTCCCATCTACAACAGAAACACAAAACCGTCTAGAAACAGCGGTCGAAACAAGGGTAGCTCGGAAACCAACACAAATGAGGAGCTGTTTGTTGTCGGTGGTGGGACTAGACCACACGTTCTGAATGTCTGTGGTCTGTCCCAAGGGTGTATGCTGGGAAACCTGCACCAGGCAGCCATCCGTCGGCTGGGCTGCTCCTACCCTGTCATTGTCTGCTGCCTGTGCCCACATCACACGACGTCAACATCCTTCTCTGTGCCTTTTATAACATCAATGCTGCGTTTTTGCTGAACAAGCCCTCCCCTGTCCAAGCTTCTGTTAGTCTGTTGTATAACACATGTAGATTGGTATTTTTATTGACTTTTGAAACACACCAAATGTTGTTCAAGGAGGAGTTTGGTGTCGCTTCACAGAAGCACTTCAGTTATCCATTGCAAGCACTGGAAAGTACTTCTGTGGCCACGTAATTAAACCTACTCATCTATCCAGTGCGGAAATGAAGTCGGAAGGGGTGGGCAAGATCTCGTTTAAGTACATACCGATCACTCTGGAAAGAGTCATAATTGGAATCTAGGCTTCCTGACTTCTGATGGAGACCTCTGTTTGATCAGAGAGACCAAAAAGTAAGATTTAATCTTTTAAAGGCATGCTCTATTGGCTCTGGTTAGAGAAAATGAGAAAAAGTTACTTAAAATACTGAAGGAGCCAGAAGCCTGATGATAGCCAATTAAGTTAATACACCCTTCCAATTAAACCTTCTACATAGAAACTGAATTGTGCAATTGAGGTCCTCGACTCATCTTCCAGCAGAATTCTTAATGAGCTGTGGGGAGACCAAACTTGAAGAAAGAGAGAAAAGACAACCAGGAACCGTGAAAACCCAGCCTTGGATTCCTCGTGTTCAGAGCACAAAGGGAAGCCCATCGGCCTCTCTCTCCTCCAAAGAGCCATGGCTACCATGGATCTCCTCAGTCCTCTCAACCCTGGGGTCCTAGATCAGAAGAGGGTGGGGGGGATTCAGGTTCCCAACGGCTGTCCCTGCCCGAGGAGTGTATGAAGATCGATGAGTTTCTGGTTGCCAGGGGCAGCAAGCAGAGGCTGAAAGGCACTACATGAAGCCCAACATCATTATTATTAAACCTACAATTTAAAACCAATTATACTTTGCACAAGACTGCAGCCTCCATTTAAACCACTCCTGGAGGAAAATAGAAAGCCTGTGATACAGAGTTCAAGGCAAGCTACAGAAGAGCTTATGCTGCACAAAGCTGGAATCCGGGCACACATTAATAATGGTAACCCAGGGGTTCCCGCTTGGATGAAAGTAGGACAATGGGACGCAAATGCTAGAGTATAAAAACAAGAGGCAAGCATCTTCCTTTTACCAAAAAGCATCCAGGGAGAGTTCAGAATAAATTTACTTATTTCCTTCAGGGGAAAAAAGCCTAACACCTTCATCTCATGCTGGTAGCCGGGCCCTCCCAATGGTGTCTGGAAAAAAAAAAAAGAAAAGAAAAGAAAAGAAAAAGAAAGAAGAAATAACTTGCTAACATCTAGAAATCAGGATTTTCTATGCAAAAAATCTAAATTTGCAGTCCATCTTGAAAAATTGATTATCCAGAGCCAGCAGGTGGTGTTGAGGTTGGGGTGGCTAGATCCCACATGACTGGTTGCACGGTTCGAGTCCTAGACCTGGTGGTCTGAAAATCATGGTGGGCGCGTATGCATGCATATCCAAAATCCCTAGAGGAGACTGGAAGAGAAGGGATTGTGGTATGGCCACACACCCCCTCCCCCCCGGAGGGTGCTTTCTCACTCCCCTCTCTGGTGAGTACATGTGCCTTATAGCAAAAACTAAGAACAAAAAGAAAAGAAAAACTATCAAGCAACACTGTGACAATGAATGCAAGGGCAAGGCTTGGCTATCAACTTCAGATGAATGGATGAACACACACTCTCTTATTAGTTCTAGTATTCACCACTCCCTTTTGCCTACTGACATGGAGTGCCATCATCCATGCCCCTTATCATTTTTGCACTATGTTTTGCTTATAAAGGGTAATAAAGTGAAATTAATATATATATATATATATATATATATACACACATATATATTTTAATATATATGTGTGTATATATATGTGTGTGTGTGTGTGTGTGTGTATTGTTTTGGGGCCAGCAGCTGACATAGTGGTTAAAGAGCTGGACTTCCATGTGGCTGACTGTTGTTTGAGTCCTGGACCTGGTAGCTTGAAACTCATGCTGGGTGCATGTGTGTGTGCCCAAAATACCAACTGGAGAATGGAGGAGAAGGGATTGTAGCATGGCCATTCTCCCTGGGGGTGATTTCTTGCTTTTTGTCTCTCCAACTAGTGCATGTGCCCTGTATCAAAAACAAAAACAAAAACAAAAACAAAAACATAACACAAAAAACCTCTCTCAAAAATAACAATAATAATATTGTCTCTATAAATTTTTTTCTTATACTTGTCCCACTTCATTTATTTATGTTGTGCACCTGATACATCTTAGACATTTGATTGCTTGATTTTTAATTCCAAATCACCTTTAGGAGACAGGTGTTCTGCAGTTCCTCAAAATTTCCTTCATAAAGAAAAGTCAATTTCAATTCAAATAATGATTATCAAGTACCTACTCAAGTCAAGAGGCTGCTCTGGGACGTGGGAGAGGGGCTTGAAAATAACTAAGACCCACTGTTCTCACAGGGAGTGATTCAGCTCAAAAGACTTGGTATGACGCTAGCGAAGATGCCTTAAGAAAGGCATACACCATTGCGGGGTTCAGAGGAGGTAGAAATCACATCTGGCTGGGACATCAGCTACATGGCAGAAAAGGTCCTTGGAACAGGCTTTAGAGAAGGAGTGGTATTTTGACAAGTAAAGAAGGAAAAGGCAACAGAGATCTCCTTGAGAGAATAAAGTGAGCATCAAAAGGCAGGCAAGAACTGCACCAGAGTGTGCCGGGAACAGTGAATAACCCTCCCTCTAGGATGGATAAACTTGGAAAGGGAGGGATTAGGCAGTTAAACTTCTGGGTTCTGTTCCCACCTCCTCCTTCAGCCCAGCTTCAAAGAGGCAGAGGCGGCATCTTAACTACCTGATGACAGCTGAATGATGCAGAAGGGCCACCCGCACAAAATCTCACACCACGAACGCCCAAACCACCTCCCAGCAGGCTGATGCCATGGAACGGGGAGAAAGCGCCGTGTTACCAATCTAGCGCACTGGCTGCTGGCAGACTCTGGTTTTAATGCAGCACCGACGGGACCCGGGACCCTGCTAGGGACATGTTTCTGTATGAGGTGTGATCCCTGCCCCCATTAAAAGGAAAGTGAGGGAACTGGCAGATAGCATAGTGGTTATGTCGTTGGACTCCCTCATAGTCGATGGAGGTTCAAATGGCACACCTGGTGGCTTAAAACTCAGGCCTGGAATGAAAGAGAAAGGATAATGGTGTGGCCATCCCTCCTTGGGGGTGATTTCTCGTTTTCTTTCTCTTTGTCTCTCCAGCAAGTGCATGCGCCATATAGCAAAAATCTCTCTTAAAACAATAACTAAATAGATAAAAATTTAAAAATTAAGTAAATAAAAGAAAGGAAAGGGGGGGCCAGCTGACGCTGCACTGCTAACACGATGGTCTGTGATCCTGGACCAGGATGAGCAGATCCCAGGTTCACCTCCTGAGGCCTCCCTTCAAATGCATGTGTGCCCATGATCCAGGATGGCTGAGGCTGGGAGAGGGGCATGGTGTGAAGATCCTGTTGGGGGTATCTCTCTCTCTCTCATGGGAGAAATAAATAAATAAACTTAAAAGAAATAAGGAAATTAACAAGCAGGAAATTCACAAACACACGGGTTTAGTAGCATCTTTTTATCCAGTCGCTGATATAAAAAATTGGAGTTAGATTTGGCTCCCCATCCAATCCACCCTCAAAACACAATCTCTACCTTCAAAATTCATCCCAAATGCCAACCCTTTTCATCATCTTCATTGTCATCATCTTAGCCCAAGCCCTATCATCTGCCACCTAGACCTCAGCAAGAGCCTCCTCAGTGGGTCTTCCTGCTCCTGACATAGCCGTGCTGTTCTCCCTCCATATTGGACAAAAGTCAATTTCAGTATGTCACTCTCCTACTCAAAACCACCAACTGCCATCCCTTCCTACTTAGCATAAAATCTAAAGTTTTCACGGTGTCCTTCTAAGTGCTGGATAACCCTACCCATGACAACCCCTTCATCCCATCTCATGCATTTACTCCAGCCACAGCCATTCGGGTATGGAGTGAAAGCCCACCAAGCGCAGGCAGCTCTCTAGGTGCTGGGACTACTCCAGAAACAGTGACTCTCTTCTTTCTCTGTCTTGAAAACAGTGAAGATGCTCTTACCTCAGGCCTTTTGCACTTGCAGTTCCCTCTGCCAGAAATAATCCTTGCCTCAGATCCACATGGATGTCCTCCTCACATCACCCACTCATGTCTTCTCAAATACCCCACTTAGAATGGCACCCCTCATTATCCAGATCCTCACCCTATTTTGGTTGCCTCCTAGCACTTATCCTTTGCAGACCCTGTTTTAGAAATGTACTCTGCGCCATGTCTGTTATCTGTCTCCTCCACTAGACTGAAGCTTCACCAGGCAGGGCTTTTGCTAGTCTTGCTCACTGCAGTGTCTGCCTCCAGATGAGTGTTTGGCACAACACAACGGCTCACTCTCTATGGAGGGACTGAAATAAGGGTGAGACTGCAGGGTCTTGCCCAAAGGAGACATCAGAATGAAAAAAGTGGAAGCAGGGGTGAGCTGCAGGGGGTCAGGATGCTCCTGGGAGGGGTGCACCCAGTTCCAAAGGCTACCTATGGTGGAGATAAAGGTGGAAAAGACTGAGGACTTTTTTCAAGGGGGAGATAAGCTGTGATTCAAAGTGCAGAAGTAGGGTTTGGCATGGCTGAGACTGCAGAGGGCAAACTGGCCCATGTGACCATCCAGGTCAGTTTCTGGGGACTCTTAGCAGAAGATAAAGTTGGACAGGAAGGGTAGGTTCAGTTGCCATGGTTTCCAAAGGCTGGTTGATTTAAAAATCACCCGCCATCTCTAGAAATCCTGAGTCAGCAGGCACAGACAGCCCAGGAATCTGAAGCTCTTACAGGTTTGGGAGTCACTTTACAGAGGACACTGCAAACCCAGACATAAACAACATCACAGCAGGATGCCAATTTTCTAATGAACACTGTATTTCTCCTTATTCCTGCCAAAGCCTTACTGGGAGGTGGGGCAAGGAACAGTTCAGCTGGAGGAAGAGTATTCCTGGGGTGAAAAAGGCCTGCAGGGCAACTCAGGGATAGTGGGGAGGGACACCAGAGAAAGTAGGTAAGCACCAGAAAGATGAAGACATTAACATCGCACTATTGCCTTCTTCACCCTTGAATCAGCTGGGCATGTCCAAGCCAGATGTCTAATTCAGACTTACTCACAATTACTTCTGAGCTTTGTTTTGTCATTCGGTCTCCTATCTGACTCATAGAAAACAAACACAAAACTCTGTGGGCCTACTGTGTGCCACAGATCTAGGTCAAGAGATGCTTAAATAAAGCATCATTCCTGGGGCAGCAGTAGAATGGTGGTTAAGGTCTTGGACTCCCTCATGGCCTACCATGGTTTGAGTCCTGGACCAGGCAGCTTGCTTTCTCACTCCGCCACCCCATGTCTCTGCCCTGTAGCAAATTAGAGAATAATAATCATCATAAAACAAAATTAAATAAATAATTGTTAAAAAATATATAAATCATCATTCCTGCCGCTCAAGGCAAGCTTAGTTCTACCAGAAGACAGATAAGCGAGAAAGCAACCTCAAAACAATAAACCCTACTTCAGAGTGTTGGAAGGATTTCAGAAGTGAATATAAATTAAGGGACCCATATAAAATGGAAAGTCAATGAAGTCGCTTCTGCCTGCTTGCTTACATAGGGTTGCTCTTAATTTTAATAAGTGCTGACAAGAGATGCACATCTCAAGATCAAGTGCTATTCCAGGCTTGAGAACCACTGCCCTAGAGGACAGTGCCAGGGAGAGGTACAGGGGAGGGCAGTCCACTCAGCACGCATGCTCGGATGCAGCAGGCCCAGCCTCACCAGCATTGCAATGCACAGATAACCTAAAGCCTGTCATTGCAAGGCGCAGATAACCTAATATGTGGAATTATAAAGTCTAGATAACCTAAAACCTTTCCGAGTCTTGGTTTCAACTCTGCCCCAACCAAGCATGTGACCAGTGTGCTGATATGCAGCAAACTAGAGAGATTCAAATTCCATCTCCTTTGAATGTCCCCACCCGCCACCCCCTGCCAGGAGTGCCTACATGCAGGAAACAGCCTTCCCCAGAAAGATGGCCAGAAGGCAGGCAGCAGGAGAGAAACATCACAGATTTCTTCTGCTGGGGAGTCAGAAAGCCCCAGCCACCTTTTCTGAAGAAAGAGCTTCAGCATTTAATCAGAGCAACTTGGGTTTTGGGTGTTGTGATTATGTGCAATGTTTTGTAAAGAGAGTATCATTTATAGAACAGTTTGATGATCACTGATTGGGTCCACTAATCACTTTGTAGAAAAATAATGGGGTGTGGCCAGCAAAGTGATATGTCCATAGCCATACGGATAATTTGTGAGAAAGTTCATTCTAACATCCAAGTCTTCTCATCTCATATTGGCAAGTAAACTCGCCACCATCAACAGAACAAAAGAGTAAGTATGTTGTGGAAGGTCAAGGATATTTGTTGCCCATTATAGAAATGGGGCTTGTGGTCTCAGCTGGCTGTCTGAACAAGGCCACCACCCCAGGAACACTAGCTAGATATTTCCAGAAGGAGTCTCTGTAGTCAAGGATCAATAACCCATAATTCCATTGTTTTTCCAGAGAGTTTTTTATTTTGTTTTGTTTTGCTATAGGGTGTATGTGATCACTAGAGAGACAGAAGGCAAGAAATCACCCACCTCTGTGTGGAGGTGGTGGTGGTGGTGGGAGGGGATGGCCATGTCTCCTCTCAGGATTTTGGAGATGTAAGCATATGCGTCCCGCATGATTTTCAAGCCTCCAGGTCCGGAATGGAAACCACAGTCAGCCATGTGGGAGTCCAGAGACATAACCGTTACACCCTCTGCTGGTCCCATCCATTACTCCATTTTTAAATCTGTGACTTGAATGCCATGCTAAACTTATTCACGGTAATCTGAGGAATGGGGACCTTCTTGGAAATAAAAGCAGATCTAGAGGTTTTTTTTTGTTTGCTTGTTTTGCTTGTTTGTTTTAATTTCCAGAGGGCGCATGTGCTCACCAGAAAGAAAGAGAGAGAGCACCTTAAAAGAGATGCACCAAGTTGCAGTTCTTTTTCCTCTGTTTCTTCATCATGTAAGGATTTGAGGCATGCATGCACATATGCCTGGAATGTCTTTCATGACCCTGGGGCTGGGATTCGAAACACAGTCAGCCATGTGGAATCCTGCTCCCTGTGCACAGCACTTAGTTACTGTACTGTGGCATCAGCCCACAGATCCAGAGTTTGAACAAAGAAAATAAATAAGTAATATTCCTAGGGGACAGCAATAGGCCTATGCTGTCATTCCCTTATGGCTGATGGGCTGTACTCGACCACTATGCCCTGGTAACAGAAAGATGGCCAGCTGATTCTCAGAGCAAGATCAAAGAGAGAGCTGGGCTTTGGGGGAGCTTACTCCCTGAGGTCAGCTGCACAGCTATTCATACCATGGAGGGGTGAGAAATCAACCTTGGTATTTGAAAAACAAAGAATGAGTACACGGCTTTGATGGAGGTGCAGAAGTCAATGTGGAACATGCCCTGGAAGCCTGCCAGCATAGGTAGAAAAGTTACCATGCCATGGAGCTCTCACCTCGAACTTCTCTCTGCACAAGGGTGTTGAGGACAAGAGGAGGTGGCTGCTTGGGTCACTCATTGTCAAGGTAAAGAACAGAAATTGATGGTTTTCAGGACTCACTACTCCAAAATACGGCATGTGTGAGAAAATAGCAGAAGGAGCGAAGCCACTTTCACCTTCCCCTCAGCCTTCTCCCCGAAGCAGGTGATAAGACCCTCATTCCAGACGTATCCTCACTGTACAAAGAAGAGAGGGACATCCCTATATCTGAAGACACAGGGACCCAGAGAAGAATCTGTACAAATAGGCCTTGCTAAGTTCCCTCTAACTTAGACTCTGTTTATCCAATCCTGTTTCTTCACAATTATCCACTTGTCATAAAAACAAAGCATAAACTTACGCAAGTTTACTCACGTCTTTGGACTTCATTTCTGAAGGCTCCTGTGACTTACAAAATGTACCTTAAATAAATTTGTACAATTTTCTTTTGCTAATCTGTCTTTTGTTAAGAGGACCTTGGCCATAAACCTTGTGATGGTGAGAAAAGAAATCTTTCCTCTTTATAAGATAAATTCACCCCAATCACAGGGCTCCCTGAAAGAGTACAGAGCATAGTAAAGAGAGATCTTGCCCAAGTCGCCCCTGGAACTCAGGGGTAGGACAGAGAACGCTTTTCCATCTGAGGATTACCTGCAGTGCACGAGAGTGATAGGTATTTGTTCACTCCTGCTGTCCTCAATAATAGTACCCCCTTTCACTCTCAAAAGTAAACTAAACTGATGAAAAATCATATGGTCATCCTAGTCATAGGGTCCTTTGTAACATATTTTTCTGGGGTAAAAATTTAAAGCAGTATTTTTGAGCACAGTCACTTGTGCATACCAAAGATAGCAAACAGCTGGCATACCCGTCCGCCTCCAATCTCCAGTTCCACGACAGACACTGTGAATGGAGTATGGCTCTCTTTCCCACTGGTCTTAAACAGAGCCACCAAATCCTCTCCAGACAGCAAAGAAAGGAGTCCATGCAGGAGTGGGTACTGCTTTTCCTTGCTGGTCCATGCCCTGTCTGTCCAGGAAGCCTCTCAAGAGGGCTTCAACTTCTTGAAGACGGGAAGATAAAGTCATGAAAATCCTGCCCTGGCTGCACCTAGGCCTTTGTCCTGGCCAAAGTCAAAACTGTTCTCTCATTTCTTTGGGGACAGCTGGTGTGCCTGGAATCCAACCAACAGTCCCTGACTTCCAATCAGACCCCAGCAGTGAGCGCCACGCCATTCCATTTAGAGCCCTCTATTTGGTGGCTTACGGTACTCTAAGGAGCAATCTGTGCAGTGGTTTGCTATAATGCTAGGCCCTCCACTTGGCTTTATGGATCAAATTTCACTAGGTTTTTGTGTTTGTTTTCCCTCTCAAGATTTTTGGCTATGGCAGAAGGCTCGAATTCTGCTGAAATTTAACATGCTGCTTCCTAGAACAGACCCTTTATTGCTTGATATTAGGGAACAAAATTCATCTGCATGGAGTAGGAAATACCTTCCTGCCCAAGTGTAGGGTGAACACTGAACATTTTCACTGAGAAGGGCACAGTGCATGGTATAATTTGAAACAGAAGAAATGAAACCTTACAAAGACCTCCTCACCTCCAAAGAGGGGAAGGTGCTTTAACAGGAAGGCTAAAAGGCTAATGGCATGCTCTTCCAGAATGGACAAGACTCTAATCAGTATGTTAGTGGAGAAGGCTGAGAGGTAGGTGAGCACCATGAAAGAGTGAACGAAGGAGGGTGGGGCCACAGAGTTAGTGAAACCAGAGAAGGACGTTTCTCCAGGTATGTGAGCGCTTCCTGGAGGGGAAAGTCGTCCAACATCCACTTGAATCCATTTATTTATTGATTTAACAAATATTTATCGAGCACCTTCTGTGTATCAGGCACTATTCTAGATGCTGGGGATAAAACAATGAACAAAATAAAAACAAAACTATGCGCACAGATACACACTCACAAACGCAAAGGCATTAAGAGTTTTTATCCGGATGGTGGGACTATTGTCTTGTTTGTTTTTAATTGCCAGAGGGCATGTGTTCTCTCCAGAGAGAGAGTGCTAGAGAGAGAGAGCTCACTGCCCTCCCTGCCAAATGAAGCATGATCATACCACGATTCCTTCTTCTCTATTTCTACATCCCATCAGGATTTGGGCTACACACACACACACACACACACACACACACACGAGTCTTTAAACTGAAGAGGCTGTAATGTGAGCCATGGTCGGCCGTGTGAGATCCAGCTCTCAGCACACAGCGCTTAACCACTGTGTGACAGGGTCAACCCAGTCTTTATCCCAACTAGGGATCTATTCCCATTTTCTAACCGTTCTACAATAAACATGATTTTCTGACTAAAAAAAAAAATACTTAGATATGAAAAAGAAAGGGCTGAGATACACAAGGCAAAGCAAGGGGCATCGCCATGACACATTGTATACTCCAATTGGATTCCGAAGGTGGGCGCGAGGGAAGCAAGTCATCAGGAGCGATCCCTTCTCCCGAGTGACCTTGTGAGGACTTAGCTATGTGGGCTTGGGAGTCCCCAGTGAAAGGGAGCTAAAAGCAGAAATGGCTCACGCGCCACTGCTTCCCCTCACACAGCTTATCTTACCAGGAGGAGGTTTTTTTTTTTTTTTTTTTTTTTTTTTTTTTTTTTTTTTTTAACACTATTAGGCTTTTTAGTAAGTTCACTACAACACTGAACTAATTTACATATATGCTTAGCTTCAGTAATGGTATATATGAAGATAACAAAGAAGGAGAAAGAGTGTTTTCACAGTAAGAGTCTTTCCTGTTCAAACTACAAAGGGAAAAATTTGTTCTTATTCTCTCTCTCTTTTTGTTTTGGGCAGAATTAGCATCAAGATAATATTTGAGAAGAGAATAAATGTAAAAAGAAGAAAAAGACGATATGATTTTTACAAATGATATTCATATCAAAAGGCACTTTTTAAACAATGCCCTTCCTTTTCTTTGTTTCAAGTTTATTCATTTGTTTCATGAGAGACACAGAGACAGGCACCCCAACAGAGTTCCATGCCCCAATCCATCCCGTCCCAGCCAGCCCAGGTCACGGGCTGTGCACATGCCCAGTGTGCTCAGGGAAATCCTGAGGCCAGCCCAGGACTTTTCCCATGTGGGTCCAGTTGTGCTATTGCCCCCTGACATTCCTTTTTTATCCCTAAAGTTAAGTAAGATCCTCTCTTGGACACCAGCTGTGACAGAAAAGCCTTTAACTAATGAAGTTATGACAGACCCACTTCTGGCCCCCTCTGTTAGAGGCTAGTAAACACAGGTGAGGCAAAGTCCTATCCTAGTTTTGAAAGAAATCAAACTAAGAACTCTGCCCAAATCTCAAGGAACTGATAGAATTTTTAGTACATGAGCGTGATTCAGAAATGAAAACAACAGAGCAGGATTAAGTCAACAACTAAGCCATAAGTCTTGAAAGGACCATGCTTTATGATTCAGTTGTGGCAAGAAAAAAAATCCACTTATAAGTTCTTTAGAAAGTTACCACCTCAGGAAGATCCAGACAAACCCAGTTTCATAGACTTTCATAGCCCTATCTAATGCTGTTACCACATTCGTAAAAAGTTGTTTGTGCTTAGGGTTATAAAAAAGGCTTAACTGGGCCCAGCAGGTGGTGTGGTGGTTAAGGGCACTGGACTCCCACATGGCCGACCACGGTTCAAGTCTCAGACCTGGCGGCTTGCTTTCTCACTTTCTCTCTCTCTCTCTCTTTCACTCTGTCCCTCTCTAATCAAATTAAAATAAATAAATACATAAATAAAATAAAGTTCAATAAAATAAAATAATTCTTAAAAAAACAGGCGTAATTAAAAGAAAAAGCATGAAAATCTAGGACAAGCTCCACACTTGATGTTGCCTGAGCCAATTAATTGAGTCTAGAAATATTTATTTCAGGCTGACTCCTGGTGGTTAAGGGAGCTGGGTCCCATGTGGCCAACTGAGCAATTCAAGTCCTGGACCCAGAGGCTTGAGAAGCACACTGGGTGCATATACATGCATGCCTCAAATCCCCAAAAAAGGGAAAAATAGAAAAGAAGGGATTGTGGCATGATCGTTCCCCACGGGAGTGCTTTCTCCTCTCTCTCTCTCAATTTGAGCTAATGGGCCCTTTAACAACAACAACAACAAAAATAAATAAGAAAGGAAAGGGGGAACCAGCAGTTAGTGTAATGGCTATGTCGCTGGACTCCCACATAGTCGACAGCGGTTCGCGTTCCGGACCCGGTGGCTTAAAACTCACGTCGGGCACGTGTGCGTGCGTGCCCAAGATCCCGAGAGGAGAATGGAGGAGAAGGGATTGCGGTGTGACCATCCCCCTGGGGGGGTGATTTCTCGCTTTCTGTCTCTATGTCTCTCTCTGTCTGTCTGGCAAGTGCACGCGCCCTATAGTGAAAATAATCTCTCCCAAAAAAAAAGGAAAGGAAAGAAATATTTATTTTCTTACCTACTAATCTCTCAAAATGCTAAGTCATTGTCTGGCTTGGCAAGCTACACATCATGTAGATATAGTATTTCAGGTCCTTCCGGTGGGGTGCATTTCCTTAATTTCTTCAATATCTAAAGGACTCATCTCTGAGCTAAGAATCTGATGCTATAAGTGGACACTCTCTCAGTAGTTGTTGGGAATAGGATCGGTGGATGGATGGCTAGGACAAAGGGACAGGTGAATGCCACTGTTAGGGAAGATTTGTCCTATGAGAACCTAAATACCGCTGAGTTGGCTTTCATAAGAGCCCTTCATCTTTTTCTAGCAATGAATTTAGCATCCCATGAACAAGTTATTGGTTCTCTGCAGTAGGGTAGATCTCACGGAGGATACAAGAACAGAAAACATTGCAAGCAAATTCTTCCTGTAGAATATAATAAATTTTGAAAATACATAGACACAACACTAAAGGGATTCAGGGTAGGTCAAGATCATTGAATGTATGGCAAAACTCACAAAGGGGGAAAACAGATATTCATATAATATTCTCTAAAGCCAAGAATGGACTAATCTGAAATAATATTTGAAAGGGTTTCTGAATTTGCTTAGAAGCCCACTTTTCCATCTAGAACAACAAATAACATATAGCAGAGAATTTACTAGTTAGATACACAGACAGAGCGATGGTAGAAACAATGATTATTGTTTGACTCATCTTCCAGCAGAACTTGGTAAGCCAAAGGCCGTCAGAGACCAAGCAGGCCATTCTGACAAAACGCTCTTGTGCATAGTCACTAAGTGCATCACGGGCACTTTTTTTCACTCCAACATTGCTATAATCCTCCAAGAAGATATGAATATTATTCCATTTTACAGATGAAGAAACAGAGGCCCCAGCGAGCTAAGCTAAGTTTACTAGGTGATCTAAGTCAATAAGCAAATGGCAGAATGGGGTAGGATGTTCTGACCTCACTGCCTTAATCTTTCACCATCACCTTCTCCGGGGACAGAAGTGTGTGCAGGGGGCATGGTGAGGCCTGGGCTCCTTAACAGTGAATAGCCCCTCCTAGGCTCTAGCTGATTGGTGCTATGCTAGAATGCCAGGACCAGGAAAGATTAAACACACACACACACACACACACACACACTTAAAAATACAATTTCTCGATTTTCAAATATGGACAACAAATTTAGTCTTAAAAACAAACAAACAAACAAAAACAAAACAAAAAACAACAAAACGTAACCACTCTGCAAACCAAACAAAATTACCTGCAACAAGCTTAGCCCATGAACCTCCAGTGGGCACTCTCCATCTTATACTTGACCAAGGCTCATTGCACTTACGTTGTTTTGCTTTTCACAATAACGCAGTGAAGGAAGTATCATTATTTCTGATGTTTGGATGCAGAACCCATGAAGACGGAGGGAAGATAAATGACTGTCTTGCAAATATACCTGTGCACAGGAAGAGGGCTGCGGTGCACAGTCTGGGACCTTGGGAGCAAAGCCAAGCTTCTTTGAGCTGAACTACACTAGCCAGAGCTCCCCACTCTGAGGTTTGCTGGAGACATAGTTGTCCTTACATTTGTCAGTGCCTTTCCTCCATAAAAACTTAACCATCTCAGGGCCAGCAGGTGGTGTAGTGGTTAAGTTACTAGACTCCCACATGGCCGACTGCTGTTCAAGTCCTGGACCTGGTGCCTTGGAACCTAAGCCAGGCATGTGTAAGTATGTGCCCAAAATCTCAGGAGGAGAATGGAGGAGAAAGGACTGCAGCATGGCCATTGCCCCTGGGTGTTGATTTCTTACTTTCCCTCTCTCTGTCTCTCTCTGTCTCTCTCTGTCTCTCTCTCTGGTGAGCACACACATCTTATAGCAAAAACCTTAAAAAAAACGATACTAAAGGTAGTCTTTTTTTTTTTTTTTGGAGATGTTTTTGATCTAGGGCGCTTGCCAGAAAGATACAGAGAGACAGAGAGACAGAAAGTGAGAGAGCACTCCCCAGGGTTTAGCCACGCCACAATCCCTTCTCCTCCATTCTCCTCTTGGGATCTTGGGCACGCACGCACACGCACCTGGGGTGAGTTTAAGCCACTGGGTCCGGGACTCGAACCTTGATGGACTACATGGGAGTCCAGCAACATAGTCATTACACCAACTGCTGGTCCCCCTAAAGGTAGTCATTTTTAAGTAGGTTTATAGGTTAACTACTCATGGATCAACGTGCTTTGTATTTAATGAATACGTGTTAAAGGAATGAGCCAGATCCTTTCCCAAGAGCTCTCTCTTAGGAGAGCCTTGCAGAAGGTATGCAAATGGCGATGGCTTGGGGAGGCCAAATGCGAACACGGAAGTAGAGGCACAGGCGATTGCTTCACGGGGTTGCCACAGATAGCCTGGTGGGTCCATTGCTCTTCCTGCATACTTGGTCATGAGAGGGGCTCAAACCACCTAATCCTTTTCCCATGTTCAGTAGCTAATAAGAGAAGGAAGTCTGGGTGAGAACACTGGTGTTCTACTCTAAGTTCAACTCTTATCTATTTCACTGAGGGGCCAGCCTTTTTTTTCACCCCATCACAGACCAAAACTCAAACCCATTCTGACCTTTCAAGCTCCAGATTCAAATTTTCAAATTCACTATGGAGCTATGTATGGCCATGTACCCGATCCCTAAGAAAATTCTGGGAAGAGCATTCCTTCTTAAAAACTCCTGATGGGGCCCAGCAGGTGACATAGTGGTTAAGGGGTTGGAATCCCACATAGCTAGCTAGCTGTGGTCTGAGTCCCAGACCTGGTGGCTTGAAAGTTACACCAGGCACGTGTGTGTAAGTGCCAAAAATCCTAGGAGGAGAGTGAAGGACAAGGGTTTGCAGCATGGTCATTGCCCTCCTCACTGGGGCGGGGGGTGTGATTTCTCACTTTCCCTCTTGCTGTCTCTGTCTCCCTCTGTTGTGTGCACACGCCATATGGAAAAACCTAAAAAAAAGAAACTTAACTGAATTAATTTTCATTTCCCCAAAATGGGGAAAAAATAAATACATTAAAAAAATCAAGTGACCCACAATTTCACCAACCAGAGGCAGATTTGGATTGTCTTCCTTCAATCATCTTCTGAAGAATGTGTGTGTGTGTGTGTGTGTGTGTGTTAATAGTTTGTACTCAGCTGAGATCAGATTATATATGCAATTTTAAAGCCTGTATTTTCACTTTCTTTATCTTAAACATCAAATCATTATAATTCTTCAAAGACTAGCATTTTAATAACTGCATAATCCTATGACAAACAGATCACCATAATTTATTTTGTTAATTCTGTGGTCGGGAATTTAGGTTATGGCCCATTTTTTTGCAATCATGTATAGTACTCTGATGAATACAAATCTGTCTGGTTCTTATTTTGTAGAGAGACATTTTTTCTTACTAAATGGTGTGTGCACTTGCCAGAGAGACAGAGAGAGCCAAAGTGAGAAATCAACCTCAGGGAGGATGGCCACACCACAATGCCTTCTCCATTCTCCTCTCAGGATTTTGGGCACACACGCATATGCACCCGGTATGAGTTTCAAGTCACTGGGTCCGGGACTAGAACCATGGTCAGCCATGTGACAGTCCAGCATCTCAATCCCTACACCACCTGATGGCCTCTAAAACTGCCAATTTCTAATTTATAACTTACGAAAAGGGAATCACTAGGTAGTAAGTACTTTGAGGTTCTATATAAATTACAAAAGCACTTTCTAAAAAGGTTACAGCAAAGTGCATTAAAATTGTGTAATTAAAAAAAAAAAGATTGGCCCCTTCATCTTTCTCAACTTCAAGAACAACTACTCTTCTGAAAAAAATGGGGCTTCCTTCTCTTGTGGCTCACTAAACAATACTGAGGCAATAACTGCCGCTGTATTCTTCCCCAGGAAGCCTTTATTTCATTCCATTTCATTTTGGACTAGCAAATCAACCTGCAACACTTGCGAAAGGAAGCAAAAATGCACTTTATTGTTTTTGGAGCCTCTTTTGAGTAGGCTGTCGTGAAGTTTCCTGAGGAGGCTGAATCTGTCCCAACCACATACATCAAGATGAACAGGCCTGAAGGAGAAGGATCCCATTTGAAATGGCAGCAGTGGTTTAGAGCTCTGTGGCCAAAATGCCCATTAGCTGTTTGTCAGGAATATTTTTAGAAAGTGCAGAACAAGACTGTAAGGAGAACTGGCACCACAGTGTCACCCTCTCCCCAGGAATCTGCCTGCAGCCTCCAGAAGCCAGCCTGGAATCAACTGTGCCCTTTGCACTGACAAACTGGCACCTGCCTCCCCCACAACACTAAAAGCACAGCCAAGCAAGGACACGTGGCTGCCCAAGTGCCCCGCCGAGGATCATCAACATTTTCACATAGTGCAAGTAAACGGTTTCTGTTATCACACTGTGCAGACGTGAGGAAGTTTCAGGTTAAAGCCGAGGACTCCATGCGTGGTGAGTTATACTATCATTTTCTCAAGCCATTCAGGGTAGAATTCTCAGGATCTAAATCCATCACAGATTTCATACCTTGCCATCTTTCTAACATACCCAAAATGTCATTTTCATCCCCAAAATGTAATTTTTTATCCCCTAAAGCTGCACTTCAGGGTTTCCTTCTTCCCTAGTGACTGAAGCTTGTGCTTAGGCAGACCTGGGAGACCCTGAGCCAGTTATTTAACCCCTCCGATCCTCAGTTTCCTCCTCAGAAAAGTAGGGCCAATACAATGTCTGCTTGGGAGGGGTCTTGTGAGAATTAAATGAAGTACTTCGTATAAAGTACTTAGCAGAGCACACAGACTATAAAAACTCTGAGAAATGTTCATTCTAATGGTCATACTAGAGGTCAAAAGCAGGTTGATCCAACTATAAATTGCTGGCACATTTTCCTTCTGGATATCACTGCTCACTAGCCAGAGGATGCGAATGGAGAGAAATCACACCCAAATAGTGTATTTGCATTATTTTAGTCATGCCTGTAAGACACTTTAGGGGAGAAGGAATTTGTTTTTTGTTTTTTTCTTTTGAGAGGTTTTTGCTATAGGGCACGTGTGCTTGCCAGACAGACAGAGAGAGACAGAGAGACAGAAAGTGAAAAATCACCCCCTGGGGGGATGGCCACGCCGCAATCCCTTCTCTTCCATTCTCCTCTCAGGATCTTGGACACATACGCACACCTGCCCGGCATGAGTTTTAATCCACTGGGTCAGGGTCACGAACCGCAATCGCCTACATGGGAGTCCAGCACATAGCCGTTACGCTAACTGCTGGTCCCGGGAGAAGGAATTTGTAACCACAGGTAAAAAAATAAAATTACTGAATGACCTCTGGCTATTTCGAACACATGGAGCATCTCTCCAAGGAAACGAAGACACCCAAAGGATGTCCATCAGTGTGGACTCTATCCACAAAAAGGACTCTCCTCGGATCCTATCTTCTCTTCCACCAAGAAGCTCCATGAAGTGGCTGAGTCCATCCCAGCCCTGAAGTGTAAGTGTAAGGAAGGGAATACCTTCAGGTGAGGCAGCATCAGAGACCGGGGGTCAGCCTTATTGTGCCACTGAGTAAGCAAGTCACTTCCTTTCTCTGATAAAATAGGGTGAGTGGGCTAGGGGTCAGCTCTACACTTTTCAGTAATATGAGACTATGTGGTTCTATCCTTAGATACAATTTAAAGATCTAAAATATTCATTCCTGTGGATTTTTAGAAGTCTCTTCTTTGTTATATTGTAGTTATTCAGGGTGAACAAATGAGTCAAAGAGGGTTGAACAGTGAGTTGAAACAAGGTTATATGGCTGCTGGTAGGCTTGTGGGATTCAGTGTAAAAAACACGTATCAAACTAGGTCAGGTCAACAGGTGCTTATTGAATAGCTCCTCACAGCCAAGCACAGTAACAGATCCTCATACAACACTGAGGGACCAACAGCCCTGTAGGGACTTCCAGGCAGAGAAGAGCAGTGCCAGGCAGACAAGTCCCAAACAAAGATGCCTATTGATTATTTCAGTGATTTCTTTTTTGTTTGTCTGTTGATTTGTTTGTTATAGGACATATATGCTTGCTGGGAAGAGACAGGGAGATAGGGAAAGTTAGAAAGTCCCTTCCCCATGGGGATGACCACACCACAGTCCCTTCTCCATTCTCCTCTCGGCATTTTGTGCATATGCACACATATGCCAGGAGTGTTTTTAGCCACCACGCCCGGGACTTGAACCATGTAGTTGGCTATGTGGGATCCAGTCGCCTTAACCTCTGATCCACTGACTAGTCCAGTGATAGTCTCTTACGATTTCTGTTTTAGCCTGCTTTTCTGTTGCTAACAACTGAATACCACACTGGGTAATTTATAAAAAATATAAATTTATTTAGCTCACAGTTTTGGAGGCCCAAAATCAAGGATTACATCTAGTGAGGGTCTCTTCAAAATCCTGAGATGGCCAAAGACATCACATGGCAAGAGCTAGCGTCTGTGTCTATTTTCCTCTTCTTATAGAGCCATCAGTGTTCAATTAATGGGGCCATCTCTAATGATTTTTATTGAATCCTAATCACTTTCCAAAGACCCCACTTCTTAATCCTTAGTCTGATTAAGTTCCCACCCTCTTAATACCTTCACAATATAACCAAATTTCAACATATCAATTTGGGGGCAACACATCCAAACCACAGCATTTATTTATAAAGTTATTATAAATCATTAAATGTTTTATTGAAGCATGTTTTCAATTCAGTAAATAGCTAAAAAATCTATACAGCAAAATACAAGATACTGTTAGAATCATCTCCATTTTAGATGACTTTGACTTAGTGCATTCTTCTGTCCCCAGGGAGGACCACTTTAATAATTTTATTCCTAGGAATATTTTAACATATAAGTTTATATAAAATGGGTAATGAAAGGAATTGGGCTCTTGGTTATCTCCAGCAAACTATAAGCCCTCATCAAGTTATATGCGCTAAATTCTGTTTCTGTCTTTTTTTTTTGGAGAGATTTTCGCTATAGGGCGCGTGCGCTCGCCAGACAGACAGAGAGAGACATAGAGACAGAAAGCGAGAAATCACCCCCCAGGGGGGATGGTCACGCCGCAATCCCTTCTCCTCCATTCTCCTCTTGGGATCTTGGGCACACACGCACACGTGCCTGGCGTGAGTTTTAAGCCACCGGGTCCGGGTCGACTACGTGGGAGTCCGGCGACATAGCCATTACGCTAACTGCTGGTTCCCTGTTTCTGTCTTATAGATTAAAAAAATTAAAAAAAAAAAAAGGGCACCAGGATCCAAGAACCAAGACAAGGAAGGAGTGAGCCAGTATCAGCACTAAGTCCTCTCATGCCATTGCAAATAAACACACTAAACAACAACAGTGTGTAAGCCACGCCGCCACAACTTTAGAACCAGTCCCTTCTGCCCATCCCACCAACCCAATAGTTACTTCTCAAGCCCTCCCCCTCTTCCTTAGATCTTCCATGTTTTATAACTTGCCAGCTTAGAAGCCCCAGCTAAGAGCATGTGCCACCTTCCCAGGGGTTCTAGAAAAAGTCTTGGGACAGACGTCTTATCTCACTTGGATTGTGCCCATGACTTAACCATCTCCGAGTTACAGGCCTTCTTCTGAGGTCAAAGACTGGGTCAGACCATCCACAGCAAGTGGCTTGAAAGTGAGAAAGGAAAGGCCAAAGCACCATATAGGGAGAGAGGATGACAGGAGGACAGAAACCAAAGGCTTAGGTGTCTGAACAATGTTAACGCACAGGGTTTTTCCACCTTCAGTTTGATGCGTACCAAATACTATGGCAAATTCTGGTAACCCAGTCCTGAAGGGCACTTCACCAGCACTCTAGAGGTGCCTCTGTGGTCCCCTTCAGGCACTATCCACTGAAAGTAGCCAATACCTTGATTTCTAACACCAGGATAGGTTTCATCTGCTATTATTCTTCACATAGAATCATCCAGCATGTGCTGTTTTGTGAGGGTGCACTTTGCTGTATGTATGTTACATGCCAATGAAAAGTTAATTTTTAAAAAGAGCCACTCCTGTTATTTTCTCAACCCTATCAACAACATAAATTGGGTAATGTTCAAGGACTTTCTCAGCTCTCTCAAAGATGGCCTTCTCCCCAAACAAAACAATCGTGTAGATAGCAAATTTCTTCAGCATCTACTGTAACCACAGGTGGTGGCCAAGGTCACAGGCAGTGGGGCCCAAGTGAGGGATGTGCTGTGGTTTGGCCGCCTATTCCTACTCCCTTCTGCCAGCCTTCCAGCCTGGGCTCTGTCCTCTTACAGGTGAGGCTCCCTTTATAGGTCTTGGCATCTGAATGTCAGAGGCGAGAGCAGAGGGCAGCTGTCAATCAATCAGTGGTCTTTTAGCAAACCTTCCAAGGTTCATGAGTAAAACAGAGATGACATCACTGGTCACCCTAGAATGTGGCTCAGGGACCCCTTAAAGAATAATGAGAGAGCCAGATGTTGGCACAGCTGTGAAACGTGAAACTCTGTGAGGCAATCCCATCTGCAAATACTCCCCTTTCAGTCCAGAGATCTCCCTGAGAACCCCGGGCTCAGTATGCCCATGATCTGGAGCTGCCTGAAGGCCGGGGTCGGTCATAGTGGCAGGACTCTGTTGGAGAAACTATCATTCTCTCTTTCGTTTCTCTTTCTCTCTCCCTTTCTTTGTCTCTTTCATGGAAGAAATAAATAAGAAAACTTAAAAAAAAGAATAATGAAAGTTACAAACTCTCCTGTGACCTTTCCACAGAGGATCATCTGTGGATAAATGTATGGATTTAAAGTAAAACAAAACAAAATGAAACAAAGTTTTCTTCCTGGAAGAACTAGGGAAAGCCTGCAGGTAGGGCTGGCTATGACATGGAATGGCCACCCTCCAGAGGTAAGCAGCCTGCAGAGGACGGAGGGGCTTCTGTATTTGTTAGAGACAGACTTCCTGTAACGGGTGAGGAGATGAGTTAAGTGATCTTTCAGGCTCTTTCTAATGCTCGGGTTTCATGATTCTAGCAGAGCTCCTCTAATGGTCCTAACAGCGGCCGGAGCTAAATGAGTAAAACTAATGCTGATTCCTCAAAATGTTAAACATGGATTTACCATATGACAAAGCAATTCCATTCCTAAGTATAATACCTGAAAGAGTTGAAAATAGGTATTCGAACAAATACTTGTAGACAAAAGTTTTTGGGAGCACCATTCACAATAGCCAAAGGGTGGTAATAACCCAAATGCCCACCAGCAGATAAACGGTTAACCGAAATGTGTATACTCAGACAACTGAATATTATTCAGTCAGAAAAAGGAATGAAACTCTGATATATACTGCAACAGAGATGAAAATACACTAAGTTAAAGAAGCCAGGCACAAAGTAAAATATAATATGATTTCATTCAAGTGAAATACCCAGAATAGATGATTCCACGGAGACAGAGAACAGATTAGTGGTTGCCAGGGGCTAGAGAGAAGGGGTGAATAGGGAGTGCTATTGAACTCTTCTCTTTAAAATGATGAATTCATGTGTGTGTGTATATATATACACATATATATATATATACATATATACAGATATATACACACACACACATATATATGTATATATATATATATATATATATATATATACATACACACACACACACACAGAGAGAGAGAGAGAGAGAGAGAGAGAGAGAGAGAGCGCCAATGCGGAGTGACCAGGCTTTATGTGTTCTGGACACCCAGGCCACCTAGCAAACATGGCAGCCCTGCCATTCTAGGCTCCTTAACCAGGCCAACCCACATACATTTTCTGGATTTGGAAATTTAAAACAAAGCAAAACAACACCAACAATACCACCGGCTACTCTGAAAAAGGCTCTTCGGCTTCTGATACTCAGCTTCTAGGTTGGAAATGAAAGATATAAATCAGCCACTTGTAAATCAAAAAGACGAGCAATTTTGGCTTGACTATACCTTGGGAGCTCAAATAGAGGTGAGAGAAGTAGTTTTTGCTTAAACTGGAAATAAAGCAAAGGAATTTACTTTAGGCCAATTATGTTACACAACCTTGAAAGACACAGCAGTACTGGACAGCCTCAAAAGCAACTATTTCATTTGGGCAGATTCAGCAATTGGTCGTGAGAACTATATCACCTGAATATACACCCCTTTGTTCCTTTAATCAAAGTTCCTTTCTTTTTTTAAAGCAAGAAGACATCAAATGTTTTAAAATGTAAATAAGTTTATGGTCCATCCCATGATAAAGCTGGTGATGTTCTCTTTTTGCGGCTCATTCCAGAGCCCCCTGAAAATACTGACTCCCCAAATCTGTTTTATGGGAGAATCATAGCCATGTACTTGGTAGTGATTTCTCTTCCACCCTAACTCCCTTTCTCTCTCTGTCTTACTCTCTCTCACACATACTGTTAGTGGTTTGGTTTCCGAGAGTAAGAATTTCTTCCTTGGCTGAATGGTCCTATGACAGAGTGGAGGGTTGACTCTTTCTGTGATGCACTAGGTGTTAGAGTCTCGTTCATCCCCGCCTCTCGTAGGTAATACAGTTAGGTCCTGCAGAAAGTGGGAGTGACGTGTGCACACGGTGGCAATACAGACTCAAGCACTCTTGTCAAAACAGCTGCTCCTCCTAAGGTCTAAAATTAGAGAGTAACAAGAAATCATTTATCCCTGGAGCTAACTTGCAAGATAGCATTTTCATTCCTTAAGAGAAATGAAGAGTGTTCGCACCTCAAACACTAAATCTTGCTAGAAGTACATAGGAATCAAGAGAAATCAAATGATCAATGGTTATTAAGCACCAACTCTGTGTATGACACTTGCAAGAAGGAGGAGTTACAAAGCACAGTCTCTCCTCTTGGGATCCATAATCTCTTAGGGTGGAGAAGCCACATGTATTAAACACAGATAGACCTATTGCCACACGGTTGGTAGGGAAAACAGTATGGATATTCTTTGAAAAACTAGAAATAGAACTTGTGATCCAGCAATCCTTTGGATATATATATATATATATAGGTATAAATTCAAAAGGAAGTAAATCAGCATGTTGCAAAGATGTCTGCACCTCTATGTTTATTTCAGTACTCTTCACAATAGCCAAGATGTGGAAGCACCTAAGTGTACATCAACCAAGAAGTGGATAAGGGAAATGTGACACACACACACACACACACACACACACACACAGATTAGGTCATCAGGAAAGTCATTATGTATTTTTCTGTTTTTCCATGCGAAAATGCATCATGCCTTTCTCTACAATCCAATATATACCCCTATAACTATTAAAATGGAGTTCTATTCAATCATTAAAAAGAATGAAATCATGTCATTTGATGTGAACTGGGTAAGCACAGAAGACATTAAACTAAATAAAATAAGCCAAACACAGAAAGAGAAATATCACATGTTCTCCTTCATCCGTGGAAATCGAAAGTGTCCTCGTAGAGATAGGGGGATAAAGAATAACTGCTGAGGCAGGGCAGGGTGTGGTGGGGCCGTGAAGGGCTATTGATTGACAGAAATAAGATCACATCTAGAATGGAGGAACAATTACTAGTGTTATAAGACGCAGGAGGTGCATCTTGATGTAACTAAAAGGGAGGATTTTGAATGTTCCCAACACAAGTAATGACAAATAATTGAGATGATGGGTATGCTAATCATCCTGACTGAATCACTACACATCATGTTCTGGGAGTGTAAAATCTTATTGTAGCCCCACAATTAGGTACAATTGATAAATGTTAATAAAATGTTTTTTAGGGGCCAGCAGGTGGCATGGTGGTTAAGGGCACCATACTCCCACATGGCTGACTGTGGTTCAAGTCCCAGACCAGGCAGCTTGCTTGCTCGCTCTCGCTCTCTCTCTCTCTCTCTCTCTCTCTCTCCATCTTGTCCAATTAAAATAAATTAATTAATAAAATAAAATAAAATAATTCTTTTTAAAAAATTAAAAATTAAAATATTTTTTAAAAATAAAGAAAAAAACTCAGATATACCCATTTTACAAAAACAACCCTGAGGCGAAAAGAGATTGTTCTTAAGTTGGTGGACAGATGGAAAATCTGTAACTCCTAGCCTCATGTTCCTTCTAATGTAGCGAAAATCAGGTCTTGCATACAAAACAATGTGAGTTTGAACACCATACTCATAGGTTGTCATCCTTGCAAGCTATTAAACTTTTATAACACTCACTTTTCTACTCATTAAATGGGCACTGTACCACTTACTTTGCAAGGTGGTTGTAAGCATCAAATGAGATATATCTACAAAAATAAAATTTTGTCATATATCTCATTTGATTAATATATATACATATTAGTAGGCCATAGGTGATGTATATATGTAATAGTTAAACTACATATATATCATATGACACAGAAATTAATCATAATTTATAAAAATAGCTATGAATTGGAGGCTGAGATGTTACATACACTCAGTCCTCGCTACAACCTGATCATTAGTCATTTTATAAATAGAATCTAATTTTATGGGCATTGCACTTATTGAGGCAAACTAATCTTTACAATTAGGAAGTGCGTAAAACTGAATTCTCCTAAGCAAGATAAAAGCTACAAGGAAATATTGTATCAAGTGTGATTTACTATCATCTTTGTCCTGTCATCATTAGCACTTGCCTGGAAGTGTCCAAAAAGAGGGCCCTTCCACATTTGGACAGCTAGGTGACAGATAAGTGTACTGGTCTTTTGTGTTCAGCTTACTCATCTCTAAGTTGACCCCCTTCATTCCAAATGATGCCTAAGCATGCTGGACACTATACTGCTACTACACACTTTCAGTTAATGACATGCCAGTACAAACATCACTCCTTACCTTCTTCCTCCAAATTCTTTGCCCATTCCATTTATTGGACAACTACTTCCTTGAGGGCAGTGTTTCTCAAGGTGTGTGTGTGTGTGTGTGTGTGTGTGTGACATTTAGCAATGGCTGGAGACATATTCAGTTGTCATAAGTGTGTGTATATGCAAATGTCTGGGGTAGAGATGAGTGGAAGGAGGTTTGTGCTGTTGGCATCTAGTGGGTAGAGACCAAAAGATGTTGCTAAGTCTAATATGATGCACACAACGGCTTTCCTCTCCCACCACAAAAAACCATCCCACCCAAAATGTCAGCAGTACTAAGGCTGAGAAATCCCATCCCTGGGGAAGAGAAAGAATCTTAGATTTCTTTGCAACTGTAGCTTGCACCCATAGACGGTCAGGGAATGTCTCCTGGTTAATCTTATAAAATTGGTGGCAGACTTGCCTAGTTGCAGTAGCAGGTAGACTTGGAAAAAAGAATTTTAATCAACTTCACTTTCTGAGTGGCCCCAAAGACATTTCATTAAGAGGAAGAAATATAGTTAGGTCAAGCAGATATCAATCACGTCAGGACCTACTCTTTGCGAGGAAGTTATTGTGTGGCTCTTCACTACTTGAATGGAGGATATCTTCCTGGGCTAAACCTGTGGTCCTCATTGCACCAGAGTGTGCAGGCAAAGTTTCATACAGGATACTTACCCTCAGGCCCAAGCCCAGGCCTGCTCTGCCTCCCACAGTCTTCTCCAGCTTTCTGCAGTGAGAATAAACTTTATCCAGGCACTTTGCTGATCTGGCTCACTCATCTCTAAGTCGACCCCCTTCATTTCACATGATACCTAAGCATGCTGGACACTATACTGCTACTACACACTTTCAGTTAATGACATGCCAGTACAAACATCAACTCACCGGCCCTGTAAGATAACCAGGCAAGGACCTCTGCTCAGCTCTGATAGATGAGGAAAGGGAGACAGCATAGAGTGAATTTCTTTAAGTTACAGTACTGAGAAGAGGATGTAGGGATTGAAAGCTGTGATCCTTTCTTCAAGATCACCACTCTTTCCACTACATTAATCATCTGCATAGAAGACCCAGGAGTGCCTGCTTTTTCATCTACTTCTCATGCAACTAGCAGCAATGGCCCAGGCAGCTATATATCTGTGGGGCAAGCTGGTCCTCCTGATGTGGCAGGATAAAATCTGGGTCACTTGGCTGCCAAAGCAGAACATTATATAAGAGAAACACAGAGCCTGAATCCCCTGGGTTCTGCTGCAGAAAGGATGGGGACAGCCTGTGATAAGTGAGGCTGCTGGTGGTCTCCCAAGATAGAGAATGCTGTCATATGGGAACAGGAAGAGTTTGGACACAAGCTTGGAAGTCCTTAATTGCTTTATTCCAACACTTACAGCACTTCTGGGTCAAATGCTGTGGGTACAGAGAGAACAAGACAGATAAGATCTCTACCTCCTCAGCACTTGGATTCTAGAAGGAGAGATACATGATAAGTAAATAAACAAATAAAAACATAGATTATTGTGTTAAGGGCCAGAAGAGAAGAAATGGGGAGTTGGCCCAGCCATGGTAGTGTACCATTGCATGATACTGGAGCCACATGGAAAGGCCTTGGGTTTGGTTCCCAGGTTGACCTGAACCCCCAAAGGCACACTTGTGGGTACACCCATGATCCTGGCTGGCTACAAGCTTTAGGGTAGGGAGAGATACTGCAGTACAACAAAACTGTGTTGGGAGTTCCCTCTTTTTCCACCTCTTGTGAAAGAAAGTTAAAAATATATGTACCAAGTTGTGGGTAAATACTATTTAGAGAAAATATGAGGTAAATTTTCTCAGAAGAACTGACATTTAACCTGAGACCTAAAAGATAAGAAGAAACCTGCTATGCAGAGTGGAGAGGGTAGAAGGACATGGGTTAGGAACAGGCTCTCAGTCCAAGCAGTAGGCAAGTATCCCAAGTCAGAAGCCTAAGACTCTGCTTGAGGAAAGGTATGAAGGGCACCATGTCCAGCTGGCCAATGATGAGGGAGTAGATACGCAATGTGGTCAGGAATGCCTCATGTAAAGTCTTGGATTAAGTCTAAGAGCATTGGGAAACCAGGACTGGAAATGTAAGAGAGACATTTCTGTTTTGAAATAGCATTGGCTCCAAAGACAGGGATTGGTCTAGAGAAGATCAATAAAGGGTTTGTCAGTCTTAAACTGAAGGTGCCTTGCATGGGGTGGTAGCAGTACACTGGGGAAGGAGACGAATTTAAGATCAGTGTGGAAACAGAGTCAACAGAACTTGGTGATGGCTGGTTTGTGAGGTGAAAGAGACGAGAGAAGGCTGGTGGCTATATTTCAGAATTAAGGCGATTCAGTGATACCATTTACTAAGATGGGGAAATCCAGAGAAAACAGATTTGGGGAAAGTAGGGCTCAAGATTCAACACTTTGAACCACCCTAGCCTTAAAAATATCCTCATTCTTAGTCTCTTCATTATTAATACATATTTATGGACCAAATACAACTTCAAACTCTTAAATCTAAGACTAAGTTTTTATGAAATCTAGGATCAGGAAAGTAGAAAAAAAATTGCAAAACAGTAGGTATAATTAAATTGGATTTGAGGTCTTTTTAAAGATAGTATATAAATACACCAACGCTAGTTATCGAGGGACTTGAATTTTCTACTTTATACTTCCCTTATTACTTTCATAATAACAGCTTGTTTTTAAGGGGGAAAGAGGCATTCCTTTGGAGTCAGGTTTGAATTTCCAAAAAGCTCTTCTGGAAATGAACTATGCATTTCCTATTGGAAGCCATAACCTATTAGTTACATCTGAAGAGAGCAGAGTTGGGAAGGAAAAGGATACAAGCCAAGTTAATTATGCAGACAGTCCTATGTGAGATGCCCTGAGTTCTTTCCAGGCAGCTCTCACGTGGGTCCTCCACTAATGCATTCAGACCCCAATCTGCCTTTTCATCTTACTTCTTCAATTCCCATTTTTCTGGCACTGTTGTTGTGGAAGCATGCTTAAAGCCAGTCAGTGAGGGTCCTAGTTTTTATTTAGCTCCAAGCTGCTCCTCTTTTGCTTTACCAAGATGAGCTCAGTCATCAATCACCTCCCCCAGGAAGCCTTACAGGCCACCCCAGGCTATTAGTAACACCTTTTCTGGTCTCCATCATGCCATAGGCATGTCTCAATTACAACACTTTTCTCATTATATTGTTATTTTTTTAAATATGCTTTAACAAGTATATTAAAAGTATATTCTACTTCTCCATTAAACTGGGAGAGCAAAGTGGGCACCTGCTATGCTTTTTGACTATCCAATACCTTTCAACACTCTTCCTGCTTGCAAAATTTTCCATTTAATGATCCCACACCACTTCAAGGTAGATGGCAGAAACTTACTTTCCCAGCCTCCCTTGCAGCTAGGGTATATGACCTGGGGTCTACCAATCAGAAATGTGAAGTGTGAAGCAGTGGATGTCTTGTGGAAGCCATTTTGGCAAAGGTGGCTATAAACATCCAACTTCCAGAGAAGTAGCAGAGAATATTTTTATTTTTAAAAAGAATTACTTATTTAATTTTATTTATTATTATTATTTTTAAATTTGCTATATGGCACTTGTGCTCACCAGAAAGAGACAGAGAGAGGGAAAGTGAGAAAAATGAGAAACCAAGCTGCCAGGTTGGCCATGTGAGAGTGCAGCTCCTCCACCACCATGCCACCTATTGGCCCCTAGTAGCAGAAGATTTTAAAGTAGTCTCTTCTGCTCAGACTCAAGCACTGGAGCCTGTGTACCAGTGATAGTAGAGAATCTACACTAAGAGAAGTACATGCCTTTGCTTCCAGGCCAGTCCTGGCTCTGCTGGAGTTTCTAGAATAAATTACTTCTCTACTTAAAGAAGCTAGAGTGTATTCTGTGGTTTGCAACCAAAATTTTTAACCAATAACCAAGGTCCTCAAGGCAGAGGTGGAATCACACTCATTTCTTTATCTCTAACATCTGACTTAAGTGTTATGCATAAAAGAGGCACTCAACTGATTGCACTGAGTAAGTGAATAAATGGGGGAGGGGGAGGATGGAGAAGCCAGGTTGTAAACGACTAGTCTCTCAAATCCTCTTCTTTTCAATGATGATTAAAAAGTATTAATTGTGGGGCCAGCAGAAGACATAGTGGTTATGTCACTTGACTCCCAACATGGTCAACTGTGGCTTGAGTCCCAGACTTGCATGCTGGGTGCATGTGCATGCGTGCCCAAGATACCAGGAGGAGAAGAGATTGTGGCATGGCCATACCTCTGGGGGATGATTTCTCACTCCCCACCCCTCAATGTCTCTGTCTCTTTCTCTCTGGTGAACAAATGCACCCTAAGGCAAAAACCTCTAAAAAAAAGTTTTATCTGTCCCCTAAGTTTTCTGTGTAATTAGAGAAGATGCAGACATGCCGTTTCCCATAGTGATTCTCAAACTATGTTCCTGCGTAAAATCAGTGACATTTCCATGGCTAAAACGGAATAAAAATGAGTTTTCCCAAGTGTATACAGAGAATTTATTTAGTACAAGGAATTTTGTCAGTTTCAAGTTTTCACTCAGAAACATTTTAAAACTCTGGCACCTGCTACTGTTTTGTCAGCAAGTGCAGTGGAAGAAAAAATAATCGTGCAAGTAAGCAAATACTGTAGCAAAACCTAAAAACCCTTAGTCTGCTTAGTTCAACAGTTTTTCTCTTCTCGGTGCCCATTTTGGTCACTGAGATTTTAGATCACACACTTAACGCAGCTTCCTATTTTCTACCAGTAAAATCGTTCTTAGTTCACATAATAGAATCCAATGATTCAATGTTTTATTGAATGGACACTGATTTTACAAATTCTGGAAACTGTACTAGCAGACATTAATGTAAAGAAGAAAAGTTATTTGAATATTAGAGCTGATCCAGTTGCAACATCCTTTGCTGTGTTTGATGACATTTTTCTGATGGTTGACCCTACTGGAGAGGAAGAGCATCTGGCGATGGGAACCTTGACAAATAAATATCAAACTACATTCTTCTTTAAAAAAATAAATAAATAGAGTCCTCAGAAGAAACCAAACCTGCCAACACCTTGCTCTTGGACTTCTAGCCTCCAGAACTGTGAGAAAATGCATTTCCGTTGTGTAAGCCATGTAGTCTGTGGCACCTTGTGGCAGCCCAGCAGACTTACAGGCCTCCTAGCCTCCAACCAGAGCCTGCAGGCGCACACACACATGACTGCCAGTGCCTGCCCCACGCCTGTCTCCTGACTCAGTTTGCTCTCTATGCCCTCGGCTGGGAAGAGGAGGAACGAATGTTGGCTGCGCTCTGGTTGGGGCAGGAGGGGTGGGGCGCATGTGCATATGCACACTCATGGAGTTCTCTGTGAGCACATTCCTGACTTGCCCTCTCATTAGAGAGTCATTCCTTGGTGATGCACACTGTACACTCCTGCCTATGCCCTTTTATAGCAAAACGCCATCAGCAAGACCAACTTTAAATTATTTTATGTGAATGAGTTATACCTAGGGCCTGACAGCCCATCAGCTTGGCCGCAGACCCCTCAAAGGCCCAGTGGGAAATTAGTAAAGAAAGAGACACACAAGAAGAGGTGGGAGGAACTGAGCCAAATTGTCTATCTCAAAATTGTTTCTGGGCCTTGTGCTGGCTCCAGGCTCCTTCTAGAGACAGTGGTTTCTAGGGACAAGAGAGCATTTGAAAGGAACTCTCTGGGTGGTGAAGCCCCTGGGAGAGCTCTGCTTTCCCCTGCCAGGCATCCCTCCCATGCTGTTCCCCTGGAAGATGCCTACCAGCTGCTCTGAATTAGCACTCGGAGCTCTGCTGTGCGGCAGAGGACAATAGGAACGGGGTGTCCTACCCTAACCAGGCCTCCAGGAGGGGCACGTGGGGAGGCTGGCTTTCCACCAGCACAGCCACACAGCGTCTCTTTGCAGTCAGTGGAGAGGGAGAAGGGACCAACTTGGGATCGCTTTAGAAAGTAGGAAGAGCAGAACTTGAAAGCTGGAAGATTAAGGAGTTAGGAAGACAGGGACAAGGAGGAGCCAGGATCTCTGAAGTTCTGGCCTAGGAAGAGTAGGTTAGGAGATGACAGCAGCTTTTATTATGGCAATTATCTTTATATAATAAGTATATTTATGCCTCTTCCTCAGACTAGACTGTGATCTCCTTGAGGGCAGAGATGGTGTTTTAGGCACATCTGTATGCTGCAGGCAGAAGTCTGGAGTACTCAAGCCACGAACAGCAGTTGAAGGCTGACCGTGTGACCAGGACTAGCTCAAGCACTGACTCCAAGGCCAGACACGGAACTGGCACTCAGTACACGGCTATCATCTCTTGGATAGGTATTTTAAAGGATGGCAGTTTCACTCTGTTTTCTATATCCTTGGTATTCTGGCATTGGAGGCCTTGCTGACTCTTCCCAGGCTGGCCAATTCTTAGAGAGAGCACCGCCTTCAGAGCACCTTTCAGATACAAATATATTAGAGTCCATACCTCCCAACTGTTTCTCTTTTTTTTTAAGAATTATTTTATTTAGATGTATTTATTCTCACTGTTATTCAATTTAACCAGAAGGAGACAGAGAGAGAGAGAGAGAGCAAGTAATCAGGCCTGGGACTTGAACTGCACTCAACCATGTGGGAGTTCAGCGCCCCAACCACCCCACCACCTGCCAGCCCCCACCCAATCACTTCTTTTATTAAACTCTCACACTTATCCCCCTGCCCTAATCAGCCCAGAACCAGAAACAGCCCTTATGACCCACTGAAATAATTTAGGCTAGCCAATCTAGGCCTGCTTACTCTTCTTGCCCATCCCCGCCCTGGGAAACCACAACAAAGACATCTACCCACCCTTGGCCCTCCTGTCTCCTTACTAAACCTGCTGCTTCCCCACTGGGCCCCGTGTGCTGTGCGGTGCCGCCTATTTCTAGGATCTGTGAGTATCAACTTCTTATTTCATGACAGGCGTTTCTGTGTCTGCATGTCTCACCTACCTGATTTTTTAAAAATCCCAAGTACGTTTTAAAACAGATGGCTAAATGTGAGTAAGCATTCAGTAACTGTAAATTAACAACTAATTCCTACCAAGCAGTACAAAGTATATCTTCAAAAGGGAGAAAAGAGGTGTTAGTTCTTTTTACTATTTTGTGAAACAATGGAAGGGAGAGAGGGAGCACGTTTGGGAGGACATAGGCCAACACCATATACAAGCAGTCCCCAGTCTATGTGGGGCAAGAATGAAGAGCAAGGAATGAGCAGGAGCATGGCTCTCCCCATCTGCCTGCAGAGCTTTGTACAGGCTGGGAGAACGCAGGACAAGCCATCAACACTTGCTGCATCAAAGGCATGCATCTTCCTTTGTAGAAAAGACTTTATTAAAGCCATGCAAGCCAACAAAACAAAGAGCTGAGGGAAGCATCCCTTTTACAATGTTTCCTTCTTTTTCTTTTTTCTTTTTTCCCTTTAATGGGAGAGAGAAAGTGAAGGAAAGGGAGAGAGACAGAGAGAGGTCATTTTTTTTTTTTTCGGAGAGGTTTTTGCTACAGGGTGCGTGCGCTCGCCAGACAGACAGAGACAGAGAGACAGAAAGCGAGATATCACCCCCCCAGGGGGGATGGCCACGCTGCAATCCCTTCTCCTCCATTATCCTCTCGGGATCTTGGGCACGCACGCACGCACACACGCCCAGCGTGAGTTTAAGCCACCAGGTCCGGGATGCGAACTGCGGTCGACTACGTGGAAGTCCAGCGACATAGCCATTACGCTAACTGCTGGTCCCCGAGAGAGGTCTTTTTAACAGGGTCTTGCTGTGTAGCAATGCTCCTGCTCCAGCCTCCCAAAATGCCCATCATGTTCATTCATCTGGGCCTCCCATACAGCTTCTAGCTGCCCAAGTGGGGGCACCACCTGTGGTCGGGCCTATGATGTTTCTTCGTGGTATCATGAAGCTTCCATAACCCAAAGTGATGCAGTGAGATCGTGGGTACATAAAGCATGTAGCACAATGTTTGGCGTCAACTGAGAGCTCAGCAGGTTCTACTTGTTAATTGCTATTCTTCTTCTTTTCTCTCTTTTTTTTTTTTTTTGGAGAAGTTTTTGCTATAGGGTGCGTGCGCTCGCCAGACAGACAGAGAGAGACAGAGAGACAGAAAGCGAGAAATCACCCCCAAGGGGGGATGGCCACGCCGTAATCCCTTCTCCTCCATTCTCCTCTTGGGATCTTGGGCACACACGCATATGTGCCCGGCGTGAGTTTTAAGCCACGGATCTGGGACTTGAACTGCGGTCGACTACATGGGAGTCCAGCAACATAGCCATTATGCTAACTGCTGGTCCCTATTGCTATTATTCTTAATAATGGGTAAAACAAGATTTTCTAAGTGGCTTTTCTAATAAACAACTTTTGTAGGACCAATTTTTAACAAATCAGTAAAATGAAATTCATTCAACATGATAGCTGAGCCATATTTAATTTCATCCTCCTTTGATGATTATGATCCTTCAGATATGTTATCAATAACATGTATTGTCTCTGGATCTTAATAACCATAAAATAGATCATGATTGTATTTGGTTCCTGGATATTCACAAGGTGACTCCGTGGAAATGCTGGCCAACCTATGGAATCAACAGACCAGGAAGAAGCATGGCATACCCAAGGAGTATTCAAAAAGCCATGGCCCTTTACAGGTGTGTCAGCCTGTGTGTGTGTGTGTGTGTGTGTGTGTGTGTGTGTGTGCACTTTGCCAGAGGGTGTGTGTGCTCACCAGACAGAGACAGAGAGAGAGGGAGGGAGAGGAAGAAAGTACCCCTTCCCCATAAGGCATATTCATACCACAATCCCCTCTCCCTAATTTCTTTATCCTATCGGAATTTGGGGGCACACCTACCTGGCATGTTTTTCAAGCCACCAGGCAGGACTCAAATTATGGTTGGCCATGAGGAATCCAACATCCCTAACAACTAGGCTACAGGGCAGCCCCAGTGATGCATCTGTTTATCTCCAGGAAGAATGAACCTAATATTGAAGAAAGGCTTCCACATCCTCTCTATAGACACCTGAGAGGAACAGACAGAAAACTGGTGTCTAAGAGCCCTGCCCAGGGGCCGGCCAGTGTGTCAGCAGTGAAACACAAGGCTTAGTGAGGCAATCCCATGGAAGAAGGTTTCTGGTTCAATTCTGGATTCTATCCTGGGTAAAGCAGGCCCCCATGTGCCCATGATCTGAGGCTGGCTGAAGGTTTGGGGTGGATCACAGTGTCAGAATCTTGTTGGGGGTGTTGTCTCTCTCTCCCCGTCCCTGTCACTTTCTATGGAAGAAATACATAAACGGGGAAAAAACAAAAGCTCTGTTCAAAATTATTTGTCAACCTTTCCCTCTTCATCCCCCCACCTCCCAACCCAATGGTTCTCAGAATCAGACATTTTCTTTATTAGAAACGAAGTAATAGAAGTTATGATGTCTGTCTCTTTACATTTGTCTCTGGAGATTTTATATGCCCAAACTAATGAACTCAAATACAGTAATATGTGACTCAAAGGGATTCTGCCAAATCCGGTTTCTCAATTTTGAGTTCCAGATAGAGGATATAAGTGCCTGATAAATATCAGCCCTCCAGGGGCAAGAAGAAACAAAGTTTTCCTTGGGAGGTGTGAGGTTGAAATACAGGGATGCCTGATCACCTGCTCCCATTCCAGGAAGACCTCCAACAGTCTCTCCTGCTTCCTCCAATACACTGTTTCCCTCTCTGGAGTCTTTAAACATCCCCATGCCTCTGCTGAAATATTAATGCAAGCATTTCCAGACTGATAATTCAAACAGGCAACAACAGGGACCATGGAAGCTGGATACAACATTAAGAATCACTCGTGCTTCAGCACCGGCTGGTCAGAAACAGTACCTGTGGGTATCTGACCAACAGGTCTGCTTTGGCCGTAGCTGGCCACCCTTATTTCCAATTCAGGAAGACGCTCCTGGAAAAACCGCTGAGCCGAGCCACCACTGACGTTTGTTTGCAGACAAAGACAGATCCAATACATTAAAATCTTCTGAAGCTTGACTTGAGTCACTACCATCAACACAAACATCACTTACTGGGAGTTGGAATGACAGATAAAGAGAAATCCTTGACTTTAAATGATCCAACATCCTAATTGGGAGCAATTAGTATGCAGATGAAAAGAGAATTAATAATGCATGGTCATATCTAATGGTAGAAACTCTCTTAGCCTCAGGTTGAGGAATCCCAGAAGTTAGGGTGGTCCAGCAAAACTTGGAAGAGGAGGAAAGCATGAAGGCCAGGCAGGTTCCAGGCAATCACCAAGAAGGAAATGGGGCATGTGGCCAAGCACATGGCCAATTTAGAGGCCAATGAATACACCCGTCTCCCTTCTGATAAGAGCATAGCATGGTCAGACCCAGGCACAGAATAAATCTGAATGGCACAAGAGATGCCACTCCTCAATGCCCTCCCCAAGAAATGGTCGATATCATGGCACTGAGCGTGGATGTGGTCTCGGAATGCTCCAGGCAGCCGTGAGTTGTCACTCTGAGTTAGCACGCAAGATGAACTTAAGATGAATCTACTTTGCTCTCTCTGAGAGGGAACAGAGTAAACCTAGGCTGAATGCAGGATTCTGGTCTAGAATCCTGTGTTCAGATCATTGGGTCAGAATAACTTCCTGGATACATCGCACGAAGAGGCCTCATGTCAGTGACATCTTATTGCTAGAGTCAGAAGGGTTTTGATCTTGGGGGCAATGAAGCTGATACCCTTGTGCCCACAAAGGTCCTTGAGCATCAGTAATGGCAATGTCATTATATTTGACATTGTCCCAGGCTCCAAATCTTCGCCAATTCTGCCAAGAGGGACCTGCGGTAGTTTATCTCCAAAGATGGCTGTCTTCAATTCCTTCCCTTCCTGTATGCGTCTCCCTCCTGGCCGAATCTCTTTGAATCTGAGCTACTGTGACTTCTAGACCAGTGGAATATGGCACAAGTAATGATGTGCCAGTGCTTGTCCTAGCCTTTGAAAAGATTTCCAGTTTTTCAAATTCTCTCTTGGGGGCCTTGAGCTGCCATGGAAGAAATCTGGCAAGCCTGCAAAAGAGACCACATGGAGAGACCAGATGGAAAGGCAGAGGCCCTGTGACCACAGGGAGAAGGAGAAAGAGAGCTCCAGCCATTCCAGGGCCCCAGCTGAATCCAGCCTTCCAGTGCTTCACTGCCAAGGTCTCTGACCTGAGAACGAAGGCTTCTGGGACCCTCTAGACCAGTCCAGCCATCCATGAGTTGAATCCCATCCAGGGATCTGAGTCAATGCCATGTGACACAGAAAACTGCTCGGCCAAATTCTGCCCCAGTTCCTGGCCCCAAAATCATAAGCAATAAAATTACTGTTCTCTTAAGCCACTAAATTCGGAGTGGGTTGTACTGCAGCAAGAGACAATAAGGATTATCTATGTGAGGCCCCTACTCCACAGGTAATGCAAGTACTTCTCAGGGCTCTGGGCTCTCGGGCTGCTCCTTGCAAGTCTCCTGGGCCTTACCACATCCAAGACAAGCCAGGGACCTGCACGCTGAACCGAGATGCCACACTTCCGATCAGCCATAGACTTGGCCTCCGCTTGCTGCCAACTCTTCTCCTTTCAGTCATCCCATACAACTTTTCAAGAACCCAAGTTAATTACTGACTTCAAGACTCAAAGGTTCCAAGTGTTGTCTACTTATTATTCTCTTTTCAAGGAATCCAAAGGGCAAAGCTCTCCCTCTGAATCTGGTGAGCCTTAGAACTACAGCCAGGGCTTGCGCCAGGGATTAGAGAGCATGCTGGCTCAGATGCACAAAGAAAAGTCTGCTGGAGATAGCCTCGCCCTACTCCAGCCACAGGGTAATTGCAGAGTGGTGATGGGCTTGTCCTGCTGAGGCTTGGTGTGGCCCTAAAGCTCACAAGTCCAACCAGCTCATTTTACAGATGAGGACATTAAGGCTTATAAATATGTGACCCTAGTTCAGGGTCAAAGAGGACGCAGTGGGGACTGCAGCCAGGGGGTTGAGTCACCGTTCAGGAATGACTTGCTACCTCCCTCCACATCCCTGTCCTGGCAGGCATGGAGTGGGAAGAGGCTGGCTGCTCAGGGAAAGTGCTTCCTCTGTGCTCATTTGGTTTATGTGTGTCCTTTAAGGTCCCCTGGGCTTCAGGCACATGTGTCCAGTGAGGCACAGGCTTGATTCCACTTTGTGGTCTCTATGGGAGAGTTCAGTGAAATTTTACCCTAAGCAGGAGCAAAACACCCTCTCCTCTATTTTTAACTCTCTTCCCCATTCCCTGACAGCATAGACACAGGAGCTCAGCGCATAGAACATTTTCTGGTTTAGTGGCGTGCATGCATACCCTCTGCCCTGTAATTAGACTGCATTACATGTTCTGGTGCAAAGCCACAGGGGATGAACCTTGCTAGTTCTGTTTTAGCAAAAAGGGCAGTACAGTTTTCGCTTACCAATGTTCATCTATTGATGAGCATTCGGCCAAGAGCCGGGCACCTGGAAATGCCTTTCTCTTCTCTGACCCCAGTTTGCACACTAGGAATGGCGGCATCCCTGAGAGATTCCACAAAGCAGAAGAACTCTTCAAACAATAGTTATTCTCTCAAAGCATCATTGGACATTGTTGGTAAGTGTACAAATGACGTCTTCCTGCATGCGAGACACTGTACAGGTGCTGTGCATTCGGATTCTCTTCTTTAATCTCCACAGCAACCGGATGAGGCGGGCTCTGATATCTCTATTTGTTATAGACAAGGAAACTATCAGTAAGAACCACAAAGACGTTTAGATCAAAGAAGGTGAGAAACAAGCTCATAGTGACAGCAAGCAAGCTGCAGAGTTGGAATTTGGATATAAGTCTAGACAATTCCAAAATACAAGATTCCATGATTCATTAATGGAATTCATGTCAAACATAAAACTGTTGCCTATGTGACAGCTTTGGGGAGGCACAAAGGTCACAAAATACAGTCCAATGACCTAAAGGGAAGTTCCAATAGCTTATGCTCTTTACATGCATGCTTCAGACATCATGGATGAATTTCATGGTCTCTAGTTATGTCTCTAACACTTATCCTTTACCTCTAAACCATGTACTGTTTAGGCTATTACTGTTCTCCATTTTCAACATTTGCCCACATCTCTGACCCCAGATAGAACCAGGGCTGAGCAGCTGTTCCCCTGTGCAGACTGTCTAAAAATTGCTTATTTTCAACCAATTTTAAAAGAAAGCTGTTGGAGCAACTTTCTTTATCGCTATGGAAAAGACCTTGGAGGGAGCTTGGTGGAAAACAAAGATGATTAGATCAAAAAAGTTTAGAAACAAGCTCACGATGACAGCAAGCAAGCTGCAGAGTTGGAATTTGGATATTGTCGAGGAGAGAGGAGCTTTTCTTTTCTTTTCTTTTCTTTTTTTTTTCCCTTTATAAGAGAAACAGAGGAGAAGGAAGATAGAAGCAGAGATAGGTATTTTTGACAGGTCTTGCTGTGTCACAATCCTTCTCCCCCCACGTCCCAATTAGCTAGGATCACAGGTTTCCACAATCACAACCAGAGTTCAGGTTGACCAGAAACCAAACCAAGGCTTCCCACGTGGCCTCCAGCCTCCCAAGTAGTGGTGCTATCTGTGTGCCACCATGGCTGGACTAAGGAATTTTTTTTCTTTTTAACTTGATATAGGGCACGTGTGCCCACTGGAGAGAGAAAGAGACACAGAGAGAGGAAGAAAAAATATTCACGGTGGGATGTGGTCATGCCACAATCCTTCCATTTCTCATCCTGTCAGAATGTGGGGCATGGACACACATGTGCATCTTTTTCAAGCCTCCAGAGCCAATATTCAGTCCGTGGTTGGCCATGGGGGATCTGGTTCCCTATTCACTGCGCTTAATTGCTGCACTACAGGGCCGGTCCCTGGGATGCATTTTTATCAACCAGTCCATGACTAAGCCGGGCTTTCATCTTCTCACCAAGAACTGAAAGAACCATTCGAGCAAAGCGGGATTCTTCTCAGAGGGTGAAGAAACATAAGAAACTGAGCCCAAATTATCTTGGGTAGGTACAGTGAATGGGAGGAAGGCTGGGAAGGCTTTCCATTAAGAATGTCTGCCCTGTCACATTCATACTCTGTGTTCATTTATCTTATTTATCGATTGATTGATTTTCCAAACAGAGAGTCTCCAGTGAGTATCCTGTGAAAAGTTTAGGACTATAAAACCCACAGGAGCAGGGCATACTGGCTTTCTTAAGAGGGAAAACAAGATCATCTAGGAAAGGAGGACTATCATCCTTTAACAGCTCTATAAACTAAGTCATGGTTTTTCACAGAAAGACTTACTTTATTTTTCAAAACAAAAAAGTCAGTTACATTTTTCTAGGTCTTATTACTTCTCATAAGTGCATGATTTTAGAAGATAAAATCAAATGAGTACACTTATTTTTACATCTTCCTGGAAAACATCATGAATCCTTATCATTATCATCATCATTTAAAAATAATTGGTGAAAACTGCCAAATCCACCAAGACCCACGTTTAGAAAATGACGGTTTGAGGGAGAAGATCAAAGCTGAGGGCTCTTCTTAATGCTTTACCAGAGAAGCATGAGATTAGGCCTGAGCTACCGGTAATTGTAAGTGGACCTTGTCCTGATGCTGAGTGGGAAGCCTGAGGCTCACCATGCTATATAATTCTAGGGGACTCCACTTAGGATGCAGACTTGGAGAATCTTGCTCCCCTGACTTGAACAGAGCACATGCTATACATGGCAAGCCAATCTCACAAATAATGATTTTTTTAAAACAGCATTTCATTGGGTCCAGCAGTCAGCGTAATGGCTATGTCACTGGACTCCCATGTAGTTGACTGTGGTTCAATTCCTGGACCCAGTGGCTTAAACTCACGCAGGGCGCATGTGCTTGTGTGCAGAAGACCCCGAGAGGAGAATGGAGGAGAAGGGATTGCAGTGTGACCATCCCCCCGGTGGGTGATTTCTCACTTTCTGTCTCTCTGTTTTTCTGGTGAGCACTCCCTATAGCAAAAGCCTCTCCAAAAATAAAACAAAAACAAAATAAAACAAAACAAAAAATAGCATTTCATCTTATGATCAAACAGAAGCATCAATTTCACCTTAAAAAATAGCTTTTGGGGCTACAGAAATCAGTTGCCACAGAATGATCCAAAGCCAACAGGACAGCCAAAGAAAAACAAATGCCCAGGCTCCTGCCACGTGGCCTCTCCCTCAGGACACCGGTTTCCCACAGGCCATTTTTGGTTGGGACCCAAATGAGGAGTATGCAATGACCACTACTGTCCCCCTACCATCTGACCCCATGAAGCGTAATTTTAATTTAAAATTGTGGGTGAGTCATATTTGTGCTCAGAATGGGGCAGAAAGGGGTCATAGGGAGCCAGGGATTTTGATAAATAGGTTGCAAAAGATACAGTGGAAAATGCCAGACCAAAATTGAAGACATTGAAATTGATTGGTTTGAACTACATAAGCATGCCCTTCCCTGCCTGACCCTAATCCCAGCCTGGTATTGTTACATCCTTGTGAGAATGAGGGCCTATGTGAACTGTCACTAGGGTGAGAAGCAGGTATGTAGGGACAGAAAAATAGAGCACCTCAGAACTGATAGTTCGAGTCTTTTCTAAATTAAGCAACTTTGTGATTCTATAGACTTCTGACACAAAGTTCACTTTTGCAGTTGTCTCCAGGTAGGTGGGAGTCCATCTTTCCATAAAGAGTATACAAAAAGTCTTCAGAAAGTTCACGGGAAATGCATACTATGGAACAACTGTGCATAGATCCCAATTTTTTTTTCTTGTACCACAATAAACTTGTACTTTAATTCAGTGTTTCCACAAATTCTTTGAAGTACCTTGTATTCATTTGATAAGGTCACCATAACAAAATACTGCAGACTGGGTGGCTTGAGCAAAGGAAATTTATTTTCTCCCAGTTCTGGAGGCTGGAAGTCCAAAATCAAGGTGCCATGAGGGCTGGTTTCTGGTGAGGCCTCTCTTTCTGGTTTGAAGATAGTTTCCTTCTCACTCCATCCTCTCAAGGTCTTTGAGACTTTGGCACATGCTTATGAAGAGATTTTTCTCTCTCTCCCTTTTCTTTCTTTCTTTTTTTTTTTTTTTTTTTGAAGAATTATTTGGCTTACTTCTATTTATTGTTATTATTGCTATTTACTTTAACAAAAGAGAGACAGAGAAGGAAAGTGAGAAAGCAAACTGGACTCAGCTCCAGGACTCAAACTGTGGTCAGCTATGTGGGACCCAACCACTATGCCACCTGCCAGCCCCTCTCTTCTTTTTCTTATAAAGCCACAAATCCTATTGGACTAGTGTTCCTTTCTTATGACCTCAGTTAACTGTAATAATTTCTGAAGACCCTGTCTCCAAATACAGTAACATTTGAGGTAGGGCTTCAATACATGAATTTAGTCCATAACAGACTTATAGATATGGGAAGAAAATAATGTTTTCAATTCTTTGCTTTTAAATAGATCTGTGTTCTGCCCTGGCTCCCCTTGTAGCTATTTTGCCCAGGTCAGAGGGCTCCTCTCCAGTCATCACATGGTTACCTGCCAAACATGCTTCTCTGCAACCCTACTCACCAGCATCCTTTCAAAATGTTGTCCATGGGAGTCCTGCTCCTTGGAATAGGTCCATTTCCCTCAGATATAACCCAGTGAAATTCTGCCCTCCTGCCTGCTAAACCTTATTTATAAACTGAGGTCATTTCTGAACCTGTTACTCTACATGCTTTGTCTACAAGAAAGCTCAAGGTCAAAACTGAACCTGACCACTAGTAATGTATACCACATGCCAAACATCTTGGCTGTCCCTTTGCTTCATTCATTCAACAAATATATGTATATTGAACACCTATTACCTGTGGTCATTAATCCAGTTGTGTGTGATCCAGCAAAACCAGCAAAAAGCCTTCCCTCCGAGAATTTACATCCTTCCTGCCTTATTTATTTTCTATCTAAACTTTCTTTTTGCCTGATTTCTTCAATTTCTAAAATATTTGTTGTCTTGTATCTATTTCCATCATATTGCACTTGAAAATATTTCCGATCGTATTGTACTGTAAAAATATATAATTTATGGCACAGCATATTTTTTGTAAGAGTCTAATTGCCGTGTGTGTGTGTGTGTGTGTGTGTGTGTGTGTTTACACATGTATGTGTGACACAGCGTCTTTTATTTTTCTGTTTTTGAAGAGGCTTTTGCTATAGGGCGTGTGCACTCGCCAGAAAGATAAGAGACAGAGAGACAGAAAGTGAGAAATCACCCCCTGGGGGGATGGCCACACTGCAATCCCTTTTCCTCCATTCTCCTCTTGGGATCTTGGGCACGCATGCACATGCGCCTGGCGTGAGTTTAAGCCACCAGGTCCGGGACTAGGACCACGGTCGACTACATGGGAGTCCAGTGACATAGCTATTACGATTACTGCTGGTCCCACACAGTGTCTTTCTATGTTGCTCAGGCTGGCCTCCAACTTGAGATCTTCCTGCCTCAGCCTCCCAATTAGTTGGGATTACAGGCATGCACCACCAACACCCAGTGGTCTAATTGCTTTAACGATGAACAGATAGGATCATTGTGAGGAATAAGATATGTATAAAGCACGAAGCATATTACAGAAAATGAATCCAAAGTAGTTTCCTATCTTTTTAAATCCCAGATGTTCTTTAAGACCTACCTCAAATCCTCCCTCTGCAGTAGTCTTTAATAGCACCAGAAAAATGCAAAGATTTTTTTCTTTTTTTCTATCTCCCCTTCAGTACATATCCACCCTCCATACAGTTTGACACTTTGTTACTTGTTTCGTATTATTATTCTGTAATTTTTTCCTCTGTGTCAGTCAGGCTTCTTGGTTGGATGGTAAACCTTTGGAGGGAATGGAGAATATAGTATATAGTCTTAATCCACACAATGCAATCCAGGTTTACATAAGAGATGAAGTAATGTGTAAACATTCTCTCTCCCATTCTCACTCCCTCTTTATTTTTTAAACCTGGTTCTCTTTTCAAAACAATACATGGCTCCTTAATTGGGGTGAGGAGAGTTCTTCTGTATTTAAAAGGTAATTTGATTTACAATGCTAGAACACCCATCCTTTATTTAACATGAGAAAAAAAAACAATGATACTAGAAACAAAAGAAACATTTCACATAATTAAGAGTTTAAAAAAAAAAGAGCAATACAGTATTATCTATGATAGGAAAATTCTGCTGTCAAATTATTTGAGAAAAAAAGCATGAGTTAAATAGATCATGGTACATGTACTGGATGGAGAATTATGCATTGATTTTTTAAAAAGAAACACAGTTTGAAGGCTCTTTAAGGAAATGGAAGGTACACATAATGTTATCATGTTGGAGGAAAAGCAGTGTCTGAAATGCAGAGCAGGATCCCAATTTTGCAAGCTTTCTATTTACAGACATGCATATACAAAGAAAAAATATTGAGAAGACATATTTTGGAAATGAACAATAACTATAGGTTGTAAAATAATTGATGAAAACACACTTTTTTATTATATAAGTCTACTTCTTTTGCATTTAGAAAAAGAGAACATATGCTGGTTGAAGACTGAGGTCAAAGAATGACTTCAAGGCATCACTTTGGGGCCGGTGCCGCAATGGGTAACAGGAGGGTTTACCAGTTATCCTGAGTGGAGGTCAGGCTTTTCCCTGGTCCTAGCATGCAGAAAACATTCCCTCAAGAAATATGGGTTGCATTTCTTTTAAAGCACTCTGTAATTCAGTCTTTCCACAAAATCCAATGACACTCTTTTCAATTAAGGCAAACACTTCTGGAAATAAACATGGGTCCTCTGTCCTTCTTAGTCAGAGAGGAAGAAGCCCACTGCTATTCCCTGTATGGGTGGGACCAAGAAGACCATTTGGTGGCCAGTGGTCCCTTCCAAGAGAGAACAGGGAGGGCCTCTTGAAATAAAGCCAAAGTGAGGGCAGAGGCCAGTCCCTTCTCAGTCCCTTTCCCCTGCCCCAACAGACCAAGAACAGAATTCTTAGCTGCTCTGCAACATCCCGCCTGATTCCTCCAGCCAGCATCCATGTCGGTATTTTTAACAAGGCATAAAACTTGCAATTCTATTAAAAACACATGTCTCTTGTTTCAAAGCACAGTTAGCAACAGCCACCAATATTCAGTAAACACACCATCAACCAAGGGAACACTCCCATTCAACTCCAAGTCTCAAATTCTGAGTGTTATATTTTTCACAAAGAAATATAAGGTCTTCTGGCTGGAATGAATTGTAAGATCATCTCTTGGGCTTTCTCTCTGACTTCTTGGGAAGACTGTTCAACCTGCTTGAAACCTGTTTTCATTTTTACCATTTCTCAAAGAGAAGATCAGATCAGGAGGGCAGAATTTAAAAAAAAAAAAATACAAGGTAGAGAGGCGATAAGAGAAGGCTAATGAGCAGCAAAATGGAATCTGAGAGTTGGAAGGCTGCCTTCTGCCCTTAGAACCATCACAGCCAATCCATGTCCTTGGGAATGCTACAGGTCTTAGTTAGGTATCTTAAAAAAAAAAATGTGTTTTAATGCCAGAGGGCACAAATGCTTGTTAGAGAGAGAGAAAGTATCCCCATGATGTGCAATGGTCTTGTTGCAATCCTCCCCCCCACCCCATTTCTCCATCCCTTCAGAATTTTTTTTTTTTGGAGAGTTTTTTTTTTTTTTTTTTTTTTTCCCACTATAGGGCGTGTGCACTCGCCAGACAGACAGAGAGAGACATAGAGACAGAAAGCAAGAAATCACCCCCCAGGGGGGATGGCCATGCCACAATCCCTTCTTCTCCATTCTCCTCTCGGGATCTTGGGCACGCACGCACATGCACCCGGTGTGAGTTTTAAGCCACCGGGTTCGGGACGCGAACCGCAGTCAACTACGTGGGAGTCCAGCGACTTAGCCATTACACTAACTGCTGGTTCCCCACCCCTTCAGAATTTGGGGCATGTGTATAACATGTGTCTGGTGTGTTTTTTCAGGCACTGGGACCAGAATTTGAACTGGCTATGTGGGATCGAGCTCCCAATTCACAGAGCTTAACCACTGTGCTGTGGGTCTGGCCCCATAAACACCTTTAAAATAAGGAACAATATGGATTGATTGAATTCTAAGGTCCAAGGTCTAAAGTAAAGAACTTGGGCTCTGCTTTGCAAACTCAGCTTTGCATCTGTTTTCCCCAATTCACAGCTATAGTGGCTTAATTTAGCTAAGATTAACTTTGTCATCTGTCCAACAGGAAGGACAATGTTTCTCTCATGTTATTGCTTGAAGATTTTATGAGACCAAAAAAGTGCCACTAACAAAGGGCTTGCAACGTAAAGCTCCATAACTTTTATCTATGCTCTGCACCCAGGAATGTTGCTATTAAGCTCAGGGGAAGATAAATATGAAGACCAAATAATCCAAAGTTGGGAGTGGGAGGGACAGAGATAATCAGTCAGCAAGTAACTGAGATTTGAGTGTATGCCTCTGAGCTGGAGTTTCTGCAGGAACACGGGCCATGTAGCTGCTTAGAAATCAGTTCCATGCACATGAATTATCAGGCATTTAAATGCTTCCCCTCAAATCCTGATGCTTGAGGCAGAGGGGAAAGCAGAAAGAGAAAACTCCAGATCAGATATTTCAGACTCCGGGAAAGGAAACAGAAAGCTTTATTTATCTGGGCTCCCCAGCTTGCTAATTAACTACGGACTGGAAACTATTCTTGTGTGTCGGCGCCTGCACATCTTCTCGTTATTAGAAAAACATCTGCTCATTATCCCCATGGTTTCCGAATGTGGGAGAGGACCAGAGTTAAGTTCCCAGATGCAAATGTGTGACATCAAAGCTGCCTCAGGCACTGGTGGCCCCCTGTGCAGAGTACGGCATGCAGAGTGCGGGCTTTGGGAGATTAGAACAGGTATTGGATTTTCTAAATAAAACAGGAAGAAGGCTTTCATGTCTGAGGCTGCAGAAGAGACTGGAGCAGAAAGACACCTGTGTGTACATGTAGCTAGAGGCCTGCCATTGAGCCGGCCAAGGAAATAGACTTACCTAGGCCTAAGCTTTGTCCCTTTTTTACATAAAACCCAGATTTTGTGGCCAGACGCCATGGCGCAGTGGTCATCCATGGCTCTGAGACACTGAAGCCACATGGGCAGGTCCTTGGTTCACCGCCCAAGGTCTCCTTGTGTAGCCAGGGCATATGTGTATACCCATGATCCTGGAGGGCTGAGGATGGGTGTGGATTGCAGATTGAAGACCCCCCACTCACCTTTTTATGATTAGTCTGGCTTAGATGCTTCTCTGCTTTCCTGCCCCACTGCACTTACCACAATGAAGGATGGGCTGTGCACATGTGTTTCTCCCCTGCCTAAATATAGACCCATTGAAGGTGGGATTTCAGATGACTTAACTTCCAATCCCTCATGACAGCTTAGTGCTTGGCACGTATTACAAATATCTGTTAAATGAATACGTGAAAACTGCAGCCTTGCCCATATAACATACCAAAGTAGGCTCACATTCAGACACCAAATCTTCTCCACCACTGAGGGAATAGAAAATACCCTAAACAAAGACGAACCCTCGACCTTTCCAGCCCAGCCATGACCATAGTAAGGGGGGAAGAATGGGATAAAAGCCAGTGTGGGCTCTGAAGGCTGATGACCCTGGGCTGCTACCTGACCATGCAGGCAACTCCTGTGTGATCCTGAGCCACCTAACAGGCCATGGTTTCGCCTTTATAGTATGGAAGTGACAATAACCCACATCACAGTGTCATCAGGAGGGATCAATGAACTTATGTATGTGAAACCATCAGCACTTGGTGGATACTCAGCACTGGTTCCCACCAGCCCTCCTTCTTTCAGTGTTGCCAAAATAAAGCCAGAGCCTAATAAAATCTGTTTTCATAACACTCACAGGCAGCTCCTGCGAGGTGAGGCTCGGTCTAAACCAACTGGGAAGGAGACAAAGACACGTTTCCTGAACCATAAATCTGGACACGTAGCCACTGCCAGAACATCCCAATCAGATGCCAAGGTCTCTAGGCTCCTTGGGACACGAGATTCTCAGAAGCCTCGCAGACCCAAGGGGCAGCTGCAGCGGCTTTGTACCAACATCCTTTCCCCTGCCCCATTGGTCCAGAGCCAGAGAAATCAATTAGGGAAAGAGAATAGGTAGGTAATGAATGGGCTCTTCCCCGCTGGAAAGATCATTTTCTTTAAAGAGAACAAAAGGCATATTCACAGTGGTTATCTCTGGGGGCAAGATTTCAGGTGATTTTTAATAATCTTCTTTATATTCTTTCCTATTTTCTAAACTTTCAACAGTGATTGCTTCTGTGGTCTAAATATTATACAAATACTCCCATTATACTTAATGAAGGACCAGTTTTTCTGATTCCTCTCAGGCAGACAGCAGGTCAGCCTCCGGTAAGTTACGCACAATCAAGTCGTAGCACCCAATTCTGGTCTGGAATCACTAAGAGAAAAAAAACCCTGTGACCTGGGATTGAAGGATGCTGTGACAACCCTGGAACCATCAGACCGTCAGACAGAATCACCGGAGCCTTTGAGAGATGAGCTGAATGACGGCTCCTCCACATAGGATGGAGGGTCATTCAGGTAGCTACAGCTGTCCCCACTGGTCAGGGCTTGTGAGTAAGAGGAGCCTAGAACTGGGCACAGTAATGAGGAGGGAAAAGGAGCTGAGGCTAAAAGACTTCATTGTATGGCCACGGAACATGTTTCTAAGGGCATTAATCCCTGTTGAAAGAAATAAGTGAGAAAATCAAAGGCCAAAGCCCTTCAGGTTTCTTATAAAGGATTTTTAATTAGGACAAGATGTGGGAGCCAGCTTGTGGCCTAGTGGTTTAGGGAGCTGGATTCCATGTAGCTGATTATGCAGTTTGAGTCCCAGACCCAGTGACCTGAAAAACATGCTAAGCATGCCCCAAATCCTAACATGGAGATGAAGAAATGGGAAGAGAAAGTACTGCAGTGGGAACAGACTCTACTGAGAGGTACTTTCTCCCTTTACCTCTCTCTCTGGTGAGCATGCACACCCTTTAGCAAATTAAAATAATAATAATAATAATAAGATTAAAAAATAGGAAAGAAGTGTGGAAGAACTCCTCCCATAGTAAAACCCCCTTCCCTGCACCTAGGTTTCTTTCATTAATTCATGTGCTCATTCCTTCATTCATCATCACTCACAAGTCCCCTCTGGGTGGCCAACATTGCATTGAGGGGCAGTGGGTTTAACCGAGACTATTCCCATCACCACCAACACTCAAAAGGAACCTTAAGGACAGATCATGCTGGGTGTTTGTTTTTGTTCAGTGGGTGTACAAGCGGAGGGCGGCACTGAAATGCTGGTTTCTTTCAAAGGGACTACAGAAATTGAGAAGGATAAGGAGAGGTAAAACAGCTGGCAGCAGAGAAGAACTTGGGAAAGAGAACTAAAAGATGTCAAAGGTAGAATTTTGAAGATGTTATGTCCTTTTAGCTCCCCCATGAAATCTCCAGAATAATAAACATCCTTCACCAAGAGCTTTTTTGATGACAAGGGGTAGAACTCAAGGAAGTGCTCTATCTGTTCTGAAGAAAGGAGGCAAGTGAAAGCAAAGACTGACCAAGGAAGCCTAGTCATATTTTGAATCATGCTTCCTGCCCCCAAAAGAAGCTGTCTCTCCCTCAAAGAGACCATAATGCATAGTGGGGGGGATACTGCAAATAAATGAGCATCCAACATGGCGTATGCCCAGAAGGGAGTCTTCGTAGGGTCTAGGACATGAGAATGAAGGAGTGCCATACAACTTGGCCATTGAGGCATCTGAGATTTCAGTGCAGTCTTTTATTAAATCAAAGTTAATATATAAATGCACGATGAACAAAATGTCAAAACGTTAACTAAAGTCAACATCTGTGGACAGGGCTGGGATGACCCTGAGGTGAGTGAGGCTGAGTCGTGTAAGTGCAAGGTCAGAGTCTGTCTTTATTTCAAATGTTGATAGTCAGTTGAATGTAGATTTGGGGGGGGCATTAAAATTGACTTTTTTAAAAAAATATGACATTAAAATATCATTTATCTTGATGACTGAGTGTTTTGGTGGCCCTTATATTTTGTGATTAGTCTTCTTACCTTAGCCCAACCCTGCAGGGGAATACCCAGGAACAGGGATCGACTTAGCCGATGTGGTCAGAAAATGCTTCTCTGAGGACACAGTATTCAAGGAGGCCGTTGAGGAACAAACAGAACCTAACATATGCATAAATAAATACATAAAGGCAATAGCCTAAGGGCCCAGCTGTGCAGGGACAAGCAGAGCACAGTGTATTTGAGGAAAAAAGCCAGAGCAGTGTGTAACCGAAGCACCCAAGTCTCATTTTATCTCTAGGCCTGTTCACAGGTAAAACAGCGGGTGGAACCAGGTGACCATGAAGTCATCCAGCATTTTATGAAGCACAGCCTCCATACCAGGCAGTATGGATTCAAAAGCATGAGAAAATGCAGAAGATACAATCCCTGCTTCCCAAAACGTTCATATCAAGTTGAGGAACTCTATGGCTAGAGACAGACCTATGGTCTTTTCCAGCTCTTAACATTCTGCAATCATTGTTTGGTTTTTGACATTTGAAATGCTACCATCATTGCGAAAGCACTTTATTTAGGAGTTTCCCACATTACACCATTTTCTTTACAAGTGTCAGCATCATCATTGTAGTATAGATAATATTTATTGAGTGCAGTGAGCTAGACTATGGTCCCTATAAAGATATGCCAACATTTTTTGTATAACTACTTATTTAATTGTATTCATTTATTTATTTTTAATTTTAAAATTTGCTATAGGGAATGTGTACTCACCAGGCAGAGAGAGAGAGAGGAGAAGAGAAAGAGAGGGGGAGAGAGAGAGAGAGAAAGAGAGAAAGAAAGAAAAGAAGAAGAGAAAAGAAAAGAAGAAAAGAGAAAAGAAAAGAAAAAAAGAAAAGAGAAAGCAATCTGCCAGGTCTGGGACTCAAAGTGCAGTCAACCATGTGGGAGTCCAGCACCCCAACCACCATGCCTCCAGCTGGCCCCAACATGTCCACATTTTAATTCCTGGAATCTGTGAATGTTCTCTGACTTAGAATAAGGGTTTTTGCAGATGGGATTAATTCAAGGATCTTGAAAAAAGACACCTGTCCTGGATTATCCAGGTGGTCCCTAAACACAACGGTATGTATCCTTATGGGAGAGGCAGGAGGAGATGAGAAAGAAACACATAAAGGAGATGATGAAGAGAAGAGGAGGAGGTAATGTGACCATGAGGCCAACCCTGGAGTAACAGGACCACATCCAAGGAACATGCAGCCACGGGAGCTGGGAGAGGTGAAGAAAGATGCTCCCCTAGGGCCTACAGAGGCAGCAAGGGCCTGTCAACATTTGGCTTTGGGACTTCCAGCTCCTGGAATGGGGAGAAAATAAATGTCCATTGGTCTAAGTCACCCAGGTCACAGCAGCTCCAGAACATGAATACAGTGAGCACATGCAGAACTCATGCAGCACTTTCCAGGTACCAGGCAGTGTGCCGGGCACTTTGCAAGGTTGTGCCACAACTCCAAGTTATTTCCACTTTACAGATAAGCAAACCGAAGCTTAGTGAGGAGCCTGCCAGGACTATGGGGACCCAGCTGGAAAATGTCCCCTTATGGACTGCTCTCTAACCAGATCGTAACTGCTTTGACAATATCTGTCTTCTTTGCAACTCCCTCAGGAATTTGGACAGAGGAGTTGAACTCATTTTCAGTCCTGAATGATATTTTTACCAGATTTATCTCTGAGGCTTGGCTCTTTCTAAAAGTCAGAGAATGACTGACTGTGGAGATCGAAGACAACATTTCAAATGACCTGGTAGAGTGTTTGATGAGTTTACCAGCACCTAAATAGTTCAGATGGGCCTGTGGGAATCTCTTTCTCTTCCCTAAGGAAGGACTTTGAAGCCAAGACCCCACCCAGAGATGTCTTTGTATTGCCTACCAGAAAAGAAAAATAACACAGTATTTTGGCCTTCTTTTTGAGCAAAGATTATGGTAAACTGGACTCACAAGGAGAACATCATAACTTTCCATAACTCTCTCTGCACCAGAGAAAATGCCTGAACGTTCCCTGGGACCAAAGAGAAGAGAAGAATGTCAAAGTCAGTGTCAGCTCCTTCTAGGAATCTTACAGACCAACAACCATGACAGGTTTGAGCAGAGTCCAGTCAGGAGGGGCATAAGTTGTAAGGACTAAATGTAACACCAATATGTATTTTAAGGGCCAACAAATGGCATGAAGATTAAGGTGGTTGGATCCCACATGGTTGACAGCACAATTCAAGTCCTGGGCCTGGTGGCTTGAGAAACAGGCTGGATACACGTATGTGCATGGCCCAAATCCCAAAAGGAGAATGGAAGAGAAGGGGCTGAGATATGGCCATCCTTCCTGGGGAGTGCTTTCTTACTTTCCCTCTCACTGTCTCTGTGAGCACACATGCCCTATAGCAAAATAAATAAATAAATAGATTAAAAAAGTATATGGTTTTACTTATTTATTTCCTCTATAAGTGAGTGGGAGAAACAGAGAGAGGAAGAGATAAAGAGATAGGCCTAACAAAGTGTAGGCAGCACATTCCTTCCTCAGCTTTAGCCAACCCTGGATGATAGGCAGGCACATACCCGGCATACTCAGGGATGTATCCGGACATGAACCTAGAACCTTCCTATGTGAACCAGCATCACAGAGCATTGCACTTTACCACCGCTCCATCATCAGCCCCAACACCAATATTTTTAACTTGTCTTATTTACGTAACACATAGATGTAAGGGTTGGCTGGCTGGACTCACTGTTCACTTGTACAGCAATATAACTTGAAGTTGGGTATGACTTCTGGAAATAAGCTCTGGGCAAGTTCATCCTGAATCCCACAGAAGCGTTCAGCTTCCAGTCCCCGTAAACACAGCAACATCCTTAATGCTTTCAATACTGCTGCTTGGGTAACCGAAAATGCTAATTATCCCAGGAGGCCTGTAAACCAACAAAAACTGCTGAAAGAGTAGTTTTGCCCCGTTGTGACCTGGCTAACTACTCCCCGTTTGAAAAAATCTAATTCTCTCAAGCAGAGCAAATATAAAGTTAACACTGTAGCATATTCATTCAACCTTCACCAAGAAGAAAGAAAAGGAGGGGACCCTGGGGTGTAATCAACACCTCCAGAGTGGTTCTCCTCAGCTTTCTGGAGTGAAAAGAAAGCCTGCTGGGCAACTCTCACAGCACCCGAGGGCTGTGTGTGTGTGTGTGTGCGTGTGCGCGTGCGTGTGTCCTGCACTGCTACACCCACAACCTAACCTGAACCCCCTGGTAGGAAAAATGAATAAGAGATTCAGAACCCAAACAGTGGGTTTGCCACAAGGTGGAGGAAAGGACAGTGGGGAGTATGGTTGTTGCCAAGTCTGAGGTGCTGGGGTGTTCTATGTGCAACTTGAGTCCCTTAGAACCTGGGACCTTGGAGGTCATCTAATCCAGTGGGAGCTGGTCCAAAGAAAAGGAGGCCAACCCTACTTAATTCCCTATTGCCTCCTCAGGGCACTCTCGTTTAGCCTCACTAAGGCCATTGCTTACACCAGTACACAATCCTGTAACTCCCAAAGTCAGAAAGGTCTGACAACTAAGTTTGTTTTGTAAGGCACTTGGCAGCAAAACTTTGCATAAGGCCATGAGGCCAACCTGTTTTGAGGCCATTTATAATTTTTATTCATCTTATTCTTGTTATAGTCTTCTTTCTATTTGGCTGCTGGCATTTCAAAACAATTTCACTTTTTATTCATGATAAAGTGCATACATGTGCATGTGAGAGAGAGAGAAGAGGGAGAAATGATCACTCTCAAGAGGTTCCAGTCATGCTGATATTCTCTTCTTTCAGTCCTCCAACCCATCAAAATCTGGACACTTGCACACATGCCCAGCATGTTTCAGGCTAAGCGGGCCAGGGACTCAAACTTCAGACACCATGTGGAATCCAGTGTCTCTTGAGCTGTGTATTACCACTGTGCCATGGAGATGGCCCTTGGCTGCCAAAATATTAATTCATTGGATTGCAAGATGCTACTCTGGATTCCACTGGAAGTATAACATAACACAGTGTATGTACCGCATGTTTTTTCTAAAGATCCAAAACACATCTGACCCTGAGGATGTCCAGTAAGGAATTGTGGATTTGTATTGGGTCATCAGAAAAGTCATGACACATTTTGCCTAGAAAAAAATATATCATGACTTTTCCAACAACCCAGTAGTTCCAAGGTCAAAGATAACTACATACTGAATTGTGTTGTTCTCTCCAATCCAACTCCCCCTGCACCAATTACAAGTTGATGGCCTAACTTCCCATGTGACTGAATTGAGACAGAGTCATTAAAGAGGTGAAAAAGATTAAATGAGGTCATAAGTGTAGAGCTGTGATCCAACAGACCCAGCACCCTTACGAGAAGGGTAAGAGACAACAGACATCTCTTTGCCATGTGAGGACACACTGAGAAGGTAGCAAGTCAGGAAGACAGCCCTCACTAGAACTCAACCATGCCGGCACCCTGCTCTTACACCTCCAGCCTCCAGAACTGTGAGAAAATACATTTCTGTAGTTTAACCCTCCTAATCTGTGAAATTGTGTCATGGATGCCTGACCTAGCTAATATATTTTAGTACCAAGAAGTGTGGTACTGCTGAAACGAATACCTAAAAATATGAAACTGTTTCTGAAAATGGGTAATGGGCAGAGGCTGGAAGAATATCAAGGTGCATACTAGAAAAAGCTTACATTGCCATGGACAGAATAATGGACATTAAAGGTCATTCGAGGCCCAGTCACAGCGGTACAAGCACTAGGGAACTATTCATGAGACTACATGAGAGGCAGAGCCATCTGAAAGAGGTCAACCTAAACAGGTTGTGCACTGGTGGTCCTAGCTGCCCATGAGGCTGGAGGAGGAGTATGGCAGCATGGTGAGACCCTATCAAAAATTCCTCATTACGTATATATATGTATAAAATTAAAAATAAATCTCTCAGATAGAAATGAGGATTATGTTATTAGACACTAGAGGAAAAGTGATCCCTAGTGTCAAAGTGCCAAAGTCCCTGGCTGAGTTGTTTTGTTATAGCAGCCTGAACAGACTAATACATGCTCCTGTGTTTCTCTGCCAGACTTGGTCCATCCCTTACTGGAAACCTTTATGACTAGCTGACCTTGATGTGAACACTCTTGTACTCTGAATCCTTTCTGAAAAGTTGAGGACTTAGTCTGGACTTGCTGAAGAACTTCTTTTGTATTTGTATCATTTCACCTATTTTTATGTTTCATCTCAAATGATTAAAACACTCTCTGGTAGCTAATAGCCTGTTTGGCTCCCCTTCCCACTGCACCAACTCCACAACCCTGTATGCATGTGACAGGTATGCAATGATTCTGGGTGTTTAGGCCCTCACCAAATTTATCCCAGAACTCTGTAGCTACAGGCATGAAAGGACTAAAAAATCTAGAAACAGTAAGAAAATTCAATACAAGAGCAGATTATAAGATTAATATATGAATATTGTTTAGTTGTAATATTTACAAAAATAACAACTTGAAAAAGTAATGAAATATAATATCCTTATTTTCAATAGAAAGTAGAAAAGATTTTAAAAACTTCGCTATGTTGATATTTCAAAACTTTGATATATTGATATTCAGTAAGAAATACTGATTACTTATATATGTAAATAGGTAATACATATGATATTCAATTAAAAACATGCCTGACCTATTAGAAGATCACTTCAAAACTATTGATAAAGAAATATGATTAAGTTTTGATATAATAATAATATTATGACTATTTTTAAAAGATTATAAATTTATATTTTTAAATACATAGTAAAACATTTCAAGATGAATATGTCTGGGATTTATTTGAAAGTAATTCAGTGGGGAGTGGGTAAGGATATGAATGGGGCTGGCATGGCCATAAGTTGATGGTACAAAGGCTGTTTGATGGATACAGGAAATTTCATTTTACTCTTCTCACTATTTTGATGTATGTTCTCAATTCTCCATTACTGAAAAGGTTTTTTTTTAAAAAATCTGTTAAGAAACTGGAAAAATAGTTGAAGTTAAGAGAAAAGTCTAGCTTGCTTTCAGATTAAAAAAAAAAAAAAGGTTCAGTGACTTTTTTTTCCCCTTCAAATTAATCTATAAATTCACAGGGCTGGAGAGTGGCACAGTGGTAAAACGTGAAGCTCTGTGGGTGGGGCTGGCCCACATGGAAAGGTTTAAGTCTGGAGACTTTCTTGCGTATGCCAGGCATGCACGTGCCTGTGACCTGGGCTGTCTGAGGCTGGGCTGGATAATGCATCAAGACTCTGGGGGGGGGGGGGGGGGGGGGGGGGTGCCGTATCTCTGTTTCTCTCACTCCTGGAATAAATAAATAAACTTGAAATAATTACTTTATAAATTCAATGTAAACTCAAATTAAAATACCAACAATGACTGTTTTTAGAAAGTTCTGGAAAAATTACCATATAACTGCCGGGAAAATTATAAAAGGGAAGGAGGTGGTGGGGAGTAAGGCAGAGAAAACCTGGTCTTACAAGCATTAAAACATATGAAGCTACAGTAATGAGAAGAATTTCCCAATGGAAAACAGTAGTGCAAAGTAGAATTCCAGACTAGGCTCAAGGGCCTACCATGTGCCAGGCATTATTCAATATGTTGACTAATCACAGCAAATAAAATGGACAAAAATTCAAGTAAATAAATAAGAAAATCCACACAATGTCAAGTATTCTAGAGAAAATAAAGCAAAACAAAGAGATAAACAGTGATGAGGGTAACATTTGAACGGAGACCTAATAAATCAGTTCAGCTCAAAGATGACCGAGGACACAAGCATTCAAGGCAAAGAAAAAAGCAAGAGCCAGCACCTTAAGGTTGAAATGAGCTTCACACATTCAAGAAAGAAGGTCATGGATGAGAGAGAAAGGGCAGAAAGTAGGTAGAGTCTGGATTACATAAAGCTTGCAAGGATTGGCGAGGACTCTGGACTAAATTCTAATTGAGAAGGAAAGTCATTATTAAAGGATGTTAGTCTGCAGAGTGATATATCTCTTAAACATTTTTAAAAAACCACTCTAGCTACTAAGTAGAGAGAGGGTTCTATGAAGATAAGAATAGAAACACAATTCCAATTTTCCCTGCAATGGTGTACCCCAGAGAGGATACCGGAGTCAGTGAGGTGGAAGTGATGAAAATGGTAGCAAGTGGTCTGATTTGGGATACAATTTTGACATGGTGCCAGTTTGTGGATGGATTGGAAGTGAAAGAGGAGAAGGGATCCAGGCGAACTCCCAGCGCTTTAGTCTGAGTAACCAGGTACATGATAGAGCCATTTACTAGAAAAGAGAAAATGAACAGGAGCAGATTTGGCAATGAGGACAGTAAATCCGAGACTCTGGTGTCATATCTACCTGTCACTTGCGATATCTGTCAGACGTCATGGCAGGTAAGCTGCTGCGTGAAGATGGAGCTCACCCATGGAAATGTGTATTTGATAGTCACCGTCATAAGATGCAATGAGGGCAGCATTTCAGATCTACACAGATAAAACAGAGTAAAGTAACTTATAAATGGATCAAAAATGTGAAAAAAAAAAAGACTAGGTAGTGACACAGTTGCTAATGCAACTAGACCTGCATGGGAAAGGTCTGGGTTCACTTCCTGGATCTCCCTGAGCAGGTGTGTGCTCATGACCTGGACCAGCTGAGATTGGGGAGCAGGGGTCTTCACCCTGTTTGGGATGTCTCTCTCTTTTTCTTTCTGTCTGCCCCTTTCTCTCATGGAATAAACAAATCAACTTTAAACATTTTTTTTAAGTGTATGTGGCAAATGACTCTTCCACACTCTTACTGGGGTTATAAATTTGTGCACTTTTTCTTAGGGGAAATACGACATTGCTTATCAAATTTAAAATATATGTGTGCACTTATCCAGTAATCCCTACTACTACTTACATGAATTTATCCAACTGATATCCACATGCAGGTTCTTCCCAGGATGTAAGTACAAAGATGTCCACCACAGACTCACGGCAGTAAAAACTTAGAAACAAGCAAAGCATGCCTCAACAGGGGATTGGTTAAATAAATTATTGGCTGTCTATAAGATGGATTACTTTGTAGACCATTCAAAAAGTGGAGGAAACGTTATGTGCTATTGAACTATCTCCAAGGAACATTCACTGAAAAACTAGCTAACATAACCTCTTGTGTTCCATTATCCTTCTATATGAATGTGTGTGTGTTACGTATAAAGCCTTTCAGATTTCACTTTTAATCATTCTGCGCTGTTTGAATTTTGTAACATTTCCATTAGAAAAATCCATCAGTAGGGATTATCATAACAATGAAATCATTGGTTACCTTTTTGTTTTCTTTATACTTCTTTGTGTATTTTTTAAAGCACCTTAACAAATGTGATTATGAAAAGAAAGAAAGAATGAAACTTCAAAGAATATGGTTGTAAATCTACCCCCTAAGAGTGGGGACAAGTCACTTTAAATCTGCATGAAAATCTTATGACCTTCTTTTCCAATTTTTTTTTTTTTTTTAACATTCTGATCTAACTGAGATTTTGTACCTTCAGGCTCTGTTGGAAGCAGCCTGTACCCAGAGCCAAGCTGTAAAAGTTGCAGGGGAGCTACAGAGCTGCCAAGGAGGGTGTTTAATGAGCAAAAACTTAAGGGTAGAATGCAAATTACTAGCAAACACCAGATGGTAGAGGTCAGGAGGGGTATCGCCAGCAAGAGATAAAGTCAGAGCACTGGTCAGTTCCAGAGAAAGATAAATGACTCCCTTCTGATTTGGGGGTGGAGAAAGAGTCTGGGGTTTGCACAGCTGGCTGTGCATGCTCCTGCAGGATCTGGAGAAAGGGTCTTTTAACTGTCAGTTTAAAGCTGAAAAGTCAGGGGAAAGGCAGGGGTGGAGGACAGGAAAGGATTAAGGCACTTGTGATAGAAATGTAGGGTCTTAGCCTCTTTAAAATTCACTTCCTGGGCTTTGGAGGTTTAACTGTCCTAACACACACACTCGACCTAAAGATTGGGGATGTGCTCATTCTATTTAACCTTGAAGGAGAAACAGAACAGAATTCAATTGACAGTTATTAAGAATTTTAAATGGGTTAGGAAGGTACCCAATTAGCCCTAATTTTCACATTTCTTTAGCCATTAAAATTATATACCTTATTTAAATACAAAGTTAATAGTATCTGATAGTACTAGTCTTATTTGTTGTAATAAAGCCTTGTTTTTAATTGGAAGCAAGAGGGTACCATTCCACCTCTCCCAATTAACTACCTTTATGGGAAGCCAGGCTTCTGGAAACACAAAGCTATCACGAAGGAACTGATTCTCCCAGGGGGCAGTTTGCGTTAACCATGGAAGAAATAAAATGATTAGCATAGGGTTTGCACAGCCCAACTTTAAAGTGACCGCAGACACCAGAGCATCCCATTCAAATGCTGACCCCTCTCATTGCCAAGTCTAAGGTAAACCTCCTTGGCTAAGCTTGTGTGGCTCTGACCCTCCTCACAGGCAATGCAGAAGAGCTGCCTCAGCCCCTCATTCTACTCCTCACTCTCACCACTTTGAATTTAACCAGTCCCAGTTCCTTTAACCTGGCCTCTTGGGTCCAATTTCCCAATCATATCATTATCTCTGTGGGTCTCAGGAAGAACAAAGAAAAAATTATACCCTTCCGTTGGTCCTTTACTATACATTTTCTGCCTCTGCTAAGGGAATCTAAACTATGACACTACGATATATTTAGTTGGAGTAAACACCTCTCCAACATTCTTTTTTTTTTTTAATTTGCTGCTCCCTTCTTTGGAAAAAACTAGCTCAGGGGAACTAGGGGTATTAATGGAGTTTCAATGTTCACCAAAAGCATCACGCGTTCTGAGAGCAGAGACAGTTGTTCCAATCAGCTTGCAAATAGCTTAAAACAATGTCTCATGTCACTAGTTTAAGGTGAACTTTTCACTATAAGGATTAACTTTTGAAAAGAGTTGTATAGTTTTGAACACTCTTCCACATATCATTTTGTGATTAAAAGTGGTAGGAAAGGTGTGCTTTGACAGGCAGGTAGATGGATATAGAAACACAAGCACAAATATTTTATATATATATATATATATATATATATATATATATACACATACACACACACACACACACACACATATATATACACATACACACATATATATGGTATTATATATATATGTGTATGTGTGTATATATGTTTGTATATATTATATGCGTATGTATATGTAAGTGTATATACATACATATAAATAAGGAATATATACCTATACATAATTTATAGAGAATATGAGGAACATAAAGATTAAGAGTTTGAGTTTTTTGTTATTTGTATGTTTGTGTATTGTGTGTGTGTGTGGTGTTTCAGACAGTCTTGCTTGCTTGTTGTGATTCTCCTACCTCAACTTCCTGAGTAGCTGGGACTACAACCATATACCTCCATGCCCAGCGTCTTAGAGTGGGTTGGGAATTGAACCCAGAACTCCCATGGAATCTCAGCCTGCCAAGCAGTAGCATCCAGTGTGTGCTACCAAGGTTGAGATGAGTTTTAGTTTTTGATGTCATAAAACTAATAAATAGAAGTCCTGGATTTCTAAGCCAAGCCGGACAATTAGTTCTGCAGAAAATCTATGATATCAGTAATGAGTCAACACCATCTGCTGTTCACAGCCCAGGGTGATTGACAACATTCAAGTGTTAGTTGTTATTAAAGAAGAAAAACATATTCCCTGTAAGAGAACCCCATAATCAATGCTATCCATTCTTTCTTGCTTTTTTAATACACCGAGCTAAGATATTCTGATATTAAACAGAGATATTACTAAATGCTCTGTGGTATCCTGGATTGGCTCCTAGAACACATAAAGGACATTAGTGAAATCTAATTAAAGTCTGGAGTGTACTTAATAGAATGTGCTGTGATGGTGTCTCAGTTCTGACAAATGTACCGTGATTATGTAAGATGCTAATAGTAGGGGGAACTAGGTGGAGAGTCTACACCTGTTGAAGGGTTAACACTGGAGGAAACAGAGTGAACTTTAACTATCTTCACAAATTTTCTGTAAATCAAAATTAATTCCAGAATAAAAGGTTCATTACAAAGAAAACAGATGACTCAAGTATTGATAAACAATAGTCTTAAGCCATTAATGTTTGTCATATGTTCAAGAAAAGAAACAGAAGTGGTTTTCCATCCAAGTGGCAGCTCCATATTCGGGAGCATTTAGTGATAATCTGGCAATGTTCTCCATTCAAGGAAAAAGCAAAACCATTTGAATATATGGTGGCGATTATTTTACAGGTGTTGTCCTTAGGGACAAGAAGGTTGGGGGAGTCCTGGAAGGAACTCAGAGTTGGCCATTCCCCAAAATGGGTGTCAACAGTCAACCGTTGTCTGAGAAGCCAAGGCCAGCTGGAGAAGCGCAAGCTAGACTGGTCTCTATGGGGCATCTTGCTGCACTGTAGGAAACAAGCTGTCAGACTGGGCCAAAGCTCCTGCATCCACAACAGGAGGTATTTACAAACCCAGCAGGGCTTGGCGCCTGCTCAGGGATTTCAAGGACAATCCAGTATCGTTTCCAGAGAGCAGTGGAATAATTAAGCTCTCATGTCCAGATGAGAAGTCTGGCAGGCAAGGCTGCAGAGCCATAAGCCTATTCCTGGTGGCCTGCATGTGTTTATCACCAGGGTCGGGCCACAGATACAGAAGCCACAGTGGAGATGATTTCAGCCCCTCCTGGCAGCCCCTGGAAGATTTATTTTCCTGAGGCTGTCACGAAGGAAGAGTATTTTATAAAATTGACTTTCCAAGTACAGATTTCACAAGGCTGAATCCCAAAGCCAGCTCATTCATATCTCCCATTAGCTGTTGACCTCAGATGTTTTATTTAGGCCCAGAACAATTCTGATTGACTCTGATCAGAGGATGAGAGGAAGTCTTTCTGGTACAACTTTTACAACACAAAGTTTTGCCGTTTCCATAATACCTGTTCTGCTCCTTCCTTCTGACAAGACCCTGTGCAACAAAGGGAAGCTGGGGTCACCATCACACTTGTGCTCTAGGATAGGCAGATCCTGGTCATAGGAAGTCAGCTCAGGAAGGCCTGAGCTGGGGTGGACAAGGGTCCACCCCAGACCCACCTCTACCCGTTTTTGGTGATATCTACTCTATTGTGAATGAAAGAAAGAGAACTTTAAGTCTCATTCATTTCATGAATGTAAAGCAAACTATAAGCATAACCTCAGGTCTGATAACTAAGTGAGATGCTGCAGAAGACACATCCAAAACTTGGGGGCTAAACATTTTGGAGATCATGGTGTTTGATAAACTTCCACAAGCTCTGTGCTTGGATGTAAGTTTGGCATTTCACTGATACCTTGAAGGTGAGTTTAATCATCCTTGGCTTATGCAGTCTCAGTTCTACAGGATGTAAGAGATTTATCAGAAGGGGAACTTTCAAAAATCTGATACTCATTTCTGAGAAAGGAGATTGCAAGTGGATAAGTAGACATAAGGATTTAACTCTCCAAATTCATAGCTCACTAGCTGGAGGTCAGATCCAACCCTGTTTCCTCATCAGTAAAACTACTATTTTATAGGATTGCTAGAGAAAGGAAAGTAAATGAGCTAATATTTGTAAGCCATGGAACAATACTGGGCATACAGTAAGCACTGTGTGCTTGTTACATAAAAACACAATTTGGGGTTGGCCCTGCAACACAGTTAAGCAGTTGAGCAGTGTATATAGGCAGCTGAATCTCATAGGTTGACTGTGGTTCACTCTGGGCTCTGGCAGCTTGAAAAACACACAGGGCATGTGTTTGTGAGTGCCCCAAATCCTGACAGGATGGAGAAATGGAGCTTAAAACAGTGTTACATGACCATGCCTCATTAAGGGGGTGCTTTCTTTCTCTCCTTCACGTGCTTGCAAGTGCATATGCCCTCTGACAAAACAATAAAAAAAAAAAAACCAACTACCACACAGTATAAATATCTGGGAGGAGGGTCACAATACCCCACAAGACCTCTGAGGAACCTCAGTGTCCTTCTCAGAGGTATGTGAAAGAGCAGATGTCTCCACCACCTTTTTTTCTTTTTCTTTTTTCTTTTCTTTTTTTGGAGAGGTTTTTGCTATAGGGCGCGTGCGCTCGCCAGACAGAGAGAGACAGAGAGACAGAAAGTGAGAAATCACCCCCCAGGGGGGATGGCCACGTCACAATCCCTTCTCCTCCATTCTCTTCTCGGGATCTTGGGCACGCACGCACACGCGCCCGGCGTGAATTTTAAGCCACCGGGTCCAGAACTTGAACCGCGGTCGACTACGTGGGAGTCCAGCGACATAGCCATTACACTAACTGCTGGTCCCCCTCCACCAGCTTTTTAAAATCCCCAGTTTAACAGAGGGGAAACTTTTGAAAGCATAAGCTACTGGAAATATCTTTATGCATAAGCCGCTTAGCAAAAATAAAAAAAATATTTTGCTTTCCATAAGAAAACTCGGAATCTGTGCCAATCAATCCAGCATGGATCTCTCAGTCAAGCGCAAGAAAAAGAAGAAGCACCTGTCAAATCATCTCGATAGGAAGGTAACACTCTGAGAAGTATGTCTCCCTTACGAAGCAAGAGAGCCCTACTCCTTGGTTAGTTCAATGGAGGGTGTCTGTACAGCCAGAGACCACCATCTTATCCACACCAACCTCCCCCAATAGTCGCTCAGGGTGAATTTCATTTGTTTGTTTGTTTATTTATTTATTTACATCAAGAGTCTTAAAAAAGAGAGGGAGGAAAGAGTTGTTTGATGAGAAGGAACTCTAATTCTCCATTTGACACGATCAAAAAGCAAAAATAGGAAATGTGGGGCTGGTAGATGACATAGCAGTAAAATGTGATGCTCTGCAATGCTGACCCATATGGGAAGGTTCTGGGTTCATGTCTGGAGACCTCCCTGTGTACACTGAGCATGTGTGTGTCCATGATCCAGGTTGAGCTGAGGTTGGGGGGTGGATCATAGCATGAGGATGCTGTTGGACTTTCACCCATAGAAGAAATAATATATTTTTTTTAAAAGATGGTCTGGGGTGCTGAATGTCTGTATATTTCTCTCAAACTCTGTGTCTCTTGCTTATAGAAGAAGTAAATGAACTTTTAAAAATAATAAAAATAAATACAATTTTAAACACCCAGACTGTAGGGAGTGCTATATTGAATTACCCAGATCCCCCTTCAGAACTAACAGAGTCTCCAGTTCAGAAGAGCCACCACACAGCCCTTGCAGCCAACTCTCTTAGGGACTGGTCCTCAGCAGCTACATCCAGTGTGGGACATGAAGGTCTGTCTCCCTGATCACAACTCAGACACTCCAGGGGCTGTTGCAGCCCAGAGGCCCCAGAAGCTGGCTGAGTTCTTGGCTGAGATGCACTGTAGCTTCTTCATGTGCCTAGTCTTACTTCCCACCTCTTCACGGGGTCTTATCATGAGAGTACCTCCCAGGACCTTCCTCTGGGCAATCTCCCTGGGAATCCAACCCTCAACCCACACAGGCACTGGGGCAATGCCCAATGACCATTTTTCCTGCATGTTTGGGGATTTGTAAAGAGTTTTATTGAAGGACTAGAAGGTGGCGTAATGGCTAAGTTGCTGGACTCCCATGTGGCCAACCACAGTTCAAATCCTGGACCCAGCAGCTTCAAGTTCACACCAGTCACATGCGCGCGTATGCCCACAATCCTGAGAGGAGACTGAAGGAGAAGGGATTTTGGTGTGGCCATCACCCCTGGTGGGTGATTTCTTGCTTTCTGTCTTTCTGTCTCTCTGGGGAGCGCACACACCCTATAGCAAAAATCTTTCTCTAAGGAAAAAAAAAAAGTTTTATTGCGGTAAAATTGATATGCATGCAATGTGATAACTTTAAACATATATAAATATACATATGTGTGTGTGTGTGTGTGTGTGTGTGTGTGAAGCCGTCATTACAATTAAGATAATGAACATATACTTTAGCCCCCAAAAGTTCCCTCCCATCTTTTTGTAGTCTACCCTCTCTCCCATAAATACTTTCTGGCCCTAAAGATTAATTTTTCATTTGCTAGAATTTTTATATACATGGATTTATACAGTAGATAGTAAAGTTTGTATGGCTTCTTTTGCTTGGTATGGTCATTATGAGAGTCATCCATGTTGCTGCCTGTATCAATAGCTCGTTTCTTTTTATTATTAAGTAGTACTCAACTATATATGATATATATAAATATACCCCCTGAATGGTTTTCTCTCATGGACTCACCTAAAGCCTAACTCAAGACCAGAGAGGACAGGACTATGGTCAGCTGCCATGTCCAACTGCCCAGCTCTCCTGGGTTTGAACCTAGTACTCTGTGCTTTCAAAGTTTTCAACTGCCATCATCAAACCACTTTCCATTTTGGTTGTTTTTCTCCAAAAAGAGCACCACTACTTCTTTTTTTTCATGCAGGGCTCACCCCTGTTGAGGGAATATGAAGACCCAGAACAATGGAATGACTCTTTTGAGTCACTTTGAAAGGGAAAGAAATAACAAGGCCATGTCTCTGGACTTGTTGAAAACAGACCTCACAGTCAACCCCTTTTCTTTTTTCTATTTTTATTTTTTTTTACAATTTTCTGGGGAAGTCATATGCCTTGGAAGATTCACAAATTGTTCAACTAGCTCCTTTGTCCTTGTATTTCCCCGCACCTTCATACCATGCCTTCCCTGTTCTCCCCGCAACCTCAGTTGCACCTCAGTCTCTTTGGCCTTCACATCTACTTCAAGTTCATGCTGCCTCTAAACCCCTTTTGTCTTTCTGGACCTTTGAGGCCGTCAGTGTGCATGTCAGTACAAGAATTTTCTACTATTAATTACGTGTGTTCTGCCTTTTCAAGTAGGTTAAGAGTTATGAGTGCTTTGACACAGGGATCACACGGTATAATTTTTCAGGTTTCACCTTCTGCACTGTGGATTTACAGTGAATGATTAATAAGCTCTTGTTAAATGAACAAATGATCAGATAAACAAATGAACGAATAAAAAAAACTCTAAGGCTACTTCATAACCAGTCCCACATTTGTTCAAAGGGTAAACTTAAAAGTAAAAAATAGGGCAGATTCCTCTCCTGATGAATAGAGGACACAGAGTACCTTCTTACCTAAGTTTGTATGAGTAAGAGATCCAAAGTTCCTCAAGCAATAAGAACTGGTAAAGACTGGTCCAAGTTAAGACAGAGACTGGGCCACAGGTTTCTGGGGGGCAAGGGCTTAGTGGACAGAGCCCCCAGAGTGGAACAATAGGGGTTTTTTTTGCTTCCTTTTTGGAATAGTCTTTCTATTTTAAGTAGAGTGCTTGGAACAATGCTTAGCTCAAAAATCATTGTTACTGTTACTACTTCTTCAGCAATGTGATTAAGATCCAATGCAGGCAGGAGCCTGAGAAGGCCTGAGCTGGGCTGTCCAGGTCATCTTCCAAAAGGCCCTTCTACAAGGTCCCCTTCCTAGAGCAGGCAGAGCCTGTACAGCCTTTTATTTTTTTCATATCAGAGTGGAAGATTCAAGACTCAAGGGTAGACTTAAGAAAAGGAATGGAGGTGGGACGAAGTCCACCAGCCACTAACTTCTGGGCGTTAATCTTCCTTTAGGCCAGATATGAAGAGCTGCACAAAGGGATGCAGAGCCAAAGCTTCCAGAAACAAATGGTGCCGATTAACCAGTCAATACTTTCTGTGCATATAGTTTTTTATGGTAAAGCTGGTCTGGACTTTTTTTTTTTTTTTAAAGTTTTCTTCTTTAATTCATTAGAGAGAGAGAGAAAGACAACTATCCTCAACAGATTCTCATGCTGCGTTTCCTTCCAGTAGCCTTTTCTGGACAGCTGGGGTCACGGGTATGTGCATGCTCAGCATATATAAGTCAATCCTAGACTGAACCTTGATTCTCCATAAGGTTTCCAGCATTGCAGAGCGGAACACTACTGTATCACCATGACTGGATCTATGCAGTTTTTTCCTTTAGGAGACAAAATCTGCAAGTCTCTCTTAATCTCTGCTCTGCTCCCTCTCTTTGCATTCTCTCTCCCTGACCCCATCCATACTTGCATCCAATTTTCCTGTGTATGGAGCCTAACACAGAACAGTGACATGGTGCCTTCTTGGCTTCTATAAATCCCAAGAACCACATCTGAATCATCTACCCCACCTTGCCCTATGCCAGAGAACACTGTTTTTCTGCCCTCCTTTATACTATTGAGGTAACAACAGCACCAACCTCAAAGGACTGTCACATTGATTAAATGAAACAACGGAAATGGAATTCAACAAATAGGAGCCATGAATATTTGATGATTATAAATCCCAAATGTTTCCTCTGTTCCCTCTCCGACTTCTGCATTTCTATAAAAGGTCCCATGTCATTAGAGTCACCCAGGTTCAAAGACATCCAGTCAACCACAAGGTTTTGTCTTGTCCTGCTTCATTCTCTCCCCCTCCCATGGCTACCATCAAATCCAAACTGCTATCATCTCTTGCTTTCGCTTTTCTAATTGCCCAATTCAGTGGTTTCTAGACATCTGGATTTCACAGACCAATAAAATTTTTATGCATTATTTTTGGAGCCAAACTATTTTTAACTTTTTTTTTGCCAATAAAGATACTAAATAAATAAATACCATTGAGAAACACCATTACTTTCACTAAGACAGTTTAACCTCTTCCAAAGAAAGTCATAAGTGCAGCAAAATGTCTGTTTTTTAAAATAATTTAACTTGTCCTCATTTATGACCATACTGAAACTTCAGTACTGACCAGTGTTTGTCTTCACAGACAGTCCTTGGAAGCCTATCTGTCCAAGTCACTTCCCTGACCATCTTAGTCTGTGTGAGCACTGTAAGTTGGATGGCTTATAAACAACAGAAATGTGGTTCTTACAATTCTGGAGGTTAGTAGTCCAAGATTAATGGGCTAATCAATTGGATTCCTGATGAGAGCCTGCTTCATAGTTAAGTTCTTAAATGGTGAAGTTGGGGGTGGGTGGGGGGGAGGGGAATTCAGCTCTCTGGTGTCTATCTTTGTAAAGGCACTAATACCATTGGGAAGGCTCCACACTCATGTCCTAATTACTTCCCACACCAACAAATTCCCAAATTCCCTTAATCCCAGGTTGAGGATTAAGGCTTCAACACAGGGATTATGGAGGACATAAACATTCTGTCCTTAGTTCTAATTTCCTCCTCTCTATCCCATACAAACCTTCCCACAACTCACCTTATCTATACACCCTTCCTACTAGAAAACCAAGGGGTCATATCCTGTCATTTGGGGGAAAGCTCACTGAACATAGTATCCCAAATCCAGCCAGTGGTGGTAGTGGGGGTGGTTTCAATATGGCGGTTTGCGTTTTGGAGCTTGAAATGCATTTGTCCATTAAAATATGTAATGGGGAGAAACAGCCACTCCCCAACACAAACACACTATGCTGTACAGAGCACAGTCCAATCTTCACAGTCACGTAAAACTAGAGGTCACAGGTAAGAATGCTGTCTTGGAAAAGAGCTTGTGTTACCATTTGAGATGTCTGGTGGGGAATCCTGGCACCCCACCATGAGAGACAAGAGCCCCTTCTCCTTTCCCCGTATGAATGCTTCTTTGGTGACTTTCCCAGAGCTAGCTACTTTTCTTTCTCTACACTGTCACCAACCTTCTCACTAAAGCATGCAGAAAAGGTTTCCTAATAATTTTTATTGTTCCCCACAATAGGAAACAGACAATGGCTAAAAATACCAATGAGTGAAGTGACAACATCTCTGAAAGCCCACAAAGAGTTTCATTACCAGAATAACTCCTGGGGTTCAGGAGTATGTAAAGGGACACCTCCCCTCTCACCTTTCTCCAGCCCCATCTGCCTTAGGCCTTCCCAGTTCCATTATTGTAGTTTCTTCTTGGACTCTGAGGACCATTTCCTAGCCCCACGCTCCAGTGATATTTCCTCTAAACCTTCTAGAATTTCAGGCCCAGCACACCTGAGCTACTCTTCCCATAAGATTCCTTCTCTTATTTTTTCCTTTTATAATTCAAATTATAGAGTGAGTACAGCAAATTTCAGCTAAGCCTGTCCTGGAGGAGCAGAACTGCTCAGGTGGATTATGAACTTGTGAGCAAAATATGTGTTTATTGTTGTAAGGCAAAAACCAAGACCAAAACAAAACAAAATCTTCAAAAGTACAAAGTGGGCTTTCTGGGTATTGAGAGCACCCTAGTGAGATCCTGATACACATCACAGGGAAATTCAGGTTTGCCGTCCCCTGCAGAGGAAGGCTGGCTTCTCCCTGGACTAGCAGGCAGGAGGCTCTGGAGCTGGAGAAAGGCTGGGTGGGAGAGGGAAGGCAGCGCTCAGATTTAATCAACTTGGGAGACCAAGAGGGAAGTAGAGGGACTGACCAAGGCACCAATTCTTGCAGGGTCACTTTCAAGCCTTTGGATCCTGCCAAAGCTTTCCACTCACTGCAGTGTGGCCCACCAACTGGCAGTAACGGCATTACCTGGAACCTCAATAGAAATGGAGTCTCAAGCCCCTCCCCAAGCCAGCTGAATTAGCATCTTCATTTTAACAAGACCCCCAGGTGATTGTATGTACCTTAAAGTCCGAGAAGAGTCTTCTAGGACATCTAGGTCCTTGATTCTCAAGCCAATATGACTTTGCCTCCCAGGGAACACTTGGCAATGTTGGGAGACATTTTGGGTTGTCACTATTGGGAGGTGCTACTGGCAACTAGTTGGCAGTGGCCAGGGATGCAGCTTAGCATCCCACAATTCACAGGAAAGCCCATGCAGTAATGATCTGGACCCAGATGTCTCTAATGCTGAGACTGAGAAGCTCTGATCTAGGTGAAAACATCCAGAGCTGATGAGAAGTCCTGGAAGCTTGCTCCTTCAGGTGCAGACTATAGACCTGCAGTATCACCACAGAAGAGAGTCTGCTATACGTAAAGCCTCTCTGACTCGATCCTGAAACTACAGAATCAGAACCTCTATAAGGGTCCCAAGGATTCTGTTTCAACACGCTCTCCATGGATCCGCATGTATGCCTTTTTGCCTCTCACATTTTACATTAAAAGCATTGGCATAGGCCATAGGTGCCTGCCCTTGATGGCCATCAGGAAATCCAGGCTCGGCCAGGTCAGCCACTTGCCCGAGATTTCACATTAGTAACTGTCACCTGGGTTGGAAGAAGGGCCAGCTCAGTGGGCATAGAGGGCTGAGGAGCTAGCTCCAGGTTCTTTGCTATACAACTTCAAGGACAGCTATAGTGGGCACAGTGTGCTGGCTTCCAGTTCTGATGCTCACCACTAGAGTGTCTGGGCATGACAAAGCAGAGGAAAAGAATTCAAAGCTCTCAGACAGTAAAGGCCAGGCAACGCTCAGGTCACACACATTCTATCTTAGTGATGAGACTAAAGATAATAGGGAACTATTTTTTACTATGTTCCTAGTCCTTCAATGTTACCTCCCCTGGAAAGTGTTCCTTAATATTCTATGGTGGAGGCATCATCTCTCTTTTATTGTTGTTCATCAGGCTAATGCTCATCCTTACGTTGGCCTACTGAACTGTATTAATCCTCCTGCCCCATAGGACTGTTACTTCCTCCAGGGCAAGGATTCTATTGTAGCAAATATCATGGTCCTAGCCCCCCAACCCCAGCCTCCCTGGAGATCACCTAAGGGCAGTTCCTAAACTGGTTCTAGAGTTCTGCCTCTCTGCCTGAGGGTGCTCTGGGGCAGTGTACCAGGGACTTATCTCTCAAAGCAACTGTGCGCCCAAGGAGAGAATAAGAATGAGAGTTGGTGGATAGGTAACCCAGCATTCAGGCATCTGGAGAGGAGAGGAGTGATTCTGGGTTATGTTCCCTACAATCCCATAGAGATCCACAGAGGGATGTAGCCTTGCCTGGAGCAGTAGTCATCTCATTGTCAGCTTCCTCCCTTCTTCTCTGCCCTCACCCTTCCTCACCATGATTTCTGCACCCAGATGAACTTTTTACACCAACTCTTTGCCTTCAAATATGCTTCTGTAGGAACCCAAACTAAGATGAGTATTTTGTTTATTGTTGAATACTCAGTATTTATCCACCGGCCTGACCCCATAAATGCTCACAAAAAAATAAGTGTTTAGAAAAGTTAAATGAAAGGCCTGGTAGACTGGGAAAATCCCAAAACAAAAGTAATGAAAACTGTCAAAAGCTCTACTGATGGCCTGGGTGAGGTAAACCAGAAGAACATAACTATATTTCTTCTCCCTGAGTTTTGGTCAAAATACTCTAAAAACAACAGTCCCCCAACTACAGTGACAATTTAATTGCTAATCATCATGTAGCTAAAGGAGAACTCATAGCTAGGACTTCCAGCTCCAGAATCTGGTAGAACAAGGTTCAAGTTCCTGGCCCTGGGGCCAAATGGTGGCACAGAACTGTGGCAGGTGGACCCACAAGGAAGAGGGCCTAGAGCCACGTCTCAGGACTTGGTTGGGCACACAGGTGCCTGTGATCCAGGGTGGGGGTGGATCATAGGCTGGAGACCTAGCCCTCTCTCACTCTCTCACAAGCATTCTCACTCTTTTTGCTATCATAGAAGAAGTAAATAAAAATAAGGCTGGTTACTAAGCCATTTTTTTGGGGAAAAAAAATCCAGGCCCTGCCTCCTACTAAGCTCCTTACACGTAACAACTTTTGTTGTTTTGTTAAGTTCTTTGCCATAGTGAGTGGGTGCTCTCCAAAGAGACACAGAGAAAGAGAAAGAGAAGTGAAAAATCATCCCCTGGCAGGGATGGCCACACAGCAATCCCTTCTTCTCCATTCTCCTCTCAGGATTTTGGGCATGCATGTACACATGTCTGGTGTGATTTCTAAGCCATCAGATCTAGGACTTGAACCTCAGAGTCAGCCATGTGGGAGTCCAGCACATGAACCATTATGCCACCTGCTGCCCCTGAACTTCAATTTTGTCACCTGCAAAATGGGAATAATCATAGCATTTGTCTGGTTTTAGGGTTGTGGGGAGTATTTAATAAGATAAAGGATTTGTTAATGGAGTTAGCATACTCCTGGCCTAGAGTAAACATTCAATAAATGTTCTCAACATTATTACTACTGTTATTATTACTACTTTGTTGCCCACTTTAGGCAATTCTTAGTGCTTCTTCAGGTGATAGATGGTAGCAGAGTGCCAGCTACATAAGACACTCAACGAACAGTTCCTATAGGAATGAACAAAGTAATCATCTGAGGGTAGAGTATAAAAAGCCTACAAAACCTGATCTTTTGCAGAAGTTCCTAAAAACTTTTCCTGTTTGCTAGTCCCACCTCTGTTATTAAAAAGCTATGTGACTTTCAGAAATTCATTTGATCTATTTGAAGTCCTAGATTAGATTAGTTTTAGATAATTTCTAGGGCCCCTTCCAGGCCTTCACTAAGAGATGAAGTAACTCATAGAGAAAAATGTGAGGGGGCCAGATTGTGATGCAGCAGTAAAATGTGATGCTCTAGGGGCCAGTAGGTGAAGTAGTGGTTAAGGCACTGGACTCGCATATGGCCAACAGTGGTTCGAGTCTGGACCTGGCAGCTTGAAACTCTAGGTGGGCACATGCACGTGCATGCCCAAAATCCCAGGAGAGTGGAGGAGAAGGGATTGTTGTGTGGCCATCCCCGTGAGGGACGATTTATCACTTTCCTTCTCTCAGTCTCCAGTGAGCACATGTGCCCTATGGCAAAAACCTAAAATAAATAAATAAATAAATAAATAAATAAGCAAGGCAATCTTACATGGGAATGTTTCCAGTTCAAATCCAAAGACCTTCCTGAGAACATTGGGTATACTCTTGCCTGTGATAGGGACTGGCTGAGACTGGGAGTGGGAGCAGATCACAGTGTTGAGACTCTATTGGAGGTGCTCTGTCTCTCTGTCTTGTGCATGGAAGAAATAGATAAACAAACTTTAAAAATAATAAAGAAATAAAATAGAGTGGTAACTACCAAACTGCATCTGGAAGGTAGGCCAACACAGGGAAGGGCAGGGAGGCAATTTCCGCACACTGTTGACATGAGGGACTAGATCATTCTTTGCTGATGGGGACTGATCTGAACATTGCTAGATGCTTAAGCAGCATCCTTGGTTTCTACCACATGTGACAACCAAAAATGTCTCCAGACATTGCCAAATATACCCTGGGGCAAAATTGCCCCAGGTGGGGAACCCTGTGGAAGAGGACAGGCACTGGCCCTATGGGGTCAATGTCACTCCTTGCCTTGGTTGGCTTGTTTTAATTTTTATTAAAAATGAACAACAATAACAACAACAAAAACAACAAACAAAACAAGAACCAGAAACTCCTAGGATGTTATCCTTCATTCTTTACTGCACTTCATTTAAACACAAGCCCTTTGAAAATAACTAAGCATTCATTGCAGATTTTGAATTATTTTGTTTTCCCTAGTCTATCATTAGCCATATTTGCCTGCAAATAAGATTGATGTTTGTAAAGCTCTTCTACCCGTAATCCCCAAACGTAATCCCCTCCAGGGTTATTACTACCCGTTTATGACATTACAAACAGCAGGAGACCTAAACTCCAAAACCCAAATGATCTTGACATGCAAATATGTCATAAAAATCTAACAAAGGCAGGAGAGTTCAAAGGATTTATTAGCAACAAAGCTGCTGTTAACTAGACAGATCTGAAGTGTTTTCCAGGCAGTGGTCAGAGTCATTCTGCGTTCTGTGGTGGACAATGAGACCTGAAGTTCTCTGCTGAAGGTCAGAACAGCTTCGACAGTCAGATCACCTGCCTGCTGGTGGGCAGCACCGTGGGTCAGAGGCACAGAACGGAGAGGTTTGTTATTCCACCAATTTCCAAAAGGCTTTCTTAGCATGATGGCAGCAAGGTTGCTTTTGTTCCTCAACTCTTTCCTTCCCACCATAAAGAAAATTCCTGTAAAGGTCAGAAACCAGATCTCCATATTTGCATGCATAAAGGACTTCAAAAAGTTTGTGGAAAAAAATGGAATTAAAATATGAGTTTAGGGACAAAGAAATGTGGTATTATCTGTTGATAATTTTATAGTTGTATCAACTGGACTAGGGAGAAATGTTCACATGTTGAAATATTCACTTTGTAAGCTAAATAACGAGTGAATGTATAAAAGAAAATGAAATAAAAAATAATAATAGAAAGAAAGAAAGAAAGAAAGAAAGAAAGAAAGAAAAGAAAAGAAAAGAAAAGAAAAGAAAAGTAGGGCTTCAACATAGAAATTGGGGATGGAGATACAATTTAGTACATAATAATTTGCCTTCATGTTAGATAGAGTGTGTCTCTCAATAGAACTTTCAGAGAAACTAAATATACATATATATGAGTTTGGGAACCAGCAGATAGCAGAATGGTTATGTTGCTGGATTCCTACTGCGTTTCGAGTCCTCAACCCAGAGGCTTGAAATTCACACTGGATGCATGTGCGTGCATGCTCAAAATCCTGAGAGATTTGAGCGGGGAGGAGAAGGGATTGTGGCATGGCCATCACCCCCTCCCCCCGGGGGGGGGGTGATTTCTCACTTTCTGTCTTTCTATTTCTCTGGCCAGTGCAAAAGTTCTATAGCAAAAATTTCTCTCTTAAAAAAAAAAGTATGAGTTTACTTTGGTGCAAAATTTTTTGAAATCCATGCATAGTTTTTCCATGGGCATTTTCCCTGAACTTTTTGAGGCCCTTATATTAGACTAGAGCAAACAAAAAAGTCACTTCCTCTCTCTACTGACTTTCTTGTCACTTTCTTGAGCAGGGGTCAGCAATGTTTCCAAAATAGCATCAGCTGCCCTGCCTCTTGCCTCTAGTGATCTGGAGTCGGGGAGGCCATTACCAGCTCTTTAGGGGTGACTCACAAGGGGACAGGAATGCTGGAATGACAGCGAAGATTTCTGCAGGAACAGGAAGGCGTGCTCCACTCCACTGGCAAGCTGGTTTTCCCCTCAGGGTTCTCACACTTGCTGTTCCTTCTCCACGGCTCCCTCTACCCTCAGATCAGTGCCTGACTGACTCTAGTTCAGGCCAATGTTCAAATTTCCCCGCCAGAGCAACCTTCCTTTCCCACACTACCTCGTAAAGTCTCTTCCATCTCTCCTTCACCTACTTCATTTTTCCTTCAAGAAGCACTTAGTTCCACTTGGAGTTTAAGTGTGAATTCTTCAGTTTACCGGTTGCATGACTACCCTTCCCTCTCCTAGAACATGGTTGCTATGTAGGCCAGGAGTTTTCAGTGTCATGCTCACCCCCACCATTCGTACTGCCTAGAAGAGAGTCATGTACACAAGAGGTGCCCTATCAATGGTGAAGAGATGTTTGGACATGGGCTGAGAATCGCAAGAAATATAAGGGGTCTTCAAAAAGTTTATTGAAAATGTGTTAATATGAGGAAGAGCAAATGGCATGAGTATGTCATTGGACTCCCACATAGTTGACCATGGTTTGAGTCCTGGATGTGGCAGCTTAAAACTCACACCAGGTGCATTTGCATGCGTGCCCAAAATCCTGAAAGGAGAACGAAGGAGAAGGGATTGCAGTGTGGCCATCCCCTTGGTGTGTGGGGGAGGGGGCGGTGAAGTCTCATTTTCTATCTCTCTGTCTCTCCTGGCAAGCACACATGCCCTGTAGCAAAAATCTTTCTCTCAAAAAAAGAAGAATGTGTCTTATGAAAAAAACTCTATGTGAATATAAAAATGATTGCACCAAAATAAACTTATTCTTTTTTTATTTTTTGGAGAGACTGGCTTTAGGGCATGTACACTCACCAGAGAGAAAGAGAGACAGAAAATGAGAAATTGTAGTCATGCCACAATCCTTCTCCTCGATTCTCCCCTTGGAGTTTTGGGCATATATGCACATGTACCCGGCCTGACTTTCAAGCCTCCAGGTCCATGACACAAACCATGATCAGCCATGTAGGAGTCCAGTGATATAACTATTACACCATATTCTGGTCCCCCCAAATAAACTTCCATTTTTCCATGAACTTCTTGATGTCCTTGGTGACCACATGAGAGACTGGGAGGCTAAGAGTCCCTGAATGGCTGATAATTAAGAACTCCTTGCACTAGCCGATGGCATGGTTGTTAAGGTAGCTGGTCCTACTCGGTCAACTGTGCAGGGTGGGTGTCCATGTGTACCCAAAATCCCAAATGGAGTGAGAAATGGAGAAGAGATTACAGTGTGATTGTCTCCCAAGGGGGTTGCTTTCTCATTTTCCATGTCTCTCTTTCTCTCTCTCGTGAGCACACATGCCCTCTGGCAAATTAAAAATAAATAAAATAAGGGCCAGCAGGTGGTATGGTGGTGAAAGTGCTGGACAACAAGATGACCAACCATAGTTCAAGTCCTGGACCCAGCAGCTTGAAAATCACACTGTGTATGTGTGTGTGCATGCCCAAAATCCCAAGAGAAGAATGGAGGAAAAAGGATTGTGGTGTGGCCATACCCTCTGAGGGGTAATTTCTCACTTCCCCCCCTCTCTGTCTCTCTCCAGTAAGCACACGTGCTCTGTGGCAAACACCCCCCCCCCAAAAAAAAAACCTTAAATAAATAAAAAAAAATTAAAAGGAGCTGCTCTATCTGGTTTATTCTACAATTTGGTTACTTTGCCTTCGGTTTTTGCATCTATGATTACTCTCACAGCCCAATTATTCTCTCTTGGTCTAGTGCCCAGGCTGCCGCTTCAGAAAACTAGGCTGGAGTTGGGTTGGGGTTGGAGGAGGACAGAGATGGACAGAATTCTGCAGAGAGCAGAATGGGGTTAACACAGTTCCCTTCCCAAACCACCCTGCCAAGCATTTTTCTGAGCACCCAGCTCACCAGTCTATTTTTAGGTAACTCTAATGGTAACCTAAACAGTAAAAGCAGCCGTCACCTCATAAATGCAGGATCAGCAGGCCCCTTGCATGTATGAACTTGTCGAAACAATCACAAAAGGCACTTTTCCTTGAGACCATTAAAAATAATTAGTAAGGAAATATTTTTTGAATAGGAGATAAGGTCAGCTGCAGGAGAAACATATCCAAAAATTAAAACCCTATGTTCCTTTATAAGGTCCTGGGCCTGTTGCAACAGGAGCATGCATTCCATGATTGCATTGACCCTGAGGAGTCTTCTCTCTCTCCAGCTTCTGCTTCCAGACTGAGGTTGGCTGGATAAGCATCGCCTTCTCTTCCTCAAAGAGGACAGGATACTTGCCCCAGGAAGAGCTTTTGTCCCATTCCTTAACTAGCATTTGGAATTTTATCCTCTAGAAACAAATTCTCAGAAACAACACATGAAACCTAGTGCTAAAAGTGTAGGTTCCTGGGACCAGCAGACGGCGTAATGATAATGTTGCTGGACTCCGCAGTTTGAGTCCTGGTCCCGGCAGCTTACAACTCATGCCAGGCATGTGTGCCTGCATGCCCAAAATCCTAAGAAGAGAATGGAGGAGAAGGGATTGTGGCATGGCCATCCCCACTGAGAAGTGAGTTCTTGCTTTCTGTCTCTCTGTCTCTTTGGCAAGTGCATGTATCCTATAGCAAAAATCTCTCTTAAAAAAAAAAAAAAAAGTGTAGTTTCTTGAACTGTAGTGGCCTGGAGTCTCAGGCTACCTCTCACCTCCAAAGGGTTGGAGCTCTCACTTCCAAACTAGAACATTGGAAAGGTCCCTTCCTCATTCTTCCATCCTTTTATGCCTTCTCTACATGGCTCTTCTCCCTAAAGCCTGAACCTTACACGTGTAAAACTTTTCCTTTGATGAGCAGAAGTGCCTTCCTGTGGGCTCTTAACTCCATTAAATAAAAATTTCCTTCTTTTGCCTTCACAGAACACCAGAGCATATACGTGCAACCTAGATTTGTGTGTCCAGGCATTTCGTGGGGGAAATGCCCTCCATGTTTGCCACTGCTGGGATATTGAGTTAGCCAGAGGAAACATAAGAAAAGTTCTAGAGAGAGGAAAGAGCACATGCAATGGTGTAAAAGACACGCAGAGAGATGTGAGTTGCAGAGCTGCAATTGAGCCCAGGAAGAGCCCACTTATTGGGTGACAACAGAAACAGCAGCCAAACACCAATATTCCATTTCCTATGTTCCCCTTCTCTAGTGTACTCATGGTAGGCTTCCTTTCCTAGCCTCCTCCACATCTGAGCAGCATTTTGTGGTTAGTTTTCATCAGTGATGTGGGCGGTAAGGATATATACCACTTGCAACTTGAGGCACTTCAGAAGTGAATGTACTGTCTTCCCTTTCCCTTCCCCAGAAGGGGAGGAATACTGTGGGGACACAGATGGAAAGAGCCCGAGTCCTGGAATCAGCACGTGGAGGAGAGCCACCTGTTGATCAAGAACTCTTGCACTAGGCTGCTAGTGAGAGAGAAAGAACATTTTGTTATGATAAACCACTAAAACTTGGAGGTGTAATGGCCACTGTAGCCATCATTATCCTAATACACAAAGTATGTAGTGTTTACTTAATTATAGGTAACCTCCTCTAGATGGTAGGAGTCCCATCATCACCACTTAGCAAAAAGTGTATATTAAATAAACATTTGTTGAATGAAACTGTTCGTTTGGCTAGAAGGAGGACTCAAATCCCAGTAAACAAATTTTCTTCCTTTCGGGAACCAGCAGTTAGCGTAATGGCTATGTCGCTGGACTCCCACGTAGTTGACCGTGGTTCGTGTTCCGGACCCGGTGGCTTAAAACTCGTGCCGGGCGCGTGTGCGTGCATGCCCAAAATCCCGAGAGGAGAATGGAGGAGAAGGGAATGCAGCGTGACCATCCCCCCTGGGGGGGGTGATTTCTCGCTTTCTGTCTCTATGTCTCTCTCTGTCTGTCTGGCGAGCGCACGCGCCCTATAGCGAAAACCTCTCCAAAAAAAATTTTTTTTTTCTTCCTTTGTCATAGGTTATCACATACTCATGCCCAGGTGCGTGCCTGTGCATATACGTACGTATATATGCACACACACATCCCCTCCTCCAAGTTTCCATACCAGAGTCACAAACAGTACATGGCCGAGCTGGCTCAGGCTGTCTTGTGATTCACATGACAGCAGAGACCATCCTAGGAACACCCCTTTCAGGATTCTGTTCCACAGCATGGGTATCATACAGAGCCAAATGCCGCAAAAGAAAATTGGAATAGAAAAGAAAAAGTCATCAAGAAAAATAGTCCAGATTTCTCATGATCTCACCCGTGAGTCAGACTTGCATTTGGGATAACAACTAACTGAGTAGACCAGAACAGTCTGTCTGCAAGATGTCGTTCTGCCAATTTCAACAGCACAGAGAAGGCACACTTTTCAAGCTAGCTTAAAAGGACAAATGTAGTGTGCTTGTTTATTTTTATTTTTTCTTAGAAAAAATTCCAAGGTGTTTAGTCTCCTGTTTAAAAATAGGAAACTAAACTATAATTTTCTTTTAAACGCTGAATGCCTGATACCTCTATCTTATCAGGTTGAGTAGTGGGGAAAAGCCTTAAGGAAGAATCTTTGCTGTGTGACCCTTAAAAAGCCACCTCACCGGGACCAGCAGTTAGCGTAATGGCTATGTCGCTGGACTCCCATGTAGTCGACTGCGGTTCGTGTCCCGGACCCAGTGGCTTAAAACTCACGCCGGGCACGTGTGCGTGCGTGCCCAAGATCCCGAGAGGAGAATGGAGGAGAAGGGATTGCGGCGTGACCATCCCCCCTGGGGGGTGATTTCTTGCTTTCTGTCTCTCTGTCTCTCTCTGTCTGTCTGGCGAGCACACACGCCCTATAGCAAAAACCTCTCAAAAAAAAAAAAAAAAAAAAAGCCACCTCACCTTTCTGGGCCAAGATATCTTCATTTATAAAATAGGAGATTAAAACAGATGATCTTTAAATCTGAAGAATAAATCACTGTCAGTAGAAGAGAAACTAAATTTTTTCATGCCTTGCAAATCTTTTAATATTCATGGAACTTATTCTTAACAGAAACAGGGTATTTTTTTTTTTTATGAGTAGCTTAATTTAGAGGAATTTATTCATCGAGGACAGAAGGTGAGGTCCAAGGCACCGTGGACGTGACTAGACCTTTATAGAAGGGAGAGGAAGAAAGTGATGATCATTCTCAACTAACAGGCACTGGCTCTGGCCTGAATATCTGTGTCCCCTCCAAAATTCATAATTGAAATCCTAGCCCCCAAGATGATGGTATTAGAATGTGGAACCTTTGAGAGGTGATTAGGTCCTGAGGGCAGAGCCACCATGATTGGGATTAGTGCTTACATGAAAGGGACCCCATAAAACTGTCCTGCCTTCTTCCCGCACAAGGATATAGTGAAAGGGTACCATACATGAGCCACAGGGTAAGCCCTCACCAGACACTGAATCTGCCAGCACCTTGATCTTGGATTTCCCAGCCTCCATAACTATGAGAAATAAATTGCAGTTGTTGTTCTACCTAGGTTATAGTATTTTTGTCATAACAGCCCAAACGACTATCACAGGCAGTATGCGGATTATAGAACGCCAACTGTGTGCCAGGACAGTTTCATCTTTAATGGATAAAAGAGAAATTTGGAATTATTAACTGCAATTGCTTCCTTCTAAGTGAGAGGAACTAGGCCCTCCAGAGACTAGCTAGCTTGCCTAGAGTCCCAGTGCTAGAGGATGACAATATCTGGATTAGAACCCAGGGTGTTGGCTGCTGGTCTACCCAGGAGTCTCTTCACTCGACCCTTCCCCTCTTCCTCTCTCTCACCGTGCACCGTGTGAAGTTATGACATTTACATGTTTACCCCGGAACCTCCCTGGAAGAAGGACTGATGGAAGAGCTGGTTGTTTCTGTGTATTGGTAGGCTTGGGAATTTTTGCTGGATTTTAATTGCTCAAGTCTTATCTAACCCTAAAGCCTACAGATTAAGAAAGTTCTTTGAGTATTTGAACAATAAAGTTCAAATCAGGTGAAAGATGGAGAAAGTCATCATATACCTTAGAGTGTATGAAAGAATAAGTTCTCTTTAGAGTGCTGAGAATGGCAGCTAACGAGTGCGATAAATACAAACACTCACAGGTTATCTGCAAGTTGAGTCTCTATAGCTTCAGTTTCAGACCAGTAGCTCAATTGTCCCTTTGGACACCTTTCTCCCTCCCAGTTAGTGTCCTGGGTTGACTGTCCCTCAGCCCCCATTTTGAAGCTTATCTACTGTTTTCATTATACCGTGAGTTCCTGAGCTCCTCCCAGTGTAGGAACTCAATGTATTAGAGGCAAAAATTAAAACAAGGCAAATGTTTGCTTGTATATTCCTTCTATACCTCAAGTCAATTCCCCTACAATGAATGGTATCTCCCTTTCCTTCAAGTTTACAAAAGAAAACCCAGGATTTATCTCATACCCTTCACACAACAGGCTGCTGTTTTAGCAGCAGTTCAGATTTCTGAAGCTAGGAACTGCATTTAATTAAAAGCCATTCTAAGTAAATGGAAGACTTAACTCTTTCTCATTTGTTTCTTTCCAAGCCTCTGAGAACTGAAGGTGGTGGCTTATAAAGAAAATTGAGTATGGGTATTAGGATTACTTGTTACAATACTATAAAAATGGAGGGGAAGGGTAATGTCAATAAATATGAGTGGGGACATATTTCAGGAAAACTTGAGCTTCAAATTTATTTAAGCTCTGAGTTAAAAAATTGTTCCTTTCTATTATCCTCAAAGATTTCATTGTAGGGAACCAGCAGTTAGCGTAATGGCTATGTTGCTGGACTCCCACGTAGTCGACCGCGGTTCGCGTCCCAGACCCAGTGGCTTAAAACTCACGCCAGGCACGTGTGCGTGTGTGCCCAAGATCCCGAGAGGAGAATGGAGGAGAAGGGATTGCAGCGTAACCATCCCCCCGGGGGGTGATTTCTCGCTTTCTGTCTCTCTGTGTCTCTCTGTCTGGCAAGCACACGTGCCCTATAGCAAAAAAAAAAAACTCTCCAAAAAAAAAAAAAAAAAGATTTCATTGTACCAGTAAGGATATACAGTCGGTTGCACCCTGTGGAAAGAAATTGCACCAAAAATGGTGGGCATTGGGGATGCTAGGTCTCCTTCAGAAGTCTCAGTTGCCTCACCTTGGGAAAATTTCTTGACCCTCTGAGCTTCTGGTTTCTCATCTATACCATGGAGCTAATAATCTGTCAGAAAGTTTAGATGAAATGATGTAGACAAAACACACAGGAGAGTCTTGGGACCAGAAGTTGGCATAGTGGCTATGTTGCTGGACTCCCATGTAGTAAACCATGGTTCAAGTCCCAGACCCGGTGGCTTAAACTCATGCCGGGTGCATGTGCGTGTGTGCCCAAGATCCCAACAGGAGAATGGAGGAGAAGGGATTGCAGTGTGCCCATCCCTCCTAGGGGGTTATTTCTCGCTTTCTGTCTCTCTGTCTCTGTTTGTCTTTCTGGCGAGCACATGTGCCCTATAGCAAAAACATCTCCAAAAAAAAAAAGTATACAGGAGAATCTAATTAGCTACTGATTTAAATCCAAGGTTGACAGAGACATTAGAAGTCACCCAACCCAATTTCGCAACATCAGTCCTCCAGCCTCTGCATAACAACTGCAATAAAAGGAATCTCACAACCTCTCAAGACAGTCCGTGCCATTTGAGGCACGTATAATAGAAAAATTTTCTCAATATGCTACTTTATGTTTCCCCATTAACTTTAATACTTTGGCCCTGGTTCTGGCTTCTGGACCAGAAATGAAAAAAAAAATTTTAGCATTCCTGTATGAGAAAGCCATTGAAATATTTATTTGGCCATCCAAAGGACGGTAACTGCAAACTTCCCATGTGCAAGTATACTGAAGTGAGGAGTGAGTCCAGACTTATGATTTGGGGGGCTAGTTGAGTGAGGATGCCCATGGCCAAGCTAGGGAATAAAGGAAGAGGAGTAGGTTGTATAGAGAGAGGGGCGAGCAGGATTAGAGAGTAGCTGAGGGTCGCCCAGATGGAGATGGTAGGTATACATATTGGAAGTGTGATTCTGGGGCTCAGGAGGAAGGTTGGGCCTAAAGATAGATTTGGAAGAGATCAATGCACAAATGGTGGCTAAAGATGCGGCTGGAAGTGGCCTAGGATGGAGGTGTGGGGAAGATGAGGACATTTGTTTAAGAGCCAGAGTATAAAACCCAATAAAAAAAGTAGAAAGCGAATAAAGGTTGTTGTAAAAATAAATTAAAGGGCTCCACAGAGAGGAGCTCAGAGAGATTAAAACTAAGTATTGGTTGAAGAGTTAGGAGGAAAACCAGGAGAGACATGGCTCTAGGTAAGCCAGGAGAACAGGGTTTCATAAGAGTGGAGCCAGGAAGCAGTATCGACTAAAGGAAGTACAGTCACGTGTCACTTAAACGACAGGGAAATGTTCTGAGAGACAGGTGATTCCTCATGTGTGAACACCGCAGAATGTACTTACACACATGAGGAATGTACTTACACACATGTACTTACACTTACACACTGCCCAGCCAGGCTACATACAACCTCATGGGACCACTATTGTAAATGTGACCCACTGTTGACCAAACTGTCATTGTGCAGTGCAAGACCCTGTTGATGAGCTTCAGCAAGAGTCAGCTGTCGAGGCCCACTGGCGAACATGACAAGGACATTGCAGTGGCGGGGCGGGAATGGAAATCAGACTGGACAGTCCATTGAGAAATTAATAAGACATTAAAGAAGTGAAAACAGCCAGTGTAGACCAAGTTTTTATGCAATTTGGTTTTTAAGCCTAGAAAGGCAAAGGGTTCCTAATTAAAGAGGAGCAGAGGGTTAAACATGGTGGAGAGGAAAAATGACACGGAGAGGTAAGGGCAGAGAGGAAAGAGAATGCTGATTAAATAGGATCCTTAAAGAAGGGAGAGGACACAGACTCTTAATCTCCCAGGGGAGTCTTTGATTAAAAGGAGGCAAATTTTCTCAGAGGCAGAAAGAAAAGCATGCAGGCTGCATGTGGAAATAGTTTGTAAGTGAGGGAGCAGGACTGAGCAGTTCCTATGGCCTGTGTGCGTAGAAAACATTAAGGCCCCTTGCCGAGGTGAGGAGAAGACATTGCAGCAGGAGTTTGAAGGGGAAGGGGGGATTTAGAATTGGGAGGAATTGAATTGACCGAGGAAAGTGGTTGGGGTCTGGAGGACAGACTGTCACCTATCTGCCAGACTGTAGGTCTGAGTTTAGAGAACATTACTCTGCAATTGCACCCATCTAAATAGCTGGGTGACTTTTTTATTTCACAGAGCTACTTAGCAGCCAAGACGTAGGGGCAGAAAATGTAGGTGGCCAGACTTACAGTGGTCCTCCTTCTCCACACTGAGGTCTGATACTGCGAGGGAGAGAGACCACATTCGCATAAGTTCTGACAGTATTTTGTTATGATTGTTCTACTTCATCATTACTTGCTAATCTTTTACTGTGCCTAATCTGTAAATTAAACTTGATTGCGGGTGTGTATGTATAGGAAAAACATAACAGAGATACTCCGTGACATACAATGGGTTTCACACTGATAAAGCCACTACGGATGGAAAAACGATTAAGTCGAACCCTTTTAAGTTGGGGACTCTATGCATATACAGGGTTTGAGACTGTGGGCAGGTTCATGCATCCTCTGGGGAGGTTTGGAAGACATCCCCTGTGGAAAAGGGGACAGCACTACTTTATTTGGTGCAGAGATTTTGGAGGGTGGTGGCAGCTAAAGAGAGAGAGGCAGAGAGGCAAAGAAGCAGATAAGGTGATGGTCCATCAGGGTATGGACTGGAAAGGGGAGGTAGAGAAGACAGTTATTATCTGTCCTGAAATCTCTGCCACCCACTCCCTCATCCTGAACCCCTGCCTCTAGTTATACTAACACCTAGTGTGTGTCCCGGGGGAGCAGCACACAATAGTCTAGGTGTGCGGGACTCTTGCAGAGGCCACGGCCATGTTTCTGTGCCCCTCCTTTAGGATTTATCTTTGTTTTTAGTTTTGCTATAGGGCACGTTTGCTTATAAGAGAGAGACAGAGACAGGGAGAGAAGGAAAGTCAGAAACCACCCCCCACCCGCCCGCTCCCAAGAGGATGGCCACACTTCAATCTCTTCTCTTCATTTTCCTCTGGGGATTTTGGGCACACATGTACATGTGCCCAGTGTGGTTTTCCAGCTGCCAGATCTGGGTCTTGAACTGGTAAGTCAGCCATATAGGATCGAGCTGCCTTACCCTCTGTGCCATCTGTTGGCCCAGGATTTACCTTTATTTAAGAGTCACATCGCAGAGTGGATGCATGCTGATCACAAAGTCTAATGAACTGCTTAAATCTTTTACACAAAGCTTGCTGTTAAAACAGGCTCCTGACCATTCCACAATAAACGCAGTTGTTTTTTTCGGACTTAAGTACTTCACTTGAGCCCCTTGGCTGACTTTGGTAAGATTTGGCTTATCCTGCAAGCCTATTTAGATTCTGACTCTGGTGTGAAATGAGGTCACTGTGCTTCCAGATCTGGGTCATGAGCAAATGGGATAAACATGTCGCCCACATCTTTATTCAGCTCATCAATAAAAACACTGAGCCGGAGCAGGAGAAAGCCAATGGCACAACTGCGTCCAACTCCCTCTCTCTGAACCCTCTCTCTGGATGGTTTAGCCAATAGTTTACCCAAGAATAGTTTAGCCAATCCATCAGCCCCTTGTGCAGGCACTCGGATGGTCAGCTACAAATCACCACATGCTGCTACTGTCCAGCCAGCATCTCTGCATTTTGCCCACAAAGATACCACAAGGGACCATCCCAACACCTTGCTGAAAAGTCCAGATACTCTCTGTCAGCAGCTGTCCCAAGATAGACTGGCCTGGTAACCTAATCCCCAGTGGTTAAAAACACAAAGCGCTTTTCTTTGCTGTGTCTTATACATACACCTACGGCCAGATGGAAATCTGGTTTATGACATTTTATTGCTTTATAACATTTCCTGTCTCACCATGACATCACTTTTCCCCAAGCCAAGGGCTTCAAAAGGCCACAAAGGTGTTAAGAACTTAGCTTCTAAACCTTCCTCCTACCCCAGTGTATCAGGTTACCTGGTCTCCCAGGCTGCTGAAATGAAGAACTTTAACCTGATAATGAGATAATAGAAAAGCCACTACTTCGATAGGGGTGGGGGTTACTATAAAGAGGCCCCTTGCACTGTCAGAGCTTCCTCTCAGTAGCCTCTAAAAAGCAGTTTAAATTTTATTTCTTCCCATCTGATTTTGAAAAAACAGTCAAATGTGATTATAGCTGAGCTTTTTTTAAGTATATCATCTTCAAACAGGGTATTAAAATCTTGGAATTTAAAATCTCACAAGCTATGTATTTTGTTGCTTTTTAAAAAATCATGAAATGAGAATGATATAGATCAACAATAAATGAGAGTGAAATTGCCAGAGAGTTTATGAAGGGTATGATCCTTAATTAGAATGACATCCCTTCCCTTAGGCAATGCTCCGTAGACACTGCCAATACATTGAACAAGAACAGTTTAGTCGATCCATCAACATCCATTTACTGCCTGTTGCTGGGGACACAACAAGGTGGAAGGGATGGCCCAGCACCCTTGAGACCTTATAGTCTAGTCTGAGACGCTGGGAGGGGATTGAACAAAAGCGAGGACCCGTGGTGGTGCAGTGGTAACCCGACTGGACCCACATTGGGAAGGTCCTAGGTTCACATCCTGGAACCTCTCTGAGCACTCCAGGCACACACACACATGCTATGATCTAGGCTGATTGAGATGTAGGGAGGATTATAGTACATGAACCGAGTGGTGGGACCTGTTTCTCTGTCTGTCCTTGTAGAAAAAAATAAATAAATGACCTTAAAAAAAAATAAAAAGGAGCTGGCAGGTGGTGTGGTGGTTAAGGTGCTGGACTCCCATGTGGCCCACCATAGTTCAAGTCCCAGACCTGGCAGCTTGCTTTCTCACTTTCCATCTCTCTTTCTCTCTGTTTCTTCCTGGTAAAAAAAAAAAAAAAAAAAAAAAAAAAGTAATAAATAGAATTAAATAAATAATTCTTTTAAAAGATTTAAAAAGAAGATACCTTCACCAAAAGTTTGCCAACCAAAGCAACATTGCTGGATACCACACAAATGTGCCAGGCATTCTGGGAGAGGCTATGGAGGGATGGGTCAGAAGTGGTGAGGGGGGAGCAGGAAGACTTTTCAAAGGGAACGAGACTTCACCTAGGCTGTGAGGATGGAAAGAATTTAGACAGTGAGCAGGTGGACTTTCTGGGTGAGGATATAGAATAAATGTGTATGTTCTATTTAGGCAAATGAAGTTTATAATTAGCCAGATTCAAATACCCTCACGCTTTTCAACATATAAAGAGAAAAATGTGTTGCTCAACTTGGAAATTAGCAGAGAAACACTTGGGTCTGCTGTTTGGGGCCTGTGTCTCTCCGTCAAAGTTCAGCCAAGGTCATACAGGAGTAAATGTCCACTACATTCACTCTAATAAGATGTTCCAATTAAAGCCCTAATATGCTGTCATAACAGCACAAATTTTATTAAAACCATCCACTGTAACTTAAGTTTTGAGATGAATGGATTTTCTAAGAAAGCAACAATATTATGCCACAGTGGTAAAATCCCAAGAAGGAGAAAAACAACACAGAGTTCATACTGTGAAGCAGTGGTTGGCAACCCTGGCTTCATTTTAGAATTATCTGGGGAGCCTTCAAAAATACCAATGCTTGGGCTACACCTCATACCAATTAAATCACAGCCCCTGGGGCATCAGTATTTAAATTAAAAATACCAGTGATTCTAATTCATTCTCTCGACAAATATTTTCTGAGTGCCTACCACAAACCACGCATTGTTCTGATGGTAAAATGGTGAACCAAATAGACCCTCCCTGTCCCATCCAAAAAAAATACCCTCATACGTTTTACTTTGTAACAGGAAGGAGCAAGTAGACAAGCAAATTAAGTTGGTAAAATAGACACGTTAACAAACTGAACACAGGTCCAGCAAGTGGCTTGGAGGTTAAGGCACTAGAGTCCATACAGCTGACTGCAGGGTTGGAGTTCCACATCCGGTAACCTGAAAATCACACCAGGTGCATGTGTGTGCATGGCCAAAATCCTGAGAAGGGACGGCAGCATGGCCATGCTCCCCACCTGGGAAGATCATTTCTCTCTCTCTTTTTTGGGGAGTGTACTTGCTCTATAACAAAAAACAAACAAACCTAATAAAGTGGGGCAGGCCCCATAGCAGAGCAGTTGAGTGCTGTGTGTGCAGAAAGCTGGATCCCATATGGCCAATTGTGGTTTGAATCTCCGTCCTAGACGCTGGAAAAACTTCCGGGGTGCATGTGAGTGCATGGCTCAAACCCTGACTGAATGTGAAAATGGACAAGAGACTGCACCATGACCATGCCCTATTGAGGGACGCTTTCTCTCTCTCTGGCAAGTGCATGTGCCCTTTGGCAGCTGGAAAAAAAAAAAAATAAAAAGCTGACAACATACTGAGGAGACAATAAAGCTGAGAAGGTAGATATGAAGTCTCGGGATGGAGTGCAGTGGCACAGGAGACTTTACCAAGGGTGACCTTTGAATTAAGACTTGAAGAAGGTGAGGGAGAACTCAGCCACCTGAAGGAAGAGCATTCCAGGGAAAGAGAACAGCAATTACAATGGCCCTGAGTCTGTAGTACACCAGCGTAGCTAGAATTGAAAGACTGCGAGTGATAAAGTCAGGCCGAACAGTGGCATGGTGGTCTAGACAGCTGAATTCCACGTGGCTGACAGCATGGTTTGAATCCTGGACCCAGGTGAAAAACACATTGGGCCTAGGACCATCAGATGGCATAATGGTTACGTTGCTTGACTCCCACGTGGCCAACTGCAATTTGAGTCCCTGACCTAGTGGCTTGAAACTCATGACAGGTGCATGTGCATATGCACCCAAGATCCTGAGAGGAGAATGGAAAAGAAAGGATTGTGGCATGGCTATCCTCCCTGGGGTGTGATTTCTTGCTTTCTGTCTTTCTGTTTCTCTTGGTCTCTCCAGGGAGCGCCTGTACCTATAGCAAAAATCTCTCAAAAGAAGAAAGAAGAAAAAGAGAAAGGAAGGAAGGAAGGAAGGAAGGAAGGGAGGGAGGGAGGGAGGGAGGGAGGGAGGGAGGGAGGGAGGGAGGAAGGAAGGAAGGAAGGAAGGAAGGAAGGAAGGAAGGAAGGAAGAAAGAAAGAAAGAAAGAAAGAAAGAAAGAAAGAAAGAAAGAAAGAAAGAGAATGAGAGAAGAAACATACTGGGAATGAGTGCATGTGTGTACATGCCCCAAATCCCAAGAGAAAAATGGAGGAAAAGGAAGGAATTGTGTCATCGTCAACCCCCCCAGGAGGTGATTTTTCACTTTCTTTTTCTCTCTGGTGAGTGAATGCACCCTATTGCAAATTTTTAAAAAGAGTCTGGCTTTTACTTTGAGATGGGAAGCTACTGGGAAGGTCTGAGCAGAGAATTGACATGAAATTACTTATATTTTACTGGACTTATTCTGGCTGCTTGGTTGAAAACAGTCTATGAGGAGAAAGGAAAAGCATAGCAATTGAAAAATTCTTAAAATAATTCAGTTAAGAGATGAAGATAGCTTGAATAAGGGGAGAAATGATGAACAGTGGTTAGATAGATTCTAGATTTTTTATTTTGAGAGAGTTTTTTTTAGAATTATTTAATTTGATTTATTATTATTTTTAAAATTTTTTTTCTATAGAGCACATGTGCTCATCAGAGAGATACAGAGAGAGAGGAAGAGTTAGAAAGCAAGCCACCAGGTCCAGGATGCAAACCTCAGTTGGCATGTGTGAGTCCATCACTCCGACCTCCACACCACCAGCTGGCCCCTAGAGAGAGATTTTTGCTATAGAGCACATGCACTCACTGGGGAGACAGAAAGTGAGAAATCACTTCCCAGGGGGGATGGCCATGCCACAATCCCTTCTCCTCCATTCTCCTCTTGGGATTTTGGGTAAGCCCACACGTGTGCCCAGTGTGAATTTTAAGCCATTCGATCTGGGACTTGAACCACGGTGAACTACATAGGAGTCCAGTGACGTAACAATTATGTCATGTACTGGTCCCAGATTCTAGATATGTTTTAAAGAGCTAAGCAGAGATGGCGCATCTGGAAGGGACAGGGTGGGCATCAGGAATTCAGTGTTAGATGGGACAGTTTGAGATGACCTTCAGACCTTCAGCGGCGATGCCGAGGAGGTAATTACGTACTCAAGCAGATGAGATGGCGGTATACCAGCTTACAAATGGCATATAAAGCCTTGAGAATGACTGACATGACGGATAGGAATCACAGAAAAGAAGCTTAAGTACTGAGTTCAGGACCCTCCAACATTAGGAGGTCACAGAGAAGACAGACACCCAAGGGAGAACTGCTGCTGGTACACAAGGAGAAACACCTAGAGAGTTTGGTGTTCAGAGAACCAAGGTACAGTCAGTTTCAAGGACAAAGGAGGGATGAACTGTGTGTGTCAAATGCTTTGAAAGCTCAAATAAAAGGCTCAGAATTGTTTCTTGGCCTTAGCAAATGTGGACATCATTAGTGACCTTGATAACAGCAGTTTATAGTGGACAGTGGGGTGGAAAACCACTTTCAAAGGGGTCATGTTCTTCAAGACTTAGTTTAAAACATACTGAATGTTTGTCTTCCCTACTAGAATCTAAGGGTCTAGCACATAAAGGGCTCAAATAAATACTTGGTTTACTGATGAAATGAATGCGACTGTACAAGTACAATGTTCTTAAGGTAGCCATGCAGTCATCTAAAATAGTCAGTGTGGTCATCTTTCCATTTGGAAAAAAAATTGTTTATGAAAGGATAAATCTCTTTGAATTTAATTATAGAGAGCACTTATGTACACATGGAGGGAGGAGCACTTTTTTTTTTTTTAATTTTAACTTTTGGTATAAGATACATGTGCTCACCAGGGAGAGACAGAGGGAGAGGGAAACTGAGAAATCACCCTCCAGGGGAATGGCCATGATGCAATCCCTTCTCCTCTCAGGATTTTGGGCATGCACACACATTGTTTCAAGCTGACTGGGATCCCAGCCCTTGGTTGGCCATGTGGCTTCTAGCACTGCAGTTCAGTTTGCTATTGACAGCACCACCATGCTGGGCCTGGAAAGATAACTCTTAAGAGGTTTCTGTCAGGAGATTCATCTTCCTGTACATCCTAAGTCAAAACTAGCACTACCTCTCAGATTTCCTACCTCTCGCAATAGAGTATATGTTGCTGAAGGGCAGGACCATTTCAGAATTTGGGGATCTTCACAAATAAGCTATAAGGATGACCTGAAGTATAGTCCAGGTTCTTCTCTGCAACCCAAACCTACTGGTCTGACACTAATTCATTCATTTAAAAACTCTTCATGAAAGGTTTACTGTTACAGGTACTACATTAGATGTTGAGTCACAGCGTCAGATGGTATAATCTATGCCTAGAAAACCTTCCAGTCTAATGTCTCTGACCCACAGGCATACACGCAAGATGTGACTCTGGCTCACTTTGGACTGCAATTCACATCCTCAACCAAACCCATAGGCAAAGGAGCACAATGTCACACATCCCCCATTTCACTCAGTCCCAGAAAGATATGAGCAAATATACCAAGGGAGATCTTAGTCAGTTCCAAGTCCCGAACAAAAGTGAGGTCCAGGAGGACCTTTTCTATGTTCTGTTCTCCATTTTTCCTCCTCTTGAGCCCAGAAGACAGTTAAACAATTTGATAGGATTGATAAATCAAAGACACCTAAATTTTATTGTACTACTTATGCATAGAATATGAACTCAATAAATCTTTCCTCTATGTAGTGCATACCAAATAAATACTAGTTGAATGAAAAGGAAAACAAAAAAGTTGGTTTGGGAGTATTGAGGACAAAGTATAAGCTCTAGGAGAAAAGTAAGTGTCCCATGGAGAGGAAAATATTGTGTCCTTCAAATGTTTGCTGAGCTTTCACAGTTTTCAGTGGCTTTATAGGAGGCTATCCACCTCCTGTCTGCAGGACTGCCATTGTTACAAAAGCTTCCATGCTGTGTCAAGATGATGATAACAGTTGAGGGAGTTATTTAAAGATAGTAAGTCAGGCCCAAACATGGTGGTTCAAGCAGTAGGACACTGCTGTTTAAGACTAGAGTCACATGGGAGGCCCAGATTCAGATCCTGGACCAACCAGAATAGGCCATAGCACCCACTTGAAATTCTGGCTCAATGGGAGGCTCAGGCAGAGAACTGCAACAGCTATATCTGGTCAAAAATACCTCTCCCTCTCTCTCTCTTTCTCTCTCTCTCTTTTCTCCACACCCCTTTATGCTGTGTCTCATTCAAAAAAAAAAAAAGAAAAAGAAAAAGAAAGAAAGAAAGAAAGAAAGAAAGAAAGAAAGAAAGAAAGGAAGAAAGAATAAATCTAAACATCTTAGTTTGCAGGTTCCAGCATGGATTTTAACACTGGAAACTGGGAAGCACCTCTTACTCCAAATAAAACCTGTAGTGGATGATGATATTCTGCATAAGAATAGCACATAAAATTCAGGCCAGCCAGTGGTATGGTGGTTAGGGTAGCTGGATCCTACATGGCCAACTTCATGGTTTGAGTGGCTTGAAGAACACACTAGACATGTGCATGTGTGCCCAGAAATCCTGAAAGGAGAGAGAAATGGAGAAGGAATTGTGGTGTGACCATTTCCCATGAGGATGCTTTCTCATTTTCCTTCTCTCCTTGTCTCTGGGGAGCACATGAACCCTCTAGCAAACTTAAAAATAAAATAAAATAAATCATCCCAGGTTCCATTGTGATTACCCACCTGCCTATAAACAGGAACAATGAGCAGCTCCTCTCTGGTTTATGCTAAAAATAAAGGTTACTGCCAATGAGTGACACTTTACATGCACAACCCTCGGGCAAAGTTCTGGTTACCATAGCAAACCCCCCACTCATGACAGCAGAGGTGAAATGCATGACGTATCAAATGGCTAGTGCTCTGCCTTCCTTCAGAAAGCAGCTATATTTGCCAGATACACTAATCAGTCGCTCTACACCTTTCTACAAAGAAAACCCCCACCTACATTTGTCACAATTACTATTTGCCTAAAATAGTTTTGTCTGATGCTTATTTACTTGGAGGCTGATATAATTCCCAAAATGAAACTTTTTTTTTTCATTGCCAGAAGGTACATGAGAGAGAGAAAGCATCCCCCAATGGGGTGTGATCATGCTGTAATTTCATCTCCTCCATTTCTCTATCCAATCAAGATTTTGGGCATGCACACACATGCACCTATCATGTTTCCCAAGCCTCTAGTAAGTACTTAGATTCAAACTGTGGTTAGCCATGTGGGTTCTGACTCCCTTAACTACTGTGCTATAGGTCAGCACCAGATGGAACTTATTTTTAAAAGGAGGTCCAACAACAGGGAAGAAAACAATAAAAATTGCTTCCTTATTCTCCCCAGTATGTGAATTTGGAGACTCATATCTGGCAAGAACTCATATTTTGTCTTCTTTCATGACTGGCTCAAAGCTAGTGACAGAGAAATAGACCACCAGTCTTTTAGTAAGACCCAACCTCTTTCTCTCCCTAGGGCTTTATCAACTGTAAAGAGAAGTGGATGCAGAAAAGACCAAACTAGGGACCAGCAGTTGGCATAATGGCTATGTCGCTGGACTCCCATGCAGTCAACCATGGTTTGAGTCCCAGACCAGATGGCTTAAACTCATGCTGGGCACGTGTGTGTACATGCTCAAGATCCAGAGAAGAGAATGGAGAAGGGATTGCAGCATGGCCACCCTTTCTGGGGTGTGATTTCTCGCTTTCTGTCTGTCTCTCTCTCTGTCTTTCTGGTGAGCGCACATGCCCTATACCAGAAACTTCCCCCTCCCCAATAAAAAAAGAAAGAAAGAAAAGACCAAACCTAAAGGTGTTTGTATAAAAGGAAAACCAGGAAGAGGAAGCCTCAGGGCTTCTTCTGAATAAAAGTAAAGTTTACTCCTGCATATGAGGACTCAGCGTGGTCATCTCTGCTTTTCCTTTAAGGATTCAAAGAAACCTTGTCTCTAGAGCACAGAAAGTTTTGAATCTCAAAGTCCCAAAGTGGAGAAAAGATAATGAATTTCTTAGTGCCTCAAGGCTAAGTCCCTGGCCAACTTTCAAAAAAATATTAGAGGACCACAAGAAGCTCATAAAGAAGAAAGAAAGAAGGAAAGAAAGAAAGAAAGAAAGAAAGAAAGAAAGAAAGAAAGAAAGAAAGAAAGAAAGAAAGAAAGAAAGAAAGAAAGAAAGAGGGAGGGAGGGAGGGAGGGAGGGAGGAAGAGAAAGAGAAAGAGAAAGAGAAAGAGAAAGAGAAAGAGAAAGAGAAAGAGAAAGAGAAAGAGAAAGAGAAGAGAAGAGAGACTCAAGAAAACTCAGAGACTTTAGGGTCCCTGGGAAGCTCCTGCCTCTTAGCGATTCTGTATGGAACAGTGCTTGAGAACACAGAAGGCAGAGCCATCTGGATTAAAATTCTTGCTCCAACTCTTAAAAGATGTGTAACCTCAGGCAAGTCACTTACTCTTTCTAAGTTTCTGAAAAAATAGGGATAACTGGGAACAAGGCCTTAACTGCTTTAAGTGCTTGATGTGTTCAACATATAGTTGTTGTGTATCTACTATATACCAGTACTGCTGTCAGCACTTGAGACACACAGACCAAACAAGGTCTTCACTTTAGTGGCGCTTACATTTCAATAGGTAAGAAAAATAATCAAAGACTTACTGTTTTTTTTGGTTTCTTTTGTTAAAGGGTATGTGTCCTCACCAGAGAGACAGACAGAGGGTACGGACAAGAAAAAGCACCCCCTTTTGGAAAACAGTCACACCATAATCCTTTCTCCTTTATTTCTCCTTCATGTTGGAATTTGGAACATGCACATGTGTGTGTACACATGCCCAACATGTTATTCAAGCCATCAGGTCTGGGGTTTAAACCTCACTGTCAGCCATATGAGATCTGGCCCTAAAGACTGTTTAAACAGAACAGCAGTCATGGGTAGAAGACCTGAGGGTGGCCATTTTAGATCTGTCAGTGGGGAAGACACCTGTGAAGATCTGGGGAAAGAAGATTCCAAGAAGAGGGCGGGCCTGATATGAGACAGGACATGATATGCTCCAGAAGCGGAAGAAGGATGGTATGTCTAGGCACACAGTGAAGGCAATGAGAGGGAAGAGAGAAAGTTATGGGAGGGGTGGGTCAGGGCCAGTGGCCTGGATTGTGCCCGTATGGCAACAAGAAATCCAGTTTTAAGCTAGAGAGTGACCTGACTTAATCTGTATTTTATTTTTCTTGGAGTTATACTGACATTTAAACTTTAAAAAAAAAAATTTTGGGGGGGGGAGTGTTTGCTATAGGTCACGTGTGTTCACCAGAAAGACAGAGAGAGACAGAGAGACAGAAAGTGAGAAATCACCCCTCCCCTCTGGGGCGATGGCCACACAGCAATCCCTTCTCCTCTAATCTTCTCTGGGGATCTTAGGAATGCACACACACTCACCCGGTGTAAGTTTAAGCCACCAGGTTCGGGACTCAAACCGCAGTTGACTACATGGGAGTCCAGCGACATAGCCATTATACCAACTGCTGGTCCCAAACTGTAAAAAAAATTTAATTGACACATAATAATTGTACATCCTTACGAGTTACTGCGTAGTAATTTGATACATGCATACACTATGTAATGCTTAAAACAGGAAAATTAGCCTATCATTTGCCTCAAACATTTATTATTTCTTTGTGTTGGGGACATTCAAAATCTTCCCTTCTAGTATTTTGAAATATACAATAAACTATTGTTAAATATAGTCACCTTACTATTGAACACTAGAAATTAATTCTCCTAACTCTACTTTTATATCTGTTTGCCAATCCTACCCTATCTCCTCCTCTTAAGCAGCCTCTCTGGTAACCCCTATTCTATTCTTTGCTTCTATGAAATCAATATTTTTTAGGGTTCACATATAAGTGAGTAACATTTGTCTTTCTGTGCCTGGCTTATTTCACTTGACATCATTTCTTCCAGGTTCATTCATGTAGCCACAAGTGAAGAGTTCCTTCTTTTTTATGGCTGAATAGTGTCCCATTGTATAATCCCAATCCCACTGTGTACATAGAGTCCACATTTTCTTTATCCAATTGTCTGCTGACAGACATTTAGTAGATTCTACACCTTGGCTATTGTGAATAGCGCTGCAATAAACACGGGGGGGTGGGGCAAGGATCTCCTTGATATACTTTTCTTTTGGATACAAATCCAGTAGTGGGTCGCTGGATCATGTGGTGGTTCTCTTTTTAGTTTTTCATGTTATTATATATTTGCCCAAATCTGTATAATGAAAACACCAAGAGTGGATCCTACTCTAAACTATGAACTTTGGATGATAGTGACATGTCAGTGTAGGTTCATCCATTGTAAACATGTACTATTCTGGTGGGGCATGCCGGTAATAAAGAAGTGGGAGCAGGAGGTATATGGGAAATCTGTACTTTTCTCTCAATTTGTCTATGAACCTAAAACTATTCTTTAAAAAGTTAAAAAACAAACAAACAAAAACTTTGACTTCTTAGAAGAGTAAGGATTTATGGGTCAAGAATGTCTTCAGGAGACCCAGTTAGAAGACTACTGCAGCAAGGGTCCAGGGACAAGATGGCAATAACTTTAACTAAAGTGACTGCCATGGAAGAGGGAAGAATAGGACTTATTCATGGATTTGTTTGCAGAGTGTGAGGAAAAGAAAAAAATAGTGATTTTCAGACCTTATAATGAGCCTTTGGATGGATGGTGGTACCAGTTAACGAGATGGAAGGAAGAGATAAAAAGAAATACCTAAGGAAGAAATACCATGATTTTGTTTTTGGTCATGGTAGGTTTGGGATACCTATAACACATCTATGTGGACAGGTTAAGTAGGAATGGGGCATACACTTCCAGAACTCAGGGGGGAGGTCATGGCTAGAGACATTAATTTGGGAGGCAATAGCACATATATGGTAGGTAAAGTTGAGGCTATTTAGACCTCCCTCGTAGGGAAAATGGCCAGAGAAGAAGACCCAACATCATGTCCTGGTACAACATCATAAAACAATAAATATTAGTTGTTTTTGTTATTTTTAATACAATGGAAAGGAGAATGTCAACTACTGTCATTAGCTTTGTTTCAGCCATCTATCTCTACATCCTGCCACCTACTCATACACTAAATAATCATTGAGCACACCTATTGAGAGACAGTAGAGGGCAGTAGCCAAGAATAGAGCCAGGTTGCTATATTTCAATGTCAGTTCCACCAGTTCCTAGCTGTGTAGTCTTGAAGAATTCACTTAATCATGTTGTATCACCATTTCTCCATTTGCAAAAGGAGCTGTGTTGGGTCGAACAGTGGCTTCCAAAAAGATATGTCCACATACCAGAACCTGTGAAGATAATCTTATTCGGCAAAAGGAGCTTTGCAGATGTAATTAGATTAAGGATCTCAAGATAGGATCATCCTGGATTATTCAAGTAGCCCTAAATCCAATGATAATTGTTCTTATAATAGATACATAAAGTAGAAGTATGCAGATATAAGAGAAGACAAAGCAGACGTATGGAGAAGGTGGTGTGAAGACAGGGCAAAGTCTGGAGTACAGCAGTCTCAAGAAAGGTTGACAGCCACTAGACATTGGGAGAGGTAAAGAGGGATTCTCCCCTAGAGCCTCCAGAGAGAGCATGGCCTTGCCAACACCTCTATTTCAGACTTCTGACCTCCAGAACTTTAGGAGAATAAATTTCTGTTGTTTGGAGCCAGTAAGTTTGTACTACTCTATTACGGCAGCCCCAGAAAACTAGCATGGGGGTAATAACAGTACGTACCTCATTGGGTTGTTATGCGAATTAAGAGTTAGCACGTATAAAGTGTCTAAGCGGTCCCTGCCAAATAGTAAACATTCATACAATTTTAATTTTTACCTGTATGCTAGACATTGAACTGGATCCTAAAGAACAAGGGAAAAAGTACCTCTTCAGAGATCCTTAAGATGGCGCCCAGGAAGTTGAGCAAGTGTGGGACCAAAAGGTGGGAAGGGTGCTCAGGGGCCCATCTTCCAGTTCCCCAAACTGCTGACCATCACTCCATTGCAGTCACGAATAAGGAAATCAATCAGCCTTACATCTGCTCATGTTTTTAAGGTGGAGTAGTAGGGCCAGAAGGGGGTTAACGCAGTCCTTCACGGTACCTTCCTCACTGCACACCATCTCACAGCCTGCTGTCTCTTGAGAATCCAGACTGGTGAGGACACTTGGAGCACATTTTCTGGGGACAGCTGTCTCTTCTTTCAGCCTAATAATACTGGGAATAACAGTGACCAGGGCGGGGTAGGAGTGGAGAGTGAACAGTGGCAAACTATAGAGGAAAGTGACACCAATTTCAAATGCTGAGTGATTTTATAATAATATTTGCATGGCTGCTTTAGCCTTAGAAGTTAATTTTCTTCACCAGGAGACCCATATAGCACAATCTCATTTTACTCAAATCTCCATAAAAGACATCATGCCAAAAAGAGGGGAGGAGGAGGGAATCCAACTGAAACAGCTGAAATCAGGCATTTTATAAGTATCCATTGGCCAACATACAAAAATGTAAAGAGTTTATTGACATTTTGCTTTATTAAACTTGGCTCCATTCTCATCTTCTTAGGTGTGGAAAAAGAAATGTTCGAACACTTGAAGAGAATTTGTGATTCTATTTGATCATGTGCGTACAAGCTTAAGAGGTGTCAGGGCCCACTTGGTATTACAGGTATGGAGGGGTCAGGTGATTGAAGACACTTCTAGTGGAATTACAGTGACATCCTAAGTCGTGTACGCAGGACAAGCCAGGTTCACCTTAGTCAGGCGATTGAAAAGTGCTGGCTTTTCAGGAAAGGACAAAAGAATCGGTGTTCATTCCGTTTTCTCCCTAGGTATCCCAAGATCTCTTAAAGAAGCACTGTGGTCAGACAAGACCCAGGAGGACCAAGCTCACTGGCACCTTCTCTCCTCCCTCCAGCTAGAAGCCTGGAGGTTTCTGCAGTTTACCACACTCCCCCTGTTGAGTACAGCATGATCCAAAATTACTGTCTCTTCCACCCTCCTCCCAGTACAACTTCTACTATCTCAGTGGGCAGGACCCAGCCAGGAGCCAACTCTGGATTTCCATGAACTAAGTATACCCCTGCTCGTGGTAGGAATCCATTCTGCATTGTATGAGTGCTTCTTTATTTTTAGCAAAGCAGGATGATCACTGTTCTGAAGCCAGAACAACAGGGCAGTGTGTTTTAACTTGGCTGATTCGGCTGAGGTAGCAGAGTTAAAGTCTAGTGCTTGCAAAGCCGAGTACTAGAGGTGTCCAAGTGTTGATAAAATGAGACCAGGACTCACTCAGCTCAAATCCATTTCCACTCCTGCTAAAACACTTCAAAGGACCCAGACTGGGGCATCATTCTGTTAGGGCCCAATACACCATGGAAGCCAATCCTCAGGAAGCCGTCAAAACACCACAGATCCTATCTGGAATGAGCTAGATTTACCGTAACCTGAAGGCAAGGGATTAGATTATGCTCTTTAAAGGACTTGCAGATGATTAAGAGTTTGTGATTTTTAAATCCTCTCTTGGATATCTGGGAATTTCAGGCTGCTTCGGAAAACAAAACTTCCCCTATCTCTGTCTCCTTGCTGTTATTTCAGCCAATATTTCTTGCAACAATAGTATGTTCAAAATTAGTCCTCTACATGCTTAAAGTCAGTTACACCAACCTTGCTTTTCTAAAACCTAGTCCTGTGTCCTAGAGTGCTTGATGAACCACAGAAACATTCTATAGCCTAAAACAAATAATCCAAGAATAATTTAATCGGCCAGCTGTTCAAAGCTATGTGATTTCATTAGATTGCTTCATAAAAAGAGTTAAGAAGCTTAAGTTTCTGATTTTCTGCAAGTTAATAGCCCAACCACTGTTCACTTAGAATGTATTCATGTAGGTAATGCAGTCACAAACAGTCAGGACCTCTCAGGAATGGGGACAGTTCCCCTGCCGGCTGCAAGAGATGCTATTGGCATCTGAGGGAGGCCACAGCCAGGGCCAGGCCTCTTCCCGGAGCTGAGAGACTTAAAATGTGTTTTTTCCACACACTTAGTGTCTTAACAAGTCATCTCTCGGCTCAGCCTTATCAGACCACAAAGGACCTCTTCAACTATTGAGGTTTCAAGCCGTAAATGCTCCCAGTGTTTTCTTGAACCCATTTGTAAACAGAATGCAGAACTTTTAGCTCATCGACAATCAGATTGAATGAGATGACCTACCTGGCTTTGAATCTTCCTACTGCCCAGAATCTATGAGAAACACATTCTTTCCCAAGTCTATCTTCCTCCTATTTCTAGAATATGGATATTATGAAATCAAGAATTTAAAATCGGGGATGGACAGTGGCACAACATAAAACACAATGCTCTGTGAGGCTGACCCACATGAGAAGAAGGTTCTGGGGTTTGCATCAGAGACTCTCTGAGTATGCCCATATTCCAAGGCCAGCTGAAGTTGGGGAGTAAATTTAAAAATTTTAAGTGCCAAAAAGGGACACTGTATATGCAAACAACATGTCGAAAGAACAACATAATCTAGGTGGAATATAAAGAATGGGAAAAATGTTTTCTATACTTTTGGTTCTTTAAACAACATCTCACTTAATTTGGCACATGTCTGTTGAGTGTTTAGTAAATGAAGTGCTCCTTTCTTCCCTTCTTCACTAGTAAGTGAGAATATTTATCCCATCTTTGTAAGCAGAATCAAAGACCCATTAATAAAACCAAGGGATACAAAGGCTTAATTCTTCCTCTTCCACCTACATCTAGTACCACTGACGCTGAAAGACAACAGTTCTCCCGATCAAGCCACCGTGGATTGTGATTCTGGTTCCATGTTCTCTTTTTTTGAGGAAGTCTCAGTGTCCTCAAATGCAGGAACTGGGACGTGTGAATGTACCGGTCTCTTCTAAACCACAGGTGACGGGGAGACTTTGGGTTCTCCCTGTTCTGGGCAGAGAGATCTTTGCTGGATCTTTGCATAAGAGAGAGCAATGAAATACAGTGTAGACACCGCAAGGAGCCAGCAGATGAAAAGGCAAACACTCCAAAGATTTGTGTGAAAGGTGCCAACAGGGAGGCCAGACTGCTCAGAGCCGTCCAAAGCTTGGCATCCAGAGCTGAAAGAAGCTTCTGTTGAATCTGCTGAGAAGTCTGTCTTCTACAGTCAACTGGGCTTGCACTGACAGGTGAGTCGTTTATTAATTTCTCAACACTGTTGAAAAGGACCCACTATGCACTAGACATTGGCATTGAGGGACTTGCATACACACTTCAGAGTCTCTTTTGACTCCTCCTAAGAACCTGGGAAGTTCCAGGTTGTACCAGTTTTACACAAGAGCAGACAGAGGCTCTGAAATTTCCAATGATCTGGCCAGCGAGAAGTTCTCTATACTACTAGGACCCCAGCCAAAGTCTCCAACCCATTCAGGAATTCCTCCGTTCCCTCCTGGCTGCCTCAGATGGTGCCAGGTGCCAGATTCACCTCCCCTGCCCCCAGTCTCCCAGCCTCATGAAGTGTCCTCCCAGCTCTCAGCAATGGCTCCTCTTGTTTTAGTGAGAAGACCTACCATGTCCTTCTCCGGCGGCATGGCAGCCTCGCTCTCTGCAATGTCTCACCCAACCTCTACTTCCTCCTGCCTCCAGGGAAGGCAGATGCTAGCCTTCCCCTGCACTTGGTTGTCTCTGGCCTCTTTCCTCCCAAACAGCCCTCACCTTGCTTTGCATTTTCTTCCACTTCTCTTTTGTTTACTGAACATTCCTGGGAATGGGCATTGGAGGACACTTCTGAATAAACCTCCCCTCATTGCTACCACCTCCTCAAAATACTCTGGATTATTTTTAACCAGCATATTGTGAATCCAATATTCTATGCTTTCCAGTTATACCAATAACTTTCTTCTTTATCCCTTGCAACCCGGCTCCGCTGCCATCTGTCACAGTCACTGTCCTCAGTCTCTGTCAATGACCTTTTCTCATCATCCTTCTGGGTGCCCGCCCTTCTCAGCCTTTCCCACCACTGACCTGTCTGCCCTCCGCCTTTGGGCTTGCCTGCCTAGCTCTTCTTACCCTCAAAACACAGCTCTGTCCTCAGCATCCTGCTTGGCGCTGCATGGACCCTTGTGAGGGCAGAAGGAATTAAAAACTGTTGTGTCTCCCAGTCTGTTCTTTCTCTCTCTTTCTTTCTTTCTTTCTTTCTTTCTTTCTTTCTTTCTTTCTTTCTTTCTTTCTTTCTTTCTTTCTTTCTCTCTCTCTCTCTCTCTCTCTCTCTCTCTCTCTCTCTCTCTTTCTGTCTTTCTTTCTTTCTTTCTTTCTTTCTTTCTTTCTTTCTTTCTTTCTTTCTTTCTTTCTTTCTTTCTTTCTTTCTTTCTTGATATTTGCCATAATGAGTGTGTGTTTGCCAGAGAGATGGTGAGAGGGAAAGTGAGAAATCACCCCCCAGGGGGGAAAGGCACACCACAATCTCTTCTCTTTCATTTTCCTCCTAGGATTTTGGGCATGCATACACACGGACCCAGTGTGATTTTCAAACCACCAGGTCCGGAACTTGAACCATGGTTGGTTATGTGGGAGTCCAACACCTTACCACCGCACTACCTGCTGGCCCTAAGTCTGCCTTCTTTTTTTTTTTTTTTTTTTTTTGGAGAGGTTTGTGCTATAGGGTGTGTGCACTCACCAGAAAGACAGAGAGACAGAAAGTGAGAAATTACCCTTCCAAGGGGGGATGGCCACATTGCAATCCCTTCTCCTCCATTCTCCTCTTGGAATCTTGGGCACACACACACATGTGCCTGGTGTGAGTTTAAGCCACCGGATCTGGGACTTGAACTGCAGTCAACTACATGAGAGTCCAGCGACATAGCCATTACGTCAATTGCTGGTCCCGAGTCTGCCCTCTTTAAGAGATTCAGCCTGTCCTTGAATTTGGTCCTATCTTCTGAGGATTCACCTCCATTGGGAGTTTGCCCCTTGTGACTGGTGCAGTAGGAGGGACCTAGGGCCACTTCCCAACAGAGATGGCACCAGCACCATGGTCACAGTCACTCAGGTCCATATGATCTGAGCCAAGGGAATATCTGCAGCTCTGTGTTATCTTGTCCAGCCCATCAGGCCTGGCGCCTCCAAGTCAGGGTTGGGTCAACACTGGACAACACCCTAGAGGCAATCAGTCCTTGGGTGTGGGACTGTGGTGTTCTCTCTTCCTATTCTGTCTGTTCTTCCTTTCTAACCTGAGGAAGTTTATGGGCAATTGGTCCAGGCCTTATCTGGACCAGGGAATGAGATAAGGTCCTAGAGAAAAAGGCCCAGCACAGTGTGATGAGTGAGCTAGCAGAGCTCTGCAAGAGCACAGTGATGGTCCAAAGGACTGCTCAGTCTCTCTCAAGAATTTAAGGAGAAGGAGACTCTGGAGATGGATCTTGAAGAATAAGCAGTTCATCAGGAGGACCAGGCAGAGAGGTTATGACAGGACCCAATCCTACCACTGCCACCCAAGAAAAACAGCTTTGCAAAGGCAAAGATAGGCCAAGAGGTATAAGTGCGTGCGTGTGTGTGTGTGCGCGCATGCACGTACGTGTGTCTTGAGGGATGGTAAGAGATGTTTGAGGAGTGAGGAGACATATAGGATTTGGAATTTCTCCATAGGTCCTGGGAGTCCCTGATAGGTTTTTACCAGAAGAGGTAAATAGACTTCTGAATGTTTATATGTGAGAGGACTGAGAAAGAAATCTGGATTTCTCCAGGGTTCTTGATGGTCAGATTTTAAACCCCAATGCCCTATTCGGACCACTGTGTACTCATGACCATAAACTACAGACGATCTTTGTTTCTTCTCCAAATCCAGAGCCAACCAGTGCCCACACCTCAAGGCCATGTCTATGAGTCTGTCTTCCCTAGCCTGCTGTCACTCACAGCTTGTCCCTTCACTACCTCCCTCAACCTCATGGGGCTCCTCCCCCTCACCCCTCCCCAGTCCCATGCTGCAAGCAATCAGATTTACCACCCTGAAGCACATATTTGATCATGACAGCCACTTGCAAAAATCCCAGACAGGAGCCAGATGTTGGTGCGGTGATAAAACGTCCCACTCTACAAGGCTGACCCACATGGGAAGATTGAGGTCTGTATCTGGAGCCCTGTCTGAATATGCCGGGATGCACATGCCAGGGATCCAGGGCTGGCTGAGGCTGTGGGTGGATCCCAGCGTCAAGGCCCTCTGGAGGTTCTCTCTCCTCTCCCCTCTTTGTCTCGCTTACTCATGGAAGACGTAAATAAACTTTAAAAAAAAAAATCCCAGAGTTGATCCTCTGGCCTAGTGGTTAAGGGTGGTGGATCCCACATGACATGGTTTGAATCTCAGCCCCGACAGCTTAAAAACATGTCAGGCACACGTGCATGAGTGCATCTTGACAGGATAGAGAAGTGGAAGAGAAAGGATTGTGGTGTGACCTTACCCCACAGTGAGGGAGAGATGCTGGAAAACACACACGCTCTGTAGCTTAAAAAAATAAACACACACACACACACAGACACACACGCACACACAAACATCTCCTGAAATCTGGGAAAGTAAGTTCCTCCAAATCCTTAGCTGAGCGTCTTCCTCCACAGCGCTTTTAAGGCCCTGGTTCTAAGTCAGGTTGAACCTCTGCAAGCACTTCATCTACCTAGGACCTCCTACACAAAGCCTTTCAAATGGCCTCCATCAATAGTGACCTCTTTCTCCCCTGTTCCCAAGAGGTTCTATTGGAACCATTCTTCAGGTGCTTCATTCATTCCATCATCCCTTCATTTGCTCATCCAGTAAACACAAGGGCCCACCACATGCCACATGTGCACTGGTTGGCATCACAGTACTCACCGTACTTCTCTCACTTCTCCTGCCAGACTGAAACTGAGACAGCAGGGGAAGGAGCCTCCTCCATCCACGCACGTTCCCTGGAACCTTCGCGCCAGTCCCCCCACCCCTCCAGCAAACCACAGGTACTCCAAAAATAAAATGATTCAAATGAATAGAGAAATGATCACAAGTTTCCTTAAATAGTAAACTGCTGGAAAGAGCATGCAAAATCAATGCTGATGATAGATTTCAAGTACAATTCAATATTTTTCCAGGAGCATATTAACTATGTCAAGGGAGTTACATTTATAAACTTTACATGACTCTGATTCTTCCCCTCCCAGTACCTGCCACCCCCTCGCTCCTACACCTATCCCCCACAATACACAGACACACACACACACACACACACACACACACGCCTTGCTAGTTATTCTAGGAGCAACAGCTCTTGGCCCATCCTAATGGAAGAAGGAACTGCTCAAGGCAGAATAGCCACCTACAGCCAGGGGTGTGTTCTGAGACATTCTACTCTGCCCCCACCAGCAACTTCCCACACCACACCTGCCAACCTGAACCTCCCTGACCCCCATCCCAAAGTGAAAGACCAGAAAAGCTGGCCCAGCAGGCAGCTATAGCCCAAGCCCAGAGCAGACCCTGCGGAGGACCCCGACAGAGGAGGAGCCCTGGAGACCCAGAGGAGCTTTCTGCCAGGCAGATACAGAGCTCAGGGACGGCTTCCTGCAGCTTCACCTTGATTTGTCAGGGGAAACACATCCACTGGAGGGACCCTACCTTTGAGAGAGCAAGAGGCCAAGCCAGCTGCAGGGGTAGAACCAGACCCAACTCCAGCCCCCCTTAACCCCCCCTCCCCCTCAACTGCCCAGCCTCCTGCCAGCAGGTCTGGGGCTCTGGAATGCCTTCCTGTCTGGCATATCACTCTCTGCCACCAGTCCATGCCAGACCCCAGTCCTCTTCACACTCCAAGGTCCCTTATCAAGGTCTCTGCACAGATCAGGGCTGTAAGGACAGGCTTCTGACAAACTCCTGCCAGAGGTCCCGGACCTTCTCCCTATTCAGTTCTGCCTTGTGTTTTAATGGATTTTCCAAGCAGCTGGGAAGACTAGCACCTTGCGAAGACTTAAAATGCAAACGCGAACGAGAGAGAGAGAGAAAGGGAAAGAGAGGGGGGGGGGAGAGATAGAGCGGGGGGGGGGGGGGGGAGAGAGAGAGAGAGAGAGAGAGAGAGAGAGAGAGAGACGACAAGCGCCAAGACCAGGTTTTAGAAGAACTCGACTTCGAAGGGAGAGCTGGTTTCCCTAGCCGTGCGTTCCCCATCTCTCTGGCAGATGCCAATAAACCTTCCCAAAGATGCCCTTGCTCTTTGCGCGCCCCACTCGCTCCCTTGCCCCTTGTCTTGTCCCGGGCCAGGGATCGGGCGAGGTATAAGGAAGAGCGGGAGGGCAGTCCCCAAGGCAGTACCTGAGGCCGGAATACCTGAGCACGAGGCGACGGCCTAGGAACAGGGACTGGCGGCGCGCGGGGGCAGGGGCTCCCGGCCCTGTCCTGAGCATCCCCAGCAGTGCATCTCCGGTCCAGGGTGTCTCGCTGTCCCGGTCCCGCTCGGTCCGGCCCTCTCCCTTGGGTCGCGACCTCCCCGCCCCTGACCGGATGCCAGAGGAGTTCGCGTAGCTCGAACGTGGGACCTCGGTTCAGCGCCCCCCACTCATTGCCTTGACGAGGCTGGGATTCCTGCCCCCAGATTTGTCACTAAACTTTCCCGAACACACACGGTCTCGGGGCTGCCAAATCTTGCCCCCGACCCCTGCCCACTCGAAGTCCCAGGTCCAGGCTGCAGCGGGACAGTTGCTTCACCTGCTCGTGGCTCGGCGGAGGCTCCCGCTGCTCCTCGAGCGTCCGAACCCAGGCGCCGCCCGGCGGGTCCCCGCGCAGCTGCCGCCGCCGCTGCCACCACCGACGCGGCCGCGGCGCCCGCCCGGAGCTGCAGCTCGGCGGTGGGTCCGCAGCTGCGGGAGACGCAATCCCCGGCGCCTTCGGCTCGGCTCGCGGCTCGGCGGGCACCGGCAGCCGCCGCCCCACCGCGTCCTCCTGTCCGGGGCCGGCGCACACCGGCGCTGGGAGTCTGCTCCTGGCCGCGCAGCGCTGGGGACCGGAGCCTCCAGGATGGGCGGGGATTCCCTCCCTCTGGTTGATTCGAGGGGCGGGAACTCCCTTCCTGGAGTGACAGGGACGGGGGGCGGGGATTCCCCTGCAGGAATGACAGGGTGGGCGGGGATTCCCCAGAGCAAGCCCCACAGCGGTAAGGCGTCTCTTTGGGTGAACCGAGATCTAGGTGCGCCGGCTTCAGAAACCTGGGGATCCTGGGAGGACAGGACTGGGGAGATGGCAGCTCAGAATTTCATGCAGGCAGGGCTTGGGGCGCCATCTAGGCGGGAGCGCGCGAGGTAGGGGACTTGAAGTTGCCTGTGCATAGCGCTTTACAGAGCATGGAGAAAAATGCCAATTGCCTTATGAAAGAAATGGGTGAGAGGCCAAAGAAGGCGGGAGTAGAGCTGACCCCCCCACCCCAGGCACGCTTGGTCCCTGGGCCTTGGACACCAACATTAATTCAACTGTGAGGATTTCGGGGCAGGGCGCTTTTCACCTCAGAGCATCTTAATTTCCCTGTTAAGCCGCTGCAGCAAATCCCAGGGTCTTGGGGTGATGGTTTTGTTTCTCGTGAGCGCTAGCCAACAACTCCTGCTGAATGGACGGTGATTGCTAATGCCGGTCGCCCTTGGCCTTGCTTCCCGTCACTCGAGGAACAGGATTCTCAGGATTTTCAGATCCGTCCTTCCCGTGGATTGGGAATGAGGAAGGCCTTCAAATATTTTCGGTTCTTTTTTTTTTCTGTCAGTCTTGTCATTCTGCCTACCACAGGGAGAGGATGATAAGAATATAATAGGGAGATTGCACAGCTCTGCAAATTAAGCTCTCTTAAGAGGAAAAAGCTGGTCTTTTTCAAGTGCTAGCAGATAAGAGTAAAAACATATGAAAAATTACAAAACCTGGGATAATGAATAGTTGAATAATGCTTTTGACATTTTCTGCAGAGCAGTAATTGGAAATCTTTGCTTTGGAAGAGATGGGGATGGGGCAGGGCAGGGACTGGCTGCAGCTTTGCCCAGCAAAGCAATAAGCTCTGGTCTCTTGAAAGCACCGACAGACATAAATCACCTGCACCGACTCCACCTAGCATCAGAAACCAGGGTGCTCTCAAGGCATTCCAGGATGGTATTTTCAGAGGGGATGGAGTGAGGAAGCCCTTGAATTCAGCTGCTCTTCCGTTTGTGTAATTACTAGGCCATTGAAATCAATGCCTCCAGAATCCAAGCGTCCTGTATTACAAGCTGTGCAATTTCAGGCACCCAGAGCATCTCTTCCTATCTGTGTGTAGAGAAAATACCTACCAGGCAGGATTATTGGAAGAATCAGCAGGAACACAGCCACCCAGCTCAGCACTTAGGAGGTGCTCAATGAAGTGGTAACTGTTACGAGAAAAGTATTATTAGGACACCACAGAAAAGCCCTTCTAGAATCAAGCAGGACCCAGGCTCTCCACTGTTTCACAGTCCCAGACCCATTTTCCAACACTCTCTCCCCATCACGTGAGCCATGAAGGGGCAACCTGCATCTTCTCAGCCTCTATTCCCAGCACCTGCATCCTTCAGTACCACTAACAGCTTGCTGAAAAAATGAATATGCAAGTGAATGTGTCACTCAAGCCATACCCTCGCTGCTATTTTCATGCACTCCGCCCCCCCAACCCTTTCATTTCATCCATGTCCACCTAACCTGTAAATGCAATTTCCTCTGCCAGAATGACATTCTCACTCTCTCGTGTCTGTGAAATCCCAAAGAGTTAAATGTCACCTCCTCGGAGAAGACTTCTCCTATCACCAGCACCACTATTCGATTGACTCTTGCTCATTAATCACTATATGGTTAGCATATTCTGCAAATTGCTAATATAGCTCTTGTCACGTATATTAAATGGCCAGAATCACATTTCTGTGTTCCTGGAGGTAAAGAATCTAGATCTGATTGTGTTCCCAAGATCTGGCATGGCATATCATCTGACCCCCATCGCAACTCAATGAAAATGTGCTGAACTATAATGAATCATAGGGCCTGGCCTCGGTGGCAGAGCTGGTAGCGCACTGAACTGTATGTCGTGATGGAACAAACAGGGTTGGGTGCCCTGTCCAGTTGGCCTGAAACATACTAGATGCCCGTGAGCACTGCCCAGCATCCTTATGAGCCGGAGGGCTGAGGGGTTACCATGTGACATGACCCTACTGGAGATCCTATCAAGGATCCCTCTCTCTTTCTTTCTCATATGCGTGTATGCACTACATAATAAAACAAATAAACTTCAAATTGTCAAATGTATATTTTATATATGTTATATATTACACATAAATACACAAATGCAATATTTTATCATGTCTCCTTCAGACACGGCCCTGCCGACCTGCTTTAAATAATTTTAGTTGCAACCACTTTTCATCTGCTATGTTCCAGATTTTGGGGGGGAAAGTGCTTGCTGGCTAATAATAGCTCACCTCATGAGGGGTCAATCAAATGCATGGAAATTTTATTTCGCCCTTGCAGTCTTGTCAATTTGGAATGCTGACAGCTGAGGGCATTTATTTTCCAGTGTTTGAAGATCAAAATGTAAATTCTTTCTGCCCCCTTGTTAAATATTTAGTCACAGATTAGTACTTCTATCCAAGTTGCCATTTTAATTTATTGCTTATAATATACACAACGTAGAGGTTGTATACAGAAAATCCAAGGCTTAAGAGCAAGGAAAGATTAAAATGACGAACAAAGAAAGAAGTGTATTATCCTGGGCTACGATGTATCAGTGACAGGTAAGAGAATGCACTGTGATACTTCAGGTGAGTCCCAGTAGATCCTCCCGGACTGTAGTGGCATTTGATTTCCTCTGAGTGTTCTCCCTCCAGGAATCTACCCACCTGGCAGCTGGAACAAAAACTGATGTTTCATCACCAACTCTTGAAAACACTGCTGTCTATCTTTCTTCCTTGGCTGCTCTTCTGAGTAACTTTCCAGAAAAGAAGAGGAAGAGGCAACAACTGGCCCAAATCCCTTTCTCTCCTCAGCCTCTATGGGTTCATTTTATCTCCAAAACAGAGTCTAGCTTCCTGTTTACCTATTTAATTACTCTCTGTTTTTTCTTCTGCAAATGCCAGGCCACTAAATCTTCCATTCGTGATCTCACATTGGAATGAAACATTCTCTGGCCAAGGAAGGGCTTTGAAAGGACAAATAAGTAAGTACCAATGATGGTAAAACGTTAATTCAGTGGGTCCCAGTCTGGACCTCTTAAGGGTTCCCAGGAGATTTGAAAATTCAGACCCAGGGCTTACTTCATTTCAGCACCATACACTGGGTCTATGGTGGGAGAGGGGGCTGCATGTTTCAGTCTTTTTTTTTTGGCGGGGAGGGGAGGTTTCCACAGGGCATGTGCACTTGCCTGAGAGGGAAAGAAAGAGGGAAAGTGAGAAACCCAGAGGGGATGGCCATGCCGTAATCCCTTTTCCTCCAGCTTTTTTTTCTGGGGTTTTGGGCACACATGCACATGTGCCTGGCATGCTTTTCAAGCCACCGGGTCCGGGACTTGAATTGCAGTTAGCTGGGTGGGAATCCAGTGCCTTAATCACCAGGCCACCTGTCAGCACTTATGCTGCATGCTTCGTTCTTTACCAGAACCCCAGTGAGTGTGATTTGTGTAGTTGGCAGAGCACACTCAGACAAACACTGAGAGTGAACCAGAGTTCACATACCCGTATTTTGTCATAATAGCAACAGGTATTAAACTGTGATGAACATTTTACATTTATTGGGTCTTAGACCAAATCTGTTACTAGTCACTATGCGAAAATAGACCTGCTTTCGATACATCTTATTTTAAGATACATGTGTAAGGGGAAGGTTTACGTGTTTTTCATCCCCGATGTGTATTGAAAATAATGAGTTTCATTGTATCGTGAACATGACATTGGGATTTATGCAAATGTGTTTTGCTGTTTTCAGTGTTTTCTATTATTACCTCATATGCAGAATCTACGATTTTCCCCTGGGCTCCCCTCTATATACAGAATACAGTATGTCTCTTTCTGTTTATTTAGGTGTCTAAGCGAATCCATTAGTTTACATCTTCAAATCTCAGCCTTCCATTTGTACTGTGGAAACATTGGTTGACAGGGTAATTTTTTAACACAATTTTTTGGCAGAAAAAAAAAAGATATATATATATATATATATATATATATATATATATATATATATATACACACACACACACTGGCAACAACAGACCAGGTAATACTTATTACCTTCACAATTTATATAGATGATTCAGTCATTTTGTAAACAGATAAGTTAATATAGTGTAAGTCCAAGTTGATTCTCATGGATTTTGGTTTAAGTGGCATTTGGCTTACCCCTGCACTTAATTACTCCACATGCTTAGGACATTGGCAAAAGAAAAAAAAAAAGCTACTGAAAGAGAGAGAGAGAACATTTTGACTAGCATAACCAGTACTTTGCCATCAGCGTATCTGATTGTTATACATACACTTAGGTTTTGTTTTACAGTTGTCCGTTGTCTTTATTTTGGTTAAACTAAAGACAGGACATGGGAGCGAACCTTCTTGGAGTTGAAGACTTCTTTCACATTGGCACTGGGGTGTCCCCCAGAGTTGGGAAACTTGGGTCCTCCCCCATTCCCTTTTTCACATCATTGCAGTTCAGTCAAATGAATCACTGCATCCACATCTGTAGGCTATTTAGGTAAGCTAGTTCCTAACTCCCTCACCTGGTGCATTACACATTCCCGTTCTGCTTATCTCCTCTGGTGATCATTCTCCTTGTTCTGTTCTGTACCAGTTACCTACAAATAGGCAGCATTTAAGTCAATCATAGGGTATTTTTACTCCTTCATCAGATACTTCTACTTCCAGATACCTTCAGTGAATAATTTCTAAAAAAAAGTAATTATAAAAATAAATATATTGCTCATCTAATTATTCTGTTTTTTCTGTCTTTCTTCTTTCTCATTTTAAAATTTGCTATAGTGCACATATGCTCGCTGAAAAGAGAGAGAGAGAGAGAAAGAGAGAGAGAGATAAAGTGAGAAATCATCCTCCAGGGAAGAGGGTGCAATCCCTTCTCTTCTATTCTCCTACTGGGATTTTGGGCATGCACACACATGCACCTGGTGTGTTTTTCAGCCACTAGGTCTAGGATTCGAACCATGGAGTCACCCATGTGGGATCTAGCACCTTAACCTCCAAACCATCCCGCTGGCCCCATTTTTTAAAATTAATTAATTAATTTTAGAGGTGTTTTTTTTTTTTTTTTTTTTTTTTTTTTTTTGCCTTAGAATGTATGTGCTCACAGAGATAGAGAAAGAGAAAGAGACAGACAGACAGAGACAGTGAGAGGGAAGTGAGAAATTACCTCCCAGGGGGAATGGCCATGCTGCAATCCCTTCTCCATCCTCCTCCTGGGATCTTGGACATGCATGCACATGTATCTGACATGATACTCAAACCATTGGGTCTGGGACTCCAGCCACGGTCGACCATGTGGGAGTCCAATGACGAACAACTACGCCATCTGCTGGCCCCTCATTTTTAAAAAATTTTATTTTATTCCTTATTATCTCCTTTGCCAGTCTTAGCACTTGTCTTTATGGGTACTGTGAACATGAACACAATTAAAGTCAGCCAAATGATATCCAACCAAAAAAAGAAGCAGAGAAGAAGTGAACAAACACTGTCTTCTGTGACCAATCACAATACATAGTTAAGACACAGTTAACCGGGACCAGCAGTTGGCATAATGGCTATGTCATTGGACTCTCATGTAGTTGACCACAGTTTGAGTCCTGGACCCAGTGGCTTAAACTCATGCTGGGCACATGTGCGTGTGTGCCCAAGATCCCAAGAGGGGAATGGAGGAGAAGGGATTGTGGCATGGCCATCACACCTAGAGGGTGATTTCTCGCTTTCTGGCGAGCGCACGTGCCCTATAGCCAAAAAAAAATAAAAAGGTACAGTTAATCTGTGGCAAATTTCTCTATGGTCCCAATATTGCCAATTTGATCTTAGGTTCCCAGTGAGATCATAGATGCAAAAGTACTTTGAAAAAATGTAAAGGTCTCTTCAAATGAGTGTGAGAGCAACAGCTCTTTGAATAGCGGTTTCATTTTGCCATGAAATGTACATGAATACGATGATTTACATTTCATCTTAATGTATAGCAAGAATCACCAAAAGTGGTTGATAAGGACCGTGATGAGGGACCAGCAGTTGGCATAATGGCTATGTCGCTGGACTTCCATGTAGTCAATCGTGGGTTGAGTCCTGGACCCAGTGGCTTAAATTCACGCCGGGCGCATGTACGTGCGTGCCCAAAATCCCGAGAGGAGAATGGAGGAGGAGAAGGGATTGAGGCATGGCCATCCTCCCTGAGGAGTGATTTCTCACTTTCTGTCTCTCTGTCTTTCTGGTAAGCGCATGCGCTCTGTGGAAAAACCTCTTAAAAAAAAGAAAGAAAGAAAGAAAAAGCCCTTGATGAAATGTCCTTCAGTTCTTATTTACAAGATGTATGCAAGATGTAATGGGCTAAGCATAAGAAATGCACTTTGCATCTTTGCTGCATTGAAAAGCACTGGCCAATGAAGTCCACAGAAAGTAGAACCTCGAAGGAAATGCTAAGGGAGATGTCAAAAAGCCTGGTTGGATGAGAACAACAGCACAGCTTATTTGAAAATATGTACATTATACTTTTCATTCTGGTTTTGGGAAATGCCAACAGTCACTTTCTTCTTTTTAACTGCCATTAAAGTGGACTCCCACTTAAGCTGCTTCTTGAAAAGAACCAGAGGATTGTGTCCTTGGCGGGCCTTTAAGTCATGGGGTCTCTCTCATTTCTGGTTAATAGAGTACCAGTCAAAATTGCTTAAGTGCCCATTTTCTCTGGTTGACAAACTTTCTGTGAAATCTGGGGGAAGTGAATCATTTCTTCTGCTTTATCGTGTACTTGTCATGAAGCAAATAACCTAAACTATTCTTATTTGTTTATTTTTTGGAGAGATTATTTTGCTGTAGAGTGTGTATGCTCGCCATAGAGACAGAAAGAAAGTGAGAAATTACCCCCCAGGGTGGATGGCCAAGCTACAGTCTCTTCTCCATTCTCCTATCAGGACTTTGAGCAGGCACGCATACGTGCCTGGTGTGAATTTTAAGCCACCAGGTGTCCAGGACTCAAACCAGGGGAGTCCAGCAACATAACCATTATGCCATCTGCTGGTCCTCCTAAACTATTTTAAAATAAATAGTTGGCTATTGTAATTTAGATAGTCCGACCACCTGGAAATAGAGGAGAAAGAAAAGAATAAAGGTCAAATAGGAGATGACAAGATCTTAGAATTCTAGCACTCAAAGGAGATGCTTTTGGAATGAACTTGTCCAGCTTGGTTCTGTGACTTGCACCTAGGAAGGGCCCTTGATGGGAATACAGCATGGAAAGGTAGTGAAGAAAGACCCTCCAGGATCAGGTGACCTCTATTTATGCCCACCTTTTTGACGAGCCCAATGGTATTTATCATATAATACATGATCTGGTTTTCTTCTCTTTTCTTTTTAAAAGAGTTATTTATTTAATTTAATTTATTATTATTATTTAATTTTGAGAGAGAGAGAGAGAGAGAGAGAGAGAGAGAGAAAGGTAAAGTAAGAAAGCAAGCCACCAGGTATAGGACTCAAACTGTGGTTGGGCATATGAGAGTCCAGCACCTTAACCACCACTCCACCTGCTGGCCCTTATAAACTGCTTTTCTTTCTTTCTTTCTTTCTTTCTTTCTTTCTTTCTTTCTTTCTTTCTTTCTTTCTTTCTTTCTTTCTTCCTTCCTTCCTTCCTTCCTTCCTTCCTTCCTTCCTTCCTTCCTTCCTTCTTTTCTTCTAAGAATTATTTATTTAATTTTATTTATTATTCTTATTATTCAATTTGACTGAGAGAGAGAAAGAAAGAGAGAGGGATGGTGAGAAAACAAACCACCAGGTCTGGGACTCAAACCATAGTCTGCCATGTGGGAGTCAGCACCTTAACCACCACTCCACCTGCCAGCCCCTATAATCTTGTTTTCGCAATCAAGATGCCATTTCCTACGCCTATGGGCTCTGAATGAAGATGGAGACTGACTTCAAGGACTGAGGTCATTCATGCTCCCTATGGTTGAAGGGTACACATGTATCTCTGTTTCCTGCCTCAGAAGAGGAAGTATACTTCATAGAAGGCAGCAGACTTATAAATTAATTCCCTATAATAAATTCCAAATGCTCCTCAAAGAATGATATTTTTCTTATTAAAGTCTTCTGAGATGTCTACCATCAGTCAGAAAGTCATAGGGCTTATCAATATTGTATCTCCAGCATGAATCTGCAAAAACGTGCTTTTAGAGATCAAAAGAGTTTACAGAAAATGCAGTAACTTGGAGTGTCATATAATAAAGTTTCCCAAATTTTGTTTTATTGTAGGTGCATTTTTTTTTTCTAACAGGAACCTACAATCTACTCTAAAACTATTTTTTTTTCTGGAATAACTAACTGACAAACCTTTATCCAAAGATCCAAAGTCAAAGTGAATAGTCCCACAGATATCCCTTCAATTAATGGTCTCTGATGGGTCCGAACTAGAGTGAGAAAAGAGAAGTGAGCAGGCACAATATTTAAGGTGCCTCCACTGTCGAGGCCATGCCTGACCATAGGAATGCCTCCTTAAATCTGACACCCTTGATGCTTCTCTAGCTTCATCCTAGACCTACCGACCCTCATTCTGACAAAGCACATAGACTGCAGCAGACACCCTGACTGGTTTAGACACTAATTATCAGGAGGAAGGGTAGCAATAATGATTAATAAACAGCACAGCGTTAGAGACCAGTCTGGACTTTGCCAGGGACTGTTGGATGACCTTGAACAAGTGGGTTTCAGACACCAAGCCCCTCCCTGCCCTGCCCATTGCTCCCCGCCCCTTGTTCCCTCATAAATAACTGCATACATGAGGCTGAGTGTAACTGTCAACAACTCACAGACAATTAGCCTCTGCCCAGTCTGGCACCACCATATCCACACTCTCTGTTCTCCACACTTCAACTGAATTCTGGTAGGTGTGAGCACTCAACAGCCTCCAAGAGGCACTGAAGACTTCAATCATATTGTCTTCTCCACCTTTTCATTGGTCCTTGTCCACTGTAAGCCTTTGGTTATTATGTCTTCTTTTTGTCATGTTCTCCTTCCCATCTTAACCTGGATGTAGTTTCCACTTCTACACTGCCTCCCAAACCACCACGTCAAGCACTCCTGCTCCATGATTGACAATACTCCCGATTCTTCATCCCCTTCTCTGAGCATTCCTGCCTATGCTCACTGAAGACACAACTTCTGCAGCTCTCTCTGGTGGCGTCTGTTTACTTGGTCACAACACACGTTCTTATAACTCAAGGGCAGGAGGGATTCCAATGCTTACATCTTATGGCCCATCATTTCCACCATGTTCTTATCTAAACTCCCTTGTGTCTACTTGAATAACTTCAAGCCAGGGTGAAGCCTGCCCTTCCTGGACCATACCTATCAGCTGAAGCACTTTTGTCTATACCTGGGCAGATGGTGAATTCCTGCGTGGCCAACTCAACCAGCTCTCAACAGTGGCCAGAAACTGTTTCTCTAGCCAACTTACTCGCTCACTTAGGCAATAAATATTTCCAAATTTCTTCACTATATTCAACTTTCTAACTCCTCATGTCTCATTCATATTTTAACCTTTTCTTACCTAAAAATGACCTTTCTTTTCTCAGATAAGATAAGAATTATGAGAGGATCAGCAGGTGGCATGGTGGTTAAGGTGCTGGACACACCCACATGGCTGACCACGGTTCAGGTCCCGGACCTGGCGGCTTGCTTTCTCACTTTCCCTCTTTCTCTCTCTGTGTCTCTCTCTGGTCAAACTAAAATAAATGGATGAATAAATAAAAATAAATAAATAATTAGAAAAAAATATTAAAAAAAAGGAAATATGAAATAGAAGCCACTGTAAATCCATATCTCTGGTTTTAATGGGTTTTCCCTGAATCAGCAGCCACCTTCTTCTCTCCTATTGGAAGTGGCATCTCTCTACTTAAATGTCCCACACCTGCCTCATTGGTTAGTCGGGAAAGTCATGATGCATTTTTGCATAGAAAATCATAGAAAAATACGTCATGACATTCCTGATGACCTAATACTTAAGTAAAAAATGAATTAATGACATTTTCTCCAAATTTCTCCTCATTAACCATTCCAGCAATTAGAACCGTAATACTCTTAGCTGTCTAAGCCAAAAGCCTCTGTGTCTCTCACTCCTCATATCCAAAATGTATATAATATCAATTCTTTATCAAGTACCAGTAGGATCTACTGCTCTGGTCTTAGCTATATTTTACTGCAACAGAGTTAGCAAGCAACATTTTTTGGAACACAGATATATGTTTGTTTATTTTTGAATTGTCTATGGCTGGTTATACTACAAGGGCAGAGTTGAGCAGTTGCAACAGAGACCATACAGCTCACAAAGCTGAACATATCTGGTCCTTCACAGAAAAAGTTTGTCAATCTGACCCTTGATCTACACAATTCCAAAACTGTCCTAAATGCATCCAAACCCAAGTACTGTGTTCTCAGACACATCTCTCATAGTACAGTTAGTCATCTTTTTCTTTGTTATTTTTTTAATTTGCTATAAGTGTGCACAGTCACTGGAGAAAGAAAGAGAGAGAAAGAGGGAAAGCAAAAAATCACCTGCTGGGGGGATGACCATGCTGCAATCCCTTCTCTTTCATACTCCTCTTCGGATTGTAGGAGGTGCATGCACATGTCCCTGGGGTGTCTTTCAAGCTACTGGGTCTAGAACTTGAACTGTGCAGTTGGTCATGTGTGATCCAACAGCCGTGACCAAAATGCCATCAGCTGGTCCCACAGCTGGTCATCTTATTAAAAAGTCTTAGCAGGTGGCCTGGTAACTTGGTGGTTAGGGGAGCCAGATCCCACATGTCTGACCACACAGTTTAAAGCTCAGCCCAAGTGACTTGAAAAACACGTCAAGCTTTTGTATATGCATGCCCCAAATCCCAACAGGATGGAGAGATGGAGAAGGGAATGTGGCATGATCATGCCCCATGGAGGGGGTGATGCTTTTCTCCTTTTCCTCTCTCTTCATCTCCCTGTTATTATCTGGAGAGCACATGTGCCCTCTGGCAAAAAAAAAAAAAAAAAAAAAAAAAAAGTTTAAAAAGTCTATCACCACGCATGGAAACCTTCAAAGCATGAACATCACATTTGCTATAAACAAACAACTTCCTAGTCCGGCCTACTTGGCCCCAGGTGATTGGTTCCGTCTACTTCACCCTCACCTTGTACACTCTACCCTTTGCTCGCTAAGCCCCGCAGCAGCTCTGCCTCCCTTTCTGTTCCTCCAATGCACCATGATCTTTCATTACACAGAATTTGGAAAAGTTGGGCTTCCTTTAAGTCTCAGCCTCATTTTCCATCTCATCGTTCCCCTCATTTCAGTGTCTATTTATTCTTCAGGACTCTGCTTAAGTCTCATTTCTTTTAGGAATCCTCTTTCTCCCAGATGCGGTTAGTGCCCTATTTCATGGCACTATGTGCTTTGATTTTAAAGCGCTTAGCTCAGCTACTCTTTAATTTTTGTGAAATTATATGTTTAATATTCACTTTTTAGACAGATTGCCAACTTTATGATAGAAAATCTTTATGTATCTGGTTCAGAAAAGCTACCATCAGTACCTGACAGAGGGCCTGGCATATACGCAGATACTCAAAATACTTGATGAATAAATGGGTGACCGGCAATAGCACCACATAGTTGTGGGGAGGATTGTGGTGAGGATAGTGGGAGGAAGTACATATATATGTATGGATGCACACACACATATATATATATATATGATATATATCATTTAGTTAGTTTTTTGGTACTGCAAAAGTTAGATAACATATTTTGATGTTGGTGGTCACGATGGATGCCCTTACTTTGAATTCCTTCTAGATTTATCGATTTGGCAAAAAAGAGAGGATCAGGTGGTGGTGTGATGGTAATGCAAGTGGACCCACATGGGATGTGTCCTGGGTTCACATCCTGGGACCTCCCTGAGCATGCCCTGTGTACACACATGTGCCATGATCCAGGCTGGCCCAGGCTGGGGGTGGATGGCAATGCAAAGACTCTGCAGGGAATGCCTGCCTATCTGCTTTATCTCTCTCTCTCACACACACAGAAGCAATAAATAAATTTTTTAAATTTTCTTTTAAGAAAAGATAGTATCTAAAAAGCATTTTGTTCTTATGACATGTAGCATGCATTGTTCTTTGGTTGATTTCTTCTGTTTGACTATCTATAACAAGCACTTCATAATGTGAGACCTCTATGAAGTCAACATATCCAATACCAGAAGTCAAAAGTCATCATGTCTAGCTACTCTGCTGACTCCTTTTATCTTCCAGGTCTTCTTTCTACCATTCTTTAGCCTGCTCCAAGCCTCAGAAGACTGACCAGCTGACCTGCTCCTTTGCCTTCTGCCTTCTGGCTGGGTTTGACCAAGGAGTTCCACCTGCTATATGTTGGGTGCAGAAGGAGAGCAAGGAGAAGGTATTAATCTACTACCTAACGCTAACCTCCCTGACTCCTCTGGGCTATCAGCTGACAGCCACTCTGCTCCTGGACCTAAGGTCATAGCTCCTGCCAGGAGACCTCTACAATTTGCCATTTTCAGGGGCCCTCTCTCTATAGGAACTCCTTTCTCTTGCTTATTCTGGCTGGGGTAGCTACAGCTCTCTTGCTATCTTTGGTATGCTTCATTATCCCTTTTAGCTTCCCTTAACTTGTGCACACCTTTGTCAAGTAAATTCTCCTCTGTTATTCCTGCTTGAGAGTACTGCCTGCTCTCTGTGAGGACCCTGACTCATACAATTCCATTGCTCAGGTAAATATAACGAAAATATTTCAAGAGGTTCTTAAGTCTATAGACCTCTGTGCTACCTCTGAGAAAGTCTGTAAGTTTGCTTGATGTCACATGAGCTTAGGTGCTATTATTTTCATTTTTCAGTTGGGCAGCCAGAGTCTGGCAGCAACCAAAGTAAGTGAAGTACCCACACTTCTAGAACTTAACAGTTCTGGTCAGAGTTGTCCCTCAGAGGTGACCCTTACCTGATGAAATAACTCTGAGCTACATTTCAGCTAATTCCCTCCCAGAGGACTGCCCACCAGAAACTAGACAGCTGGGATCCTAGATAAATCATTCCTGGTGATAAACTCCTCTGCAGAGAGTCTAACCCAGGTGAACTCTGAAGCTCATGGGTGCACAACTGGCTCTGTGCCCCAAGTTAAAGCAGGCCTGGGAAGCATTCCCGGATGACTTTTGGATGCCATTGCCTTTTCTGGCTGCATTCCTCGGGGAAGTGGGAAAACACAGATAGGTCTCCTAGCTGCAAAGCCAAGTAAAGACACATTGTCATATCTTTAGCAAATGATAACACACAAAGCACAGACAACCGAAGGACTAGAGAAAGACATATCCACCCAGTTGAACTAATTTCCTCTTTCAAGCCAAAGGACAGCCAGTGTGGAAGATCCTCTATCCTCTTCATGAATAAATTGTCCTTCTAAAACTGACTTCCCAAGGCTCCAAGCAAATCAGACAACCCATCATTGTATTTTATGTCTCAATTTCCTCAACAAAAAGTTCTGCTCGTTGGCAAAAAGAGAAGAAATTGACCATTAAGGTGAGCAAAAATCCTCATAAGCCTAAATTTAAAAACCTTAAATGCAAAACTAGTGTTGATCTACTTCCTCTCTCGTGCAGGAGGCAGCTCCTCCAAAAAGGCAATATGAGTTATAATTAAAAGTGTGGACACCAAAGTCTGACGACCTGGCTTTGAATCCCAGTTCTGCCACTGACTAGCTGTGTGGTTCTGGGAAAGTAACTTAACCTCTCTGTCTCTGTTTCCTTTTCTGTAAAATAAGATAATGATACTATCTACCTCATAGGGTTGAGATGAAGATAAACTAAGTTATTATGAGGCAAGCACTTTGAACAATGTCCAGTATGTGGTATAAAATAATACAAGTGGTTGAATTAAATTGTTATTTCAGTAATTATCCATGTATGTCTAGATAGACCTGTCTGGAGTGTTGCTCTCCACAGTTTTTCAACATACTTTGCCTGTAGCCCTGGTAACTTCTAGTGTGAAATAACAGCTCTTCGAGAAGTTTTGCTAGCACTGTCAATCATGCAGTCAAGGGAATTTGACTTATGTCTTGGCCATTATCAGGAGGAGAATTTACCTGAGATGTTGATAATTAGAAAACACATTTTAGTACATGAACTCAGCCTTGAAAACTAATCTATTATACCCAATGAATGAAGAGGGGACCCAGGCGGCCTTGGCTGCAGGACTGATGTAGGACGGGGGGGGAGGGGTGGGTGCCTTTCAAGCAGACATTTATTGTTGGCTTCAGACAAAGCCCTCGTATGATTCCCCATCTATCATATGCATAGGTCTTTACACTACGCACTTGTCTTAGGAAGCAAACGCATCTTTGTTCTCTTCACAGGCTGGATCACCATGTATGTTCTTTCCTCTCTTCTCTTGTCTCCAATTTCCCATTGGAAATCAGCGACCCAGTTTTCCATCGGTAAACTGGTTTTCTGCGCTGGCTCTAACACACAAGTCCTCCAGATCTGAAGAGGAGCTCATTGTTCCTAGCAGTCTCTCTTCCTCTTAGTGAAGTCCTGATAGACTGATATCCTTAATGAAAACACTTCAGTTACCCTGAGAACAGTCAAGAGTTCATTAAGATTGCCTGTCCTTTCATACCTCAGTAATAATGGCAGTTTATTAAACACTTATTACCTGCTAGGCACTATGCCCAACACTTTATGTAACATTCTCCTAATAATCCTATGAGATAGGCACAAGAGTTCATTTTATCAGACTTCTCATCTGGGTTCTTAGGAGAGTGCTGTCCTGTGAAAAATCAAATATGAATCGCAAATAGGAGCTACATGTGTGAGTCTGGGTTTTCTAGTAGTCGCACTATAGATGGCAAAAAGAAATAGGGAAAGCTAATTTTAATAATAACATTTTGTTTAACTTATCATATATTAAAAATTAACATTCAATATGTAATCAATCTAAAAGTTATTAATGAGATATTTCACATTCTGCTTTATTTGCACCAAGTCTTCAAAACACAAATTTCAATGAGTAAATGGAAATGGAATGAAGCAAATGAAAATCACTGTGTGTCAAACAGCATAGTAATAATCATTGCCTGTAAAGTTCACCTGTTAGAGAAGTTTGAGGAACATAGGATATTTGCATACTCTAGAATCTCAAACTATCTCTCTCAAGATATTCATTAATTACAAAAAGAAAAACAGTGCCTTTTCAGTGAGGAAACCCAGTAGATACCATCTTACCAAATTAACATCGTCAGTGGAAAGATGTATCAACATCACGTGCCTCCAGAGAGGATGCACAGAGTAGGATATAACTTCACATCTACAGTCTGACCAAAAATCTGCAACCTCACACTAGTCGAGAGAACACGTCAGAAACACCCAAATTGAGAGATAGTGTCAACCAGTACTCTTCCAAAATGTCAAGGTCATAAAGGACAAGGGAAGTGTTCTAGTCTGTTCTGTTGCTAATACCTGGAAATGTCTGAAATCGGGTAACTTACAAGAATAGAGGTTTATTCTGCTCATAGTTTGGAGGTCCAAGGTTTAGGGACCACGTCTGGTACATTAGGATGTGGTAGAGGGCAGGAGCCCAGGTGTCTGTGTGGCAGTGCTCATGGCTCATTTTCTGGTTTCATTCTTTCTCTTTATAAACTTAGGCATCAGTTACGGAGGTCCCACCCTGATGACATCAATTCTAGTCTCCTCTCAAAAGCCTCAACTTTCAATATGCATGGATTAAATTTTCACCTCTTAATCCTGTCACAACCAAATCTCACCATGTGAATTTTGGAGGGACACAAACAATTACAGAAAGACTAAGGAACTGCTACAGACTAGAGGAGACAAAGGAGACGTGACTAAATTCAATCCTGGATTGGATCCTGATACACAAAAGGAGCATTAGGAAAAACTTTTATGATTTAAATAGGGTCTATAGTTTAGTTAAAAGTCACATGCCAGAGTTAGCCCTGAAGTATGGCAGCGGTTAAGCCCTGAGCATAGGGAGCCGGGTCCTACATGGCTGACTGTGATTCAAATCTAGGTCTTGGTGACTTGAAAAACAGACTGGGTGCAGATTTGTACATGCTCAAAATGCTGACAGGATGGACAAATGGAGGAAAAAATGATTGTGACATAACCATACCCTATTGGGGGTTCTCTCTCTCTCGTCCTCTCTTTTTCTCTCTGTTTCTAGTAAGTACATGCCCTCTTCTGGCAATAAAAAATAAGTTATGTACCAATGTCATTTTCTGGTTTTGATCATTGTTCTCTGATTATGTATGTTGTTAACACTTAGAGTACCTGGGTAAAGGCTATACAGGAACACTACTGTTTTTCAAATTTTCCTGTAAGTTTAAAATCATTTCAAAATAAAAAGTAAAAAAAAAAAGAAATGCAATAAAAAAATGCTAATTGATTACAAAGCATCTTTGCAATGATTTAAAAAGACATAGGAGTCAATGAAGTTGATGAAAAGTGTTAAGTATTGATGAAATGTATGACAAACCATTAACAAATGAGGCAAAACAGTTAACTTTTGAAGACAAATCAACAAGGATGGTAATAGGATGTGGTTTTCAAAAAACAATGACTTAAATGTCAAAGAATTAAGAAAAATCTTTGGGAAAATGAATGATACTCTGCAACATGTTTGCCAAAAAGCATATGCCATAAAATAAGGCTGTTGTATCATTCTATCATAATTTTACTTTAAAATTATGCCAGAAAATCCATGTGAGTTTTATTTTGTTCATTTGAAGAATGAGCACACAGAATTATAATCCATGTTCTATTAGATGAGGTAAAATTCTATTTTCAAAATTTGTAATTTAATTTTTTACTTTGTAAAAACCTTATTTGAGTTTTATTTGGCTTTAGTTGATGTATCCCACCATTTATAGAGAACCAAGACTCAAACCAAGTAATTGAAACTTCTGTTCCTTTTTCTTAACTACTACACTATGTTAGTGTCCCAGAAAGGTGGGGAGGGCTCACCTTTGTTTCCATTCCATGATCAAACTGCCTCCACAAACCAAGTTTCATGCCTTTTGGAGGACAAGACACACTGGAATTTCTCCCTTTTTATCACACTTTATGAATTTGTTGAGGATGGGCAACTCTTAAATAAAAGCAAGATAAGGAAGCGAACAGAAATGAATGTGTACGTGAACTTCATCAGTTATATTTGTATGACATCTGTGAAATAGCCACCCTCTGTCTGGCTCTCCAAGACCCATCAGTCCTGCAGATAACATTCATTTTTAAATAAATTCATTGGATCCCAGCTCAGAGAACAAATCTACAGGTCATGAAATAATTAAAGAGTGCTTTGAGTGTTCAAAATGACTATCTGTGATATTTAAACAAGAGGCTTGAAGAGTCTAGAAGGACTGAAAAGAGGAGATGCATCATCAGAAAGGACCTTCTTGTTTTTGAAACTATCAGTAGCAAATGGTATGGACAGAGATAAATAAAATAAACGGGGGAGTGGGATGACATGAACTCAGAGAAGGGAAATGAGAGAACATTCTCAAATGAATCCCCAATATCTAGGAACAAAGATTGCTTTAGAGAGTCATGCATGAGCGCGCACACACACACACACACACACACACACACACAGTTGAAACTTAGATGTTGTCCAAGGGCAATTATTTTAATGTACTATAGGTTATCAGCCCTCCTGGGCATACTTGCCCCTGAGTGGAGAATAAAATGAGGCATGAGGGGCTTCAAGAGTTCATGGCATATTGAATTAAAATGTAAGCTTATGTTGGTGCAAAAAAATTTTTCAAATCAAGGATTTTTTTTTCATAATACACATTTTCCATGAACTTTTTGAAGACCCCTCATATTTTGTTTGCCTACACATCCTGGCACATGGAAGCCATATGGTACTAGAGTTCATTTAGATTCATCTTTATCCTCAAATGACTTTCCAAAATATTGAGAATCTGTCAATTTTTTTTTTTTTTTTTTTTTTTTTTTGGAGAGGTTTTCGCCATAGGGCGCGTGCGCTCGCCAGACAGACAGAGAGAGACATAGAGGGATCTTGGGCATGAGTTGTAAGCACCAGACGCGAACCGCGGTGACTACGAGTCAAGCCATTTAACTGCTGGTTCCCGAGAATTTTTTTGAGGCATAGTGAGTCATGCCAACGTTGGGAACCTGGGCAGTAGGTTTTTCTGTAACAGGTGCCTCTATATCAGCATATTGTTAAATAAAAATTTCCCTGTGGTCCAATCTATCCTTTTCCCTGAAAGTTGAAAGAAGAGTTCGATTCCATACCGTTGACCCCAGATGGGCTAAAATCCTGGTAGGACCACTCTGCTCTGAACCATAGCAGTATTATGACTACCAACAAAAACAAGAGCTACACAGACGTAGGCAGAAGGAAGATATGAGGAGGGGGCAACCTTTCCCTGGCCTGGCCCCCATGCTGCTTCTAGCTCTTCATAGCCCATTTAGAGTTTCTAGTTTCCTTGTTCTGTGCATCCGGGCTATGATTCCTCAAATTCCATTTTGTAGTGAACACTATGATGGACAACTTGCCATGATCCCCTTTCAGGTATACAGCTCAACTGTCAGCCCTGTTTGGGAAAGGTACTACCTCACCCAAAGGCATACCCCTTCCTGGGGCAGAAAAGAGATCTAAGCACCTGACTTCAACTCAGAACAATTCTGATGAGTTATCCCAGTTTCCAAGTATCCCCATGGGGCTAGATTGAGCCCTGTGCATCACAGACGAACTCCTCACTCTGTTCAGCTCTGCTTTCTCCCCACCTTCCATAGGTGTTGTTCCCAGCAGCATTCCCTGGTCACTTCCTGCTCACAAATCTGCATCTCAGAGTCTGCTTCCTGGAGGACTTAGCTCATGACACACTCTCTTCTTTGTTGTACCATCCTCCATTGCTTGCACAATGGCCCTCCTCTTCCCCATTGCTCTTGGTGTTTCCTCTCTGCATTGACTTCTCAGCTCACTCTCCTCTGAACCACGGCACTATTGTCATGATTACTAACAAAAACAAGGGCTGATGCTGAGTCCCTGGTCACTTTGAGTTCCAGTTCCCAGGGAGAAGTTCCTCATCCCTCTATGCATGAGGGACAAAGGTTCAACCTGCTATCACCCCACCTGTCCATCCTGCCTCCATCTGCAGCTTCCTGGGGACCTGGCAGAGCTAAGAAGGAGTAATGTCAATGGGCGCCTCTATCCTCTGTAGTTCAACTTATCCTAGGATGTTCAGCTTACTATATAGTGGGATATCCTGACTAGTTATTCCTGGGCCAAAGTCTTAGGGATTCCCCTGTATGTCTTTAGCTGACTGTTTGCCTCCCACCAGAACAGTCAGGTCAACCTAGTAAGCCGAGTAACTGTGTACTGGCTTACAAGTGACCAGGAGCAGTTGCTAGAACCTAGAGAGACATTGAGTAGAACTGAGGGGCAACCATACTGCCTTGTGAGAATCCATTCTAACAGGACAGATGAGAGCAAGCAGGGGCCAGAGAGGTCTGGATCCAAGAGTCCTGGCAGGGTATGCAAGCTCTGGGAGGAGGAATGACATCAGGAAAGGGACCACAGATGGGCTCAGACAGCAAGAGGGCTTAGGTTGACCTTGGGCAGAATGAAGAAGGGAGAGCAGCCTGTAAGCAGAGAGGGGAGAGAGGGCAGCAACCCTGGGCAGGAGAGGTGGGTGAGAAATTGGTGTAGGTAGGTGGGCCAGGGGTCTGGGGATAGATGGTAGGTGTAAGATACAAGTGTGGGCTAGGTCAGGTGCTTCAGTAAATCAAATCACAAATTCTGGGCACAAAATAGGGCTCCTTTTTGCCCCAGAGCCTCTGAGGAATTCCACAAGGTGTGGGCAACTTTTCAGAGGCACCCTAAAAGCAAGGAGCTCCACATACCTTCCAAGGTGCTTGTTCTGAGCAGCCTATATTGATGAGACCAACTTCTCAGGGCACCTGAGTGTGGGGGGACAGCATTCGTCTCAGACATGAGGTGTTCTGCCTGATGCCTCATTTCTCACTGCTGCTAATAGCCGGTCATCTCTCATTCTTCCCTGGGACCAGGGGTCCCCTGTGTATTTTTCTGTGAGAAACAAAGAGAGGAGTCCAGCTCCTTGCCAGTCTTCTACCCAGGAACAGCACACTGGCCCGTGGGAATTGCCCATGACTCCTTACCAAGAACAGGTGAAAAGCACATTTGTACTCAAATGCACCCCAGTTTTCTTTGGCTTCTCAAAAAAAAATAACCTTTGGTTTTATTCATTTCTAAGTTCTTCCCAGAGAAAGAGAGAAAAGTTGAGTGTAGCCTAGCCTAATGGCCTTCTAGAACAAGTGCAGATGTAGAAAAGGAATAGCAGCTGTATCCAAGGTCACAGTGGCTCCATGACCCAGTGTCAGGCGTTGAAGCCACATCTCAGTCTACACGTGTCAGAGGGCAGGTTCCAGGCTTTCACAATGCACTGGGTGTTGGCGGTATCTGTGGTAATAGTGTTATATTTTTGTGGCCAGGTGCCTTACAGTGTTCAAATGACATGATTTCCATAGTGATTCAGATATGCACCAAGGGCCTTGGCCAAGGCTTATGCTTTTTCTCTTAATTAAAAATCAAAGTTCCCTGAAGAAATCTGCTGACCCAGAAATTAAGACGAACACAGTGGGAAATTAATTTTTTTTTTTTAAAAGTACAATTTATCCTCTACTTGTGCAGCTTCTAACACCTCTTTAAAATGTTTGCCATGCCCATGGAATCCACAGAGAAATTCCATTGGGGTTTAAAAAAATAAAAAAGAGGAAAAGAGTGACCTGTGCTAGAATGCTCAAATCAGTAACTGGAGGTCGGCAGGTGGTGTGGTAGTTGAGGGCGCTGGACTGCCATGCCACATGGCCGACTATGGTTCAAATCCTAGACCTGGCAGCTTGCCTTCTCCCTTTTCTTCACATTCTTTCTCTCAACCTGTCCATCTCTGATCAAATTAAAATAACTAACTAAATAAAGTTAAATAAAATAATTCTTTTTAATCAATAACTGTATGCCCCTAGTAATTGTTAAGAATTGCTGTAGCTGATAGATACAATGGGAATGCCTCTATAACAAAAATAATTTTTAAAGGTTTTTTTCCCACAGGGAGCATGTGTTTGCAAGAGAGAGACAGAGAGAGAAAGTAAGAGAGAAAATGAGAAATCACTCACCAGAGAAATCACCCACCCAATCCCTTCTTCTCCATTCTCCTCCTGGGATTTTGAGCATACCCAGTGTCATTTTTAGCCTGCCAGGTCTGGTACCTGAACTGTGGTCAGCCATGTGGGAGTCCAGTGCCTTAACCACCATGCCACCTGTTCCTCCCCTAAAATAATTTTTTAAAAGAGACATCTATGCTACATAAAATGGGGAGAAAAGGACCAGCCCCATAGCCTAGTGGTTGAAGGAACACATGTAGTCAATTAGCTCTAGTAGCTTGAAAAACAGACCGTGTGTGTGTGTGTGTGTGTGTGTGCTCTAAACTCGCAAATCCTGACAGGATGAGGAAATGGTGGAGAGGAGATCATGGTGTACTTTCTTTCTTTCTGGCAACAGCTTCTGGCAAGTTAAAAAAAAAAGTGGAAATGAAGGACTATCTTGAAGTTAGAGAGACTATCACAGCACTCTCAGGAACTTGGGATTTGGCCTGTGTGTCAACAGCTTTCTGCATGCACAGGGTGAGGGTGGGTTGATGGTACAGGTTATTTTATTAAATTGACTTGGCAGTTCGTGGTCTAGGACTAGATAGCAACATAGAACAAGCAGTGGGTTAAAAAGAGGGGTCTGAAGTGTAGTATGGAATATTCCTCCTGCTGCTGTGAGCTATCTCCCTGAATGAGACAGCCCTCCCGAGGTCAGTCAACAACACGCCCACGTCCTCCAGCGTGGGCTCTCCCAGCTGACAGAGGGTGAGGTCTAACTCCCAGGCCCAGCCATAAACACACACACAGGCGGGCCCTGTAAATCACATAAATTCTTTGAGGCCTTGCTTGTTCATCTCACATTTACAGCAAGACCCTTGGGACTGACTGAACAAAGCCAAATTTCTGAATGAATGAAAACTCATTCAGTGGATGGCCTTCATTTTCCACATGGCTGCCAGTACGCGGGCAGGGATTAGACCAGTCAGAATTCCTCTCATCTAGTTAAAAAGGGAAACAACTCTCCTTTCTGATCCAGTATCTGAGAAAGGAGTCCTCTTGAGCTGGCAGAAGAGAGGTCTATGGATAGTGTTATCAGCTGTAGATGGCAACTGTGGTGAGCCCAGTAGCTGGGCCAGCTCTCATTTGTGCCCTGGGAGCATTTCAAGGTCTCTATTCAAACGTCTGCAGTGTGCCAGGTGCTGCACTGGGGACTGGGTGCATATTCCAAGAGGACCGTCTGACCTGACTCTGCAAGAGAGAGATGGGTAATAGCTGCACTGCACAGTGGAATCTTCCATCCAAAGGATGGTTCACTTTGGCTACTTCATAGCCAAAGACCAAGTATGGAACCAGCCATGTTCCCTGACAGGCCTTGCAGTTGGACTTGCCTAACAACAAAGCTTTTTCTCACTACTATAGAATCAGGTAGAACTACTGAGGGGCCTAAGTCTATCCTCACCTCCCTCCTGACTGTGTGGCCATGAGTGAAACCCCTCAACTTCGGTGAGTCATACATTTCTCTTCCGTTAAATGAGGGTAAATAATATGTGGGGCCCCATCCAAAGATAGCGTGTACAAAAATGTTTTGAAAACTGTAAGTACTGGCCTGGTCTTGTGGCCTGCTGGTTGGGAAAGTGATATCCCACATGGCTGACCATGTGTTTCAGCCATGCAACTTAAAAAATACACCAGGTACATGTGCATGAATGTCCAACATCCTGAGATGATAGCAAAATGGAGAAAAAGGGATGCAATGTGACCATACCCCACTGGGGAGAGGTTGCTTCCTCTCTCTCTGTGTCTCTCTATTTTAGTCTCTCTGGCAAGCACATGAATCCTCTGGCAAAATAAAGAGGAAAGAATAAAAGAGCACTGCAAGTGCTTAGAACTACTGTATACAGCTTTACACAGATCTAGGCTCATCACTTGAATAGAGTCTATCATTTAATACTATCTTGTCCCTGGAAAAGTGCTTTTCATAACATTTTCCACAAATACCAAGGGTGGATAGGTTAGGGAGCCTCATTACTAGGGTTTTAAATCTCTCTCTTCTCGCCCAACTCTTAATGAGGGGGAGGGATCCATGCTTGCTTCCCCCGTAAGCAAGATGAGTCCAGACACTCATGGTACCTTTCCTCCAGAGTCAGCAGAGAGCTGAACTTTCAGGGTGAATGTGGTAACTTCTTCCATTTTCACATCAGCTACAACCATGTCTGTCCCAGCACAAAGATTAAAGTACGTATTCTTAGCTCTTCCAGTGTTTTGTTTTGTTTTAGCATTTATATTTAGGTGCAACCTCACATTGTCACCCATTTTCCAACTGGAGGGGGGCGGTGTGGAGCACATCTCAAAGGAAAGGTGTTGGACTTTCTAATAACATGAACTGACCGTGGGCTGTCAGCCTGAGGTTTAAAGTACAACTTGAATACTATGAGTGATTTCTTTATAATCAGGCCATATCTTATCTATCCAAATGAGTCTTTTTCTTCCAGAAATATCTGAAGGAAAATAAATGTAAAGTTGTTTTTAAAATGGTCTCAAGAGGAATCATCCAAGAAGACTATTTTAAAGTTCGTCAACTTGGAAGTACAAACTGGAGTGTGTCTTTTAAAATCAGTTGCCTTATTTTAGCCTTCCGCATCCTGCCTATTCCTACCCCCCCTTCTTAAAATTGAGATGAAGTCTTGCTATGTCACGATCCTCCTTGCTATGTCATGATGGCTTTGGTGATGTCTGGGTTCTTAGTGTTTTGGACAAAGAGTTGAAGGAAACACGTCAACAGTGAAAAGAAAAGGTAGTTTATTAAGTAAAAGCAAAAGTATACTCCTAAGAGATAGGAGCATGCCTAAGTGAACAGAGCAAGAGTGGCTCAGAGGCCCAGGAAGTTACATTGTTTGAGAGTTATCACTTTTTAATCTAAGTTGTGTTGGCTGATCATTGGCTGGGCCCATTGATTGTTCTCATCTCATTGGCTTTATTAAATGTGGCTAGACCCACTGATTCATCTCATTGGCTATATCAAATATGGCTTAAGCAGCTAGAAGCCAGACATCACCTACTCATCTGCCTACATTACTTTGGGTGGGGAATTTTCTGCCCTGATCAGGTTTTCTATCTAGCCACATAGGCAGATACTCCAGTTCCCCTATCCATTTCCATTTGCTAGCTTTCTCCAGATTCACTCCTGTATCAGTCTCCCAAGTGACTGGGCCTATAGGCACACACCACCACACTGGCTTATAGGGTGGGTCAGGAATTGAACCCATGTGGTTTCAGCCTCTCTTGTAGCAGTATTTCTAGCCTATGCTACCACAGCAAGGCTACTATTCTTTTTTTTTTTTTCAAACAATTATTTATTTCCATTTATTATTATTTTTAAATTTGACCAGAGAGAGAGAGAGAGAGAGAGAGAAAGGGAGAAAGCAAGCCACCAGGTCCAGGGCTTGAACTGTGGTCAGCCATGGGGGAATCCAGCACCTTTAACCACCATGCCACTTGCCGGCCCCCCTACCTATTCTTAATATAGCAGGTTAATATTCAAAATACTCAGCAAATGATACAGGTGGTACACCCACCAATTAGAACTGACCCAGTCTCACATGGTACCAGGTGTCTGGCTGCTGAATACTGGGGAGTGAAGTAGATAAAAGGACTCACATACCTTGAGTAGTTCGAGATATTAAAAACTAAGTACCACAGGTGAAGAACAGGTTCTACCTTCGAGAATTCTTGATCTTATACAATATGAGACAACCAAATGAACTGTGGCAGGGACAAGACCATTCAGGGAACAAATAGTTCCCCAAAAGAGTGCTTGCTTTTCATCTAAGAAAAAGCAATCAGAGGCCTTACAGTATTTTCAGATATTAAAGATTTACTTAAGGGCTGGCTCTGTGGCTTAAGTGGTTAAGAAAGCCAGATCCCACATGGCTGACTATGGTTTGAATCATGACCCTGGTAGCTTGAAAAACATGCTGGCCGCCTGAGTGTACATGCCCCAAATCCTGATAGAATAAAGAGGTGGAGGAGAAGGGATTGCCGCACAACCACATCCTATTGAAGGGTGCTTTCTCCCTTCTCCACTCTATCTCTTTGTCTCTCTTTTTGGCAAGCAACATGTGCCCTCTGGCAATTAAAACTAAAGATTTACCTGGGGCCAGCCAGTAAACCAGGCACAAGGGCATGCGTGCCTGAAATCCTGAGAATAGAATGAGGAGAAGGGATTTCAGTGTGGCCATCCTCCCTGGGTGGGTGCTTTTTCACTTTTCTTCTTTCTCTCTATCTCTGACTGACTGTCTCCAGTGAGGACATGCAGCCTATAGCAAAAACAGAATAAAACAAAAGATTTATCTAAGCTTATTACCCAACTCATAATGATATATTACAATTAAAGCTGATAGCACTTCTTTTATTGTCCATACAAAGATGAGTTTTCACCCCTAGTCAGGTCTACTGAATCTGTTGTAAACAGCATCATTAAGCAACTTAGCTGAAACCGAGGGTTCCATTTCTATTTGTCTAGTTCCATTTGTATAAACTCGTTTAGTGGATCTAGCTGCTTTTGGGTATTGTTCCATATCACCGCTCCTCACAACTAACCAGTCAGCTCCCCACCTGCTATGAAAGACAGATATATCAAACCATTTCGGACACTGAGCCAAAGTCTCCTTTGTCACGTGCCACATCACGTTACCCAGCTCTACCTTCTCTTTCCTGGACAAAATAATAGATTGACCTATTTGTGTTTTATATCCTTAAACGCTTCTCGGTTTTAAGAGTCTATTTTCTATGCATTACCTTTTTGGTCTCCTTTCAAGTTCTTCCTTCAACTGGTTTCAGTCTGGGGGTAGGTGGTTTAGGGCCATTCAACACAGGACGATGGCCAAGATTAAAGCCGTAATAGCGCATCCTTGTATTAGCAACCCTCCCAAAGTCTCTTTATCCTTGCTGCTCTTCATCTCTGTTGTAAAGTCAATATTAAGTTAGAGAGGACTTATTTTCCACACTCTTCAAATTATCTCCACCTGCATGTGTTTTTGTCGTTCCCTCAATTTTGCACCTTTTCATATTGTAACTATCAGTTCACACACCCATCAAGGATATGAGTTCCTCAGGGTGGAGTTTGTGTTTTACTGATCTTTTGAACCCATTACCTAACACAAAGTGTGGAGTTTCAGATAAATTATAAATATATGGGGCCAGCAGGTAGCATGGTGGTTAAGCACTGGACTCCCACATGGCTGACCACAGTTCGAGTTCTGGCCCTGGAGGCTTGAAAATCACACTGGGCATGTGTGTGTGTATGTGCCCAAAATCCTGAAAGGAAAATGGAGGAGAAGGGATTACAGCATGGCAATCTCCCCTGGGAAAGGTGAGTTTTCATTTTCCCTCTAACTATCTCTTTCCAGCCTGCAAAAGCACCCTATAGGAACAAACTAAAAATAAATAAATAAATACATACATACATACATAAATACATATACACACACACACACACACACACGTGTGTGTAAATAATATATATATGTAAATTATATATATACATATATACAGAGAGAGAGAGAAAGAGCGAGAGATGTGTATGTGTGTATATGTGTGTGTATGCATGAGAGAGAGACTCCAGTCACCATGGTACTTATTTGGTGCATGTCATGCATTGATGATGGTAAACTACTAGATAGGATTGACGTTTCCAAAGAGAGGCGACTTATACTGTGAGATAAGATTCGATAACAAAGTTTCTTACTACAAAAGACAACTATCAGCAAAACTCCCAGAATTAATTTCCTAAACAATGACTTCTTAACACTATTACAGAAATACAACCACTACAAAGATAAGAACTCAAGTATTTACTGCCTACTAGAGCAGCCTCAACCTTTTTTATTATCCCAAGGGTCACATGGATACTATAAAATACCCAATCAGATTTATAGCACAACCAAAACAATATGTTAACTTGTTAGGCCATTTAAAAATTTAATCCAGATACCTCTGAAGAATTCATTAACTTTTCATGACTAGAGAAGAGACTTCTAGGCATCAAGCCATTCCATCTTCTGCAGCGTCTTCCTTATTCCCATCCTGTTCCCTGCAACTATTTATCAATCAGCTTGGTCTTACCTTAATCAGGATCTCCATAAAGATGCAGTCTACTCGAAAATTGTCAACATTATCCAGCAATGTTTTCTCCTAAATTATTTTATAATTTTTTTCTTATACCCAAAATTCTGCTTTATAAATTTCAGATGTTTTGCTGTCCAAGCATCTATATGTATTTGTAAAGACTTTAAAGTTTACAATGAACCCCAAGACCTAAGCCCTTGACTTTGGGTTTTTTTCTGTCTTGTTTTTCTAGATTCTTATCCCACTAGAATGCATTGAGTCGTCGGGAAAGTCAAGATACATTTTTGCAAAGAAAAACATAGAAAAATACATCATGACTTTCCTGATGACCTAGTAGTTCAAATATGAATAAGATGTTTGTTTTGCCTGGGGTTGAGTGGCTATGTAGGAGCTGCTCTGGTTAGACGGTGTAAAATGGTCACCACTGAGTACAAAGTCACATACACTGGGTACACCTGGTCATGATCAGATTAGAACTTATCACCAGACAAGCTACATTTTGGGGCAAAGAGAAAACTTCTCTATTCCTAGCTATTACTGCTTTTCTGTCCTTCTTTTTAACTATTAGCTACATGACATACACCAAATAACATGTTTTGTTTTTTTTTTTGGAGAGGTTTTTTTTTGCTATAGGGCGCGTGCGCTCGCCAGACAGACAGAGAGAGAGACAGAGAGATAGAAAGCAGGAAATCACCCCCCAGGGGGGATGGCCACGCCGCAATCCCTTCTCCTCCATTCTCCTCTCGGGATCTTGGGCACGCACGCACACGTGCCCGGCGTGAGTTTAAGCCACCGGGTCCGGGACTCGAACCGCGGTCGACTACGTGGGAGTCCAGCGACATAGCCATTACGCTAACTGCTGGTCCCCATCAAATAACATGTTTTAACCTAAATGATAGCTATTGTATTAAGGGAAATTGTATATAATTAAAGGGGAACTGTAGACTGAAAACTAAGAGTAATATGCTTACCTGGGAATATAGCTCTTGGAATTGCCCAAGCCAATTTTTCTAACCTTATTTGATTCCATGAATAATTTAAAACACAAAGAGTGCTTGGCATTTAGAAAATATTGGATAAATATTTTTCCAGTGATTGTATGAATATTTTTTAAACCTCCATATTTACTATATTGTATTTAAGGTGAACAACACTCTTTTTAAGGTCATAAACCCATGTGGTCAATATATTATAGAAGTGTTCTATTTTGCGCTAACAATTACCATTTCCTTGAAATATCGGAGTCCCATGTGAATGGCTTAAAAGGTCTACACAGTTCTTTTGATTTTGTATATTATTTCTCTACTGGGACTGCCCAATAGAACTTCTCACAGTGCTGAAAATGTTTTATATCTGCTCTGTCCAATTCAGGAGCCACTAGCCACATGTGGCTGCCTGGCACTAGAAATGTGACTGGTGCAACTAAGGAACTGAATTTTAAGTATTATTTAAATGTAAGAGGCCACCTGTGACTAGTAGCTACCATATTGGAAAGCACGGTTCTGTAAAAGGATCGGAAAAGCAAAATTTGACAAGTGGGAGAAGGTGTTTAAAGGCATTTCTGTAAGCCTTCACCATCTTCGCTCTCTCATGGGGACAGTTCATTGATCTTCTCGTTTCCTTTATTGCAATCATTTTTCAGTTTTGTAGTTTTAAAGGTGGTAAATGTTATTTACCAACCAGTTCCCTGCTCTTGTGATTTTCGAACTTGGCTGTTCATCAGTATCACCCCCAGAGATGGGATTCAGCAAGTGTGGGGACAGGACGGGGCATCTGTGTTTTTTAGGCTCCACAGCTGATTCTGATCTGTAGCCAGACCTGGGAATGACTACTTTACGCCAGAGACCTAAACCAGCAGCCCTTGGCCAAATACATCCTCAAAACATATGTTCATCCCACACAATGCCACACAATGTTTTAAAATGTTTTGAATTAGTTGCCAACTTCTGCAACTTGTAAAATTTTTTTATCAAAGAAAAAAACTGGAGTTGAGTAAAGGCTGCCTCCTTCAGATAGAGCACAAATTCTTTGGTTCGGTACTGTTGACGTGCCTGCCTCATACAGGCCTGGCTATCAACAAGCATTAGAATTCGAGAACAGGAAGTAGTTACTTTCTATCAGTGCACCATTCCTAGGTGGGAGTACAACTCTTCTAACAATGGAGCTGCCTATCATCATCTTAGCAAGCTGAAGAATATCATCCTCCTGGGACCAGCAGATGGTGGAATGGTTACGTTGCTGGACTCCCACATAGCTGACCATGGTTTGAGTCCTGGACCCAGCTGCTTAAAACATGCCAGGTGTCAGGGTGTGCATGCCCAAAATCCTGAGAGGAGAATGGAGGAGAAGGGATTGTGGTATGGCCATCTCCCCGAGGGGTGATTTCTCACTTTCTGTCTCTCAGGCGAGCACATACACCCTATAGCAAAAATCTAACAACAACAGCAAAAGAATATCATTCTCCTATCAATAGATATGATGGATGTCTTAATAGGTCAATGGGTCATAACCCAGGACCATGAGATCAATCCTGTTCAGGAACACAGTATCTTATTTTTTATTGTTTAAGTTTTATTTTAGTTATTGAGAGAAAGAGAGGTATCCCTTGACAGGTTCTTGCCGTGCTGTGATCCTTCCCTCTGTCTTCCAGACAGCCACGATCGTGGGTGTGCACAGGCAAGCCCTGTGTGTTCAAGTCACCTGGGATTCAAATCTGAGCCTCCCAAGTGACTCCAATATCACAGCAGTGCCCTTCTCTCTGTAGCACCAGGGCCTCACTCACTTTTTATTTTTTTATACCCCAAACTCTCTCTTTTTTTCTTTTTTTTTTTTTTCAGGCATGAGACATAAATTTTACAATAAAGGATTCAAAACAGAATGCAAGCAAAATGACCATTCTATGATCACAGTGGAGTTCTCAGTTGGCACCCCAAACTCTCTTACTATAGTTACATAAAGCCAGTCAATGAGACTGTTAGGGAGAGTATCTATGTTATAAGTTTCATTCTCTGATTTGGAAAAAATATATCTTTTTTCAAGATCTGTCATCTTTCACCTGTTTTCCTTTCAACACATTTCTGTTTAGCCATGGTTCTTAATATTAAAAACAGTTGATGACTGGTTAAGGTGCTGGACTCCCACATGGCCAGCTGTGGTTCCAGTCCCAAACCTGGCGACTTGAAAATCATGCTGGGTGCATGTGCGTGCATGCCTAACACTCCAAGAATGGAGGAGAAGGAATTGTGGCATAGCCATCCTCCCAGGGGGTGATTTCTCACTTTCCCTTTCTGTGTCTCTCTGGAGCTCACACACCCTATGGCAAAAACCTAAAACAAAAACAGTTGATCACACTTGCTAATCTTTTCTCTCCCTTGAGATTTCTTTGCAATGATAGCTAATGAATGAACAACATATAAACAAAAATGATGAAATAAAAAACAGAGCATCCGTTGATGAAAACTAGATAGAGGAGTGCTAATTGATTTAAAGGCAGAGGAAGACATAGCTTTTGAGTATTTATGGGAACAATAGTTCCCCCCCCCCCCCAGGAAAATGGAAAATGCATGCATACCAACCATTTTGCAATCAATTTTTGGTGTTTTATAGCCCTCTGTATCCCATCTATTGATTACCGGTGAAAGAAACCATTCACCTGAAATAAGGCAAGCTACTTGATAGGTACTTATACTGGAGACAAGGCACCAAATTTCAGACAGAGCTTTGAAGGTGAGATGTACTTTTTGGATAAAATTTTTTTTTTTTTTTGAGAGGTTTTTCGCTATAGGGCGCGTGCGCTCACCAGACAGACAGAGAGAGACATAGAGACAGAAAGCAAGAAATCACCCCCCAGGGGGGATGGTCACGCCGCAATCCCTTCTCCTCTCGGGATCTTGGGCACGCACGCACACGCGCCCGGCGTGAGTTGTAAGCCACCGGGTCCGAGACGCGAACCGCGGTCGACTACGTGGGAGTCCAGCGACATAGCCATTACGCTAACTGCTGGTTCCCGATAAAATTTTGTAAGAAGGCTTTTATATCAACAAAGGGGAAAACAGCCTAACATACCACTAGGTTTTTAGGCCTTAAGTAAAATACAGGAAATAAATTGTCTCACTTCCAGGATCATGTTAAACTAAGTCTCATCTAGAAATTACAGCTGAAGTGGATTTTTCAGCATACAGTAAGTAAATCTACGCCATTTGAATTTTTAAACAAATCCTTAGAGACATTTATGACAGAGCTGAGAAACTTCCTAGAATTGCATTCATGCATACATTGGAGACAGTTGCTTGATGCCTTAGTCTGGTCAGTTCCATTAATTCAGAACTGACTGTTTTGCTCCTGTTTTTTTCTTTTCTCCTTTTCCCCTGAGTGGCAGTTGGTTCCATCACTGAGGTGATAAATTAGGAGTCACCTAAGGCATGAAACATGCCATATGACACCATCTTATTTTCTAATTGGAAATGCCTGCATTTCCATTCTCATCTATTTCTGCATATGACAGGCATCCAAGGTGAAGTGAAGAATTTTTACTTTCCACAAGATGGTTGGAAGTTTTCTGTTTCAGTCACTTTATATCATTGAGAAGATTTAGATTTTTCACACATCTTGCTTTTCCCCCTAAGAAAGACAACAGATATTTCTTAAAATCTTCATGTACTGATCATTCTCCTTTGGTCCCTTACAGATGCTCTCTCAGCTCTGTGGGGAGAGGGGAAGGATTAAGGAAGTGGAAGCCTGGGAGGTTGACTACTGTAGACTGTAAGCTCCCATCTCTCAGACTCCCTTGACAATGACTTCTCTCTTTTTTAATTTTTTAAAATTATTTTTTAACTTGATGAGAGAAGGGGAGAGAGAGAGAGAAAGTGACAGAGCCAGCTGCCAGGTCCAAGACTTGAACCATGGTCAGTCATGTGGGAGTGCAGCACTTTAATCACCATGGCACCTGCCAGCCCCCATGACTTCTCTTTTTTAAACATTTTATTTATTATTATTTTTTAAAATTTGTTATGCACGTGCACTCACCAGATATTCACACACACACACACACACACACACACACGAGTGAGAGAGGTTGAGAGAGAGATAAAGAGAGAGAGAGGGAAAGTGAGAAAGCAAGCCACCAGATCTGGGACTAGCTGTGTGGGAATCCATCATCTTAATCACAAAAACAGATGCCACCCTGCTGGCTCCAACATTGACTTCTTGAAGCCAATGGGAAGTCCTTGCAGGAGATCAGAAGGTGGGAGAAGAGAGGTATATTGGAGTTGATCCACTCATTTATTTTTTTGTCTCTTGAAACTCCTCTGAAGGAAAAATTTAAGCACAAATGATGATATAAAAGATAAAAAGGGGTTTGGACTGTGGTGCAGGGTGAAAATGTGGTGATCTGCAAGGCAGACCCACATTGGAATACTGCTGATTCTTGTCCAGAGACTTCCCGAAGTGCACTAGACACACTTGTGTCCATGATCTGGACTGACTAAAGCTAGGAGTGGTTTGCGGTGTTAGGACCATGTCAAGAGTGCTGTGTCTTTGTCTCTTTATTCCTGTCTTTCTTGCTCATGAAAGAAGGAAAAACACTTTTAAAAACAAAGGTAGAGGGACAGCCTGTGGCTTGAGGGTTAAGGCAGCTGGATCACACATGGATGACAATGCAATTTGGGTCCTGATCTGGTGGCCTGAGAAACGTGTGGGGTATATGTGTGTAAATGCTCAAAATCCCCAAATGAGGGAGAATGGAGAAGACATTGTGATAAGGCCATGCTTCTCTCTCTCTCTCTCTCCCTCTCTCTCTCTCTCTCTGTTTCTAGCAAGTACATGCACCCTCTGGTGGATTAAGAGAAAAAAATGGGTAGAAGGTCATCAGTTCTCTAGTTAAAATCTTTATAAAGGAGTGCTAGAGGCAAAGGCATAGTTTAGGAGGTTCCCAGAGAAATTTTGGGAAAGAAGGAAATTCATTTGACTGAGAACCCTAGTAAAGATTGGACATACATTAGTGGAAAAGAGTAAGAAGTGGGTTGAAAACAGAACATATGGAAAAACAGATGTCTGATGATCCTTGATTATCTGTTCATAATTTTAAATGAGGCACTGAAAAGATGATAGGAAATCTGGGTCTATTATCAGGCTTTTTCATCTCATACTTTTTGCTGTAGGATGATAGCTATTATTCCTACCATCTCCACTCTGTTTCTTTTCCCCTCAGAAGCAACACAGTACCCATCAGGTAGGCAAAAATTAAAACCATCAGAGCCAGAAGGTGGCATGGTAGTTGAGGCAGTGAACTCCCACATGGCTGACCATGGTTAAAGTCGTGGACCTGGGCTTTCTCATTTTCCCTCTCTCTCAATCTCTGGTGAGTACATGTGCCATATAGCAGGTTAGAAAATAATAATCATGATAAATATGGTTGAATAAATAATTCTTTAGGAAAAAAAATTAGAACCATTTCCTTTGGGAAACGGAAAGGTTCCAGAAAAAAGATATCCACATTTTGGGACCAGCAGTTAGTGTCATGGCTATGTCACTGGACTCCCACGTAGTCGACCACGGTTCGCGTCCCGGACCCGGTGGCTTAAACTCACGCCGGGCGCGTGTGCGTGCGTGCCCAGGATCCCGAGAGGAGAATGGAGGAGAAGGGATTGCTGCGTGGCCATCCCCCCTGGGGGGTGATTTCCTGCTTTCTGTCTCTCTTTCTCTCTCTGTCTGTCTGGCGAGCGCACGCGCCCTATAGCAAAAACCTCTCAAAAAAAAAAAGATATCCACATTTTGGCCTTTGTGGATTCACTGAGATAATAGTCATTGCCCCCTTCTACTGTTCTACAGCAAAGTCAATAAACTTGTTCACAAACACAAATCTCCAATCTGTGTCCCACTCTTAAATATAAGTGGATAAACAAGGATCACTAGGAATTCGAGCATCTCTAACATGGAAGATAATATTTGAAATGAAAAATTCACTGGATGGGATTAGGAACATGTCGAATACTGTTGAAATAGGGATCAATGAATTTAAAGAGAGGGGAATAGAAACTATCCAAACTAAAAATTAAAGAGAAAGATATATAAGAAATTAAGAGTTTAAGACTCCTGTGTAAAGGGACTAGCAGGTGACATGGTAGTTAAGGCACTGGACACTCCCACATGGCCAACCGTGGTTTGAGCACCAAACTTGGTGGCTTGTTTTCTCACTTTCCATCTCTGTGTGTGTGTGTGTGTGTATGTCTGGTCAAATTAAAATACAATGAATAAATAAATTAAATTAAATTAAAAATTCTTTTAAAAAAGGACTCCTGGGACCAGCAGTTGGCATAATGGCTGTCACTGGACTCCCATGTAGTCAACCATGGTTCGAGTCCCAGACCCAGTGGCTTAAACTCATGCCAGGCACGTGTGCATGCGTGCCCAAGATCCTGAGAGGAGAATGGAGGAGAAGGGATTGCAGTGTGGTCATCCTCCCTTGGGGGGTGATTTCTCACTGTCTCTCTCTGTTTCTTTCAAGAACTCAAATTCTTAATAGGAGGAGTTGCAAATAGTGTGTGGCTATATTTAGGCCTAGCCACAGTACTGCAGCAGCAGTGTAATGCTTAGCAATGCTGGAAGCCATCTGGAAGATTAGGATTCAGTTCCCAGGTTGACTTGTAAACACTAGGCACACTTACTTGTGCAAGCCTGTGATCCTGCTTGACTATGGCTAGAGAGGGGCATTGCAGTGTGAGACCCTCTTGAGGGTACTTGCTTGTCTGTTACTCTCTCATGAAATAAAGAAAGAAAAGAGGAAAGACAAGTGGAGAGAGAAAAAAAGAAAAGAAAGAAAAGAATTTGTGATCTTATTTATTTTTGTAGAGGTTTTTGCCTTATGACACATGTGTTTGCCTGAGAGGGAGAAAGAGACAGTGAGAAACCCCTCTCCCAGGGAGAATGGCTACACCACAATCCCTTTTTCTCCATTCTCAGAATTTTGGGCATGCATGCACATGCCTCTGACACGAGTTTTGAGCCACCAGGTCCAGCACTTGAACCACATTTGGCTATGTGGGAGTCCAGTGACGTACTGCTATCTGCTGACCCTTTGTGATCATATTTATTTAATCGACCACAGTTCATCCTTTGGCCATCTGTAGAGAATATGTCCCCAACTCTCCAGCAGTTGTTTAAAACTTTGGACAGTACCAAACTATATATACTGTATTGTAGTCCTATACGTAGGTGGCTATGATAAAGTTTTATTTGTTTGTTCATTTATTTCTTTTATAGAGTTGTTATATCAATTGATATAGTTCTACTACATATGTTTTTTTTTTCCCCTTTTATTATACCAGAAGGTACAGCACATGAAAGGGAGAGAGACAGGGAAAAGAGAATCCCCCAAATGGGGCCTGCACACACTGCAATAAGTTTTTCCTTCAATTCTCTGTCCCGTCGGAATCCTGGGCTTGCATACTTGTGCCCAAGCTGTAAGCTACTGGGGTCGAGATTTGATTTCTGGTCAACTATATGGGAACCAGCTTCCCCTGAGCAGCAATTAACTACTAGGCTACCATGGGATTGGCCCAAGTTCAATTCATAAATTAGGCAAAGTAAGAGATTAACAATAGCAATTAATAGTAAAATGGAACACAAAATTATATACTGTAATAAAAGTTACACGAATGTGCACTGTGTGGCCCTCTCCCAAAACACCTAAGTACAATATTCTCATCTATTTTTAGACCACGGTTGGTTGTGGGTGACTGAAACCATGGAAAGAAAAGCTGTGGTGGAAGGTGGGGACTACTGCACCTATGTAATGAAGTCCCAATAAATACTCTAAATAGCAAGGCTTGGGGACTTTCTTGACTGGCAAAATTGCATGCGTATTGTCACACATCAATGCCAGGAAAGTCACACATCCGGTCTCAATAGGAGAAGACAACAGAAGCTCTGATTTGCAGCTTGCTCCGGTCTATTCTATTCTATTCTGTTGACTGGTGTTAAGTGCTATCATTTCTCTGTAATAAAACATAAGTACTAAGAGCTTTCAGAATTGAAGGTGATTTGGGAAATCGCTCTAAATTTATGGTTTTCAAAAATGAGGGTGCTCCTGGGGTCTGTTCCCTCTAACTTCAAAATTGTTAAACTCTTATATTCTCACATGCACGATGAAGACCCTCAAAATTGTCATCCAATTACAGCTTTAGACCCCAAACCTAGCATCTGTTCATCTGGTTCAAATATGGATGAGGCTCCCTAGATGTACTTCTATTGTAGTTCTTCTTGATCATGATACTTGTAACTTAAAATGACAAGTTAAATAAATATAGGCATGCATTGTACAATGACATTTTAGTCAATGATGGACTGTGTTTATAGTGTGTATATAGCAATAGGCTATGCCACATAGTCTAGGTGTTTAGTGGGCTATACCACCTGGGTTTGTGTAAGCACACTCTATGATGTTCAGGCAATGACGAAATCACCTAATGACATAATTCTCAGAACTTATCACAATTAAATGATGCATGACAGTACTCAATATACAGTGGTGAGAAAGGGATAGGATGATATAACAGATATTTTTTATTTAGAAAGGCAAAAAATAAGAAGCACCTACTAGTCGTTCTGAGCAGTTCTGAAATCTAGCTGGGCACATGTTGCCAGTATCCTTGACATTGGGAATAGGAATATTCCTTGACTGGGGTCAGTGTCTGGTCCCTAGGAATGGTTTCTAAATCTATGATCTTGACTCTAATGGCTAGAATCTTGTCTTCGCCCTCTTAAGCATTTTTTTTTCCTATGAGCAATGGGCCATGCTGACAGTAGAGTAGTTGTCTCAGCCTGGTTTCCAGTCATAAAAATTTGGGATCCTTGAGGCCTCTTTTCCTTTTGAACTATATATTCCTGTTTCATCCAAGCTAGCAGTGATTTTATGAACAACACTCCCTAAAAAGTTTTGAGTGTTGTACGAATCAGAGTGGGGTGAATTTCATGCCTTAAAAGACATATCTATGTCTTTTCAAGATAGGCCTCTTGGTACTTTAGGCCATGCGAGACGATGTGATAAGACGGTGCCTTTAAGATTCTCACAAACTCTTTTTTTCTAGTTGAAAAGGTCTACGAGGCATCACCTTAAGTCTTTCTGCTATCTTCAAAAGTGATTGCATAGTCACTCCCTTGATTTTCTTTTTATTCTGAGGCCATTTATTATTACTTTGAGAATCTTTTGCCAGCTTGAGATACTGAAAATTTGGAATGCTTTAAGTTTCCAACCTAGCAGGTCCTGGGGCCTATATATTCCCCCCAATTTTGTTTGCAAACTGTTTCTTCTTTAGTTTGATTCTTCCTGTATTTTATCATGTAAAACTAAAGGCAATGGACACTTTTTTTTTAAAAGAATTGTTTATTTACTTTATTTATCATTATCATTTTTAATTCGTTATAGGGCATGTGTGCTTGAGAGAGAGGTGGAGGGGAAGCAAGCTGCCACGTCTGAGATTAGAACTGCTCTTGGCCACGTGGGGAGTCCAGTGCCTTAACCATCATGACACCCTCTGGCCCTGACAATGAACATTTTTAATATTTTTCCTGAAAATCTCCTTAGTCAGTATGTAGGTTTGTTAAGGCTGCCATAACGAAATACCACAGACTGGGTGGCTTATGTAACTGACATGTATTTATTTTTCGATTTTTCTATAGGGCTCATGCACTCACTGAAGAGAGACAGAGAGGGAGAGAAAGGGAGAAAAGTGAGAAAGCACTCCTCAGTACAGGATGGCCATGACACAATTTCTTCTCTTTCATTTTCCTCTGGGGACTTTGTGCACACATGCACATGTGCCTGGTGTGTTTTTTGAGCCTCCATGTCTGGGACTCAAACTGCTTAGTCAGCCATGTGAGAGCCAGTCACCTTAACTACCATGCCACCTCTCTAGCCCCTGAAATGTATCTTCTCACAGTTCTGGAGTCCACAAGTCCAAGATTAAGGTGCCATCAGAGTTGGTGTCTGATGAAACCTCCTGGTTTGTGAGAGACTGCCTTTTCATTGTGAATGCACACAGCTTTTTTTTGTACACAGTGTATGGAGAAAGAAAGACCTTTGGTATCTGTTTCTTATAAGGACACCAGTCCTATCAGATGCAGGTCCAACTCTTATGACCTCCCTTAACCTTATACTCTCTTTAAAGGTCTTATCTCCAAATACAGTTGCATTGGGGGTTAGGACTTCAACCTGTGAACTTTTGGGGGGAGGTGATCAATTTAGTCTATTATGGTCATACCAACAATGTTATTAGTATTTCAATTATCTATTGTTATATAAAACCACCGCAAAACTTATTATCCTAATGTAATAATAATTTTAGAGGTTGGCCACAGGTTTTATGGGTTGACCATATGGGTTGGGTTCTTCTGCTTCAGGTGCTGTTGCCTATGGTGATGACCCCAAGGTTCAAAAATTCACATATTTTGGAGGAGGTGCTGCCACTGGCCTCTGTTCTGTTTTCTGTACCACTCATACCTCTCAACATGTTTGTTTAGATTTCCTCAAAGCATGATGATCCGATTTCAAAAAGGGGCATTTCAAAAGAAAAAGCCACAATGCACAAGAGCTTATCAAGACTTGGATTGTGTCGTGTTTGCTAGAGTAGGAGAGAGCACCCCAAAGTGTAGGTATTGGGAAGGGAGGATAACTGGGAGTTGCTTGGGTTCAAAACACACTAACCCAAAATATGGCACCTTGGCTTTTGAGAAAATAGGAGAAGCAGGAAGTTCTCTCTGACCTTTGCCACAATTGCCCTGGAAACAGGTCATAAAACCTAGCAGACCTTCCTTTGAACTAGGTTATAAGACGCTCCTGTGGCCTATACTTGGAGGAAAGCAATGAAGAGACAGAAATACCAAGCAGATTCTGAACAAACAGCTGAGTTCCCCCAGTTTATTACCATTAGAGTGGATCCCTTTGTTCTCCGATCATACTTCTGCATGACTGCACATAAAAGCACACATTGAGTATATTTCTTTGAGTCTTTATTTCTGAAGGCACCTGTATTACATAAAACTTATATTAAATAAGTTTGTCTTGGGCCAGCTAGGTTGCATAGTGGTTAGAGCAGTGGATCCCACATGGCCAAATCCACAGTTCAAGTCTTGGACCCTGTGGCTCAAAGACACACCAGGCACAAGTGCATGCATGCCCAAAATCCTGAGAGGAGAGTAGAGAAGAAGGGATTGTGGCATGGCCATATTCTCTGGGGCATAATTTCTCACTTTCCCTCTGTCTGTCTCTGTCTTGCCCATAAGTGCATGCACCCTATAGCAAAAACTAAAAACAAGCAAATACATTTTTCGGTGTCTCTGTCTGTTCTGTGCTATTGTAACAGAATACCATAAACTAGGTAATTTACAATGAACAGATAGTTATTTTTCACAATTCTGGAAGTTGAGAAATTCGAGATTGGGATGGGGATGGCATGGTGTGTGACCCAACATCTGGCAAAGGCCTTCTTATTGTATCCTAACATGGTGGAAGGTATCACATGGTGGAGGGGAAAAGACAGTGAGAGAGAGAGACAAAAGGAGACCAAAACTTGCCCTTTGAAAATGAACTCTCTCCTACAATAACAGTATTAGCCCATTTACGAGGAGAGCCCTCATGGCCTACTCACCACTTAAAGATCTCACCTTGTAATATGGTTACAGTGGCAATTAAATATCAATGTAAGCTTTTGGAAGAGACAAATATTAATATTTAAACCATAGTAGTATATTTTCATCTTGTTAATCTGTCTTTTGTTGTAGGAGTCTCAGCCATGAACCTAGTGATGGGTGGGAATTTTATATATATATATGTGTGTGTGTGTGTGTGTGTGTGTGTGTGTAATATATATATATATATTACATATATTAATTATATGTAATTACATTTTTTTATATATATACATGTATACATATATATATATATATATATATATATATATATATATATTATATAGCCCCTAGGGCCAGTCTAGTAAGAGTCTATCACAATTAGCCACATTTCCTATCTTCTAAGTTGCTTCAGGCAACATTTTCCCAATTCTTTCACTAGCACAAAATGTGGCGTGTCATTTTTCTAGACTTCAGTACAAGTGTCTTCACTGCTTTTCCAGCTTCTACTAAGTCTCTTCTAGGAAGTCTTACTTCCCTCCCAGAGTTTGTTGTTATTACCCAGATCCAAAACCAATGCTGCATGTGGTGAATTTCTTTTTTAATAGCAGCATCCTAATTTGGGGTACCAATTTCTCTTTCAGCTCATCTTTGTTGTGGAATAAAACACCCTGAAACTTAATGGCTTAAGTCAACAACAATTCATCACTCACCTCATCTGTGGGCTGGCGGAACTGCTCTCTGCTGCTTTCATTTAGGCTCACTCACACAGATGCATTCAGCTGACAGGTCAATCTGCTGGTGTTGAACTTAGCTGGGGCAGTGGGATGGCTGGGTTTCTCCTTACATATGGTCTTTTATCCTGGGCTTCATCATGGTATGGTGGTCTCAAATCAGAGTTCTGAGAGAGTGAAGACAGAAACCATATCACTACACATGTCACAACCTCTGAAACTTGCAAAATATTGCTTCTACTATTCTCTATTAGGTCAAGCAAATAGCCCAGGCAGCCCAGATTCAAGAGGTGGGGAAATAGACTCCATTTTTTTTTTTTTTTTTTTTATGGAGAGGTTTTTGCTATAGGGCGCGTGCGCTCGCCAGACAGACAGAGAGAGACAGAGAGATAGAAAGCAGGAAATCACCCCCCAGGGGGGATGGCCACGCCGCAATCCCTTCTCCTCCATTCTCCTCTCGGGATCTTGGGCACGCACGCACACGCGCCCGGCGTGAGTTTAAGCTGCCGGGTCCGGGACTCGAACCGCGGTCGACTACGTGGGAGTCCAGCGACATAGCCATTACGCTAACTGCTGGTCCCTACTCCATTTTTTAAATAGGAGGAGCAGCAAAGAATTTGTAGCCAAATTTAACCTACCATAGAAAGCTATGCTTTGTTCCTAGATGGAGAGACTGGATATAATAAAAGTTCAATTCCTTAAATAAATCTATAAAGTCAATGTCACATCAAACAAAGTTTTAATAGAGCATTTCAGGAAACTTGAAAAGATTTTTCTAAAATTCATCTAGAAAAGCAAAGGGCTCAGAAGCACCAGCACAATTTTGAGGAAGGGCAATATGCAGTCACTAGTCCTCACAGATTTTAAAGCTATAGTAATGGGGCCGACAGGTGGCGTGGTGGTTAAGGCACTGGACTTCCACATGGCCTACTGTAGTTTGAGTCCTGGACCTAGTAGTGGCTTGCTTTCTCACTTTCTCTCTCTCTTTCTCTGGTCAAATAAAATAAATAAATAAGTGGAATTAAGTAATTTTTTAAACAAATAAATAAAGCTACATAGCAACAGTGTTTGGGTATAATAAAAAAAAAATGGACTAATGGAATGACTAACAAACATGTAAAAAGATCCCCATTGTCAGTAATCGTAGAAGACAGACACCATTGGTTCCTACATAGACTATTTTCCTTTTTGCTAACAGAACATCCTGCTCCTTTTTCCACACCTCCACACCTACCAATGTGCTCCAGAGGCCCAGAGCCCCTCTCTTGAACAGCCGTGAAGTGTGAATAAATTAGTAACTGGTTTATAAATGTGTGAATGATGCAAAGCTAGCCGATGAGCTACGACAGTTCTCCAGCTGGGGGTTCTGAATGAGGCTTTATAACTCTTTAAAAGGTACACAAGGAAATGACATGGCCTCTTTACCTTTGCCAGTCTTCAGAAACTGTGTGAGAATTGGATTCTTGGAGCTGTTGTTCTTGTTTCCGACATGAGCGATTATCTGAATAAAAAGCCCACATCCTGAGAACTACAGAGAGGAGATATGGTGTTGGGATTCTTAATATCTTCAAGCTGTTTATTTAACCTGCCTTCATATCTCCGTTCTTCCTGAGTGGTGTGCAGGGTAAGGAGCTATTTATGTGAAGCCCACACTGCATACAGCCTCAGTGGGATGTACTGTAACCCAAATGACTAAATGAAGCAATTATCTTTAATAGTAAAATTCATTGTATATTTATAGAAAAGGATCAAATGGTGGTATCGTGGTGAAGCGTTATGTTCTACAAGGCTGACATGGGAAGGTCTGGGTTCAGTTCTGCAGGCCTCCCTGAGTATGGCTGGCATGTGCACACGCATATGGCTGGCTGAGCTGGGGTAGAGTGTAGGGTCAAGACTCTATGAGGGATGTTAGTTCTCTTTCTCTCTCCCTCACCTATTCATGAAGAAATAAATAAACGTTTAAAAATAGCATTATCAGGCCAGCAGGTGGCATATAAATTAAGGCATTGGGTCCCACATGGCCAACTGCATGATTTGAGTGGTCTGGTGGCTTGAAAATCATGCTAGGTGCACATGTGTACATGACCAAAATCCCAAGAGAGAAATGGAGAAGAAGGGACTGCAGCATGGCCAACCCTTCGGGGAGGGGTGACTTCTCACTTTCTCTCTCTCTGTCTTTCTCTGGTGTGCATATATAACCTACAGCAAAAACAAAACCAAAAACAAAACAGCATTATTAATTATTTAAAATAGGATTATTAATGATTTTATACTAACACAATGACTTAACTGGTAATATTTTTGTTGGTGGCGTGTGTGCATTAAGGGTTCTGGACAGTCTCCTGTGTCACAGCCCCCGTGCTTCAGCATCCCTATCAGTATTAGGCATGTGGTATTGCACCCTGCTTTTTAGAGGGGGCTGGGAATTGAACCCAGGCCTCTCATGTGGCCTCAGCTGTCAAGCAGCAGCATCCAGTTCATGCTACAGCAGCAAGGACAAACTATTAACTGAATAGTTAAAATATTCAAATGTAAGAATGCAGAAAGCAAAGTATTTTTTAAAAGTATACATCTCAATTGAACTATGTTGTAAAATACCCTAACGGAAACAGCTCTGTGCTTTTGGTGAGTTAATGTTTTCGTGTATGTATAAAGTCCATCTCCATTTTGGAGGAACATAGAGGAATTTGTATTTGTAGTAAATTTTAAATTGAGGAGATGCCAATCATGTGGCCGTGAAACGGAAGGCGGCTTGAAAATAAACATAACAGAAACCCTAAAGTTGTTATGGTGAGAAGGGCCACTCTCTTGAACTCAAGAAGGAATGAAATGCCAATAGGCAGTAACACGGTTTTTTCCTGAAACTCAGCAGAAAGGTCTCTCATCTCACCAGATTTCTACACACACACGCACATATGGAATGAGCATTTAATATAGTGTGGGAAAGTATGAGCTGCAGAAAACCAGGAGTCAGTAGAAGAAAAACTACTGGTTTACGTGAGAGAAAGGAAACTTTTGTTCCAAGCAGTTACTTGGTGAATGCGGCCACCACCGCCCACAGAACCTCGTTGGTGCTGGCCTTCAGACATTCCACCTCTGGGTCAAGGTTGAGCAGTTGTCGCACTCTCTTGGTGGCTAAATCATACTGCTCGTCCAGAAGAGGAGCAAAAGCGTTCTCCAGGACATCCGAGGCATGCGCTAGGTAAATGAGGGCCAGCAGGCGCTTGTCCATGCGGTGAGGGTCATTTGCCAAGAACAGCTTCTAGGAATTCCTTTTCTTCTTTTATTGCCAGATGGTTTGTACACTAGTCCGAGAGAGACAGAGACACAGAAAGAAAGTGGGGTGGGGGGAGACAGCATCCCCCAAAGGGGGCGTGGTCAGGCTGCAGCCCTTCTTTCCCATTACTCCATCCTGCCAGGATTTGGGGCACACACGCACACATGCCAGCAGGTTTTTACACGCACACATGCCAGCAGGTTTTTCAAGACACTGGGGCTGGGATTTGAACAGCGGTGGACCATGTAGGATTTGGCTGCCTTGACCACTAAGCCACAGGACCAACTTTCTCATACTTTCATGACGAGGTGCTGCTTAATGTTGTTGGTGAGCAGACGTGTCATCTTGTCATAAAGTAAGAAGTTCTGTTTGTCTGTGGACAACACCCTTTTTCCACCAGGTTTTCAGCTAATTGTTCCCATGTTTCTTAATTAATAATACAAGTTAAAGGATTTCATATGTCACCTAAACAAAATATTTTAAACTTAGAGATTTTCTGCTACTATTTTCTTTGTACTCGGTCTGAATAGCAACATGTACTTGTCATAGCAGCTGGGTATCTAAAAAAGTGGAATGTAACAAGTGCTCTATGTCAGCCTGTGTTGCCTGAATGGGAGCTTTCTGTGGGACAGGAATCACATTGTGTGCATCTCTCTAGCCCCAGCACCAAGCATATTTCCTGGAACACAGCACTTGCTCATAAATATTTGCAAAAGAGAAAAAAAAAATCTGTTCCAATACAGGATTAGAACAGATTGCTGATAGCTTTAGTATGAGGTATAAATAAACCAAATTGTAAAATAGTAATTTCTGACACATTTCTGTTTGCATAAAAGTGTCAATAAATAGCCAGAGGATAAATGAAAAACATTTCTTTTAAAAATAAATGTCTTGAGGGAGCCAGGAGGTGACATGGTGGTTAAGACGCTGGACATAACCACATGACCTACCACAGTTCAAGTCCTGAACTTGGTGGCTTGCTTTTTCACTCTCTCTCTCTCTCTCTCTCTCTCTGTGCGTGCACGCACGCGCGCGCGTGTGTGGTCAAATATAAAATAAATGAATAAATAAATAAAATAAATAATTCTTTAAAATAAATAAATATATAAATTTATTTTTTGAAAGAATAATTTTAAATCTACAGAAAGGACCCAGGTGGTGGTGCAGTGGTAATGCAACTGTATCCACATTAGAGGAGTTCTGTGTTCACATCCTGAGAGCTCCCTGAGCCTACCAGGTGTACATACCTGTGTTTGTGCTTCAATCTGGCTGAGATGGTGGGTGGATCACATCATGAAGACCCTGTTGAGGTACAAATTTCTCTAAGGAAGGAATGAATGGATAAGCTTTAAAAAATAGTTTTATAGGGACCAGCAGATGGCATAATGGTGACATCGCTGGACTCCTGTGTAGTTGATTGTGGTTTGAGTCCTGGAACCAATGGCTTAAAACTCACGCTGGATGTGTGTGCATTTGTACCCAAAATCCTGAGAGGAGAATGGAGGAGAAGGGTTTGTGGTCATCCCCTCTGGGGGTTATTGCTCACTTTCTGTCTGTTTCTCTCTGTCTCTCCAGTGAGCACATATGCCCTATAGCAAAAATCTCTCTTAAAAAAAAAAAAAAAAAAAAAAAAAAAAGACTTACAGAGAGGTTGCAAAGATAGTACAGAGCACTTATATGTCCCACGTCCAGTTTCTCCATTAGTGTGATTCATTTGTCACAGTTAGTGAACTAATATTGACATACTATCATTAGCCAAGGTCAACACATCATTCAAATTTCCTTAGTTTTTGTCTAACACTCTTTTTCTGTTCTAGGATCCCATCCAGGTTACCACATTATATTTATTCATCTTGTCTCCTTAGACTCCTCCTGGCTGCGGCAGTTTTTCAGACTTCTCTTGTTTTTGACGACCTTGACAGTTTTGAGTGGTGCTGGCCAGGTATTTTGTAAGATTGTCTTTCTGTGGGTTTGTCTAGTGTTTTCCTCATGATTTCACTGGAGGTATGGGTTTGGGGAAGATCACAGAGGTAAAGTGCCATTCTCCCCACGTCATATCAGGAATATACATGCCGGGACCAGCGGTTGGCATGGTTGGTGGCTATGTCACTGGACTCCCATGTGATTGACCACGGTTCAAGTCCCAGACCTGGCGGGTTAAACTCACCCTGGGCGCATGTGCGTGCGTGCCCAAGATCCCAAGAGGAGAATGGAGGAGAAGGGATTGCGGCGTGGCCATCCCCCCTGGGGGGTGATTTCTTGCTTTCTATCTCTCTGTCTTTCTGGCAAGTGCATGCGCCCTATAGCAAAAAACCTCTCCAAAAAAAGAAAAAAAAAAGAAGAAAAAAAATATACATGCCATCAGCATAGCTTATCACGTCGACGTTCCCCGTGGTCAACAGGCTAACATGGTATTTATAGGTTTCTCCATTGCAATGTTATTCTTCCTCTCTGCACAGGGACCTTCCTCATCCTTATCTCTTGTGAACTCTTGGAAGGAGGTCACTACACGTCGCTCGTATTTAAGGAGTGCTGACTTGTGCTGTCCTTCCTTGAGGGTGGGCTATTTACATACATTATTTGGGATTAAAATGCTTATTTTTTTTATTAAATTGAAGCTGTTATTAAAAATGGATGGTGGAATAAATACTCACTCCAAAACTGCTATGACAATAGCAGAGTAAAAGGATCGTTATGAAAGTATCAACACACAAGAATAGGAAAAGAAACACTAAGAGTAAAATTTTGGACACTGCAAAGTAGATGGAAAAGTGGTAAATGGATTAGTGAATCCAGGAAAGCTAATCCCAGACTGGCAGTGGGCGAAGCGGAGAGATAACCTACTTTCCACTGTCGAATCCTAGAGACTTGGAAATTGGCACCAGATATCTCTGGAAACAGAGGAGGAAGAGCAGATAATAGTGGCTGAAAATAGAGGCATTGCATAAAACTCTGTTTAAATAGCATCTCTGTATCTTTTCTGTGCAGCCATCCCAGAAAAAGAGAATAAACAGAGGGTTTCTGAACTCAGGGGCACCAGGCACAGCTGGAAAGAGACAGGGATCTCTCACTGGAAACGGAAGAATTCTAAGTACAAGTTTACGTACTAAAATGTATGAGTCTCACTTTTCCACTTCCTCTTGGCTCTTAGAACACTGGAAGCTAGGATTATATCCTTCAGCTAAGATATTGGAAGAGCCTTCTCTGGAAAGAAGACCAACCCAAGAGAACAGGACGAAAAATACTGACCTGATGTGTTTACTTAAAGACTTACAATGAACCCTGACTTCACCAGCTCCTTATACCTGTACGCATACAGCTTCCAAAGAGCTTTTCGGGTGTTGCAGAAGTGTTGTGTATTTGAGAAAACTCCTCTAATGTGAAAGTTCAAAATAAAATATTTCAATAACAAAAACATTTTTATAACTGCTCCAAAGTGGAAAAGCCCAAGGTTTAGTCAACTGGTGAATGACAAAACAGGATGTGGGGCCCAGTTGTATTGGCACGGGCACTGCCGCAGGATGCTGGAGCCATATTAGAAGGCTCTGGGTTTGGATCCTGGGTCAACCTGAACATGCTGGGTACTGGGCACACCCGTGGTGGTGGCTAGCTGGAGGTCTGGGGAGGGGGATCACAGCCTGCTAAAGCCCTGTCAGGAGAGCCTGTCTGTGTCTCTCAGGAAATAAACTTAAAAAAAAAGTGTTACAAACATCCAATACAACATACTTTAACAATAACTACTGATGAGTTAACTATGGAGGAATGTTGCAGCAATGATGACCTTCAAGTGAAGTGTGCAGACACAGAAGAAATCAGTCATAGCAAATCACTTATTGTATGATTCCACTTGTATGAAATATCTAGAGAAAACAAATGTAGGGGACTGGCGGGCGGGGTGGTGGTTAAGGGCGCTAGACTCCCACATGGCCGACCGCACTATGAGTCCTGGACCTAATGGCTTGCTTTCTCATTTTCTCTCTCTCTTGCTCGCTCTGTCCCCCTCTGGTCAAATTAAAATAAGTAAATAAATAGAGTTAAGTAAAATGAATAAAAAAAGGCAAATGTGTAAACAGATTGATGGAAAGCTGACTATTGATAGACTCAGATGGGAGTTGAGAATGGGAATGAACTAGGGGTGTGCACAAGGATTTTTTTGGGTGAAGAAGTTCTAAAACTGGATTGTAATGATGGTTGTACAACTCAATAAACAGACTAAAAAATGTAAAACGGATGAGTTTTATGGCATATAAATTATACCTCGGTAAACCGATTTTTAAAAAAAACACAAAAACTGTAGAGAAAGAACAATAGACAAAAATAATTCATTACTATGTTTAAAAATAGGAGAGGATAGGGGCTGGCAGGTGGCGTTGTGGTTAGGGGCACTGTATTTCCACTTGGCCAACCATGGTTTGAGTCTTGGACCTGGGGGCTTGCTTTTTTTGCTTTCCTTTTCTCTCACTCTCTGTCTGTCTCTGGTCAAATTTAAATAATAATAATAAATTAAATTAAATAAGTAAATATTTTTTTAAAAAAATAGGGGAGGATATCGTATCCACAAAACCAGAACAAGATGATAGTTTTAAGAAGACTATTTAGGTAACAACAAGAAGAACACAGAATACCAGGAAAATAAAAATTAGGTGGCAGAAATGGGAGCTGCAATAGTGAAGTAGAGGTAGTGTATGTAGGTAAGAAATCTAAAACATAGAGCAAAGTGGTGAATCTTTGGGCCATAAGAGAAAGTATAAGAAATTAGATGATCAGTTCAGGAGACGTAACAGCTAATGAGTGGGAGCCCAGAAATAGGGAACAGAAAAAGATGGTAGACGTAAAGGAATATATTAATAAAATATAAGCAATTTTCAGAACTAGAGAAAATGATCCTCTTCTCAAAAAGGACTTTTAGGTATCCAGCCCAACAAATAAAACACCAAAAACAAATTAACAAAAATTCTAATAAACAATAAAAAGCAGCAACAACAAAAGACTCATTATCATGAAATTTCAAACACAGAGGATATTCTGAAGACGCTAAAAGCTTCTGGTGGGGATAGAGAACAGGGGAAAATAGGTAATTAATGAATGGACTTGTGAGTAAGAATGACATCAATTTCTCAAATGGAAGGTTGAAAATAATGGAGTGATATCTTCAGATTTCCAAGGGGAGACTATTTTTTTAACCAAGAAGCTATATTTAGCTAAACCCTCCATTAAGTGAAAAGATAGAAAAAAGACATTTTTAGACATGAAAGTTCACAAAAAAGGTACCTCTCAGTGAGCTTTGTGTGGAAGTTATTCGAAGATATGCATCCAAGTATATGCATGTGAGTGTGTGTACGCACATGTGCATATGAAAGGATGATAGAGGGTAATACTAGGATTTTTGAATCCATGGTATTGAGGTTACAGAAGACCCAAAGGAGGCAAAGGGAATGTCCAGGGTGAGGCCAGCCCATGACCTGATGGTAGCGTGAGCTGGATCCCATATGGCCAATAGTGTGGTTTGAGTCCTGGACCCAGCAGCTTGAAAAACATGCCAGTCACCCGTGCACGCATGCCCCAAATCCCAAAAGGGCAAGGAAATGGAGGAGAAAGGGCTGTGGTATGATTATACCCCTTAGGGATTTTCTCAAATTTTCTCTCTCTCTCGGGTAAGCACACATACTCTCTGTCAAATTGTTTTTCAAAAAGTATTTATAAGGTGATGGCAAATGGAACTTCCAACACACTCACGGAGCATCAGCCCCAAGTGGAACCATAAGATGGGAACAGAAGGGTGGAGGCACCAGGAGGAGTCTGGGACTGCGGGGTGGGAGTGTGTGTGATTCTTCAGTTACCACGCATTTTGTATACAATTGAATTGAGAAGTATTTTACAGAGCTGGCTAGGGCGTGGCAGTATTGAGTCAGATATTCAAAGAAAATAGCTTAAAATGAGGTCATTATTAACTTCAGAAAAAACAAGTTATGTAAGAAAAGACATAAAATCATGCTACTTAACTCAAAAGTAAATTACATACTACATATATAGTAAGATTACGAAAGCATTGAGTGTAAATGTAAGATATTTGTGATAGTATCGGGTTGTCGGGAAAGTCATGACACATCTGTGCACAGGAAAATACGTCATGATTATCCTGACGACCTAACACATTGGGAAGACGGTAAAAGGACGAATTATCAGTGAACTGAAATTTTTATTAGCTGTAACTGAAAATTAGCAGGTAAGTCTCTTGAGATGAGCCGAGAGACAGTAGTATGTCCATATTGTTTAGAAAGAAGGAAGTAAAATCAGAGAAAACAGCTAAAAAAAAAAATCAAAATGTGTTTCTTGATGAGGGGTCGGAGTGGGAGGATAAAGAGAAAGAGTTGCTTTGTAAAAATTATGATTAGCAATATTCAATCTTTTCTACTATTTAAGTACAGCACTTTGACAAAAAATAAAAGTTGATTAAAATAATGATTTTATGGTAATTGTATTGAATGCAAAAAAGGTATAGTTGAAATTACACAGTACCATGAAAAACACCTTCATCGTATAGTAATAATATTCAATTTAACATACATTTTATTTCATCATATGAATTAATACCAAAAAGAAGACATGATTTTGAAAAGCCATTTCGCACTTTGTGATATGCTTTATGAAATTGGAGGTTTAAAATTGCGATAATTAATTCATGAAGGGTTGAGGATTTGATTCCTGCTTTCTGAGGTTTATTAATATTTAAAGCCTGGATCTGTATTTGAAGCATAAAGAACTTTATCAAATTAAAGAGTGGCAAATCACTCCCCTTTGAAGAACATTACAATTTGCATTCGAATTCTTCCTTATCTTTTTAAAAGAGGAGAGACAGCACTGATTTTAAGTTTCATTATATTTACTATCCAAAAGTTTGCAATTATGCCCAAATGATGAATGTAATCCTAGTTACTTTTTTTTTTTTTGGTGGGTTAAACATATGCATATATTCTATTTAAATGTCGAGAACCAAGCAACAGTTCTTTTACCCATCTGCAGTCTGAGCCCAGTGATAGGAGAAGCAGCCTTCCTTCTTTCCTCTCTCTTCCTCCCTAAATCATTTCTTTCTCCCTCCCCACTTCTTCCTCCCTTCCTTTCTTCCTTCCTTCTTTCCTTTCTTCCTTTCTTCCTTCCAAAAAGAACACCAGTCCAGGGGACCAACAGGTGGTGTGGTGGTTGGGGCGCTGAATACTCCCACATGGCTGATCATGGTTCGAGTCCCGGACCTGGTGGCTTGCTTTCTTACTCCCCCCCACCCCCCCGTGCCCATGTGTGTGTCTCTCTCTGGTCAAATTTAAAAAAAAATGAATGAATAAATAAAATTTTGAAAAAAAAAAAAAAAAAAAAAAAAGAAGAACACCAGTCCAGAACAGTCTGTGGAATACACGGTCCACTTAAAGTCTCAGTAAAGCATAAACCCAAGACTTAGGTTATGCCCGCACCCATCAGGACTATTGGCCAAAAGGCAAGTTTTAGGTTACTGGAAACAAGTATGATGCTGCAACAGGACTACAGATTTTACAGCATGGCCCCCTCCCCTTTCTTCTTCCCAGGATTCTCGAGTTCATGATGTAAAGAATAAGGTACAGCCCATCAGTCCTGCACAATTTTAAATGAAGCAATGTAAATTCTTGACAGATGACTGTAACCTGCCCTCTTATCTCTGCCTTAACTTTTTGTCATAGAAACCAGCTTTCTTTCTTGGTTGCCATTTGGATGAAAACTAGATGCTTGTTCATCGGGTGATTTGTTCTAAACCTGGGCTCAAATAGACCACTTTTATTTCACTTAGCATGCTTCAACTTTCTTTTTAGGTTAATCCTCTCCTTCCCTCCCTCCTTCTTTCCTTTTTTCCTTCTTTTATTGTTAGTGTTTACTTTGTTCCCGGAATTGGGTGGGTGCTGGGAATATAAAAAAGGATAAAAATAAAATCTTTTCTATAGGAAAATTATGTACTGGTGCCGCTATACATAGCTAAGTATAAAATAACGTAAAAGGAGTAGACAAAACACAACCATGGAATCAGAATTTACAGGCTGTCTCGGGGCCTTTTTCTGAGCTGGGGCTCAGGACTCACCCATCAAACTATGGCTATAAGTGATCAGACTGTACTACCCCAAAATACGCCTTCTTGGCATCCTGAGCTGGTTATTTTGAGAAGTTGCAGACATAGTAGCTCTGAAAAGTTACCCTTTAATAAGAGAAATTGACATCTCCAAAGGAAACTTCCGGTGTGAGGGCCTCAGGAAGAAAAGGAAGACTCAATAACCAAGGACTGGGACCAACCAGTAGGGGAAGCATGGACTTAAATCTGCACCCAGACCTCCCCTTTGCATTACGGGGCTTTTCCTGGACATCTTTTCCAGGTCTTTCCCCACCCACAGCCCTTTTTCTTCGTTTCGCAGAATGGTGGATGTAAGCCTGAAGTTTAAGTGATTTTTTTTTTCAATCCTTGCATTTCTTTCTGTTTTCTCCCATGTATACATAAACTACACAAGTTAATAAGCCTCTGTTTTTCTCTTGTTAATCTCTTCCTTTGTTATAGGAAGTCCCAGTCAAGAACTATGAGGAGTAGAGAGAAAATGAGTTTTAGACTGGGAAGAACTGCCTGAAGAGGACACTTTCTTGCTTGACCTGTCATGGGACAGGCAAAGAAAGAGGAGCTAACCACCCTGTGGCAGGGGGAGCAGTCAACACAGCATCCGGCGCACAGGCCAGGACAGCAAAAGTGCAGAGTACCGAGGTGCTTAAGGGCTGCTCCACTTCGCCCTGAGCACATGCTGCCCAGGTCACCCACCCAATCTGGGAGTAGAAAACCTGAGGATGCTGGGTTAGAACTGGGCACACCTGGGCTCGAAATATCAGGCAATGGCTACTTCAATTGTCGTACAAAGAAGAGTGTATTGGAAGCACATTTGAACGAAGGAGCACTCTGTGGGTAGTGCTACATTTAAAATTCTTGGGAAAAAGGATTTCTTCAAGTTCCAGATTATTCAGGTTAATGTGAGAAAAGACTTGACAATTTATATATGCAAACTGGACACGAGATGTACTTTCATTCGATCATTAGGCACTGGCTATGGGCTACTGTCAGGGTCCAGGGCACTGAACAAATCAATTCCTACCCTTGGGGCATGTATATTCGTGACTTCTACCACGTATAGTTTATCTTTCTGGATTAAAATAAAATCATTGTCAGAAATCAACTTAAAAATGTGTCAAGCTTCATTTAAGTGACTGGCCAACAGTGTTGAAAAAAAACTTAGTTGCAAATGTGACAGGATGAGTTAAAACCTTTTTTTTTATAAGAAGAAAATTTGGGGGCCAGCAGGCGGCGTGGTGGTTAAGGGAGCTGGATTCCCACACGGTCGACCGCAGTTTGAGGTCCAGACCTGGCAGCTCGCTTTCTCACTTTCTCTCTCTCTCTCTGTCCCTCTCTGATAAAATTAAAAATAAAAAAAGTTAAATAAAATAATTATTTGAAAGAAAAAAATGGAACATTTCATCATTGCCCTTAGTAATGTTGTGTGTATCACAAAACTGAAAAAGCCCATCTTTGATGAATCTGGTAGTCTACTGCCACCTTGTGTCCAAACTACTCAATTACATGACTTAACGATGAGCCAAGATTCTGTACTAAGGTTTCCTATTGCTGTGGTAACATCATATATTACCACAGACTTGGTGGCTTGAAAACAATTCGTATTTATTATTTTATAATTCCGGGAGCATACGTTCGAAATGGATTTCAAGATGCTAAAATCAAGGTGTTGGCAGGGCTGTGTTCCTTCTTTTTTTTTTTTTTTTTTTTTTTTTTTGGAGAGGTTTTTGCTATAAGGCGCATGCGCTTGCCAGACAGAGAGAGACAGAGAGACAGAAAGCGAGAAATCACCCCCAGGGGGCATGGCCACGCTGCAATCCCTTCCCCTCCATTCTCCTCTCGGGATCCTGGGCATGCACGCACACGCGCCTGGCGTGAGTTTTAAGCCACTGAGTCCGGGACGCGAACCGCCGTCGACTACATGGGAGTCCAGCGACATAGCCATTATGCTAGCTGCTGGTCCCAGGGCCGTGTTCCTTCTAAAGAAAGGCCTCAGTAGAAGAGAATCTGCTTGTTTCTTTACCTTTCTGCTCCCTAGGAGCTGCCGGTGTTCTCTGGCTGGAGGCCCCCTCCCTACCATCTTCAGAGCCAGCAAAAGCCTGTTGAGTCTTTGTCATGATGCATCGCTGACAACACCCTCCTGATCACACGGTGCCCACCTGGGAAATTCAGGTACTCTCCCCACCTCCTTAGTTCCACCTGCAACCTGAATTCTTCCTGGCCATGTGACATAAGTTGGTCTCCGGTTTTGGAGATTTGAAGGAGGACCTCTTTGAGGGGAAGGGGCATCCTTCTGTCTATCACAGAGTCCTTTAGTTTCTTCTAGGGGTAAACATATTATTTTTTCTGTTTCAAATGGCAAAGTTACTAAATTAAATGGTTTCTCTGCTTTCATCAGAATCCTAAAATTGAATAGAAAAAGAAACACCTTTTGCCAATGTCTGCAGAATAAACCAAGTACTTAGAAATCCTCACAGTGAATTTTACAAATCTTAGTCAGAAAAACCCAAACTACATATATAATGTTAAATAATCTTAAAAGTATTTTAAGTTGACAAAGTCCAGGTGTAAGCCCAAATATGGTTTGATAACACAAAATACATAAGCAGAGAGCTTTTGTTTGAATTAAGCTCATAAAAATCCCCAAACGAAACCTGTTGCTGGGTTAAAGAGGGAGACATGTGGAAGAGAACAGGTGTGTTGGTTCTTCATTGCTTTGTTGCTTTTTATTAGTCAACAATTCCCCTTTCCCCAGGTCTCCAGTTCCTCAGGCTCCTGTGTGTGTATCCACACTACTACTTTTTTTTTATTTTTTAATTTGCCTGGGGGCACGTGAGCTCACCAGAGAGAGAGACACACACCCACACATACAGAGAGAGAGAAAGAGAACACCCCTCATGGGAACGTTCCTGCTGAAAGCCTTTCTCCTCCGTCTCTCTCCTTTCAGGATTTTGGGACACACGCATATGCACCCAGCATGCTTCTGAAGCAGATAGGTCAGGGACTTGAACCACACATTCAACAATGTGGGATCCAGCTGCTTTAGCTACCAGGCCACAGGCTAGATTTTAATGGGTTAATCCTAAAGTAGTCTCAGTGTGGATAATACCCATGGTCCTTTTCTTTCCTCCAAATGTAGGCAGTCTATGCTAATCAAGTATCTAAGGAAAACCAACCAGATAAAATGCTTGGGTTTTCAATAGTACCTCTGTCTTTTCTGGGATATCATATATAATATGATATCATATATAATATGCTGGGGTAAGAAACACCTAATCCAGGGAAGATGAGGAGAAAACAATAATTGAAGTTTCTTGTTTTTTTTTCTTTTATTTTTTTTTTTAAGTTTTTACCAACTGAAGGTAGTGCTGACTAGTAGTAATATAAGTCTTTCCAAGGCCTATAGAAGTCTCTTATTCATGGGGACCAGCAGGTGGCATAGTGGTTAAGGTGCTGGACACTCCCACATGGCCAACTGCGGTTCAAGTACCGGACCTTGTGGCTTGCTTTCTTACTTTCCCTCTCTCTCTCTCTCTCTCTGTGTATCTCTCTCTGGTCAAATTAAAATAAATGAATGAATAAATAAAATTAAATAAATAATTATTTAAACAAAAAGAAGTCTCTTACTCAGCTCAAGGAAGACTTCATGAAAACATCAATGCCTTTGGGTTGGCTTGGTAGCCCGGTGGTTAAGGGAGCTGGATCCCACAGGGCCCGCCACATGGTTGGAGTTCTCTCTGAGCTTGAAAACCCACATGGGAGCATGTGCATTCATGCATGACCAGAATCCCTTCAGGATGCAGAAATGGAGAGGAGACTGCAGGGAGACCATTCCCAGTGGTAGTGCTTTCTTCCTCTTCCTCTCTCTGGTCTGTGAATGCCCCCTCTGGCAATAAAAAAGAAAAAAAAATCAGTGCCTCCGTCAGAAGCTCCTTTCAAAGTACTTTAGTAAATAGTCTGAGCAATACTGTGTTATGTTGAGAGCTTTCCTTGTAGAGGTTTTACATCTTTTGTCAGGTCGATTCCTAAGAATCTTGCTTATTTTGGGACCAGGATGGCTTAAGGTTTACTACACTGGACTCCCACATGGTGGACCGCGGTTTGAGTCCTGGACCTGGTGGCTTGAAACTCACTCTTTACGAGTGTGTGTGTGTGTGTGTGTGTGTGTGTGCATGCCCAAGATTCTGAGAGGAGAATGGAGGAGTAGGGATTGTGGCATGGCCATCCCCCCTGGGGGGTGGTTTCTCGCTTTCTGTCTCTGTCTCTCTGGTGAGCAAAACCTCTCTAAAAATAAACAAAAACTAAAACAAACAAACAAAAACCCAAAAAGTTTCCTTCTACTCCTAGTTTACTAAGAGATTTTGTTTTTTGTTTTTAAATCATGATGGCTATTGAATTTTGTGAAGTTTTTTTTTTTTTTGCATTTATTTAGATGATCAGGTTTTTTTTGTCCTTTATTCTGTTAATGTGGCAAATGACATCAATTGGTGTTTAAATGTTAAAGCAATCTTGCTTCTCTGGAATAAACATGACTTAATCGTGATGTATCATCCTTTCTTTTTATGTATTGCTGCTTTCAATGTGCTGTTTTGTCATGGATTTTTGCATCCTGAGAAATGCTGGTCTCAAATGTTCTTTTCTTGTAAAATCTTTTGTCAAGTAGTGGCAGGCAGGGTTATATTGGATTCATGAAATGAGCTGGGAACAACTTTTATTTTCTAAAAGAGTTTGTTTAAGCTCAGTATGATTTCTTCCTTTCATGGCTGATAGAATTCCCAAGAGAAACAATCTGGGCCTGAGTGTTCTTTGAGGAAAGGTTTTTGTTATTTGTTTTCTGGTTTTTTTTTTTTTTTTTCTTTTTTAACTTAACATAGTAACTGTACATATTTATGTGGTATAAAGGCATTTTTTTTTCTTTCAGAACAAGATTATACTGTGCCATGATTAAATCAACATAATTAGCATAGCTATCATCTCACACTTCATCATTATTTTGTGCTGGGAATATTCAAAATCCTGTTTATTTTTTTTTAGCTACCCTGAGAGCTACAGTATATTGTGAACTATAGTTACCTTACTACACTAGAACAATAGAACTCATTCCTCTTATGTAGCTGTAATTTTGTTTCTGTTGACCAATGTCTACCTATGCCCACTCCCCACGCCCATTAGTCCCAGCCTCCATTCTTCCACTACCTACTTCTATGAGGTCCTTCTATTATTTTTTTCTTTGCTATAGGGTGCATATGCTCACTGGACACAGAGACAAGAGAGACAGAGAGAAAGCGAGAAACCACCCTGTAAGGGGGATCACCACGCCACAATCTCTTTTCCATTATCCTCTCAGGATTTGGGGCACATATGCACACACGTCTGACATATTTTTCAAGCCACCGGGTCTGGGACTCTGTAAAGTCAACCATGTGGGATCCAGGTGCCTTAATTTCCACACCACCTGCTGGACCCAGGATTTCATTCTTTCTAGTGACTGAATAATATTCCATTGTATAGTATGTTTGCACACACATGCATGCGTGCACACACACACACACACACACACACACACACATATAATTTCCTTTATCTGTTCATCAAATGATGAACACCCAGGTCAATTCCATACCTTGGCTATTGTGAATACTGCTGCAATGAAGGCTGAAGTACGCTATCTTTAGGACATATCTATTTCCTATACTTTGGATGTATGCCTTTTATCAAATGGCAGTTCTAATTTTTTTTTTTTTTGAGGAAGATCTATACTGTTTTCAATATTGGCTGTGCAATTTACATTCCCATTAATATTGTTAAAGATGTCTCTATGCCCACTTGCCAACTTTTATTATTTTATAGCTTTTTGATAAGTCACCTTTTTTTTTTTTTTTTTTTTTTTTTTTGGAGAGGTTTTTGCTATAGGGCGCATGTGCTCGCCAGACAGAGAGAGGACAGAGAGAAAGAAAGCGAGAAATCACCCCCCCAGGGGGGATGGTCACGCCGCAATCCCTTCTCCATTCTCCTCTCGGGATCTTGGGCACGCACACACACGCACCCGGCGTGAGTTTTAAGCCACCGGGTCCGGGACGCGAACCGCAGGCGACTACGTGGGAGTCCAGCGACATAGCCAGTATGCTAACTGTTGGTTCCCATAAGTCACCTTTTTTGATAAGGGTGAGATATTTCATTGTTTTTGATTTGCATTTCCCTAATGATTAGTGATGCTGACTTTTATCATATGCTTGTTTGCTGTTTGTACATCTTCTTTTGGGAACTATTTAGGTCATCTGCCTAATTTTTTTTGAAAGGTTTTTGCTATAGGGAGTGTGTGCTCGCCAGAAAGACAGAGACAAGACAGCGAGAAATCACTCCTTGGGGGGATGGCCATGCCACAGTCCCTTCTCCTCCACTCCATTCTCATCTTGGGATCCTGGGCACACCCGCACATGTGCCCAACGTTGAGTCTAAGCACATGGGAGTCCAGCGACATAGCCATTATACCATCTGCTGGTCCCCCATCTACCTATTTTTAAATGGGTTATTTGTTCTTTCGTTGTTGAGCTCCTTGTATATGCTGGTTATTAATTCCTTTTGGATGTATAGTTTTCAAATATTTTCTCTCATTCTGTGGGTTGTCTCTTCACTCCATTGTTTCCTTTGCTGCTCAGAAGCTTTTAATTTAATATAATCTCATTTGCCTATTTGCTGTTGCCTATAATTTTGGATTTTACTCAAAAACTCTTTGCCTAGAACAATGTCCTGAGGTATTTTCCCTATCTTTTTTTTTCTAGTGGTTTCATAGTTTGGGGGCTTATATTGAAGTCTTTAATCAATTTTGAGTTGATTTTTGTATATGAGATAGGGATCAAATTTCATTTTTCTGCATACAGATGTACAATATTCCCAGCACTAATTGTTTAAGAGATTGTCTTTTCTCCATTAGATGTTTTCAGTACCTTTGCCAAAAATCTGCTGACCATATACACAAGGATTACTAATCACTACGTTAGTATTTCTTACTGGGTTATTCTCTCTTCACCTCCATATTACAAGATTGAATAGGTTTCTCAGTGGTCTGCTTCAACACTTTCACTTTATAAGCCCTGTTATTTTTAGTGTGCAAGTTTGCAGAAGATAAGGAAGGCTTTTGCAAAGTTGTTTGGCAGCAGAAAATGCCTGTTATCAGTGGTTTCATCATCATGTTTTTTTGAGTCTTTTAACACATTTCAAGGAGCCATCATATTCAATTCCTTCTAAATTTTCAAGAGAGCACTATTTTGAATTTGTATGTGACGATGTTACTGGAAATTTTATTCTGAGCCAGCTTGTTATCTACAAAACATAACCACTGACTATATTTCTTTTCAAAGATCTCTGTAAATAGCATCTTTACAATCTTTTGACTGTGAAGAAATCCACTAATAATAATTAGTACATCTGTAATTAATACATTTCTTTACCTCCATTTTATTCATTCCATCCCATAAGCATCTGAAATTGTTCACTCATTAAGAAATTCAAATTTCTGTTTGGGGCCAGCAGGCGGTATAATGGTTAAGGCGCTAAACTCCCACATGGCCAACCATGGCTCAAATCCTGGAGCTGAAGGCTTAAAACCCATGCCAGGTGTGTGTGTGTGTGTGTGTGTGTGTGTGTGTGTGTGTGTATGCATGCACACGCGCGCTCAAAATCCCAAGAGAATAGGGAAGGAATTGTGGCATGGCCATTGCCCCTGAGGGGTGATTTCTCGCTTTCTCTCCAGCAGGAACATACACACACACACACACACACACACACACACACACACACGCGCTACTGTTTGATAATCAATGGGTGATGGACCAGCTTAAAGCTTTTTGATGTTGGTGAAAATTGTGCTAGCGCAGTGCTTTTAAACTTGAGTGCACACGTTACCCAGTGATCTTGCTGAAATGCAGATTTTTGGCCCAGTAAATATGGTAGGAGCCCAAGATTCTGCATTTCTAACATGTCCCGGGTGATATTGATACTTTAATTAATGAAGTTCTCATTAATGAGGATGGTTGTCTGTCTTAAGAATTGAGATCATGGGACCAGCAGTTGGCACAATGGCTTGTCACTGGATTCCCATGTAGTCGACCGCGGTTCAAGTCCTGGACATGGTGGCTTAAACTCACGCCGGGTGCATGTGTGTGCATGCCCAAGATCCTGAGAGGAGACTGGAGAAGGGATTACATTCCCCGCTGGGGGATGATTTCTCACTTTCTGTCTCTCTTTCTGGCGAGTGCACGAGCCTTATAGCAAAAACCTTTAAAAAAAAAAAAAAAAAGAATTGAGATCAGTATTAAATAGACTATTCTTTAATGAAATTGTCCTATATCTTTAGAGTCCAATAGAGTAGCTGCAGCTCATACATGGCTATAGAGTACTGTAATTATGGTTTATGAGACCAGGAAATGAATTTTAAATTAAAATGTAAATGAAAATAGCCACAAGTAGCTAATATCTTTTTTTTTAACTGTATAATCATATTCTGAGGTTTTTATATTTTAATAAATAGGATGGTTCTGAACACATTACTCTAAACCTTTTTATTCGTAGTATCTACATGGAGTTCTTTCCATATCAGTACATACTGATGTACAGCATTCTTTTATACTAGTATGTAATATTTCATGGTATGGTTATACCATAGCTTATTTTGCTATTGATTACTGTATTAATGGATATTTAGGTTGTCTGACAGTAAATATTGGCAGTACCAAACATCTACTGCCAATGACCTACCATGGCTAACAGAAAATGGAGATAAAGAATAAAGGACATGGCTGAGAACTCCTAAGAACTTATAGCACAGAGATGAATGTCCATAGAAAACATTTCTGAAGAGATAATTGCCAGTCAAAAGTACATTATCTAAGGCTATAATTTAAAAATACTTTTCCCCTTCTGGATACTGAGAAATACATACTTATGTTTAGAGCTAAGGCCTATGCTTACATTTAAGTTACATTTTTTTCAAAGGCTGCTCAAATTCTGTTTCAAATTATATCTGTACATAATTCAAAGTGCTGTGCCATGGTATTCCCTCAGTGGTACTTAGAAAACAAATGAAAGATGTCTTGATCAATTAAGCATTTTCCTACTTTGAATATGTAGAGTCATAATTTACAAAGTCATTTCCATTAAACAAGTAGGGGCTGATTTTTATTTTTCAGAGTCACAGAGCATGAGAACTATACATCCAATTGTTCCTTTAAAGGAAACTGGTATTCTTTTATTTAACCTAAGTTAAAACAATAATGAATCACATCTGAGTTTCTGGAAACTGAAATAAATGATTAGTAAGCCAGACTCATAAAATCAATGCAATCAACACACTGAGATCACACATACTTTAGAGCTACAGTTTTGATTTATAATCTTTAAAACTTCAAAACATACCTTTTAATTTATTTTAGCACACAAAATAATTAACTTATAAAAGTTATATTTCTTTATAGAACTCGATCAGAAAATTTCCAAAATCTAAAAAGAAATAAATAGCGCAATTTTACAATTCTCATTTTACTGAGAATGTAAACATAAATATTTTTGGCACGTTTCATCAAAATGGATAGCTAAATCAGTTTGTTTTGTTTCTTAAATACAAATAGGCACTCATACTGTCAGACTTTGGAAATCAAGTTAGTGACAGGAAAAATTCAATGGAGAATTTTGGAAAAATGAGGTCTGATGTTATCTACTCAGTGACAATGGTAGTGTGTCTTCCGGTATTAGCTGTAAAGTTAGAGAATAAAATAATCTTGGCTACATGGATTGGGTATGCATTTCAATAGGCCATAAGTTACATACAAAAATGAAAACAACTGCTATTAGGGCTGAGAAGTGACGGTGTGTGTTTTCTATAAATGCTATCTTATCTCTAAAAGAAAAATAAATCAACTAGGTAGTTAAAATAACTAAATGGGATACTGAATAGGGTAAGACTTTGGAAATTGATAAAATGAAAAGTTTCATAATTAAGACTGACTCAGGAGGGATGGTGGAAGACAGTGATTTTCTTGGATTTCTTTGGGAGGTCAGAATTAAAGACTTTTTTCTCTACTACTTACACCAAAAGAGGCTTGTTTGAAAAAATTGTCAACCCAGACTGCCAATAAAGTGGCATTTAGAAACTATAATGATATTGGGTTATTGGAAAAGTCATGACGCAATTCTACATAGAAAAACATGTCATGACTTTTCCGACAACCCAATAATTGATGCCCAAAATGGCTACCAGAAGCACAAAAAATCCTGAAGAGCTTTTCTGATTAGGAAAAAAAAAAAAAGTTAATTTGTATTTGGTCAGGTTTATTCAACCAGACCTCTTTATTACAAAGAATGCTAGAACGCCCCGGGCAAGAGTCCAGCCAAGTCCCAAAACCCTTGGAAATAGACTTCCTGCAACATCTTCACAGACCAGTCAGGTGTTTGTTTTGTTTTGGTAGGAGCTTTTAGGAATGTTACTTTCCTATAAGGCCAGGATGCCCTGAATTTAAAAAACATGCCTAAGACATGTTTGTGTTTTTCCTTTCCTGCATCACGCTTTCCACATAAATTCTTTTTTATCTGTCTTCCCCAAAATTCCTTTTTTTATCTGTCTTTCCTTCACCACATTTTCCACATAAATTCTTTTTTATCTATTTTCTTCGAGAGGCCTTGTCTATTATGTTTATTACTATACTCAGCATTTAATAATGTCTGGTACATGTAAATGTTAATTACTAGTTGGTTGAATAAATAATGTATGAATGAATCTCGTGAGTTTAATTAACCTAGGGGAGGAAGAAGGGAGAAAAACCTTAACAAAAATAAAGACAATGGGGACAAAACAGAGACACAGTGGTAAAATGACTCCCATATGGCTGACTATGGTTCAAGCCATATGGACCTGGCAGCTTGCTCTCTCACTTTTCCTCTGGTCAAAATAAAAAAAATAAATAAAATAAAATTAAATAATTCTTAAAAAAAAAAAAAAAAGACTTAAAAAGTAAATGGAGCTCTGTGAGGTAATACCACATGAGAAGGCTCCCAGTTCAAGTGCAGAGACCTCCCTGAGTACACTGGGCACACACTTCCCATAAACCAGGTCTAGATAAAGGCTGGGCATGGAACATGGAGCTAGAACCCTGTTGGGAGTGCTACTGAGCTCTCTCTCTTGCTCACAGAAGGAATAAAAACATAAATAAGCAGCTAAATAAAGACAATATTGGAAGGGAAGAAAGATAAGCAATAATTCCACCAACTGGGGGAAGTAGATTCAATGCCAAAAAAATTGCCATTATTCAACAATTGATAATAGTTGTTTGGATGTCTGGATTTCTAAATGTCTGAAAGATTTCAACTGAAGGTTAACATAAAAAGTGTTTTCTGGAAGACTCATTTACATATAAGTTAATGAAAACCCTGTTATCACACTACAATGTGACAGGAGCCAGTGTTTTGTTTGTTTCAAGATGGAGAAGACTCTTCTGAATACACCAGGTGGATGTCCAGAGTCCCATAGAGGGAGTGCAGCACATTAAGGACCTTTTCTTGAATGGTGTCAACTTGCTCAGAAGGACAGTAATCATCCAAACTTGACCTGGAACCAAGGAGAGAAAGGAAAAAAAATACCCTAGAATACGATAAAAATCAAACTGGGCAGAGAGGAAGTCGATGTGTATTGATCTGAATGTTAAACAGAAATGAAGATTTATTAGATTTTGGAACAGTAAAGTTCTTAAATGTTTACCCAGTGTCAGGTACTTACATGAATTAACCTTAATTTTCTCAGCAACTATATAAAAATAGGACAGGCTCAGCTGCAGCAGTGTACGCTGGGAGACAATGCTTTTTGGTACTAGCTTTTCCAGTAGGCTGAAGACAAACAGAAGGCCTGGGTTTGAGTCTCAGTCCACTCTAAACGCTACGAGCGCCTGTACTCGCTGAGACTGAGAAGACTAGGCAGGAGGGTAATACATATTAAGATCCTGTCTTTAATCAAATAAACAAAAAAGCCATGATTACCCCTTTAAAGGAATCTGGAACAAAGGAGGACTAATATGTGTAATATCATAGCTAGTAAGTTCAAATCCACACCACCTGAACCCGTTTCCCCGGAAGGGAGGTGGTGCTTGGGAATTCAGGGGTTTATCACCTCTCTTACAGAGACTGTATTTGTTTCCTACTGCTGCTGTAAAAATCACCACAAACTTGGTGGCTTAAAGCAACACAGAATTATTATGTTACAGTTTTGGAGGTCAGAAGTCCAAAAATTAAGGAGTAGCAGGATTGCATTCTTTCTGCAGGCCCTCGGAGAGAATCTATTCCCTGGTCTTTTCTGGTTTCTAGAGGCTGCCTGCAATCCTTGCCTTGTGCCCCCATCTTCCATCTTCAAGGCCAGCATATAGCATCTTCTACACTCACTGTCTCTGATTCTGACCCTCCTGCTATCCTTTTATAAGGATTCATGTGATTACACTGGGCCCTTCTGAGTAATCCATGATCCCATCATGTCAAAAATCCTTGAGTTAGGGGCTGGCAAGTGGCGTGGTGGTTAAGGGCGCTGGACTCCCACATGGCCGACCATGGTTCAAGTCTCGGACCTGGTGGCTTGCTTTCTCACTTCCTCTCTCTCTCTCTCTCTCTGTCTCTCTCTGATCAAACTGAAAAATAATAATGATGTAATAATAAATAAAAGTTAAATAAAATAATTCTTTAAAAAAAAAAAAAAAATCCTTGAGTTAATGACTATGCAAAGTCTGTTTTGCCATCAAAGACACCAAATTCACAAGTGCCAGAGATTAGAACATGGTCATTTTTGGTAGGCATTAATCACCTACGACACTTACCTTGCAATTGTTACAAGAGTAGGTTTTGGTAAATTTTTTAGTACATAATATACAGACTGAATAAGATGATCAATTTCTTGTTCTGTGCTGATATGGTGAGGAAGTTCTGAATAATCACAGGTTAGACCAGCTTGATGAACCTAGAAATAAGGTAATTAAAAAATAACACTGTAAGACTCTGTTCATCTTAAAAGATTCTTCCATCATTAATGACCTTGCTGACAGCTCTTTTAATTTTTTAATATTTTTACAAATTGAGAGTGTACTTTTCCTTAAGAGTTTCTTATGTCATAGAAGCTACCTGCTTTCTGAAGTCAGATAGAACTGGTCTAAACACCTGTCTGGGCCTGATGCCTTTTTTAGGAACAATTCTTTAACTACTTTCTTATTTTATGATTATTAGTTCACTTACTTTGTCTAGAGTCAATTTTGATAATTTACATTTTTAGCAAATTATCCATTTCACTTAAATCAGAAAAGTCGATAGAAAATTATAAATGATATTCTCACCCCACTTTATCTTTCAACACATTATTTTACATACTCTTTACTACACTTGATCTTCACCAAAAAAACTGAGAAGTAATATTTACTTTTTAAATACAAGCACCTAGAACTAAATTCAAAGCTTTGACAGGATACAAAAAGTCTTCCTCTTATCCTATTTAACTTAACTGTTTTCTTATGGCATATCTACTGATAACTATATATGTGTTTCAAATTTAAATGAATGGTGTTCTAGTCTTAGCACTAAACTAAATATGCCTTAAAGCTAGAAGTGACTCACAGGCTGCCATTCTGCAACCTAAGTTTTGAAAACTGGAACTCAAGTGTGTCACAGTTAGGCCCCAAATAAATGAGCGCAAAGCACCATAAAACATACCAATCTATTTTATCAGAGGACTTGGATATACATCAAAGATTTAACTGGCAATAAGTCAAGTAGTAAAATGATGGGTTCTACATGTTCCTTTTTGCTATAATGACCAAATTCTAACATTGTAGCTTTAGGCAATCATATTTGATTACACAATTTGTGAGTGAGCCCCTGTCATCCTTTCTCTCAAAACTACCATGCAAACACCCCCTGCCCTGGCAACAAAAAAATCTAGACGCCATGTAATAATTAGAGCAGACCTGCCTGGAGACCCATTTCATATCATACGATCTTACAGTATTTCAAATCCTATGTGTCTTCTAATTCTATCATTCTTTATTTTTATTTTTAAAAATTTTGCCATGGGATAAGCAAATGGCGTGAAAGTTATATCACTGGACTCCCATGTAGCTGACTGCGGTTCGAGTCCTGGACCCGGCAGCTTAAAAACTCACACTGGGCATGTGTACGTGCATGTCCAAAATCCTGAGAAGACTAGAGAAGAGAATGCAGCATGGCTACCCTCATGGGGGATGATTTCTCACTTTCTGTCTCTGTCTCTCAGGTGAGCACACATGCCCTATAGCAAAAATTTCTCAAAAAAAAAAAAAAAAATTGCCACAGGGTGCCCATGCTACAGAGACAGAGAGAAAGACGGAGAGAGAAAACGAGAATGCACCTCCCCCCCTCAACAGGGTGCCATAATCCCTTCTCTTCTATTTCTCCCTCTGGGATTTTGGGCACATAAGCTCAAGTTCCTGGCATGTTTTTCAAACTGCTGGGTCTAGACTTATCATGCAGTTGGCCATGTGGGATCCAGTCCCACCAACCACCATGCCACTGGATGGCCCGCTACCAATCTTACTAACTGCCATTTGAAAAAAGAATGGGTCTTAGATTACTTTGAGTTTAACCCAAGTATTCTTTTGTTGGCATTTTTATTCTTATAAAGTCAGTGTTAAATCAGTACTTAAAGTTTAGTTCAATGGTGGTTTGATTATGTTCTGCAACTAAATAACTCATTAAAACAAAGTTTATTGAAGTAAGAGAAGCATCAGAGAGAGGTAGAAGATTGGATGGTCTAAGTTCTGACATAAAATCTTAGAAAAGTCACTTGAACTTCAGGGTCATCAAGTGAAAAAATATATACACTGAAGACTGTAAAGAGATATAAAAATAAGAAAAATTGTAATTAAAAGTATCTTTGGCCACAATATTGTCAACGAATAAATAATTAACACACTTAAAATGCATTAGTCATAGTTCTCTCTTGTTTTTTTAACATCAGAAATATTTTCAAATAAGGGAAAAGAAAGAAGGAGGGAGTATAAATATGAGTCACTAGAGAATGGTCAACTTTATTAATTACGTATTTCTTTTCTTTGGTGAAACAATCTGACCAGACTCCCCAGCACCAGAACAAAACAAACAAACAAACGAACAAACTCAGTACTTTTTGTTTCAAACACAAAATTGAGAAAAGAATGTTTTCCCTAGAAAACTTTGTCTATATTCTGGCTTCTAAAAAGTATAGGCTTCTAAAAAGTATATATACATTCACCTAATAATTTATTTTCCTAAGAATTCAGATTTCACAGGAATGCAGAAATAAACCACTTTAACAAAAAGCAAAATTTTCTACCCAGAAAATTGCCTTTATAAATGGCTAATTTTATAGTTTAATATAAAATATTTACCATTTCATAGTCTGGCACCTCCATCCGCTTTTTCAAACTCTGTACAAGTGGAATTAGTGATTCCATTCTGGAAAAAAGCCACCTTACTTAATTAAATATTGCCTCAACTAAAATTATGGTAGCAAATGATATACTGCACTTAACATTTTCTATTCATAATATGCTTCATATAATAAAATGACAGACAGAGCTATTCAAATATCATCTTTGTTGTTGTTTTAAAGACAGGTCTCAGTGTCACAATCCTCCTGCCTTAGTCTCCCAGCTGGGACAGGCACGTCACAGCACGCCCAGCTCTTTTTCAGACAGGGTCCTGCTGTGCCCTCTTGCCTTGGCTTCCCTAAGGTGCTGGGATCACAGGCACATGCCACCTTCCCCGCCTTCAGAGTTGGACTTGAGCTCTCGGGCCCCAAAGCAGTCTCAGCCTATAGAGCACAAAGTCTTAGCAGCGTGCACTACTGCAGCTGGGTCTCATCTTAAACTATTAATAAGTGTTTCCTATTTTTCTTACCTAAAAGGTTACAGATGATGCTAAAAGTTAAAAATGAATACTCAAGAAAATAAAATTTTTCTTCTTTAAAAATGGGAAGTTTTACTATAACTTTAAAAATTATTTTGATCAAGAAAACTACATCTCTTTAGTACACTGTGATAAAAAAGGACCTTTTCAGAAGTTTAAAAAGAAAATTCAGGGCATATGGGCCAGCAGGTGGTGTGGCGGTTAAGGTGCTGGATCACACATTATTGACTATGAGGTTTGAGTCCTGGACCTGGTGGTTTGAAAAATCACACCGGGGGTGTGTGTGTGTGGTGTGTGTATGTGTGTGTCCAAAAATCCCGAGAGGAGACTAGAGAAGGGAATGAGGCATGGCCATTCCCCCTGTGGGAGTGATTTCTCACTCCCCTGCCCCTTGTCTCTTCTCTGGTGAGCATACATGCCCTATACCAAAAAACTAAAACTGAAGGAAAAAAAAGAAAATTAAGGACACACTTGTCAGTACATATAATTATAATCAGAAAAGTTGTACACTACATGATATGATACTAGTACTTTTATTTAATTTAGGTGAAACTTATTGGAATTCCTGATTAGTTGACTAACATTTCTAGTATTTTAATGCCTCTCTACCAATATTCACTAATTTGCTGGGAGGGAAAAAAGAAAGAAAAGGGGAGGCATGGAGACCTGCCAGACCATTCACTTTGCTATTTTTTCCTTTTCATTACTGAGGCTTTCTGGGCTCCCGGATACTGCCACCCACCTCACTCCCTTAGGTGAAACTCTGTGCTGAGGGGCTGGCCCTTTAGAGACACTGTCAGCTTGGAGGAGACGTATCTTACTGTCTCACCTGCTCTTCTGTAGTGCTGTTTTTTCTCCCTGCAATTCTAACCACAGTCTAAACCCATCACAGTCGTGGCATATCTTCAAGCCCATGATAGAACTCTCTGCAGGTGGTGAGGAGCTGACTGCGCATGCCCAGTAGGGATAGTGGGTTTCTGTGGAAGATGACCTCATCTAGAGAGTCAGGATTTTTAAAGTTTCCAGGCCTTTTTTTTTTTTTTTAAGTTTGCATTTTAAACTTTGGCTTGAGACCTCAAGAATACAAAATGGTAGGTATTTTCAGTATTTCTTGGAAGACTCAGGTCATGTGACTTTAATTATTTTCCTTTTCTATTAAAATTTCAAAAAAGAGGAAATCATCTTTTGAAACTAGCTCTCTATACTGAAGAGAAAATACATTAACTGAAGGTCAGATACCTGATTAATATTTACCAATATGATTATAGATTATTCTTTCAAATCACTGCTCTTCTTAGTGACAATAATTACACCTTTCTAATATTTACATTTTAGGAATATTTCTGATTTTCAAGAGTAATTTACAATAAACATTTTTAATAGGTAATACATACACATGGGTAAAGAAAGTATTTTTTACTCATCTGTTAGCCATACAATCACTCTCCCTAGAAGAAGAGGAAACTGTTTCAATTTCCTCTATATTCTTCAAGAAATTTTATAAATTATTTTCAATAACTGTACTATGAGACTTTTTTTTTTTTTTTTTTTTTAAAGGTTTTTTGCCATAGGGTGAACGTGCTTGCTGGATAGACAGAGACAGTGAGAGGGAAAGTGAACTGTCACCCCTAGGGGGCGGCTACACTGTATTATCTTCTCCTCCTGCGAGTCTGGGTATGCACGAACATGTGCCCAACATGATTTTCAAGTTGCTGGGTCTGGGATTCTAACTAGGGTCAAACATATGGGAGTCCAGTGCTTTAATTACCACACCACTTGTTAGCCTTGACTATGATAGATCCCAGCGGTTGTTCAGATTGTAGCCTAAAGCACTATGATTCTAACTTTCCATTTTATGTTGCTGTTTTATTACTGAGTTCTTATATTTACAAAATAGATAATAATTTCACAGTTTGTGGGAGTAAAATAAAATATGCTGCTTCTGATCTTATGTTCACAGACAAAAGGTTTGTCTGTTTATTTCATTTTAGTATATATTGATTTAAAGGATTATTTTAGAGGCAGGTAACAACAGTATTTATATCAATATTCTTTCCTTCATGCCAACTACAAAACCAAAGATTTCAACTCCATAGGAACTTTTTTCGTCATGAGACCATCAGCAAAATGCATGATATGATAAAGAATCCAGCCTTCAAGGGAGCCTCCTGCTCCCTCATGTCTTGGACAGATTGAAAATAAACTTGACTCATAGTGGGGTTGTTCTTAAAGGGATCAAGTTATCATACTGTAATTTACTTGCCAAGTAATTTATCTTTCTATTGATAGGTGAAATTTTTTCCCATTCTCTTGTTCTACTTAGAACAGGTATCGTCTAAGCACTCCTCCTTAATCCTCTATAAGACCTACCATAGTATCTTATATTTAGGGGCAGCTACAACAGAACAACTAAAAAATAAGCCCACTTACTACATGACTTTGGGCAACTAATTTAACCTCTGTGCCTTGGCTTCCTCTTTATAAAATGGACATAATTATAATGAAACCATAAGGTTATTATAAGGAATAAATGAGAAAGTGCCAGAAAAAATCCTCAATACATGGCACATAGAAAACACTCGTAAGTGGTAGGGACCAGCAGTTGGTGTAATGGCTATGTTGCTAGACTCCCACATAGTTGACAGCAGTTTGAGTCCCAGACCCGGTGGCTTAAACCCACGCTGGGTGTGTGTGTGTGCATGCCCAAGATTTCAAGAGGAGAATGGAGGAGGAGGGATTGCGGTGTGACCTTCCCCCACCCCCCCCGCCCCCGGGGATGATTTCTCGCTTTCTGTCTCTCTGTCTCTCTCTGTCTTTCTGGCAAGCACATGTACCCTGTAGCAAAAATCCTCTCCAAAAAAAAAAAAAAGAAAAGAAAAATACTCGTAAGTGGTAATTACTGTTATAAATCTGTGTTAAAATACTTAAACAAAACAATTCATCTAGCAAATTTAGAAATCTGCTTAGGAATAAAATTAGTTGAGTTTGGGGAAAAAAAGTTTGGGTCTTACCTAGGATTTTTAGCCCATCTCTGCACCGTTTCTTCATCATCACCATCACATAAATCAGCAAAAGTTGCCTCTAAATCTTCTAATTGATGAACCCGAGTATCAACAATGTCTACTAACTCTTCCTGTAAACACACAGAAAAGCTGAGATTCATAGCTGTTCTTTCAAAAAAAAACAAACAAAACCCCATTATAATGAAAATCTTTGTTTAACTAGTAAAAACATGATTTTCAGATATTAACCAGGGGGTTCACTAATACATACATGCACATACACACACACACACACACACACACACACACCATTTGGATAGTCCTTTGAGATCATTCTAATAAATTACAAGGAATTACTAGATATGTGATAAATGGACAGAACTCAAAGAAACAAATGGTCACCTACCTCTGTTAGGTTGGTACCAGGCTTTCTAAATTGGTACAGGTCTTGTAAGATTTTGTATTCTTCCTGGAAAACAACAAACAAATCTATATAACTGCATATATCTTAAGATCTAAACAGATTTAGTAATTTACAAGAATATATATATTTTTTAAAATTTTTAATTTTTTTTATTTTTTTGGCATAGGTACATGTACTCACTAGACTGAGAGAGACAGAGAGAGGGCAAGCGAGAAATCCCCCCCCCCGCCGAAGAGATAGCTGTGCTGCAATCCCTTTTCCTCCATTCTCCTCTTGGGATTTTGGGCACTTGGGCACATCTGCCTGGCATGTTTTTTCAAGCAGACAAGATCTGTAACTAAAACCATGGAGTTGGCCATGTGGGTTCCAGCTATTTTAACCACCATGTGACCGGCTGGTCCCTAAGAAATATTTCTAAGGCCACTGAATAATTCTAAGAGCTGGTGGTTACAGAAGTAATGGGCTCCATGTATAGCAGCAGGAAACAAATAGAAGAAAAACTTACTTCTTTGTTTGCATGTTGAGAGAGCACTCTTTGTCCCTACTACTCCAGATTACGCCAAATCTTATTTCTTTTCTTTTTTTAAATATATATTTAATTTCATTTATTCATTCACTTATTTTAATTTGACCAGAGAAAGACAGACACAGAGAGAGAAGAAAGTGAGAAAGCAAGCCAATAGGTCCAGGACTCAAGTCATGGTCAGCCATGTGGTAGTGTCCAACACCTTAAATCAGTATCTAGTAGAGGTCTTTGATAATTTAGGTAAATCATGATGGCTTCTTTTTTTTTCTCTTTTTTTGGAGAGGTTTTTCGCTATAGGGCGCGTGCACTCGCCAGACAGACAGAGACAGAGAGACAGAAAGCAAGAAATCACCCCCCAGGGGGGATGGTCACGCCGCAATCCCTTCTCCTCCATTCTCCTCTCGGGATCTTGGGCACGCACGCACACGCGCCCGGCGTGAGTTTTAAGCCACCGGGTCTGGGACGCAAACCGCGGTCGACTACATGGGAGTCCAGCGACATAGCCATTACGCTAACTGCTGGTTCCCAAATCATGATGGCTTCTGATACGCAAACAAAGTACTGTAAAATGCAACAGTATCACCAACATCATCATTATAAATCAAACACTTAGAACTTAGATAGAAAAGACAGTAAACTTGAATCCCCAAAAGGAGATCTAGAGCAATTCCTAAATGTTAAGGTAAGTAGTGCCCATAAGCCACACCTAGAAATACTCACTTGGATCACAAAGTTAGCAAATAAAAAAAATGCGTATTTCTATCTCAGATCTGTGCAGATTAATATAATGTAGTGACTCACAAATAGGATCTGATGAGGTATCTACCTCAAGGATCATAGGCCTGAATCATTAGCTACATACAGGGATGTGTAATTGGCACCTCATTGTTTAAAGAAAAATCTGTCACACATCTTGGGAAAGAGACAGAAGAAACGGTCCCAGTATCTGTTTCTGAACTGAGGAACCAAGGGAATAGGGCTGAAATAAGATATTTCAATATACTTCCTTATATGATTTCATTTTTTTCTGATGACCCATGTATGTATTAAACCCAGTTCATAAATACAAACTAATAAATATCTAGAGCAGGGGGTCAGCAATCCAGGGCCTATCGCCTGGTGTTTGTGTGGTCCTCGAGTTAAGGATTTTAAAAAGTTAAAAAAAAAATTATAACGAAGAATATGAGACAGACTGTGGCCCCCAAGGCCTGAAACTATTACTTCCCGGCTGTTTGCAAAAAGTTTACTGACTCGTGATCTAGAGAAATGTCATACAACTTTCAAGAACTATGTTTTAAAAATACCCTGTTTACCTGAGTGAACATTTCTTTGAAGGGATTCTTGACTGAAAAAAAATCCAAGTCAATATCTAGAACAAACGCCTCCCCTTTCTTCAGCATTTCCAGAATTTCCCCGGTGCTGGCTACAGTTGGGCACTCATGACTTTCAGAAGAACATAAATGTGATGGCTCTAGGCAAGTTTTGTCACTTCTGTGTGTCACTGTGTCCTTTTCCAGTCCTTCTGAATAAGAGTCACAGTTAGTAGAAGCAGTGTTTTCAGGATCTTCCAGTACTAGTTTTGGCTTCTTAGCAGAAGACACCGCAGCATTTTCTTTTGGATTATTACAGAGTTTATAAGGTTTTACTGTAATTACATCCAATTGTAAAGGTTTTTGGTTCTCCAGCTGGTCTTCTGGTACATAAAGACCATCGCTTAGGAAGTAATAATCTGTACTTGTAACCCTGTATCAGAGGAAAAAACTATCTTACAGAGGAATGGGCAAATTAGCTAACATTATATTATGGCACTGTAGAAATATAAGAAAGGACATAGATGATAAAAACAGAACTATCTCTAATCTTGTACTTCCTGTTCTTCTGGAAAAAAAAAAATAGCATTCCCCAAATTCATAGCTAGGAGCACAAACACCCAAAGTAAAGACATTTTATAGTCTACCTTACGGCCAGATGCAGTCAAAGGTTGTGAACACATGGCAAGTGTACAGATCCCTCCCCTTTTCTGCTGAGTGGCAGGTAAACATGGAAATGGCAAGACTTTACATATGATGGAACAAGATGACAGAAAAAACTAAGGTTCCCCAGACTGCTGAGCCGCTACATAGGCTTGCACTATGTGAACCCTCATATCAGAAAGAAAGAACCTCCTGTTTATGCCAATGTTATGATCTCTCTCACACTAGCTGAATCTTCACCCAAAAAAACCATTTAAGAGAAAAACTACACCTGGAAATAGTGTTTTCTTTTCTTTTCTTTTTTAAAAAGAATTATTTATTTAATTCCATTTGTTATTATTACTCTTTAATTTGGCCAGACAGAGAGAGAGAGAGAGAAAGAGAGAAAGGGAATGCGAGAAAGCAAGCTGCCAGGTCTGGGACTCAAACCAAGGTCAGCCATGTGGGAATCCAGCACCTTTAACCACCATGCCACCTGCTAGCTCCAAGAAAATAATTTAACAGGTGTTTCCTCTGACATATGATGGTATAGCAAACAGTTTGTAGAAAAATTAAAGTACAAATTTATCTGGGTGCAAAAAAATTGAAATCCATGCAGTTTTTTCATAATGCACATTTTTCATGAATTTCTGAAGACCTCTTGTATTTTGAAGTTTCATTAAATTCTATATAACTATGATGTTTCTAACACAAAAAATGACTTAAAGAACATGTACACTTGTAGAATTACTTCACGAGTTGTGGATTTCTGATTTTTGACATATCAGTATATTCTCAGCTTTTACACTATGTCTTGGGTAAATACTTTGAACAGTGAAGCCAAATAGTTTTCCTACATGCATACTCTATCTAACTAAAATAATGGTTAATATGTATTTACCACATATTCCTAACATACATGTTGTAAATTTGAAGAAGATTAATGACATAAAACAAACGTGCTAGCTTATTGAATAAGACCATCCTGGAGCCGGCATGGGGTGTGGTGGTGAAGGTGCTAGACTCCCTCCCACAGGGCTGTCCGTAACGCCAGTCCTGGACCTGGAAGTTTGCTTTCTCATTTTCCCTTTCTCTCTCTCTGTGGTCAAATAAAATAATAATAATAACATAAAATAAATCATTCTTTAAAAAAAAAATGACCACTTAAAGAAAAAGCATTTATTCCCTCAACCTGAATTTATTTATTTAATAATAAAAGCTTTACTTTGTTTCTATGTACACAGACACTGTGCATTGCAGGCTGGGACCACATAGAGGCCCAGGTTTCATTACAAATCCAACCTACAGCCTGGCACTGTACTGTGCATCTCTAATCCCAGTGACTTGGGAGGCTGAGGCAGGAGGACCACTAGCTTGAGGCTGGCCTAGGCCATGTAAATAGCAAGACTTTGTCTTAAGGAATAAAGGAATAGGACACAGAAGTGTGTTTTTCTAGTCTCGGCCGGGAGACCAGAGGTAGGAAGATCTTGACAATAAGACCCTGTCTAAAAAAAAAGTCAGTGTTAGATGGCTTAAAATTATTTAACTTAGAGAGTTAAATTAAGTCTACTCACTGAAGTATTTATAAAAATCCTACACTCTTTCACATATACTAGTGTTATGTACAATATGTATTATATGTGGAGTCTTGATTATTTCTTTTGAATTATATCCTAAACAAAGACAATTTTCATATGTCACAACAAATTTATTGTGCAAATGATAAGAACACATACAAAAAAGTTGACCATATCAGTAAGGATAAGTTAGAAATAGAAAGTACCATTTTCAGAGAGAAAGACTACATTTCATTTTTAATATATTACCATTTTATCCACTATCTATCACACTTTAGAAAGCTATGGCTACACCTTCTTAAAACATTCATCCCATCATAAGAGAATTTAGAACATCAAGAACATTCTGATATATCTAAATATGTTATAGTAGCACAAAATAAACAAAATACTGGTTAAGTAGCTTATATAACAAAAAAAGTTGCACATGTATATCAAGTTAGAAGATGCTATAAGTTAGATTAAATAATTACCTAAAACTAATCATAATAAACATCAAATTTTATTTGGCTACTGAATATTTTTTAAATTTAAATTTATTTTAAAAACCTTGCTAGAGGGTGTATGTACTCTCCAGAGTGAGGGAGAAAAGAAAACTGAGAGAGCACTCCCCGTGAAAGATAAATGTGGTGCAATTCCTTCTCCTTTCGGGATTTTGGCCATGCATGCATGCACACACATGTGCCTGGCATGTTTTTCAAGCTGCTGGATCCAAGACTCAAACTGTGCAGTTGGCCATGTGGGATCCAGCCATCTTAACCACCAAGCCACTGTCTGGCTCGCCACTGAATTTTTTTTTTTTTTTTAGAGGTTTTTGACTTACGATGTGTGTGCTTGCTGGAGAGAGACAAAGATAGAGGGAAAGTGAGAAATCAACCCCCAAGGGAGGGATGACCATGCTGCAATCCCTTCTCCATTCTCTTCTTGGGATCTTGGCCATGCACACACAGGCGCCTGGTGTGACTTTCAAGTCACTGGGTCTGGGATTCAAATCATGGTTGGCTATGTGGGAGTCCAGTGACATAACCACTATGCCATCTGCTAGCTCCTTGCCACTGAATTTTATCAAACAAACCAATAAAACAACCCTAAAGTGAGATAATTTTGCTCTAAACCAATCTGAAGTACCTCAACGATTTAATGGAGTTTGTCATCCATAGAGCCTGAATTCAGGAGGATAAAAATCACATTAGTCAGAAACAAATTTGGGCAGCAACAAAATAAATAGATATGAGGTCAATAGACTAGAAAACCTGTTCCTGCTGTTTGGAGAACTCTTTGGAGGTACTGAGGCTTAATTTGGCCAATCTGTGTACAGACACTTATGAACTCATTTATAGGATCTAAAATAAGACAGAAACACTCAAACCCTTTCATACTCGTAAATGTGAGCAAATTACCTGATTGTTGTGGTAGACGTGTCTTTGCCTACTAAAAAGTGGTGTTTTCCCTCTCTGATTTGCTGAGCCCATGTAGGATGAAACCACACTACATGAGAAAAATGGCCAGCATACACTGCAGGCATAATCCAATTTTCAATACTTAATTCTCTGGAAAGGAAACAAAGATACATTAAAATTGTCTTTTTTTCGAACAAAATTTCATCCAAAACAGTATATTAAGATAGCTTGTTTTGGGACCAGCGGGTGGCATGGTGCTTGGGGCGCTGAACTCCTAAATGGCCAATCCTGGTTCAAGTCCTGTACCTGACAGCTTGCTTTCTCATTCTCCCTTTCTCCCTCTGTTGTCTCTCTCTGATCAAATTGAAGAATAATAATAAATAAATTAAATAAAAAATTCTTAAAAAAAAATGTAGCCTGTCTTAAAATGATCTGTTCAGAGTCTCCCAAGATCTTTTTTAGGATGGCTGCTAGGTGGGGTCTATTTCCATAAAAACACTAGCATATTTCTTTTTTCCATTGTAATAACATTCTCTCACTGATGGTGAGAGTTGGTTAAAAGCAACAGTGGGTTAATGTCTGAAATTAATCAAGGCAGTGCTTCTAAACTCTGACATTATATTCTTGACTATTAAGCAAAAAAAAAAAAAAAGCCAGTTTCATTTAGGAATCCTTGATTTTATTATATATGTTGTGTTGCAAAATGAGAAGTACACAGGAAGTACTGCTGAGACACAACAGCTGTCTCAAGGAACAGCACTTGTGACTGAATTATGAACTTTTTTTTTTTTTGCCTTTTTTTCCCTTAAAAAATTAAAAAAAAAAAAATAAAGAAATTGCCACATGGCATATAAATTCTCTGGAGGGACTGGCTACAGGGGGAGAGAGAAACCAACTCCTATGGGGGATGGTCACACTACAGTCCCTTCTCCATTTCTCCCTCCTTTCAGGATTTTGGGCATGGATGCACATACATCTGCCATGGTTTTCGAGCTGCTGGGTTCAGGTCTTGAACAATGAAGCTAGTCATGTGAGATCTAGTCATCTTAACCACCCACCATGCCACTGGCTGGCCCCAAGCACTTTTTTCTTTTTTTTATTTTTAAAGCTATGATCAATAACTATCAGCATTAAGACTTAAGAGTGAATTGCTCGATTCCACATTTCAACTAAGCTTTAAGAATCTACCACTTATCAAGTTTTAATGTACTATCAAAGAATATTCACAGTTATCAGAAAAGGTTATGAAAATGCTCTTTTCCTTTTTCAATTACATGTCTGTGAGAACCTGAATTTTTACTCAAATACTTCAACCAAAACATAATATAGAAACATACTAAAAACAGAAGCAGATTTATGAGAATTCAACTGTCTTCGATATATAAAGGCAACTAAAAAATTATTTTTCTTTAACAATGTAATAATTGTACATAATTGTGGGAATACAAGATGACTTTGCAGTCCACATAAACACAATGTGTAATTATTCATTCAGAATAATTAGCATACCCATCATTTCAACCATTTTTCATTACTTGTACTGGGAACATTCAAAATTTCCCCTTTTAGTTACACTGAAATATGTAGCAAATTATTGTCATCTATATTTTCCCCACTGTACCTGTTAACACTCGACATTAGCATCCTTGTATTCCCATCTTTACCCCCATCCTTCCCAGCCTCTAGCAGACATTTTTGATCTATCTCCCTGAGCCTTTCTTTTCAATTTCCACATATGAGAGAGAACAACTGGTATTTTTTTTTTACCTTTCTGTGTTTGGCTTAAAAAGGGCAATATTAAACAAACTTGCAAAAATTTAAACAGAGCTACTCTCACTAATTTGTTTCTTTTGGTAAATATACATACTGGATCATTGGTAAAGTCATGATGCATTTTTGCATAGGAAAACATAGAAAAATACCTCATAACTTTACTGACGCCCTACATATATATGTATTTTATGTATGTGTATGTGTGTGTGTTTGTGTGTGTGTGTGTGTATGTGTGTGTATATATATATATATATATTTTGTTATAGGGTCTGTGCACTTGCCAAAGAAAGATGGGAAGAGAAAGAGAGAGAGAGAAAGTGTGAAATCATCCTCCTTCACGGTGGATGGCCATGCCACAAACCCTTCTCCTCCATTCTCTTCTTGGGATTTTAGGCATGCACACATGCCTGGCATGGCTTTCAAGCTTCCGGGTCCAGAACTGGAACCACAGAGTCAGCCAAGTGGGATCTAGCACCTGAACCTCCATGCCATCTGCTGGCCTGGAAAATATACTTACAAAAATAATGAAGTAATAAAATATTGTTCTGTCATTTGTTTACAATGTCTGTGATCACTCTCACACTACAAGGGCAGAGATAAATAGTTGTAGCATGCACTATAAAACCCAAATTTAAAATTTTACCACCTGGCTCTTTAAGAAAATACTTGCCAATACTTGTTCTAAATGAAATAAAAAAGACAGACAAAACCAGAACAAAACCCTCGCGCTTAGCCAAGTCTGTATCCCCCAATTAACTATTACCTACTGCCAACTGTATTTCTTTTTTGTTTGTTTGTTTTTTCTTTTTTTGGAGAGGTTTTTGCTATAGGGCGCATGTGCTCGCCAGACAGACAGAGAGAGACAGAGAGATAGAAAGCGAGAAATCACCCCCCGGGGGGATGGCCACGCCGCAATCCCTTCTCCTCCATTCTCCTCTCGGGATCTTGGGCACGCACGCACACGCGCCCGGCGTGAGTTTAAGCCGCTGGGTCCAGGACTTGAACTGCGGTCGAATACGTGGGAGTCCAGCGACATAGCCATTACGCTAACTGCTGGTCCCCTGCCAACTGTATTTCAAACACATAAAAGATCATTAACAAAATCACACGTTACCCAAAGAGTGTTTCCTTTTCAAACACGGTGTCTGCTGGCATATTCACAGGAATGAGGAGGTCTGGATGTGAATCGAAATGTAAAAAATGTATGTTACTGGCAGGAAGATGCTTCGAGCCTATGGCCCGGTATATAAAAGGAAGAACCTGCAAAAGGCAAATGTACACTTTCAGAATTGGCACTGAAATTAGGAGCACACAATCAACTGCAGACTGCAAAACAATGCTAAACACAACTGCACATTTGAAGTACACCAAATTGTTAAAAAGTGGGATAACATAAAATTTATTTATTATGGACGGTGTAGATAAATATCTCAAGTTTTATTTTCTTCCTCAGAGCTTCCACCTTGCACTTCTGGCTGCCCTTCTGCCTCCTTATCAAATTCCACAGGCAATATGGGGAAACAAACCAGGACTTCCTCAGGAACAATCAGCTAACATTACTTATCAGCAGGGTCTTTTGGCCCCTTTAGCTTGGTGGCACTGGGCTAGGTGATTTGAAAGGTTCTTTCTTCTCTTACATCCTCTGCACTCTAGCTTTAATACTACATTTGAAAGTATGTGTAACCCAGTCTCTCTCAGGTTTAACACTTAATTTGAAAGTACGCCTAACCCTTTCTCTCTCTCTCTCTCTCTCTCTCTCTCTCTGACACTATGTCTAAGTCTTGAGAAAACCAACTTTCTTTTGAACTTTCTTCATCAGTAAAAGTCTCTTCTCTTACATTCAGGGAACCCTAAGGCCTATTAATGCTGTTTTTTTTTTTTTTTTTTTTCAATTTTACATCCATGGGATCCCTTTACTGGCTTACCAGAAATCTAAATTAAGGCACTAACTTAAATACTGTTGAGTAGCACAGCCTTAAAAAAGGAAACATCTTTTTTCATCTTAGCAATGTTTATAAATGCGAGGCACTGTATTAAAAGATTCGTGTGCACAAGTACACAATACTCCTGATGGGCCTGAACACTACGATTTCTTCTCCACTTCCCAGAAGAAAGCCCACGTTCTTGGCATAAAGTCTTCCGCCTAAACAGCAGGGCTGTGATGAGATGCCAGGAGACAGGTGGAAACCAGCGTTAGTTGCAGGTTAATTCGCGTAGTTTTGTTTAAATTGCTTGGTTCGAATTCCGACTCCACCAGTTGTCGGCTTTGGGATACGGGGCTAACGAGTTAATCAGGTGCTCGATGGAAAGTAAGGCCCCATAAAAGTCAGTCTTTTTTGGCGCTTTGATATTCTGCCTCACGGCAACGCAACTCGGGCGGGTACTTTCTGGTTATCGCTCTGTCCTCGGATGGATGCTAAGAGTTCGCCGTCTGCTCGGCCCACGAGCGCCAGAGCTCCCGCCACTCGGCCCCAGCGCCCCACTGTCGCCAGCTCACCTCCTGGTGATCCTCCACCACCCACACCGGGAGCTCCGGGTAGCGACGGAGGCGAGCGCTCTCTCCCGCGGAGTCACTCATGTTTCGCGCCCGTCAGCGTCCCCAAGAGCCGAGGCAGCGCGATGGTACCCGGGACTCGGTCCTCTACCCTGCCGCCCTCTTCGGGCGGAAACGCGCGCTCACCCGGTTGCGCTTCCGGATTGGAGGAAGTGGAGGGCGGAGGGCGGGCACCGAGGGCCCCACACTAACGATTGGTCTAGACGTCCCTCGCTCTCGTTGACGCACCAATCAGCGCACATGAGGCGCTGCGGCGTTCCGAAGCCTTTTTCCCTCCCTTGGCCCAGCTTTCCAAGGTTTGCTTTTTAATTCCCTCGGTTTCCTGTTCCGGAGGCGCGGGTGGCGCCACTGTCTTGGCGGCTGCGGTCTTAGTCTGCCTTTGCTCTGACGGCGAGCTCGTGGCCGGAGAATCTTTAGTAGGTACTGGGAGGAAGGAGTCTTTCCGAGGGTCCGGATTTAAATGGGATTGGGGTCAGCAGGTGGGTTGAAAGGTGCCTGGGAGTTGGGGTCAGGCAGCCCCTCTTCAGCTCTGCGGCTAGGGACAAGAGGGCGACCCTAGGCCTGGGTTCTGCAAATAAAGAGAAGTGGAAAAGGAAGACCTTTCATTCATTTGTGGGGAGCACAGTGTGATGCAGACCCGGGGGCCCCCTTGGTCTCCGAGAGGAGTGAGCCCAGAGCCAAGAGCCCGGCACTTCTCTGGAGGGGCTCACAAGGAAGGCGGGAGATGCAAACAGGCAGACACGCAAGTAAGGCTCTGGATGGAGGTGACCAACATGGGATTCAGCTCAGGAAAGAGGGAATTCTTCGTAAAAATGTGGCCACTCTTTGCAACTCCTTTTATGCCGACTGATGTTCCTGATGTTGTTAACTACTCAAATCCGCGCCATCAGTTTCCCGTGTCTAATACACAGCCACCATAGAGGAGGCAGGTGCAGAAAACAATTATTTGGTAGTCGGAGTGAATTCCTTGACTTGTGAATTAAAATTTGCATCCAAAACGCAGCCTGACAATTCCTTTAATGCCAGGTTCGCACTCAGTATTTCTAGGTTTCTATAGAAACATGTATGAATATCCAGTAGTGTACTGTTAGAACAGTACAACACTGTAGAATAATGTTAGTAACCCTGACTGGTTCAGCACATTCTTTTATGTTCTTCTAGAGGTCACATACTTCTTTTCTTGTGTTTATAGGTTATATTGTATCTTTAAAAAACTCATTTGTGTGTGGATTCTGAGTTCCTTAAGTCCTGCAGGGTATATGTGTTATTCATCTTTGTGTCTCCAGGGCCTAGGACACTGCTTCACGTGTACAAGCTCATTGAATATTGCATGACTCAGTGACAAGGTCTGTTTTCCATGGGGTTTGATAATGCAAATCTGTCCTGAGTATTCTTGAAAGGGAACTGTGCAGTAGCAACATAGGAACATATACCATTGGTGGAACAATAAACACTTACAGACCATTACTGTGTGCAGGATACTCTGCCAGGGGCTGTGCTGGAAACAGACATGACTGAATCAACCCATGTGACTGAGGAGCTAATCTGGTGGAGCAGTTAGACATGGGCATACCTGACTGCAATTTGAGGCACTCTCTGGTAAGTACAGACTAAGAGCAGTGGAGTGGACGTCTAGAGGGATTGAGATTCTTTTTGAGAGGTTTTTGCTATAGGGTGCGTGCACTTGCCAGAGAGACAGAGATAGAAAGCGAGAAATCACCCCCCAGGGGGGATGGCCACGCCACAATCCCTTCTCCATTCTCATCTCGGAATCTTGGGCACCCACGCACACACGCCCAGCGTGAATTTAAGCCACCGGGTCCGGGACTCAAACCGTGGTCGGCTACATGGGAGTTCAGCGACATAGCCATTACGCCAACTGCTGGTCCCTGAGATTACTTTCTAAAGGGAATCAGGAATGGCTTCATAGAGGTAATGGCATTTGAGTTTGGTAGATGGATTGAAATTCAAGCAAATTTATAGAGTGGACGATTTTAGAGCGAATAGGAATAAAGAACAAGCCGAGAGATTGTACTTGGTAATCAGCTGGAAGAATCTGGGGTTATAGGGCTTTTGTGAGAAAGTTAATGGTGGATGAGCCTAGAAGGAGATGTTCAATGCAGATGTTGCAGGGTCTTAAATGCCAGGCATAGAGTTTGAACTTGATTCTGTTGGCAGAAGTGGCCTGGTGATTGGTACAGCTAAATAATCAAATTATTTTTATGAACTACTTGAAAGTCTATCTTAAGTCTACTGGTGAATTTTTTTTCTTAGTATTTTTGTATTTTAAAAATTGTTTTGCTATAGGATGTGTGTGCTTGCCAGAGAGACAGTGAAAGAGGCAGAAAGAGTGAGAGAGAGAGAGAGAGGGACAAATCAACCCCCACAGGGGGGCGGCCATACCGTAATTTCTTCTCCATTCTCCACTCAGGATTTTGGGCACACATGTCCATACCCCTGGTATGTTCTCAAGCCACAGGGTCTGGGTCTCATACTGCTCAGTCAGCCATGTGGGATCCAGCTGCCTTAACCACCATGCTACTGGCTGGCCTCTATTGGTGAACTTTTAGTTAGACTTTAGGAAGATGTTTCTATATTGAAGCTTTCTGCGTTTAATATTTATTTGAGGTTTTTCTTTTTTTATTTAACATCTTGAGAAATTTAAGTGTTTAGGAAGTCATTCATGTTCATCCTTTTTCTGTGGAAAGAACTGAGAATAAAATTAAGAATGATAACTATTGTGTAAGATTATAGCTATATTTGAATTCTTTTTTAAAAATTATTTTATTTAACTTTATTTATTCATTTGTTTATTTCAGTTTGACCCAGAGAGACACAGACAGAGAAAGAGAAAGTGAGAAAGCAAGCTGCCAGGTCTGGGACTCGAACTATGGTCGGCCATGTGGGAATCCCGCAGCTTTAACCACCACGCCACCTGCTGGCCTGCTATATTTGAATTCTAATGCTGGCCTTGCTGTGATTTTTTTGGTGTTTGATCTATGCCTAGACGATTTATGATGAAAGAAACTAGAGTATCAAGAGAGGAAATGACCATTTTCCCCCATTCTTTCAGCAAATTAGAGATGAGCTGTACCTACATTTTCAGTCTTTTTCGCTACTGATAGTTTTGAGTTAGCATGACAAGTGGTAAGGATATCTTAATGCAGTTCACCGTGCTCCTAATTTTGTTAGTAGGCTAAGTACATTGTAGAGTGCAAAATAATTGTATTGAAGAAATACTTCAGGGACCAGCAGTTAGTGTAATGGTTATGTTGCTGGACTCCCATGTAGTTGACCATAGTTCGCGTCCCGGACCCAGTGGCTTAAAACTCACGTGAGACGCGTGTGCATGCATGCCCAAGATCTCGAGAGGAGAATGGAGGAGAAGGGATTGCGGTGTGGCCAACCCCCTGGGGAGTGATTTCTCGCTTTCTGTCTCTCTGTCTCTCTCTGTCTGGCGAGTGCACATGCCGTATAGCAAAAAAAAAAAAAAAAAAAAAAAAAACCTCCAAAAAAAAAAAGAAATACTTCACAGTATTGGCACTTTATAAAACATGTTTATTTCCTTCTCTCCTTTAGAGCTCATGTTCTCTGTGGAAGATGTGACATATCCAGGCGTTACATCACGATGCAGGGCAGTACCTGGTGAGTGGAGTGGTGAGAATGGCTGTGGTTTGGGAAGACAGAGAGAGGCGCAGATGCTGGTGCTGGGCCATGAGGAGCGAAGGGTTTATATATGTGGGGAGAGGGGGAAACGTGCTCAGTAGTGGGCACAGCACATCACAGCAGAGGGCCACGTGCAGGCCCAGGGACCCAGAGCAGAACAGTTAAGGAAACATCAGAACCCTGCTGTGATGAAGCTGGAAGTTCCAAGGTGCAGGTGGACATGAAAGGTGGAATTATGTAATTTGGTGAGAGACTGTAATTATTGCAGGACCTGCTAAGAAGCAGCACGGAGTTTTGGGAGAGCAGGGAACCTTGGGTGTTGGTAGTGGTTTTGGAAAGGCCATAACGATATTGTAGTAGCCAGGCAAGAGACGATGATGTGAAATGGATAAATTCAGGAAGTATTTATGAAGCAGAAATGACAGGAAGTTTTATTTATTTTTTTAATATTTTTGATTAAGGTATAGAATTTTTTTTAAAAAGTTTATTTATTTCTTCCGTAAGCGAAGAAGGCAGAGAGAGACAGAGAGAAAGCATCCCTGACAGGGTATTGATATTGCCATCCATCCTCAGCCTTAGCCAATCCTGCTTCGTGGGCTCATGCCTGATGTGTTCAGGGAGGTCTCCAGAAGTGAACCTGGATCCTTCCCATGTGGTTTACAGAGCGTTGTATCTACTGCTGTGCCACTATCCAGCCCTGATAGGAATTTTAAAATAAATTTTTAGCGAAGAGAATAAGGGAGGAAAAGCTGTTAGATGATTCTGTGGTGTATGTCTTGAGGACCAATAAATAGTATCATTTATAGAGATGGAAAACATTGAGAAAGGAGCAGATGCTGTCTTGGAGTAGATCATGCCTTTTAGCATATGTTTTGTTCAATTTGCAGAGTCAAAGAGACATTCAAGGAGAGAGGTCAGGGTGGCAGTTGGTAATATGGGTCTGGAGCTCAGAAGTTGGAGGCTAGAGGTATAGCTGGGTGTTACCAGCAGATGGGTAGGAAGTGAAGCAATGCAAGTAAAGAGGGTCACCTTGGAAGAGAGCAGAGTGCTCAGACTGGTCTCGTAAGTGCTCCTTGGGACCCAGAAGGAGCAGCAAATCATCAAAGGGCCCGCAGAGGAGGAGCTGGCACAGGAACCTGCCAGGAGGAAAGCCAGCAGGGGGAGGACACTCTGAGTGTGTTGGGTCAGGAAACCAAGGAAGGAACCCATGAGGAAAGCAATTGGATTGAAGGCTGCACAGAGATGTCAGGTTTTCCAAACAAGCTGAGCACTGGTCACTTCTCTCATTGGAGTGATTGCAGAAGCGAAAGTCAGATTCGATTCGCGCTGCTATAACAAGTACTATAGGCTAGGTGGCTTAATCAAGAAAAATGTATTGGTGGGGCCAAATGTTCTTGGTGGGGCCTCTGGAAATTATTGTATGTTGCAATAGATCTGGACACTTTCAAATGCTGAAGTGAAAAGTCTGTGTCTGGGACAGGTGGAGGCTCACAGAGGGAGGGTAATAATCCCAAATATATGTTGGGTGATGAGACACAGAGCCCGTGAGGCAGGATAGGCTTCGTCAGGAGGAGGGAATTGTGAGGATGTAGTTGGACACAGATAGGTGTATTGAATTGGTAGAACAAGTTGATGGGATGGTTTTTTTTGTTTGTTTCTTTTTAGTAGGAGAAAAGATTATTCATTGACCTTGACGAGGGAACGGACTATTGAGAAAGATGTTGAAGTTTGTGATAGTTATGGTGGATAGTTAGGAGAGTAATGTGGCTGTGGAAGCATGTCGGAATGGCTTGGCAGAGACCAGTGACCACGAATTTACATGGGCACCAGCTTGCCTAGTTAGGTGTTTTTCTCAGAGGCTTCTGGTTGGCCTAAAGAAAATGAATTGTTGGGCTCTTCTGCAGTAGGCATGTTATGATGTTCCTGTGACTGGCGGAGAGTGGGCTAGAGGAGTTTAGGGTATTAAAAAGGAGTCACTGAGATGGTGGGTCATGAGGAAAGCAGAGGGAGGTGAAGGTAGGAAGATGTTGGTGCTGATGTTGAAAACATGGGAAGAGTGCATGGGGTGGCGTGGTGGGGCCAAGGTCTAGGTGGCATGGTGAGGCCAGGGTCACAGGTGAACTTGAGCAAGGACATGACAGCAAATGGTTGGATGGTGGGATCTTAAATTTGTCATTTTGGAGGTGGAGCAGCTTTACGGAGTGATGAGGTCTAGGGACTGACCATGGTAGTGAGTGGGTGACCAGGATAGGAAGAGAAGTTTATTGGTCTGAAGAGTTTCAGATATTGGAATCCAGTATTAGAGGGGCAGGATATTTCACTGACCTGACTAAGGGATCAGTCATCACTCATCGAGATGATCAGGCATATATGAAACCCTGTTTACATAGTGAGGTTATTTTCTTTTTTTAACTTTTTCTTTTTCCAACAAAGCCATAGAATGTCGTTCCACCCAGGACGAGGCTGTCCCCGAGGACGAGGAGGACATGGAGCCAGACCCTCAGCCCCAGCCTTCAGGCCCCAAAATCTGAGACTTCTTCATCCTCAGCAGCCTCCTGTGCAATATCAATACGAGCCTCCAAGTGCCCCTTCCACCACGTTCTCGAACTCTCCAGCCCCCAATTTTCTGCCTCCACGACCAGACTTTGTCCCTTTCCCTCCACCCATGCCTCCATCAGCACAAGGCCCTCTTCCCCCCTGCCCAATCCGGCCCCCTTTCCCCAACCACCAGATGAGGCACCCCTTTCCGGTGCCTCCCTGTTTTCCTCCCATGCCACCTCCAATGCCCTGTCCCAACAACCCTCCAGTCCCTGGAACGCCTCCTGGACAAGGCAGCTTCCCCTTCATGATGCCCCCTCCCTCTGTGCCCCATCCTCCACCCCCTCCAGTCATGCCACAGCAGGTGAATTATCAGTACCCTCCAGGATACTCACACCACAATTTCCCACCTCCCAGTTTTAATAGTTTCCAGAACAGCCCTAGTTCTTTCCCACCCAGTGCTAGTAACAGCAGTAGCCCTCACTTTAGGCACCTTGCTCCTTACCCACTCCCAAAGGCTACCAGTGAGAGAAGGTCCCCAGAAAGGCTCAAACATTATGACGATCACAGGCACCGAGATCATAGTCATGGGCGAGGCGAGAAGCGCCGGTCCTTGGATCGTCGGGAGCGAGGTCGCAGTCCCAACAGGAGAAGGCAGGACAGTCGCTACAGATCTGATTATGAACGTGGGAGAACGCCCTCTCGCCACCGCAGCTATGAGCGGAGCAGGTAACCAGGGGCGTGTGGAGTGTTGTGCTCTCTAATGAACTGTGGAGGCCCAGATGTTCAATTTCCATGTATTAGCAAACTGAACCACGAGTGTATCCAGGGAGACCCCGGAATGTGAACCCTGGACCTTCCCATGTAGGTCTTGCTGCATTACTACTATGCTGGCCCCATTTATTCTTAAATGCAAAATTCTCTTAGCTAGATATTAGAAAACAAACAAAAAATAGATAAATCCTCTAATTAGAGTTTTTATTTAGAAATATAGGCAGTTATTTTTTTGAGTGGCTGTGCCATATTACATATCTTTGACATGTTTCACCGTTCAATAATTTCTATAATTGCGAGACCAGCAGATGGCATAATGGCTACATTGCTGGATTCCCATGTAGTCGACCACAGTTCTAGTCCTGGACCCAGTGGCTTAAAGTCAAGGCGCATGTGTGTGCACACCCAAGATCCTAAGAGGATACTGGAGAAGGGATTGCAGTGTGGCCATCCCCCTGGGGGTGATTTCTTGCTCTCTGTCTCTCTCTTTCTGGCGAGTGCACGCACCCTATAGCGAAAACTTCTCCAAAAATTTTTTTCTGTAATTAGAATTTACTGCCTAAGTGTAACTTAACGATTTCAGAAATATATCAAATGAAGAATGTAAAATACTAAGCTCTGGTTGCTTTATTTTGAACAGCTGGTGTATACCTGAGGCTTGTGTATGTGTCAAAAGCATATCATCCTAAGGAATCTTTCTTGGGAATAGGAGAACTTTTAAGTAAAAAAAAAAAAAAAAAAGTTTTGTTCTGACCCAGTAGCACAGGGGTTAAGTGCTGTGCATATGGAGTTGGATTCCATATGGCCAACTATAGTTTGAGTCTCATCCCTAATGGCTTGGGGAAACATGCCGGGTACGTGCGCTTGTGTGATTAAAAGCCTGATGGTATGGAGAAATGGAGGAGAGGATTTTTGTGTGACTGTGTCCCATTCAGGGGTGCTTTCTCTCTTTTTCTTATAAGCACATACATACTCTTGTAATAAAAAAGCATAACAAAACTCAAATCTTTTGTCTTAATATTTAAGCAGTGACTAATCTCTTGGTTTTTTAAGTTCTGATTTTTAGTGAATTAACATTTCTTGTATTTGGCTATAGGTTGGGCATATTTTTGAGTTCAGATACCTTTATGTTCTTGCTGGACCTAGCATACTTCCCCACCCCTGCCTTTCTAAGATTAGTTAGTTATTTCCCTTAGATTTGTAGTTTTGACTTACACCTACTAGAGTTCAGATGTTTGTTCCAGATCTTCATTGTATATATTAAATAGAGTCAGCAGTTATTATTATTTTAATTTTGTTTTTGAAAGATTTTAAAAATCCTTCATTTTATTTTTACATTGGATAAACCCAGTGTCTCCATTTAGAGTATTTTCCACATAAAAATAGCATTAAAGTGACTTAGTCATGGTCTCAGGACAGAGTAGTGATAGCTAGAACTGTAACTCAGGCCTACATCCCACCCATAAGCATTCAGAGTCCTTTCATTGTAGAACCTTGTACTAATCTTTACTTATAAAAACTATAATCTACATTTATTTGATGGGTGAAACTGAGAGTTTTTAAGAAATCGCTAGGCAGTAGAATCCTTTAAAGTTTTCCTTTAAGTTAAATAACCAAAGACTGGCTGAGTAGAAGGTCTTGAGAGATTATGATAAAAATCCCTTTATTGCTTAGCATCAGGTACAAGTTCTTTCTTTAAAGAAAACAGCAAGAAAATTGTCCAAGTTTGTTAACTTCTGTAACGTGAAAAGCTCTTTCATCCTCAAAGGAGTGAAGGAGCAATAAAAATATCCCTTAGTGAATAGTGCCTGCAGAATTCTTGGATGTGGTCTGTTTAGGAGAAGATAAAAAGTCAGTGAAAAGAGATGTTGTTTTTGAGTCTTCCTGTTGAAAACAGCTCTGTGTCTTCATTCCTTTAAGAGAGCGGGAACGGGAGAGACACAGGCATCGAGACAACCGAAGATCACCCTCTCTGGAAAGGTCCTACAAAAAAGAGTATAAGAGATCTGGAAGGTAAGCACTGGGTGGACACTGCAAGAAGTCATAGGATTGTCTCCTTGAATTCAGATTTTTGTGCTTCTGTAGAATGTCAGCAAGTCTTTATGAGAACTTCAGAGTCTAAGATTACCTGCGAAAGGGTAAAGTGGCCCATAACCTGAAAGCATTTTACTTTCAAGATTATGCACAAAGAAATTATCGATAAACTTCCAAAAATTGGAAATGTTATAGGTCAGTTTAACCGTAGCATTATAAAGCTATACATTAATAATTCAAGTAATTTTTTAAAGAATGGAAATGTATAATTATGCTCTTAAATTACTGGTTTAAGAAAATAAAAGGAAAACTCTAGTTACACTTTCTTCAGAAAAATGATACTGAGATTGTTGTAATCCCATACTTACAGGGTATAACCAGTTCTATATGCAGCAGTAAAATTTGTGGTCTTATTTAATGGTAAGTAAGTAATAGTCCGGGATGGTTCCATGGCCTGGTGGTTAAAGCAGCCGGATCCCACATGGCCGACCGCATGGTTTGAATCCTACTGCCAGTGGCTTAAAATATATACCAGATGTGCGTGCATGCATGTCCCAGATCCTGACAGAGTGGAGAAATGGAGAAGGGATTTGTTGTGACCATGCCCCATCGCGGCTGCTTTCTTTCTCTGCCTTTCTCTCTCTGGAGAGTCTACATACCTTCTGACAAGACTGAAAAAGAGACGAGAGAGACCAGCAGGTGGCATGGTGGCTGAGGCACTGGATTCCCACATGGCTGACCACAGTTTGAGTCCCAGATCTGGCAGCTTGCTTTCTCACTTAACCTCTCTCTCTCTGGTCAAAAAAAAAAAAAAAAAAAAACAATTGAATAAATATTTCTTAAATAAAGAATCTTTAATAAAAGGGAAAGAGCAACATTCTGCATTCTGAGAGTATTTGATCAATCGTTACTCTCTTAACTTGGCTATTGGGCAAAGCTGCTTAACCTTTTTAATCCTTAATCTTTATCTGTAAAATAGACCTGTTATATTTACCTTATTGAGCAATATTAATAAATAGTGACCATTGGGTCATTGGAAAAGCCACGACATATTTTTCTACGTTTTTCTGTGCAAAAATGCGTCATGAATTTTCTTAAAACTACAATACAAATGTAATTATTGTTTGAGAACTGTGTTTTAGAAATTGGTAGAGTATAAGAAAAGCAGAAAAAGGGATTAAAAGATAAAAAAATGAAAGTGAAACAGCTGTAGCAGTGTATACTATATTCATAAATAAATACAAGAACTGGGTTGTTTTATCTTTAGAGAGATTTTTGCTATAGGTTGCATGTACTCACTGAAGAGACAGAGAGAGAGAAACAGAAAGTGAGAAATGACCCTGGGGAGTGATTTCACCACAATCCCTTCTCTTCCAGTCTCCTCTCAGGATTTTGGGTACACACGCACCCAGCGTGAGTTTGAAGCTGCCAGGTCTGGGGTTTGAACAGTGGTGGACTCCTTGGTAGTCCAGTGATGTAACCATTATGCCATCTGCTAGTCCTGTGGTTTTTTTTTCCCCTTGAGAGTTGTTTTTTTTTTTTTTATATAGGGCGCGTGTGCTCGTTGGAGAGACAGAAAGCAAGAACTCATCTCCAGGGAGGTTGGCTACACTGCAGCCTCTTCTTCATTCTCCTTTAGGGATTTTGGGCATGTGGGTACACCTACTCAGTTCTGAGTTTTAAACTACTGGGTCTGGGACTCGATTACGTGGGAGTACAGTGATATAATCATTATGCCATTTGCTGGTCCCAAGAACTGGGTTCTTTTAGTAATTTCTCACAATTTAAAAAGTAGCAAATCTAGAAAAAAAATACATAACATTAAGGGTGAGAAAGTATATTATTGCAGGAATGAAGAAAGCTTAAAAATTATAAAACAGTAAATGGAAAGGTATTTTTAAAAATTGAATATTTGGGTTGATTTCTAAGAAAACAAAAATGACAAATTTCACACAAAAGGAGAAAATTTTAGTAGGCCAATTACATTGAAAAAAAATGGAAATAATAGAATTTGTATCACTTCCAAGGAAGTTTTAAACATTGATGAAGATAAAGGGAAATTTAGCTCGTGTTGTAGTAGCAGGGAAACCCAGATGGCAAAACCTCATGAGGGAAAAGAAAGCTATAAAACAATCTCTCAAATATTTTAATATAAAAATAGAATAGTTAGAATACTTGCAAGTTGTTTTCATCAGTTAAGATAATTGGTAAAGCTTATTTGCACATTGCATGGATAGATAGGTTAATATTAGAAAATGCATAATTTTTGTGTCAAAATCTGCAGACTTGTCTCAGAATGTGGCTATTTGTGAGTAAGGATTTTGGTAACTAGGAATGTAGAAGACTTCTGTACCATGATAAAGTATACTCTCTTAGGGTGAACATGATTGAAACCATGATTGAGCCAGATTTTATATTGAAACCTAGAGGTCTTCTCATAAAAGTCAGAAAAAGACCAGAACACCCCATTGTTTATTGCTGGTACCTAACATAATTAGGGCTCACTCAACAAGCAAACTAAAAACATGGCATTCTTATGTGTCCCAGGTATTGTACTGGTGTGGGCAATCTGGTCATCAGGTTTCCATACTGCAGAAGAAAGAAATAGAAGTGTTGTAAGTGCTTTTGTTGTTCTGAGAACACAACAGTGGAACATTCAGTCTAGGGTAGTTCTGGAGAAATCGTTATTCTGAACCTGAAGTGTGGGTCAAATGCATTAGGAAAGGGGAAAGGTAGAAAGAGAGAGGAGAATGTGTGAATGGTGCAGTGTGGAGCAGAGTTCTGAGAAGGCTAAGCCTGAAGCTGGGCAATTGGATATAGCTGGCCTAGACCAAGGCAGTGGCAGTGCCAATGGGTAAAGGCGGACGTATTTGAGAGTGCGGTGAGACAGAGTTAATATGCCTTGATAACTGCTCAGATATGTTGGAGATGAAGCAAGAAGAGTCTAGTGATCATCCAAAATCTGGTGTTCCCTGTGAAGATGGGGGACTCTAAGGAAGAGAATAAGGGTGAGTTCTATTTGGGGCATGAGGATTTTGAGAATCTGAGACAAACAGGTTGAAATCGTATTGTAGTTAATTGTATATACAGGTATGAAGTTCAGCAGAGAGCTCTCCACTGGATATAGTAAATGCCATGGGGTAGATGAGATGAACTAGGAAGGGTGAGAAGAAAGAGAGCCTGAGGAGAAGTGATAGGCGAAAAGCCGGGTTATTATGTGGTAGACATCAGTGAGGCCCTAATTGAAGTGGGATGATTTTTTAACATACAGTGCTAGAAGTGTCCTCGACATGCTGATTTTTTTTCCTCCAATACCCAGTATCTTGAAGAAAAAGCAGGCTTGGATTCTGTGAGTTCTAACTAATACAGCAGATGAAAAAATAAGAATTTCTCACTCTTTCTTTCTTTCTTTCTTTCATTCTGTCCCTCTCTGGGCAAATACTGGTACAAATACTGTAAAAGAAGAAGAGTAATCATGGTTTACAATAGAGCATTTCGTTAAGAAGAAATTATTCAGTGGTTGGATTTTGAATTTTGGAGTGCACAAGACAGTTACCTTAAAAAGATGTTTTGTTCCTAATTTAAGATGCTCCTCTCAAAATATTTGAAGTGTTTAAAAAGTGAGTATTGATGTTCACAATATCCCTGGCCATCTGTCATTCAAGACACCTGCTCAAAGTGGATGGAATGAGGATGTTTTATGTCTTTGTTTCTTGGTAGTAGTAGTAAATATTTGGTGTTTTTTTTAAAGAACAAAATGTATCAAACATTGGCATTAACTTTGCGATATTGGATAAGTGACATAATTTGTAAGACTTTCCTCCTTTGTAGAGGATATTAACATCTGCCTCATAGGGTTCTTACAAGGATTAAATATGAGAATGTCAGTAAAATGCTCACAGTAAGCACCAAACACACCCCCACACACTTGCACCCCCTCCACCCAGCCCACTAGAAGCAGAGAGCTGCCATTATTTGCTGATGATATTTTAATAGCCTTCTTAAATACAGGAACACCTATTTTGAAAATATAATGAGAGAAAAGAAGTAGATTCACTGCAGAAATTTAAATTAATTAAAATTTATTACCTTGTCATAAATTTAAAAATACATAGGGCCAAAGGAAAGAAAACTATAAAATGTAGCTGACAACAAAGAAGGTGACGTAAAGTGGAGGACGTGTCCTGCTCCTGTCATTCTGATAGAAGACCATGTTCTAAAACTACCATAACAATTTCGTCCTTCAAAACAATCTCTAATTTTAATGTAACTTGAGCTAGAGTACTGGTTTTGCAACTTGATGATGACTCATTTTTCATTGGAGTAGAAGTTAGGATAATAAAAGCAATAATGCAGGGGTACTTACTCTACTAGCATTAAATGTTCTGTAAATACAAGATAATTTTGGAAATTTGATATGGGTATAAATAGATCAATGAAACAATTACAAGCAATAATTAGGTGTATATAAAATTAGTATCTAGGGGCCAGGACTTCCACATGGCCAATCGTGGTTTGAGTCCTGAACCTGGCTGCTTGCTTTCTCACTCTCTTTCTTTCTCTCTGTCCCTCTCTGGGCAAATTAAAATAAATAAATAAAATAAAGTTAAATAAAATAATTTTTAAAAATTTGTATTTAATTTGTTGTATATAAGTTTAATAAATAATAGTCTTTTCAAATCAGAAGAGAAATTGGCAATTTGTGAGCCATTTGGAGAAAAGAACTGAAATTAGATTTCTTCCTTACATCTTGGAGAGATAGAGTACAAAAATCTAGTGCTAAAAGTAACTGACAGGGAGACTGGCAGGAGGTGTGGTGGTTGGGGGTGCTGGATTTCCAGTTTGCTGACCGTGGTTCGAGTCCTGGACCTGGTGACTTGCTTTCTCTCTTTCTTTCTCTCTCTCTGTGTCCCTCTTTTATCAAATAAATAAAATGAAGTTCACTAAAATAATTATTAAGAAAAAAGTAACTGACAGGGCCCAGCAGATGGCATAGTGGTTACATCACTGGACTCCCACATGGCCGACTGCTGTTTGAGTCCCGGACCCAGTGGCTTGAAAAATCACAACTGGAGCACGTGTGCCCAAGATCCCAGGAGAGGAATGAAAGAGAATGGATTGTGGCATGGACATTCCCCCTTGGGGGGTGATTTCTTTTCCCTCACTGTCTGTCTCTATCTCTGGCAGGTGCATGCACCCTATGGCAAAAACCTCTCAAGAAAAAGTAACTGACAAAAATATAAAATATTTATTTGATTTTGGGATGGGAAAGGATTTCTAAGCAAAAACTAAGGCAGGAAGCATAAATAAAAAGATCTCTAGATTTGACTTTATAAAAGCCATATGTAGCAATAAACAAATAAATTGAATTTTAAAATATGACAAAACAGATGATTATCTGAATGAAAATGATTACAATAAATTAAAAAAGACCACAATCCTGATTAAAAAAATATTGACATAACATAGAAACTAGGATGTTCACAAAAGAAATGAATATCAAATGTGTTCCTTTCACTATAATAAAAATGACAAATGAAACACTTTTTTTTTTAGTAGAATGGCAAAGGTGAAAAACCATATTTTTTAAAAAGAATTATTTAATTTAACTTTATTTATTCATTTATTTTAATTTGACCAGAGAGGGACAGAGAGAGAGAGAGAGAGGGAAAGTGAGAAAGCAAGCCACTAGGTCTGAGACTCGAACTGTGGTCAGTCATGTGGGAGTCCAATACCCTTAACCGCCACACTACCTGCTGGCCCCAAGACAAACATATTGATAGGATGTGTGGAAATGGGACTCGTGCCTGGCTCTGATGGTAATCTAATCTGGTACATACGCTTTGAGAAATAATCTGAGAAGTGTGCACTGAAATGTGTTCATGGTAGAATTCTTATAATGGAAAAAAGGTTAGTCTAAAATGACTGTTATTATATTTATTAAATTATGGCATTAAATATACTATGCACCTTTTAAAAATGGTTCAAATGTTGATGTATTGAAAGAGAACAATCTTCCTGATTTACTGTTAATAAAAATGGTAGATTATAGAGTTCTTTTTTTTGCTAAAATGTGCAAATTTATTTATATATATATATATATGTATATATATATATAAATACACACGCACACGCATACACTTATATTTTTAAAACACTGAAATATAGTAGTTATTTGAGTATTGAGTAATTTCCTTTTTATTTTTGTTTATGTTTATGTTTATTATTTTTCTATAATGAACATACGTTTTACTTTGACAATAACTTTTCTGGTAACAAAACTAATGATACACGTTGTAATATTTAGAAATTATCGGGCCCAGCAGATGGCGTAGCAGTTACATTGCTGGACTCTCACATGGCCAACCATGGTTCAAGTCCTGGACCTGGCAGATTGAAAATTAAGCTGGGCGTCTGTGTGTGTTCAAGGTCCCAGGAGGAGAATGGAGGGGATGGGATTGCGGCGTGGCCATCACTCCCTGGGGAGTGATTTCTCACTTTCCCTGTCACTGTCTCTGTCTCTGACTCTCTCTTGCTCTTCCTCTCCTGGCTGAGCACACACGCCCTAAGGCAAAAACCTCTGGAAAAAAAAAAGGAATTACATAAATAAGTAAGTAATAATATATACAGTCATTCTAGTCACCCGAAGTATACACACACGCACATACACACACACACATACACACTCTTTCCTGTTGTTAATAAAAATAGTTTGTGACTTTGTACACTTATTTGGATAGTAGTAGCTTTATTAGTAGAGCTGTGGAGGTTACCAGTTGGTATAATAAGACAGTTTTATTTTCCTTAACTGGATTCTCAATATTTGTATGTTTCACCTACATTTCTTGGGCTTAAGCTAAAGTAAACCCTATGGGTTGTTTTTCTCCAAGTATATTCATAAGATATGTCTTTGCAGATTTTAATCTCCAATAATTCAAAGAGATGGAGGTTTTTTCCATCTTTATTAATTAACTTTATTATATTTGTAAGGTTCTGAATTGGTCAAAGAGTTGGTTGACTAAGTAATAATACCCAAGTCTGGTGTTCTGGAGAGATAGTTAGGGATGAAAGAACTGGTTCACTCTTGGATTATAGTTCTCAGGGTTAATTTATGGCCAAGTTGAGTGCAGATTTTCTGAAATCTTCCCTCCCTCTTCCCCAGCAAAGCAAGATGTGGAAGATTCAAATCTAGTATCCTCATTACTGAGATTTCCCATATATGGAGATTTCCAAATATTTTCCAAATATCTTTCTGTTCTAGGAGAAATGGTTTTCCAGCTACTCCTAAACCTGCTGGATGCACATCAGAATTACCTGGGGAGATTATTAAAAATACAGATCCTTGCCCCCCACCCCCCCAGGAGATTGTGAATCAGTCCGTAGATCTGGGGTAGGACCTAGGAGTTCGTATTTTTTAACAAGAAAACTTCAGGTGATTCTGATGCCACCAGACTGGTGTTTGGGAATCACTGTTTTAACAACAGTAAAGGTGATATAATACAGCATGGTGTTTGCATTTAGGTGAAAAGCGTATTAAATAGTTGAAAGAGAATAATATTTATAATGGAAAACCATCTTTAATAATGACCTCTTTTGCCCCCTTCTGTAGTCGCTCCCCAAGTAGGGAGAAGAAGCGAGCTCGTTGGGAGGATGAAAAAGACAGGTGGAGTGACAACCAGAGCTCTGGCAAAGAGAAGAACTATACCTCCATCAAGGAAAAGGAGCCGGAGGAGACGCTGACTGACAAAAATGAGGAGGAGGAAGAAGAACTACTGAAGCCCGTGTGGATCCGATGTACCCATTCAGAAAACTACTATTCCAGTGACCCCATGGATCAGGTGGTAGGTTTGAAGGAGAAGAGAAACTAGAGACCAGAGCGCTCTCGGCTTTGGAGCCACAATAAGTATTGTGAGGGCTGCCTGTGCATCGTAGCAAGTTTAGCAGTGTCTCGGGCCCTGTCTGTCACATGCCGGTAGTACTCCTCTTGGTTGTGATAACCAAAACTGTCTTCAGATATTGCTTAATGTCACCTGGTGAGCAAAAAAAAAAAAAGACCCCAGTTGAAAATCGTGCCATAGACAAAGACTGTTTTAAATAGCCAAAGGCTAAGAGTACAGCAGGTTAATTAAGGTATCCTGCATTTTATATGACACTAATAGTCTTGATACCGGTGATTTCATAAGCTCTCACCTATAAGTAGTTTGTGCATGGGGTATGTGTATGTGTGTTTCCCCGAAGATGGGAAATAAGGAAGAATTTGAGTTTGTCTCTCTGAAGTATGTTCTTGACCAAAAGATCGAAAGATCACTAACCATATGAAGTTTCCTATGCGTCCTGATGGTTTTGTGGAAGGGGAGCTATTGCCCCCACTAATGGGCTGTGGAGAGGACGCCTGAGTTCATGCCTCTAGAGCTGGGGCTCAGGTGGCTCCATGGCTGATACTGTCATCTCCATGGTGGACTCCATGACCTCCTTCATGCTCACTTTTTTTTTTTTTTTTTTAATGTCCATTTTATTTCCATCACTCTTCCTTTTTTTATCACTCTTCTGCCTCGGTATTATGCATCCATCCCATTAATAAAGGCACATTTGCACAGCATAGACACACAATAATGTTAGTTGATTAAATGAGTATACGAAGGAATGTCTATCTTCAGACTTAGGGCATAAGAAGTTAGATTAGAGGGACCAGCAGGTGGCGTGGTGGTTAAGGTGCTGGACACGCCCACATGGTCAACCAGGGTTCAAGTCCTGAATCTGGTGGCTTGCTTTCTCACTTCCTCTCTCTCTCACTCTCACCCTCTGTCTCTGGTCAAACTAAAAAATCAAATGAATGAATAAATAAAATAAAATAAATAATTATTTAAAAAAAAAAAAGAAGTTAGATTAGATTAGTGCAGAGGATTGGAGAAGAGAAGCTTGTACTTGGAAATTGGTGAAAGTAGATTGTATTCAGACTTTTACCTGGGGGGGAACTTGGGAGATTTCCTTGTCTTTGGAAATCAAAAGAGTTAAGAAATCTCTTAGCACGGTTGTGGTATTCCTCTTGATAAATTAGAGTAGGCCTTTGAAGTAATCTAGTCATATCATACAGAGAAGAGAAAGCTCATAGATCCAACAATTTTACTCTAAGTTTCTCATTTTTTTTTTTTTTTTTTTGGAGAGGTTTTCGCTATAGGGCGCGTGTGCTCGCCAGACAGAGAGAGAGAGACAGAGAGATAGAAAGCGAGAAGTCACCCCCCCAGGGGGGATGGCCACGCCGCAATCCCTTCTCCTCCATTTTCCTCTTGGGATCTTGGGCACGCACACACATGTGCCCGGCGTGAATTTAAGCCACCGGGTCCAGGACTCGAACCGTGGTTGACTACGTGGGAATCCAGCGACATAGCCATTACGCTAACTGCTGGTCTCATTCTCATATTATTTTACTTCACTCTCAAAGTATCCCTGGCAGTTAGGTGTTCTGGCAGTTGGCAGTGTTGCTGGAAGTTAAGAATACCCAACTAAGCATGACTTAGATGAATCTGATTTATTTTTCTTGCAACAAGGTGTCTGGAGAGAGGCCGTGCGTGGTCATTTAGTGGCTCAGTGGGGACTGGGCTCTGATGTCTTCTTGAGCATCCTTCACAGTTGCAGGATGATGCATCTCGTGCAGGCATCATGTCTTTTTTTTTTTTGGGGAGAGGTTTTTCTTTCGCTATAGGGCGCGTGCGCTCGCTAGACAGACAGAGAGAGACATAGAGACAGAAAGCGAGAAATCACCCCCTAGGGGGCATGGTCATGCCGCAATCCCTTCTCCTCCATTCTCCTCTCGGGATCTTGGGCACGCATGCACATGCGCCCGGCGTGAGTTTTAAGCCACCGGGTCCGGGACGCGAACCGCGGTCCACTACGTGGGAGTCCAGCGACATAGCCATTACGCTAACTGCTGGTTCCCCATGTCTTTACACACCTATGTCCACACACAAGGGACAAGGGGCACTTTGGATGGGTCATTCATCTTGCACTTTGCCCAAGCTCTCATTTGTTGTGGGTGTGCCAAGGATTAATTTACTGTCTCCGCTGTAACAAAGTTCCACAAACTACATGGCTTAAACTAACACACACTTAGCATCTCAGAGCTGAGAGTCAGCTTCACTGGCTGAATCAAGGTATCAGCAGGGCTGGGTACTTTCTGGAGGCTCTGGAAAAAGTCTGTTTTCTTGCTTATTCAGGCTTTTGACAGAGTTTACTTCCTTGTGACTGTCATAGGTATTTATTCTTGAAAACACAGAGATAAGGACACTGGAGTTCAAGAGTTAAACAGGCAGAGCTGTTCTTTCCCACCTTTTATTGTTACAGGTATATTAAAACTCTAGAAGAAAGGCCTATAAAGCCAAAGCTTGACACTTGTCTTTGAGTTTTGTCATCTGTAGTGGGAGATGTTGGTAAGAATATCAAAGCCACCCCATTGTTGCTGTCTTAGCAATGAGGTGTGGCCTGAGATAAAACAGTTATCTCTTTTTCTGGGTAGTAAATTTTATATTTTGCTTTTATTTTATTTTACTATTCTTTTTCTTCCAAGAAGAGGAGGGGAGAGAGACAGGGATCCCCCAACGGGATCCTCACTCTACATCTACCCAGCCTTAGATAGCTAGGGTCTCTGGCATGCGCACAGATAACTGGCATGCCCAGGGAGGCCCTGGGGCATGAATCTGAGACCTTTCCGTGAGGGCCCAGCATTGCAGAATGTTGTGTTACTGCTACACCTCTCTCTATCCCTCTTTAATTTCTTTCTTTTTTTTTTTTTAGAAGTTTTTGCCTTAGGGCACACGTGCTTGCTTGCTGGAGAGATAATAAGAGAGAAAGTGAGAGTTCACTCCCTAGGGGGGATGGCCACACTGCAGTCCCTTCTCCATTTGAGCTCTCCTAGGATGTTGGGTACACACACATGCACCCAGTATGAGTTTCAAGCCACTGGGTCTGGGACTCAAACTGCAGCTGGCCATGTGGGAGCAGTGACTTAACACCATCTGCTGGCCCCTATCCTGCCTTAATTTTATTTTTACATTTGAAGATTCTGGTTTTTACATTTTGAAGGTAACTACATTAAAGATGGACTTTTAAAATGATTTTCAACCTGAGAAGAAAATGGGGAAGATTGAAGAATTTTCTCCAGAAATGCATTGTAGAATCTCTGAGTTTGTAGCATTGGGGGGGTGTAGATGCAGGCTACTTCTTTTTACTCATTAGTGTGAAAGATATATTAGGTTGGTGGAAAAATCATGATGTATTTTTCTATGTGAAAATGCATCATGACTTTCCCAATGACCCAATAGTATTAGTGATTTTTATGATGGGTATGTGTTCTGAAGACAGTGTGTGGAATTCTCTGATGGTCTTTTTCTTTTTTTGTCTAAGGGTACATGTGCTCACAAGAGAGAGATGGAAAGAGAGAAAGAAGCATCTTCCAGTGAGATGAGGTCACAGTGCAATCCCTTCACCTCCATTTTATCCTGTTGGGATTTTGAACATGCATACATGAACCTGTAGTGTTTCTCAAGCTGCTGGGGTTGGAATTCCAACCTCAGTTGGCCATGTGGGATCCAGCTCCTTTACCACTAGGCTATGGGCTTGGCCATGATTTAAAAAAAATGATGTCAAAAAGGCATAGATGATCAGCTCTTAGGTTTCTGAATGCTGGCAAAATGCATTTACTTGAAGATTGTATTAGGACAAGTGTGTGTTTGATTCAGAGCGTCATTACCATCATTGTTTTTAAACATTTGGTAAATTGAATGTTAAAAAATGGTGCCTTGCTGCCACAAATACTTTGATTTTTTTTGTGAAGAATTATGTGTCTTTGATCATTAAAGTTTCTAATATTGATTTTTTTATTTTTAAAAGGGAGATTCTACTGTAGTTGGAACAAGTAGACTTCGTGACTTATATGACAAATTTGAAGAAGAGTTAGGGAGCAGGCAAGAGAAGGCTAAGGCCGCTAGACCTCCATGGGAACCTCCGAAAACAAAGCTGGACGAGGATTTAGGTGAGTGACAGAGATACCAGGCCAAATCCTATGTTCTTGTATTACTGCTTAATCTTGGACTTGTGGGAAGTATCCTTGAGACTTCCAAAAGGAAATGTCTTCGTTTTAATTTCCTTAATTACAGTCAGCAGAATATGCAGTAGAACTTCCTTTTTTACTTTATTTTTCCTTAGTTACATTTATCAGAATATGTAAGAGATCTCTTTTGCAGTGCATGTTATCAAGTCTGGGCCTTGTAGAGTTGTCTGGCTTGAGAATCCCGAAGGTCCATATTCCAGCATCCCTGTGCGGGAGTCTGTGCCTCATGACTCTGAGTATGGGCAGACAACCTTTCCTCAACCCCCTCCATTGCACTGTCCTCCTGGTTTGATGAGGAAGCAGCAACTCTGGTCAGCTCTGTTTGAAGGTTCCTCTGTTCACATAAGACAGTCTCTGTGACCTTTTTTTTTTTTTTTTTTTTAAGAATTAATTAATTATTCTTTTTCTTTGAGAGATTTTTGCTATAGGACACATGCACTCACAGGAGAGATAAACAGAAAGTGAGAAACCACTCCCCAGGGGAGATGGCCACATAGCGGTCCCTTCTCCTCTTGAGATATTGAGCACACATGCACACGCACCCGGTGTGAGTTTTAAGTGCCCTGTCCAGGACTCGAACTGTGGCTGACTACATGGGAGTCCAGCTACGTAACCATTATGCCATCTGCTGGTCCCTAAAATTATTGTTTTTAATTTGACTAGAGAGAGACAGAGAGAGAGAGAAAGGGAAAGTGAGAAAGCAAAGCACCAGGTCCAGGATCAAACTGGATTTGTCCCACGGCCATGTGGGAGTCCAGTGCCCCATGGGCACCACGCCATCTGCCAGCTTCCATGACTTTTTATGCAGTTTCATGGATACATTCTGAGGTTTCAAGCAGATGGTGAGACCTTTGGGGATAGAATCCACTTTTTACCTGAGCCCTAACAGATGCCATGTATAGATGAGACCATCGATATGCCCTTGTGTATTCTCTGGCTCTCATTCGCCCAATTTCTTAGGAATCACATGTTGAAAGACAGTGTCCCCAGTGGGTAGAAGCACTGCCTTGGGAGCCCGATGGCCTGGGGACCACTCTGCCTTACCATTTTTTTGATACGTAATTTTGGGCAAGTGATTTAATCTCTGCCTGTTTTCCCATCAGGATGTCAGTAACATCCACCTCATGCAGTGTGCACATACAGTCTGTGGATGTTGGATTTTTATTATTATGCTGCTAGTATGTCAATCTCTTATAGGATTAATCTGATTTTTAGGTCTGTTTTAAAGATTGTAGTAAAATATACATAACATGAAATTTACCGTCTTAACCCTTTTTAAATGTACAATTCAGTGGTGTTAAATACATTCATATTATTTGCACAGGCCAGAAGCAGTCTTCAGAACTTTCTTTATCTTGCAAAACTGAAAGTCTGTACTTACTAAGCAGTACCTCCCAGTCCCTCTTCTCCCAGCCGCTGGCAGCTACCCGTCTGCTTTCTGTCTCTCTGAGTTTGACTGCTCGAGGTATCTTGTACAGTGGAATCATGCAGTATTTGTCTTTTTGAGACCAGCTTATGTGAGGTAGCATAATTCCACATCTGTTTTATCTACTTACAAGGATTGAAAATCTTCTATTGCCTCTATGAAAGAAAAAATTTGAATCTTTTATGTATTTTTTTTTTAATTATAGGTTATGTGCTTGTGCTTCCTGTCTGTACACATGCACATGCACAAGAGAAGCATCTTCCATGGGTTCAGTTACACCGTGACCCCCTTCCTCCAGTTCTCTAGCCAGGCAGGATCCTGGGCATGCACACATGTCTGGCACGTTTTTAGGGTGACTAGACCAGGGACTCCAACTGTCATCGACATACCGCTTTCTGCTCTGTAATCTGGTACACTACCAGCCACCCCACAGGGACTGAGCCAAAGTCCTCACTCCCACTCTTGCATTCACAGCCTTGTCTGGCGTTCATAGTGTGTCTGACCCCTTACCTCCCAGCATTTTCCCTGCCTGTGTTCCAGCCGGAGTTCACTCATGTTCTTACCTTCATGCCTTTGACTCCAGTTCTCCCTCCTCATTCCTCTCCTGTTCCCTCCTCTCCTCAGTCTTCTCCCCTCTTTCTCAATCTTAATCTATTCTGGTGAAATATATTAGTAATGTGGACCCAATCCCTGGGCCCTTCAATGAAATTGTCTCTGATCTTTCCACATCATGACAAATTTGCCCTTATTTGAATCACTGTAGCCTTTTCAGTATGAAACCATATACCATTACGGGTTGACTCTCCCTTATCCAAAATGCTTGGGACCAGAAGTACTTGGGACCAGCAGTTAGCGTAATGGCTATGTCGCTGGACTCCCACGTAGTCGACCGCGGTTCGAGTCTCGGACCCGGTGACTTAAACTCACGCCAGGCGCGTGTGCCTGCGTGCCCAAGATCCCGAGAGGAGAATGGAGGAGAAGGGATTGCAGTGTGGCCATCCCCTCTGGGGGGTGATTTCTCGCTTTCTATCTCTCTGTCTGTCTGGCGAGCGCACAAGCCCTATAGCAAAAACCTCTCCCCCCCCCCCAAAAAAAAAGAAGTACTTCACATTTTTTTCAAATTTTGGAATATTGGCATACACATCATGTGATATCTTGGGGATGGGACCCAATTCTAAACACGAAATCCATTTATGTTTCATATATACCTTATGCACAGAGCCCGAAGGTGATGTAATATTTCTGTGTTGTATTGTTTTGACTGAGACCCATCACGTGACATCAGGTATGAAATTTACTTGTGTCATGTCATGCTCAGAAGTCTTGGATTTTGGATTTCCGATTTTTTTTTTTTTTTTTTTGAGAGGTTTTCGCTATAGGGCGCGTGCGCTCGCCAGACAGAGAGAGAGAGACATAGAGACAGAAAGCAAGAAATCACCCCCCAGGGGTGATGGTCACACCACAATTCCTTCTCCTCCATTCTCCTCTCGGGATCTTGGGCACGCACGCACACGCGCCCGGCGTGAGTTTTAAGCCACCAGGTCCAGGATGCGAACCGTGATTTTTGGATTAAGGATGATTAACCTGTACTGTGTTTTTAAAATTTCATCTGGCATTGTTCATTAATTCTCATTTTCTCTGTAAAAACCTTTGTTTGCTTCCCCAAGTAGATTGTAGTTTAGCATTATGGACTATAATATTTTTCATAGTATTACTTAGCAGTGTTGTGTAGAGAGTACTTGCTGGAGGGATAAACAACTGCCCTTAAGATCGCATTTGGAAGTCTCTACAAGAAACCATCTTGTTGGCCCAGCCTCTGTGGCACACTTGGTAGAGTGCCAAACTGCAGTGCAGTAAGCCAAATGGTGACTGTGGCCTGGAATGCCCCGGGTATGCATGCAGATGTCCAAGATCTGATGAGCTAGAGGGTCGAGGAGGGGCACTGCAGCATGGCTGTACCCTGTGGAGGGTGCTTCTCTTTCTCTCTCCCTGTCTCTTTCATGTGTATGTGTACGGCTCTATCATAAACTAAGAAAAATATGTAAAAGATTAAAAACCAGGAAAGCCAAAGAAATTTTGTTCATTTATTCAACTTCTACCTGTGTTTTCTCCCTAACCTCCATTAGAGAGTTCCAGTGAGTCCGAATGTGAGTCCGATGAAGACAGCACCTGTTCTAGCAGCTCGGATTCTGAAGTTTTTGACGTTATTGCAGAAATCAAACGCAAAAAGGCTCATCCTGACCGACTTCACGATGAACTTTGGTACAATGACCCAGGCCAGGTGTGTGTGTGTTTATAGCTCTTGCTATGAAGGTTGCAAACCCATACATCACATTTATGGCTCTGAGCTCAGAAGATGCATGTTGGCCAATATCAGAACTGAATTTTACTCCGAGGATTATGTGCCATTCTTCAGACCTTATTTCTGTTCACCTTCAGAGTTCAGCTCCAAAGCATAAGCACCAAAGCAGCTGTTCCTTGAATCATATTTGATGATGTTTGTAAATTCTGTGTTGGGGGAGCAGCATAATGGTGCTGCCTCATTAAACTTGCAGCAGACAGAAGGAGATAAACGGCAGGACGAGGGAGAGAAATCTTGTAGGTCTCTTTAAAAGCAGCTTGCCTAGAAGATTTCTTGCTGCAAAATAGTAAATAAGTCCTATCAAACTTCATTTTTTGAGTTGTTAACAATCATAAGTCCTTGTAAGTTCTCTTTGTTAAGCGTGTTTGAGGCTAATAGTATCATGGCTGGACATAAAAGATTCGTGTCTTAAAGATACGCGTTACATACAAAAATAGTGCCTTCAATGCATGTGAAGTTATGAAGCATAATAAAATGTATACCTATACATGTTTCATCAATTAATTTAAAATTTATGTTTTGCGAAGAGAGTTCATTCTATACTATTGAGTCGTTAGAGAAGTCATGATGCATTTTTCTGTGTTTCCTATGCAAACACAGAAAAAATCCATCATGACTTTTCGGACTACCCAGTAATTAGAATATTCTTTTGGTTCTTGTTAGATAGCACCAATCTACATTTTTATTTCCTTAGTACCATTACAGTTAGGCTGTCTGGTAAAAATATACCTTTTGGTGCCTTTGGATTTGAGCAGCATTTATTTGCAGAACTTCCAATGCAGTGACTGATTGCAAGAGGGTGTGTGCACTTGCCTCAGAGAAACGGAGAGACTGAAAGAGGGAGAAACAGAGCATGGTCACTGCAATTCCTTCTCCCTTTCTCCATTTTATCATGATTTTAGGCATGCATGCACATGTGCTTTGTGTTTTTCAAGCCACAGGGGATTCGCATAGCAATTGGCCACATGAGATCCGGCTCCCTTAATCACCAGGTCACGGGGCTGGCCCAAACAGTGCTTTTTATTTATTTATTTATTTATTTTAATCCCCACAGGGCACATGTGCTCATCAAAGAGAGAGGGAAAGGCAGAAAGCACCTCCTTGATGACGTGGTCATTATCACAATCCTTTCTCCATTTTCTTGTCCTATCAGAATTTGGGGCATGCATGCATGTGCACCTGGTGTGTTTTTTAAGCTCTGGGACTGAGATTTGAACCATGGGGTCAGCCATGTGGGATCCAGCTCACTTAATTGTAGGCTATGGGTCTGGCCCCAACCAGTACATTTTAAAACTTATTTTTGTACATTGATCGTGTGTATTTTTTTTTAAAGCAGCTTTATTTAATTATAATTTATATATGGTACAACACTTTCATTTATAATCCGGTGTTCTTTAGTATGTTCCATAAAAGAAATCTTTCTGTTGTATATGATCTTTTTCACTGACTGTCATTCTGTCTATCAGGAAGCTTCTACCTTGATTTCTGTGGATTTTGATTCCTATCCGTGTTTACCAGGACCTTCTCTGAGGTCTTATTATTCTGTTCACTGTGTTTGTTTTTTTGTCCTTTGTACTGTCAGGCCTTATCAAAGGCTGCTCCTTATAGTAGACCCTGGTAAAAGGCAAACGTGGAGGCTGGCTCTGCTGCCCTAGACGTCAGTGAACATTAAGTGATTTTTCCATGTTTTTCATCACAGCAAGTTACGACCAGCATCAAGAGTGTGTTGTGACCTTTGACAGAATTCTATTATATCTCTTATTTGCCAGCTGTTACTCTAGATGGTATCCTAATTTTTTTTTTTTTTGATAGTAATATTATTTCTCTGCTGACCACCTGGAGCTTTAGGTTTCCCTGAAGGTTAAACAAGATTAGCTTTTTACTTTAATATTTCTTTTCAAGGTCTTATTGAAATATTTTCATTTATATTTTAATGGGACACAGTTATAAATCCTTAGAACTTTAAAGAAACATGTGTAGACATATCTTTTAATTAATGCAAAAAAAGAGAAATAGAACCCTACTTCCTCGTCATCCCTGTCTTCAACTCTGGTCTCCGTTCAGATTTGGTATTACTGTTTTTATTGCATAAACTCTTGAAACTGGCTTTTACAGCCATTCAGAGTTTACCTTAGTTCTGCTTCTTTGGTTTTCTCGCTCATGTAAATGATTTAGGTGGGCTCACGGCCCCAGAGCTTTACCATAGGCTTTTTCTGCCTTCCCTTTTACATGCCGCTGCCTCATGCGGAATAATCATGTTCCCTTTCTGTCCTGGCCAGCCCTTCGCTTTTCTTTTCTTTGGAATCTCCCCTAACCAAACATAGCAACCCCAGTGGTAGCTCCATTTAGAGTGATTTTCTTTCTTCTTCTTCTTCTTCTTCTTTTTTTTTTAAGATATTTTTGCTGTAGGGCGCATGCATTCGCTGAAGAGACAGAAGAAGACAGAGAGATAGAAAACGAGAAATCACCCCCCTAGGGTAAAGAGCCACGCTGCAGTCCCCTCTTCTCTCCTGTTGGGACCCTGGGCATGCACACACACATGCCCAGCTTGAGTCCCAAGCTGCCGGGTCTGGGACTCAAACCGTGATTGATCAACTATATGGGAGTCCAGCATCTCAACCACCATGCAACCTGCTGGCTCCTAGAGTGATTGTCTTTTACAGTTTTTTCTAAGCATATCACATATATATTGTTCTTCTATCTAGAATAAGGTTCCTTGAGTACATGGACCATGTGCTGGGTGCTGTTCACTCTACCCCGCTGTGCTTAGTACTCATCCTTCTAACTGGAAGCCATTCAGGATTGTTCCTGAATTGAGTCTTGGAAGGCAAATGAATTTGGGTTAAAAAACTATATATTCTAACCTGGCCAGTGTTGAAAGTTTTTCTGGCTCTTGTATGCATGTTCTTCTCTTTGCTTCAGAGATACATTTAAGTTTCTTTTTTCAAAAACATTTAATCTGGAGGTCACCTTCAGAGCATTCTGTGTATTCCTCCAGAATATAAAAAATGCTTTTTTGGTGAAAGAGTCATTTTTCCTGAACTAAGAAATAGGAACAAAATGTACTGAAAAGAGGTAAGAGAAGATGGGGGCAAACAGTGTGCTGACATTGATATTTTCTGCTCGGCTGCACAAATAACTCGGAATCTGGCGTTGTCATACGGTTTCCCTTTATCAGACAATATGGACAGTTTGCAGCTTTATTGGTTTTGGAACATCCGTTTAATCTTCTAACCGTGACAGCCTCTTCAGAGCTTCAGTACTCATGACATTAAAACCCACACAGTTTCTGAGGCATCATCGTGCATGGCGTGGATTTTCCCCCCAATAAAAACGAATTACATTCTGTTTCTGACAGATGAATGACGGGCCACTCTGCAAATGCAGCGCAAAAGCGAGACGCACAGGAATTAGGCACAGCATTTATCCCGGAGAAGAGGTAACTGGTTTGGGTTATTACCTTTGTAAGAGCTGAGAATCCAGAAGCGGACAGATATCATTGCTATTCTTTTCCACATAAATGAAATAATGCCATTAAAATACTCTCTCCATATTCCTTAATAGTCTTCATCACTGATGATTGTGGGGGAAAAGTACTTGGACTTGGGGGTGAAGTGGGCAGTGTTAGCCAGGAAACTTGAAAGTTTTGGAAGGTTCAGCACATTAAACAGACAAGGTATACTGGATATGTGTTTTAAATATTCAAGAATTGGGGACCAGCAGTTGGTATAATGGCTATGTCACTAGACTCCCATGTAGACTGTGGTTCGAGTCTTGGACCTGGTGAGTTAAACTCAAGCCAGGCACATGTGCGTACGTGCCCAAGATCCTGTGAGGAGAATGGAGAAGGGATTGTGGTGTGGCCATCCCCACTGGGGGGTGATTTCTCACTTTCTGTCTCTCTCTGTCTTTCTGGAGAGCACATGCGCCCTATAGCAAAAACCTCTCAAAAAAAAAAAAGTATTAAAGAATTGCACATATTACAGTTTTTCTAATGTTTTCCTCATAAATGGTTATGAGTCACCCTAGGAATGATCTTACGAATGTGCTCTTTCCTCGGGTCGGTGAGGCAGCCATTTGCCACCTGCTTGTACCTTTTGTCTGTCATTGCAGTGCTTTTCAGATTCACTGTCTTTGTTACTCTGTTGTCCCCATTGAGTCATATACCACCTGTGCACCCCCTGCTCCTGGTTTGCTAGGGATACTCTTCTGTAATTTTTCCTCCTTATTCATGGAGGAGCATGTGTGGGTACTTGTGAGAGTAGTGGGGGGAGAGAGAGAGAAGCACCTTTCAAAGGCCTGGTCACATCGATCCCCTTCCTCCAGCCTGCGGGGTCTTGGGTACACGCATGCTTGCCTGGTGTGTTTCAGGCTGACCAGGCTGGGGGTTCAAAGCATGGAAGGACACTTTTCAATTTGATTGAACGGATAAAACACTTGTACCATAGCATCATATGTAACTACTCCCTTTCAATTATTTTCCTTCATTTTTTCCCATTTTTGTAAGCTATTTTTATTAATCCCAGGATTATCACTTGATGCATTGCATTGTGTTTAAAAATGATGTATGTAAATCCTGAATTTCTATTTAAGGCTATTTGAGGCCGTAATAATAATTGCAGTGATGACTGTGAGACAGTGCCTGCTACTTTGAAATACTTGGCTCACTTTTACCTCGTTTGTCTTTTTTTTTTTTTTTTTTTTTTTTTTGAGAGGTTTTTTGCTATAGGGCGCGTGCGCTCGCCAGACAGACAGAGAGAGACAGAGAGACAGAAAGCGAGAAATCACCCCCCAGGGGGGATGGTCACGCCGCAATCCCTTCTCCTCCATTCTCCTCTCGGGATCTTGGGCACGCACGCACACGCGCCCGGCGTGAGTTGTAAGCCACCGGGTCTGAGACGCGAACCGCGGTCGACTACATGGGAGTCCAGCGACATAGCCATTACGCTAACTGCTGGTCCCCACCTCGTTTGTCTTTGAAAGTCAGTAAGTATAGCAAGGATCTGAAGGACATGGTGGCATCTGTGAGTGTCCGTACATGTGCCTCTGCTTGGGGATTCTGAGGTGTTGACTGGAGACCCGCACCTATGACAGGAAGAGAGCAGAGGGAAACAGAAATGAGCAGAGGGAGCAGTCCACGTGTGAGGAGGATCTGACCCAGCATGGCTTGGCAGAATTCTCTTCTGTTGCAAGAGAATGGTCTTCATATCCCCTCCTCCCCTCGTCTTTAATGTGGGTGGCCCACAAAAGGCATGGGCTTGGGAAAGGGAGCTCCTTAACTGAGGCGGACCCTGAAGCAAGCAGCAGCTGCAGGCCGGGTGCTGACTGTACTTCTCACAGTTGGGCAGGAGCCCTTCCTTGAAGAGGTGCTGAGTGGTGGTGCTAGCTGAGGACCCACAGGCAGGAAAGGCAAACTCACATTCAGAGCTCACATTTATTCCCAGGAGAACAAGCTCTGGTCCTTTCAAGATGGGAGAGATCTATGCTGTCAACTTACTACCAAGTGGCAGCTCAGTCTCCTCTGGGAGTGGCACCGTTTTGGGTGCTCAGCATGGATTATCGTGCTCAGTTATGGCAACTAGCTTAGTTAGCTTAGCTTTGCTAAATAGGATCCATGCTTTTGACCTGATGTGAAGTTTCCATCTCTGCTACTGTAGCCACTTCATTCATGAGCCCTCGGTATCACTGTGAGGTGGTGCTGGCTGACACCACCTGCCCCAGTTGTTTTGTCTGGTTGGTGTGCTGGTGCTTCTCCATGGTGGCTACTTTCCGATTGACTCTTGCATGTCGTCAGCATGTTCTCTCTCAGTGTCCTACCCACAAACCTTTACAGCAGTTGGCATGGCCTCCTGCTTCTACCCAAGAGTTGACCTGTAGTCTAACTTCTGGCCACTTCTCTTTCTGTACATAGTGGGTAACCAGGTACACTGCCTGAAACTCAGCCTGCAGCGGGGAGATTTTTTCCTTATCACTGTCTTTGAGAGTCTTCCCTGAGTGAGCCTTCCAGTCCACCAGCTTGGAGAGCTTTGCTTGGCCTGCCCTCCAAGCTGGGGCCTGCCTTTGCTCATCTGTCACCAGTGATGGGGTCTTCGTTGCTAACAGGGTGGGAAGTGATACAGTTTTTTTGGATCATTCTTGGTACCAGTTGGCACATACTGAGTTCTCTGGAAGCAGACGCCAAGATGGAGTCCAGGGTGCATTTTATTAGGCATCAGCTCCTGTAGAAGGAAGAGGATGTAAGCAGGATTAGAGAGCAGTCACCCGTCAGTCAGTCTGGGGGGCAATCCAGGGACTGAGAATTGACTGTTAAAGTTGGGCTGAAACTGCTGACCTTTAGTCCTGTGCCATGGTCGGTACCTGGGTACCTGTGCCAGGGGAGGGGCGCTGCAGCCCAGAGAGCTCCTGAGAGAGCTGACAGCTGGGCCCTCTGTGTCCATGGCCACCACAGCTGCTCAGAGTGCCTCCTCTCAGGCAGTGAGGGGCACATCCTGTGTCTGGCAGCGTGCACACTGGGATTCCACTGATGGCTTTCTTTTTGCTTGATTCCTGTTTTTCTTTTCTCACGTAAACTCTCCATGCATATTCTGTTCCACCACTTCTGCTTCCTTCATCTCTGACCTTCTTTCTTCTATTTCGACTCAGCATATTGAATCTATTTTTATTTCTGTTTTTACTCAGCATAATTATTCCTTTCTGTTTTTTATTTCCTATGAAAACCTACTACAATTATTTCTGAGATTAATTTCCCTACTTGTTTTAAATGTATTCGTAAGTTTAGCCAGAGGTCCATTGTTATTTTACAAGTAAAAGGAGGAAGAAAGATGATCATTGGAGTTTTGATCTAGAAAGATGTTTATGTCATGTTTCCAGAACTCCTCCATAGTATACTATAGGAGACTTATCAAAGCTGTGGGATCAGTGATAGGGCTTAGTCATGGTGGTGTAGGTGGTAGGGAGCTGCTGCATGAGGCTGGGGCCTCGTGGGAGGTCCGAGTTCAGATGCAAAACCGACCTGGGTGCAGTAGTGTGCACCTGCGATCCTGGCTAAGGGGTGTGCTGGGACATAGGAGTGCAGTGGCTAGACCCTATCAAAAATACCTTTCTCTCTCTCTCTCTCCTTCTCTTTTCTCCTCACTCTCTTACTTGCCCCTCACTATATTTTTTTAAAAAAAGAGTTAATGATCATCACTCATTCACTCAGGTGTTCCCAGGGTCAGTGCTCTGTGTCAGCAGTGTGATACATCAATCCTGGGACTTTCCAGCAGGGAAGGCCACCTCATCATAGATGCAACTTTCATAAACTTTAAAACAAAGCTAAGCCTTGTAAGGGTAGCTTAAGTTTCCTTATGAAAGAAACACCTGCTAACGACCCAGACTAGATATAGGTGTAAGGAAGGGAGAAGAATCTCCTGAATTTTGAAAATAGTCTTTAGTGAAGGACCCTCTCCCAGCTCATCTGGTCCTCTGACTTCCCCCTCCCTGATCTGTACTGCTGATGTCCCCTAAGAGTGCTGTCAGCCTAAAGCACTTGAGCATCAGATGGTATTGAAGACATACCTTCAACACAAATGAGACTGAAGGGGAGAAGTAGCCTTTGGGGAAGCCAGTTAACCAGGAGCATCCAAAACTCCTAAAGGTGACACTTGTCAACCAGAATGGGCTTCCTGCAACCAAGCGGGTTATGATCCCCATTACTCTGGAAGAATCTGGAGTTAGTGACTGGGGACCGGCTCTGGTCAGGAAGTGGCATGGCCTCATTCTAAGGAATGATCCCTAGTGGTCAGCAGGTTTTTTTCTGTTTTTTGTCTGGTTCCTGCCTTCTCCATGCACCTTGTGACTTTGCGGTGGAAATGGAAATGGCCACCAGGCAAAACCTTCCACCATTATTGGGAAAAATGCCTCGGTCTCACAGTAAGGGGGGAGCAGCTCCCGGGAGGAAGACAGTGTGGATGCCTGCCTGGGTGGAGGGGATGCCCATGATTTAGAGAGCCCACCACTGACTGGTATGCCTCTAACCCTTCCTGAGAGAGGAGTGCCTCCCCCAGTAGAGTCCTGACACCAGGCTGCCACAGATCATGAAGGCTAAGGTAGAACTTTATTGGGGAATTTCCTCTGTTGTCTGCTATGGGGTGTTCTAAAGGTTTTCCTTGATAGATTCCTGGACTAATGCCACTGTGAAGTCCACAGATTACTAAAGGGCGCATTGGTCCTGTCGTTCCTTGTACTTCTGATGAGATAGCATGGCTCTCAGGGCACGTACTGTACCTGTAATGCCTACTGGGTGCTGCAACATGCCCAAATCCTGTGAGCACACCTCATTGGCATCTCTCTGCCTGGAAGACCCAGAGTCCTGTGCGCTATGGAAGGCCGGCCTCAAATGTGCTAATTATTGTTGACCATACTGCGTGGCGAAGGAAGCAGCTGCCACCTCCTCACCTGGCTTCCTTGAGGAGGTGGCCCAGCCACCACAAGTATTCATGAAGAGATACACCCCTAACTTAGATGGAAAGTCAGAGTCTGCTTGAATACCTGATGCAGAGACCCTATGAGAAAGGCACTGCTGACTCCACTGTCTGTACTGAGAAGATGTAGTGTACAATAATGGGTCAATAAATGAAGCACCTGATCTCCGAAGACAGTAAAATCAGTTCATTACTTAAAGACCTTGGCCAGCTTATTATATAAGAAGACAACCAGATGGGGCCTGGGTGCAGAGTGAGCAGACATAGGATATTCCTATACTCAGTTCCCATGGTTCTCCTTGGCCTGGTGAGTAGCGCCCCTGGCATGACCTCCTCCTATCAAGCTTCGAAGGTGGCTGATGTACAGTTGAGGAAAGAAGAGAGCTACTAAGCATTTACGTGTGTTCCAGAGGGTTTATGCAGCTGCCACCCCCAGTGGATGGAACGCTTGGGAGAGAGTCTCGGTCAGGCTACTGTAGGCCCAGGTGCTACACTGGTATCTTCAAGGAGAACCCAATTACCGGTCACAGCTACTCTCCTGGTTCTGATGGTTGCAGCCTTCAAAATTAATCATGCCCTGAGGCTCTGACCACTCTGGAGAATGCGTAGGCACAGCCATTCAAAGAAGTGTTTGCAGCATTAACACCCTCTTTCCCCCACCTGGGTGCACCTCTCCCCTGGACTTCTCTAATCCCATTGCCCACAGGAAGAGACCCAGTCCATCCTCTACTGCAGCTACATCAAAGGGGATTCCCAAACTGGTCATCTCTGGCAAGCCTCATGAGTTCCTCCTGAGCCTCCTTGACACTGCTGTGGCCCACCACACACCCACCTGGAAGAACATCACCAGGTCTTTGCCAATGACGGGCCCCTGTGGGCTCTTCCATTGCCACCCACTCATAAGCTGATATATTTTGAGAGTCCAAGAACCCACAGAGTTGTATGTCCTTACTGGACACCGATCACAGGTCATTCTGATGCCTGCTTCACCAGCACATGAGGAAAGGGCTGAGAACTGGTGACCAGCCAGCCCTTTTTATTTATCTAGTTAATGGTAAGACAGGTCCTCATCCTTTCTACCAATCTGTGAAAGAATGCACATAAAACTTGTTTGCTCAGATATGAATCTAGAATATACAGGCTATTTTGAAACTAAAATATTTTGTTACTTTACATGTAAACTCAGTTTTATTTCTTCCCCTCAGAACATCAAGCCTTGTCGTCCGATGACCAACAATGCTGGCAGACTTTTCCACTATCGGATTACGGTTTCCCCCCCTACAAACTTTTTAGTAAGTTCATAACAAATCAGATTTCATGTAATTTAAAGTGTAAACAGATTAAAGTGTGAAGTATTTTATTTATATGTTGATAAAATTCGTCTTTTTTTTTTTTGCCGTAGGGCGTGTGCACTCACGGTGGGAGAGATAGAGAGAGGGAAAACGAGAAATCAACCCCCCAAGAGGGAATGGCTACCCTACAATCCCTTCTCCATTCTCTTCTTGGGATTTTGGGCATGCACACACATGCACCTGGTGTGATTTTTCAGGCTGTCAGGTTTGGGACTTGAACCAGTCGACCATGTCGGAGTCCAGTGCCTAACCACCATGCCATCTGCTGGCTCCCAGCCTTTATCTTAATGATGCTTTTTCCAGTTTCCTCTTACTATCTTACTTTACCTTTGTTAAAATTTATATTGTTGGTACTGCATAATAGTCAAATTTACAATATCCACTGAATTAGGAAACTTCATTAGTAATGTGGAGTGGGGAGAATGTGTAGAACACTTCTCTGTTTTTAAAAATCAGCAAACAGCTTATTTATTGTCTACTGGCCCCAAAGAAGAAAATCTAGTATTTATGACGATAAAATGACACCTAGTATTTGTTGAGCATGCACTGTGTTCCAGGTACTATTCTAAGTGTTTTTATTTATATATATACATATATACACACACACACACATATCTTCTTTTTTTTTTGGAGAGGTTTTTGCTATAGGACGCATGCGCTCACCAGAAAGACAGACAGACAAAAAGCGAGAAATGAGAAATCACCCCCTGGGGGCATGGCCATGCTGCAGTCCCTTCTCCTCCATTCTCCTCTCGGGATCTTGGGCACACATGCGCACGCGCCCTGGTGAGTTTAAGCCACCAGGTCCGGAACTTAAACTGCGGTCGACTACATGGGAGTCCCGCGACATAGCCGTTACGCCAACTGCTGTTCCCTATTTTTTATATTTTTTTGCCACAAGGCATGTGTGTTCACCAGAGAGAGACAGAGACAGAGGAAAAGTGAGAAATCGCTGCCCCCCAGAGCAGATGGCCACACTGCAGTCCTGTCTCCTCCATTCTCCTCTTGGCATTTTGTGCATGCATGCACATGTACCTGGTGTTTTTTGAGCTTCCTAGTCCAGTACTGAGACCTAGAGTGGGATGCAGTACCTTAACTACCATACCCCCTGCTGGCCCATCATTCTAAGTGTTTTTAATCTGTATTAATTTATTTAATTTTCACATCAAGCCTATGACATAAATATTATCCCCATCCATTATTCTAATGGAGTAGTGGTCCACTTTTCAGAGATGAGGTTAAGTAACTTGCTCAAGATTACCCAATAACTAAGAGGCAGTGTGGGTATTTGAACCCAGGGAGTCAGTGCCAGTGTATCTGACTATATGCTATTCTTCTATGCTATGTTACCTTTTACAGGATGAGATTTAAATTCTGAGTCTCATATCCTCAAGTGATTTCAATTTCAAAATTAGATTATTCACAATTAAATATTTTAACAACTTTATTGATAGAACGCATACCACCCATACTATAAAATTCGTAACATAAAATTTACCCACTTCAAGTAAATAATTCATGATTTTTAGTCTCTTTACTGAGTTGTAAAATCATCATCATAGTCTAACTTTAAACATTTTCCTCATCCCGAAAGAAACTCTGTATTCATTAGCAGTCAGTTTTTTCCCATTCCTCAGCCTCGAGCAACTATGAAGATGTTGGTACTTTCTCTATGGAATTGCCATTTAAGAAATTTAATAGGAGTGGGATCATTCACTGTGTGGTCTTTTGGGTCTGGCTTCTTTCATTAAGCATAATTTTTTCAAGATACGCCCATGTTGTAGCATGCATCAGTAATTCATTTCTTTTTGTGGCCAGATACCGTTCTATCGTATGGGTACTGCATGTTTTATTTATCCATTCGTCCATCATGGACATTGGGTTGCCTCTACTTTTTGGCTATTATAAATAATGCTATGTGAACATCTGTGTCCAAGTGTTTGTATGGATGTGTTTTCATTGCTTTTAGGGGTATACCTAGGACTGTATCACTAGATCACTTAACTCCGTTTTTAATATTTTGTGGAACTCCTATTTCCCAAGGTTGCTATACCATTATTAATAGTTATCAGCAGTTCTTTTTAATTATATTTAATTTAGACCAACTTTTTAAAGTTACTTAAATAGAAATAGTAAAATTGATAAAGCAAATAATGTGTACAGATACTTTTTAGTCCTGCTGCCCCAGTTTCTTCTTATATGTATCATGTTTAAAAGAATATTCAATGCCTATGTAAGAAGTGTGTCATTGGGGCCAGGAGGTGGTATAGTGGTTAAGGTGCTGAGCTCCCCAATGACTGACTGCGGTTTGAGCCTCAGACGCTGCAACTAGAAACTCATGCCAGGAGCATGTGTGTGCATGCCCAAAATCAAGAGAGGAGAATGGAGGAGAAGGGACTGTGGCATGGCTGTCCCCACTGAGGTGGGGGGGGTTCTCACTTTCTCTCTCTCTCTCTCTCTCTCTCTCTCTGTCTCTCCAGTGACTGCACATGCCTTATAAAGAAAAGAATCTCTCTTAAAATAAAAGAAATGTATCATTTAGGTTACCAATCTTGATAATTACCTTCATATTTAACCTTTAAGATTAAAAATGGTGGGCTATAGGAGTGGCATAAGGAAGAGAGAATGTTTAGATTGACAGTTATGTCTTATAATTACAAATTCAATTTTCAGGTAATTAAAATCTTTGACATTGTGTGGGAATTGATTTGCTGCAGTGTTTGGTGGGTTGGCTTCTCCTTGGAGAGGCTGGGAGCAGCTATGAAGGGTTGAACGTCAGGCACTCTGAGGCCTTTTAGAATCTTCTGGGCTGTTGCCAGTCTTGACCACCAGTGTGACTTTTTTTGTACTTTGCACTTGGATAAGCTGTGTTATTTTATTCCTGTTAGGACTGTTGGATCATAGATATTGTTCAGTAAGAACAGAACTGGTGGGATTATGGGATAAAGCAAGTTTCTTGAAAATGAAGCCACATATAGTCATATATGGCCTTTTATTTTCTCTTTATGGTACGCATAATAAATACCACTGCCTCAGTGTGTAAAGAATATATTTAATATCAGAAGCAGAGAATTCCACCTAAAATTAAACTTTTACTTAAAGTTCTCCCCCTTGTGATTGGGAAAAGGCTGACAGCCCATGAAGTTCCTATGTTTCTCCTGTTGGTTACGTTGTGTCCCGATATTGGGTTGTCAGAAAAGTCATGATGCATGTCTTTGCATAGAAAAACATAGAAAAATATGTCATGACTTTCTGATGACCCAGTAGATTCCTGCACATGCAAAGTGTATCATTTATTTAATTTGTATTTTGTATTTCTGTTTGTTTGTAGACTGACAGGCCAACCGTTATAGAATATGATGATCATGAGTATATCTTCGAAGGGTTTTCTATGTTTGCACATGCCCCCCTGACCAATGTAAGTATGTGCCAATTGGCTGACATACTCGTTGCTCGTACCATCTTCCTTCTTTGCACTCCCTTCATCCTTTCTGGATTTCCCTTCATCTGTCTCCCTAACTTCCCTGCATAAGCCACAGGAAGTCTGCAGCAGTGTGTCAGGTGGGAGGGAGTATGACATCTGTGTTAATGAATCACAGGTTTGGTCCACATTAAATGGTGTAAATAAACGTGTCAGAATAACATTTTGAAAGTGTGAAAGATTTAAAAGGAGGATAAACTGTGGAGTAATGCGTCGAAGCTATTTTGAGTGGATTGTCCTTCAAAAGAAAGTTGGAAAGTTTTAAGGAGAAGCTATTAGTCTCTGAGCAATAGAAAGAGAAATAGAGCTTATCTAGGACATCTGCCACCTGAATTAATTTCATGCAGTTTTCTGCTTTCGAATCCCAAGAATATGTCTTCTTTAAGAGAACATCTGACATAGAGGTTCATGATATTTTTAATAGCTATTAAGGCCACTTTGTTAATAATTGTTCAAATGGAAGTTCTATATCTGTGAGTCAAAATCTTTTCATCTCAAAGCTAGCAGTCTTAAGAATTGTCTTTAAGTTATCCATATTCCAGCTTGACATTGAGTGCATTTGCTACTAGCAGCACTGGAAAGATGTATAGCAGTATCCTTTACCCGGTCCGGATGCTGTTGTGAACATACTGAATTATAGCCATGGTGTATCCACATCAAAATGGAATGTTCTTTAATCCTTTCTGGTTTGGTTCCATGAAATTACATCTGGACTTTGCAAAGTTATTTTACTAATGTTTACTTTGAACATGAAATCCTGTTCCATTGGCTAGTGAAGTTAAGATACAAATCTCGGGAACCAGCAGTTAGCGTAATGGCTGTGTCGCTGGACTCCCACGTAGTCGACCGCGGTTCGCGTCCCGGACCCAGTGGCTTAAAACTCATGCCGGGTGCGTGTGCGTGCGTGCCCAAGATCCTGAGAGGAGAATGGAGGAGAAGGGATTGCGGCGTGACCATCCCCCCTGGGGGGTGATTTCTCGCTTTCTGTCTCTATGTCTCTCTCTGTCTGTCTGGCGAGCACACGCGCCCTATAGCGAAAAAAATCTCTCCAAAAAAAAAAAAAAGATACAAATCTCTGCCTCACTTTGGCTCTGTCATTCTTTTTTCTTCATAAGTAGATGTGATTCTGTGGTAGCGATGCTAATTTAAAACAAATTGTTTTCCTAATGAGATTGCCGTATTCCACAGTATATTTTATCTCAGAGAATTTTCTTTGAGAAAATGATTACATTGTAAATGTAAAAATAAAAATTGATAATATATAGTACATCTATCTCCAGGGTGGACCATCTGTTCACTAATATAGAAGAGGAAGTAACATTGTGCCATTTGTAAATAATCTTTGAGCTGGCACTAGGTGATTTTTGAATTTTGAGAGTTCCTTTTCCTTTTTTTTTTTTCAGTGTGTTAGATACTCAAACCTTGTGTTATATCAAATCTGACAGTGTCAGAATAACATTTTGTAAAGGTCTTTAGAAATCATGCAGTCTAAGCACCTCATCCCTTGCTGCCATGTGAGTCTTTCTTCCACCTCCAGAGGGCTTACAAATACATGTAATTTAGTTACGGTGAAATAGTCACAATGATCCATCATCTCATCTCTTAAATCCCTAGAGGTAATAATAGATCACATGTTGACTTTCTGAATCACCGTAATCAAAGAAATTGATTAAGTGGCCTCAGGGAGACTTGGGTTTAAATGTTAGTGGATTCCGCTTACTAGCTGACTTGGCATCTTAATGTTTATAAGCCTTGGTTTTCTCATCTGTAAGATAGGGGGTCTTAGTTGTAGCGTTCATATCAACTTCTGTGAAAAAGAGATGATACAGGAAAAGTGTTTCTCATAATTTTTGGCAAACAATGAATATTGCTACCTCTTGTTTTAGAAAAGATGTCAGGCATGTTTTTGAATCTTTCTTATAATTCTATTTTTTTTTTCTTTTGACTTTGGGCAAGTGATTCTTTGAACTTCAGTAATGATAGCTGTGCTTGTGACATTAGTGAGAATCAGAATTTTTTTTCCCCCCCAAATAGACTTTTAAGAGCGGTTTGAGGCTCACAGTTAAAGTGAGTGGAAGACAGTTTTTTGTTTTTTGTTTTTTTTTTAAAGTTAACCTTGTCTCCCAGGACAAGGTTTAGCATTAAGGAGCCTCTAATGCTAAATTCATCACAGTTGTTAAAAAACAAAAGCTAGGATTGAAAAATTCCTGGCTTTAGCACATACTTTATGTAAGTATTCAAGTTCTTAAAACGTGAGAGCTTTGCTCTGTAATGAGGAACCCCATCATTTATATTATAGATGATGATAAAGTAAATTGAGTTTTAAGCTGTGTGTTGTACAGTTCAGAGGAATTAGATCCATCAAAGGCCTCTTGAATTTGAGATAGCCTCCTCCCAGAAAGAATTTTTAAATCTTTGTTGATCTATTTTCTTGCTGTAGAGAGAACATCAGTAAGAAGGGCATGCAAATGATGGTAATGATAGAAACTTGACTGAGTCTATTCCAGCAAGTTCTCTTAAGGTCTTCTTGAATTTACGTAGATTGAAAGCCTCTTGGCTAAGTGTAGAGCATTCCAGAAGAATTTTATCCTTTCATGTGGTACATTTGCCATTACTTAAAATATCAGATATTATACTGGGCTTTGACAAAATAACTGTGAAGTTATAAGGTCATATGTCTAAGATGCACAGTATCTTCTCCCTTTCTTAAAAGTACAGGAAAGCCCCTTGGCCATTTTCCTCTTACCTTAGTTGGCTTTCCGATTCCTGTGGTTTCCCTGGTCCCTATATTTGGTCATTCAGTGCCTGGAAATTGTTGAGTTAGAATGGAATTAGTTAGGGAGGTTTTTTGTTTGTTTTATGATTCTTTGTGTTTTTATTTATTTATTTTTCCTTTTGGATGAGGTTAGGGTCAGTCTACATATGATATTCTTTCAAGTATTCAAAGTTCTAGGAATTGTATTAAGCATTTATATTACTTGATGACATAGAGTGGGACCTGTTTTGGTGATCTTTGTGGTAGCAGTTTCTTGTCTGACTAATATTTAATAAAATGTCAGGTTCTCTTTTAATCTTAGAGAGAGATCAGAGTTTGAATAAACGGAGACTATCTTTCCCAACTCATATTCCTGAGAAGGGCTCTGAGGGCGCCAGCAGTTAGTGTCGTGGGTAAGGCACTGGACTCCCACATGACTGACCATGGTTCAAATCCCTGACCTGGCGGCTTAGAAATCATGCTTAGTACATGTGCAGAGGCGCCCAAAATCCCGAGAGGGGAATGGAGGAGAAGGGATTACGGCATGGCCATCCCTCCTGGGGGTGATTTCTCACTTTCCCTCTCACTGTCTATGTCTCTCTCCAGCAAACACACAGATCTGATGACAAAAACCTTAAAAACATAACAAAACAAAAAATGAGCTCTGAGGGTCTGGATGGAACTCTAAAAGGAAATAAAGTATAGATGTAGAGAAAAGGTCCGAGAAGGAATGCTGATTAGTTAAAAGGGGGTGGGAAAAAACTTTGTATAAAGCAGCTAGCAGAGTGCTTTTGTGCTTGATAGCAAGTATTGGATCTTTGGGAAAATAATGATGCATTTCTGCATAGAAAAACAGAAAAAATACTCATGACTATTCTGACAACCCAATAGTAAAAACTGCTCCTTTGCTCCTTCTCTGCCTACTGCTTGAGTATTCCCAAGAACTGTGGTCCCTTAATCTCCTATGTACATCCTCTCTTAGTAATTCAGCCTTACTCAGTTTTCCTCCCGTTCATATTCCAGTCCCCACCAGGTCAGTACTTTGGTGACGTATGGCTCTGAGCTCCACACTCACATTTCTGTTTCCTACTGGAGTGCCTGCTTGGTGTCCCTCAGGTACCTCAGCCTCAACCTGTACAAAACTGAATCTGTCCTATTCTTTACACGTTGAGACTGAAGTATTTCAGGGAGCACTCTCATGAATTTCTGCTTTTGTATTAATGCCATCATGATCTATCCAGTCACTAAAGGCAGGAACCCCAAATAACGCTCTTTCTTCTGTCTCACTCCAATTAGAATGGTCACTGTGTGTATCAATACCATAGTTTAAAATTCTACCCTGCCTTTCCAGTCTTTCCTTCATTGGCTCCTGCTATTGCATTAGCCTCTGGTCTGGTCTTCTGGTCTTCTTTGTACCCCTCCAAGCCGTTCCCACACTTATTTCCATAGTGATCTGTCAAAAATGTAAACTGTGATAGTCTCTCAAAGCACCGGAGTGATTTCTCATTGGCGTGTGGCTGTAAGTCCTGACCTTAATGTGGTTTATGCGGGATGCCTGATAGAGTTCACACTTGCCTCTCTAGGATCACTGGCTTCTCTCTCTTCATGCACTTCATCCTCTGAACAGCTAATTGACCTCTTCTTTCCCCAGCTCTCTTTTCTCTGTCTTGCTAGAAGCTAAACACCTGCTCTCCTTCAACTTTATTTTTCTGGATGACCTGAAAATCTCTTGTCTTTTTTTTTATTTTGAGAGAATTTTTTGCTATAGGGCATGTGTACTCGCTGCAGATACAGAGAAACAGAGAGATAGAAAGTGAGAAATCACCGTCTCAGAGATGGCCACACTTTCATCCCTTCTTTCTCTTCTTGGGATTTTGGGCATGCATACACACACCTGGCAGGAGTTTCCAGTCACTGGGTCCATACTTGAACCGTGGTTGACCACGTAAGAGTCCAGTGCCTTTATCACTACACCACCTGCTGGCCCCAGTCCCTCATCATTTTTGAAGACCCAACTCAGTTGTTGCCTTCTCTTTAGTTCTTTTGTGCTTTCTATTTTCATGTTTGCTTTTTTTTAAACATTTTTGCCATAGGGCACATGGGAGAGAGACTGTGAGAGGGAAAGTGAGAAATCAACCCCTAGGGAGATGGCCAAGTTAGCAATCTCTTCTCCATTCTCCTCCTGGGATTTTGGGCACATATGCATACATGTGTGCCCAAAGTGTTTCAAGTCACCGGGTCCATCTGTTCGTCCCTAAGGGAACTTTAATTGAAGTCGTCTATGTGGGAATCCAGTGCTTTAACCACCACCCCAACTGCTTGTCCTGCTTGTTTATTTTTTTAATTGTTCCAGTAAGTTACATTGCATTATATTCAGTTACATTGTACTGTATCTAATTTGTTTACATGCCTTTTATCATCATCTATATCTTTGCCTTTTCAGGTAGGGCCTGTAACATTTTTAGAGTAAGTGTGAAATTGACACAGTTGTTAACCAAGAGCAGTTTTTTTTTTAGGTTTTGGCCGTAAGGTAAGGTGCATGTACTTCCTAGAGAGAAACAGGGAGAGATAGTGAGAGGGAAAGTGAGAAATCACCATCCAGGTGGATGGCCATGCCACAATCTCTTCTTCATTCTCCTGGGATCTTGGACATGAGCATACATGTACCTAGCATGACTTTTACACCACTGGGTCCAGGAGTTGAACTGTGGTCAGCCATGTGCAAGTCCACCATTGAAACCACCATACCATCTGCTTGCCCCTAAAAATAGATATTTTAAACATATATTGAATCATGTATAAATTGGGAATTCTCAAATATTTTTACATGATTGTAGAAATAAAGCAGAATTTTAAAATGATAGTAGACTTAACTTGTTGCTTTAGCTGCTTTAGAACTTGGTATTGCAAGAACGTTGAAAATGGATTTCTTATTCATTATGAGCGTCACTAAAATCAACTGCTCTCCTTTAAAAAAAAAAAAAAAGAAAAAGAAAAAACACCTTAAAACTAAACTTTATTTCTGAGGAAGATTTCCAGTAGATGGCATTATAAGACTTTATCTGTATTCTCTTACCATCCTTTTTGCTGGGAGAATTAAAATTTGTTTCTTTCTGATGTTATGGTTTACAAAAATGATTATATCTATATAAAATCATCTTCTAGACAGACAGAAAAGCCCACTTAACACATTTCTAGGCTTCTGGGTCCACTTTTTTTCCTCATCTAGCCAACCAGGCCACTGGAATAAACCTCACTCTCTTCTCAATCTCATTGATTCAAATATATATTTACAGAAAACCTTTCATGCCTAGGCACTAAGCTAGCATCTGATATATTGGTAGAATAAGGTAGATGTGGATTTATTACATGATGAGCCTTCCTTCATTTTCCTATCTACCCTGAAGATTAAAATAGGTAATGAAATATGTATACTAGGGCTTAAGAGCTGGGGCTTAGAGCAAGACTTTCTAATTCATCAGTTACCTGTTACCTTGTAACAAGGAACCTGTCGACTCCATCTGGGTTCTTGCCATTAAAATCCAGCAGTTGTGGTCAAACTTCATGTAAGGGAAGCTGAAGCCTTCTCTGGTTCATGGCCATTTGGGTACAGTAGCAAATGTGTGCAGTAGGAACCTGCAGGGAGGTGTTGGAGAACTGAACGTCTCTGCTTCTTATTGCAGATTCCATTGTGTAAAGTTATTAGATTCAACATAGACTACACAATTCATTTCATTGAAGAGATGATGCCTGAGGTAAGAGAAGAGATTGTTTAACGGTTTGATGTAGTTTGGTTTTTTGTTTATTTCACACTTATATTTTAAAGCCTTAAACTTGGCCAGCTTTGGCTTTTTGTCTAGAAATAACCCTAAAGTATCCTGTTCACTGTCAACAGGGTCAGTGAAATGTAGTTTTAGTATCAAGATTAAAATTCAGGGCAATTTTTTTTTTAACTCATTGACCTATTTTTGAACCCCTTTCTGCCTGTGTTATTCTGCTGATAGTAACTACACATCTGTTTCTGGTTTGTTTTGCATAGGGGACAGATTTTAGTCACTGACCATTATCAGAGAGGAAATTGGAATAGTGAATCTGAATCTGATAGCTGTTGGAATAATCTTATTCATTATCTCCAATGACAAGATCAATGTGCAGTTCATTTTTCTTCCCATATATTTACATATTTTTTCCTAATTGTTTTTCATTGTGGATGCTCAGCAGCAGATTTATCTAAATATATGCAAGAGATTTAAAATTCCAAAGCAAGATTAATGTGAATCTCAGAATGATTCATTACCTGATCTTGAATTTAGTGGTGTCAACAAATCACACTAAGAAATAACAACTAGACAGCAAACAAGCTTGTGCACTTAACATTGTGTTGGAATCAGGGTCGATTTCCAGAGCCCCTGGCTCTTCTTGAGAACTTGTTAAACAGGGCAGCTCTGTCATGGGCTGGGAGCACGGAGGGGGAATTGATGGGCATGACGTGCATGCTTAGTTGACACCTATTTCATTCTGTGCTAGTCTGTTCATCCTACCTGCCTTTCAGAAAGAATTAAAGAGAAAAGGCCGCCCCTTCATTCTCCTGCTTAGAAGGATTTTTTTGCATCCTTTGATTTTAAGGTCATAAGCCATTATTTGCTATTGTAAAAGTTTATGACTTCAGGCACAATCTCACGCAGGGTGATTTATGAACCTTGAGCAAAACAAGTAGGAGGAAGAATTATGAGACAAGTCTCACTTGCAAATATATCATCTGTTTAACTTTTTTCCAGGAGAAATCTTGGTACAAACTTTTGTAGTTTTTCTTAGTGCTTAATTTGCCGTCATTAAGAATTTGAACTTAATGGTACAAAGGCCCTGTGTTTTTTGGTAACTCTGTAATAGTGATTCTAGGTATCTTAGATGGGGTTGGTCCAAGCCTATCAGAGCCCACAGATGTGGGCATGTGTTTTTAATCTGGGTTAACAAAGATGAGTTTGCTATGTTTTATAATTGGGTTTGGAAAACATGACATACATGTTTACTTTTAAATTTCACATCATTTTATTTGTACACTGAGACGGGCCGAATTGACATCTTTATAGGAATCTTAATAGCTTTGTCTACTCCCTTTCTCTCTCAAACCAGTGAGCTATTGTGGAACAGTGGCCAAATGTTTTAGGAAATTATGTGGATAAGTTCAACAGACTCTATTGAGACATTTGATTAGAACAGGTTGAGCCTTCAGTTGGTATATGTTTGTAGATCTACAGTAATTTCATTTGGTTTATTTTTCAGAATTTTTGTGTAAAAGGGCTTGAACTCTTTTCATTGTTCCTATTCAGAGATATTTTGGAATTATACGACTGGAATCTTAAAGGTAAATAATAGAATTTAAAGAACTGAGTAACACTGGTGGAAGAGTGTTGGGATGTATGTGAAAACTTACGAAAGTGGGGAGATGTAGTTGAAATTCCTCATATTTTTGAAATGCCCAGGCAAAAGTGTGTTATTTGTAGGAATACTTGTTATCATTGACATGCATAAGTTCTTGTATATTTTACTTTATATTGTGCTTGATATTAGCTGACGGAATAGGACCAGTTTTTATGAGTAACTACCTTGATTTATGCACAGTAGGGAAATTTCATTAGTTAATATTTCATTGGTTAAATCTAGTGAAGCTTACTGTAATAAATTTCTTCTAAGATGACAGTTTATCAAAACAGAGAACTTTGATTAGTCTTTAAAACACACATACACACATGTATTCAGGGTGAGCTAGATAGATTCAAAGACTTGATTCTAGGTTCTTGGGTAATAGATTACTCTTTTGGAAATATCTGTAAATATCTGTATTCTAGCAAACGTTTACTAACTTAGTTGTTTTTTTTTTTTGTTTGTTTTTTGTTTTTGTTTAATTATTGGAGGGCATGTTGGCTTGCCAGAGAGAGACAGAGAAAGAGAGAGGGGAAGGGAGAAAGCACACACCACCACCCCCCCACCCCCCCAGTGGGATGTGAGCCACACTGAAATTCCTTCTCCTCTATTTCTCATCCTGTCAAGATTTTGGGCGCACATACATATGTATGTACACACAGATGTCTGGTGTGTTTTTCAAGCTTCTGGGGCCAAGATTAAAACTATGGGGTTAACTGTGTGGGATCTAATTCCTTTAACCATTAGGTTTTTCCCTGTTTGTTTATTTTTAAAGCAATGTATTGATTTAAAAATAAATATTTAAATTGCTTTTCAAACCAAGATTTTGAATGAATACATTGAATGAATAGCTTTTCAAACCATTTATATTGATTAATGGTTTTTCAAACCCGTAATATTTTTACTTATTTTTCAGTGTATTGATTAATATGGGAAGGAATTAATACACAAGCATATCATATGCAGTTGTTTAATTATAACAAAAATCTCAACATTTTTAAATTAAAAAAAAATTTATTGTATGTATTTGCTCCTTGGGGCTTTCATTCTCCTCTTGACTTCCTGTGTTCTCGTTGCAATCTTCATTGGATGTTTGTGGCAGTTACCAATGATTGATTTAGCTATTGAAGAATAGTGGGGGGAATGGTATTTTTTATGTCCCTACTGCTGGTGGTGTTTTTTGTGGTTATCATAAATCTTAGGAATTAAGTTGCAGTGTTTGCTTTCTAAGGTTTTTTTTTTTTTTTTTCCTTTCCTTTTTACTTGTTTGCTTTAGGTCCTTTGTTTGAAGACAGTCCTCCTTGCTGCCCAAGATTTCATTTCATGCCACGTTTTGTAAGATTTCTTCCAGGTAAATCTTTTGGCTTGTCAGTGACCCAGTGAGATCATGTCTCTAAAAATAACCCTGCCATTCTCCTTTCAATCTTTAGGGACAATGTTTCTAACTCATATAATGCTAATTATCTACTTCTCTACTTGGGCATAAAAATGTAAAGTGATACAATGCTGATTTATACCCCTGCATAATTTCCACCCTTCAAGTTAGATGAGCAATGGAAGAATTGATTTAATAAATTTTGAAAACCTACTTGATAAAATTCATGCAAGTTAATGAACATAGAAAGATGCATATGCTTAAAATATACGTATAGCCCAATTTTAAAACAAATTAGAAATAAAATAGAATTTTACTTATAATTCTAAATATGATTTATACATTTATTTATAATACTAATATCATTTATAATTCTAAAAATTACTATAGTAAGAGTTGTATTAGATGGGAAGATTATAGTGATTTTTTTGGCACCTGTGCCTTTATTCATTTTATAGTGAAAAATAAACTATGATCCATTCTCCCACTAAATTAAACTATTTAAATAAATAAATGATTTGGGTTTTTTTTAAGTTTATTAATTTATTCCATAAAAGAGAGAAGCAGGGACCCCTAGTGGGGTCTTGCTAAACTGTGATATAACTCCCCCATCCCACCAAGCTTCCAGATACCCAGGCTCACAGGCACACCCATAGACGTGTGTTGTGTGTTCTGGGAACTAAACCCAGGGCTTTCCCACATGGCTCTAGTATTGCATAGCACTGCCTACTGTCTTCACCACCGTGGCTGGACCTATGACTTAGTTTTTTAAAAAAGCAATTATTATAACTTTTCTGATTATTTTTCAAGGATCTAGCTATAAGATACAGCATGATATATTTAGAATTTTTTTTTAAAAAAGGTTGGATTTTAAAGGGAATCTTTGGGTGCCTTTTTTGCTTGCAAAACTTTTTCCTTTGAGGCTTCTGTTACCGTATTTCCAGTCATTCTTTCCTTTTTGTGTGTGTGCTTTTTGTTTTTTGTTATAGGGTACTACTTGTGCTTGCCAGAGAGGAAGACAGGGAGAGTGAGAAAGCACCCCCCAGGGGGGATGGGCATGCTGCAGTCCATTCTCCTTTTCGGAGTTTGGCATGCACGTACATGCACCTGGCATGTTTTTCAAGCTGCGGGTTCTAGGATTCAGACCACTCAGCCGGCCGTGTGAGATTCAGCCTCCTTAACAGCAACACCACCAGCTGGCCCTCACTCCTTTTTTCTTAATGTTTTCCAGTTACTTGCTTTATAAAGCACTTTGCAACCTGGCCTACAGTTTCCACTCTAGGAAAGTTCTGTTATTAGTTTTTTGAACTTCACTTACTATTCTATCCTGAACTGTACAATTTTTTGACTTTTTTGCCGTAATGATTGTCATAGCTTGGTCACCTAATTCCACGATAATGCCTTGGACCAGGCCTACACCCTAAATGAATTTATCTCTAGAATCTAACTGAAATCTCTTCCTTTCTGATGACTTCCGTTCTCCTTCTAGCCTCTCATGTTTATTCCTTTCACTTCTACTTGAATCTTCCCTCTCCTTCTCGTGTGCAGATGCTTTTCTTTGCTTTTTGCACGAAGTCTGTGCTCTTTGTTTTTTTTTTTTTTTTTTTTGGAGAGGTTTTTCGCTATAGGGCGCGTGCACTCGCCAGACAGACAGAGACAGACATAGAGACAGAAAGCGAGAAATCACCCCCCAGGGGGGATGGCCACACTGCAATCCCTTCTCCTCCATTCTCCTCTTGGGATCTTGGGCACGCACGCACATGCACCCGGTGTGTTTTAAGCCTCTGGGTCCGGGACACGAACCGTGGTCGACTACGTGGGAGTCCAGCGACATAGCCATTACGCTAACTGCTGGTTCCCAGTCTGTGCTCTTTGATCTGTCTGTCATATCTGCCAGACCCTTGTGTTCCCACCATCTTCCATGTAAGAGTCATTAATCCAGCCACTTGCCTTTTCTTCTGCTATGTATGGGCCACCCAGTAATACAGGAGAAATAACATAGCTGCTGCTAAAAATTGGTCGTCTACAGTCTAGGTTGGAGAATTTTTCTTTAAGTAACCTTTCTGCCCAATTCTATGTTGTCAGCATTTTCAGAAATCTGGTCCTAGGTTCATGCCATCCTCCTTGTGTCCTTCTGGGTGAAGGGGGCTTTTCCGTCTATGCCTGAGAACCCTCCTTTGAATCCAACACACTCTGGCTTCCTCAAGTGTTCTTGGTCCATTTTCAGCCATTCTTTACCTCACTACCAGCTCTCCCTCTGACCCCAGCCCAGCCCATTGCTGCTGCCAGTGCCTGAACCAGCCTCCCAAAGACCAAATCCCGAGGACAGCTTCGGTGTTAGCCTCCTCCCTAATGGGGTTCTTGGGCTCTTGACTGTCTTCCTCCTGGCTCCCCCACCTTTCCTTCCATCTGTTTGGTTCCACCTTTGTGTTGTTTGTTTCTTATTTATTCAGCCTAACTTAGATTTTTTTTTTTTCCTAAATATTTTGTCCCTGATGCTCTTTCTTTATTTCAGACAGTCATAATGGCTTATTATTATCTTAGAGTAGTGTTACTCATATTTTTAGTATTATTGTTAATGCTTACTTTGCTTAGAAAATGCTTTCAACAGATTTTCTCCTTGTTACATCTGCTTTTATTTGATTGAGATGCCCTTTTATTTTTTCAAGTGAACGCACCTTTGATTTCATAATGGAACTTTAACTGTAAATTTATTCGAAAGTGGTGTTAGAGTGAGTTTGTTGAAAAGCCTTTCTTTTCTGTATCTCTGTGCCCTTAGGCATTTTATGACCAAACAAATCTCTTCAGAGAGAAAGTGGACAGTTTAAACATCTTCTTAAAGAAAAATCTATGTTGGATCTTTACTTTGTGGGATTTCAACTCTTACAAAATGTACGTAGGGATAACATTTAGGTTGTCATAAAGAAAAAGGTCTATCATTTTATTTTTAAATAGAATTTACTATTTCATTAGACTTCACATTGAAAATATACATACTTTAAAAACCCTGAAGACATATTGTAGAAAAATACCTCATATATAATATGTATTTAGATACTGGATGGCAAATTATGGTTGATTTGTTTTTCACAGTATGGCTCATTGAAGATCTTTCAGAAAATGATGAATTAAAAACACAATTTGATATACTCATTATTTTCTGTGTATAAGGTTTTTTTTTTAACATTATCATCACACTATTATATGATTTGCATCCTGTCTTTTAATAATTCACTGAGCAGATGGATATTTTTAAAGATCATGATATATAGAGCAAATTTCTTGTCAAAAGACTCACATCAGTTTATGCTGCCGTGAAAAATCCATTATTATACTTTTAACATTGGAGGCCTGCTGCTCTTCTTCTTTCTATCCTTCTCCCTTTATTCCTTAAACATTTTAATGGTGAGCTCCATGAGGCCAGGGTGTGAACACTGACTGTCTTGTATCACCTGGCACATAATGGGGACTCAATAAGTACTTGTTTCTGAGTTTATTTAATCAGTCATAATAGTGCCTTATTTAAATATTCACGTATTGGATTACTAATGAATGTACTCTTCAAACATTCTTTGTTATTCTGTCATTTTTATAAAAATAAACTTTTGATTGAACTATAACATAAATACCGAAATGTAAAATATCATGAATATAGGAAATGTAAAATATCATGAATATAGGACTCAAATGAATTTTCATGAAGTGCGTATTACCATGTACTAAGCACCCACTTTGAGATTATTGGCATCTAAGAGCTCCCTCCAAGCCCCTTTCCAGTCTACCCTGGAAATAGTGGGTAGCCACTATTCTGTCTTGAAATATCATATGTCAGTTTGACCTGTTTTTAACTATAAAAACCAGAATTTTATATTTTCTGTTGTTTCTGTCTTGTTTAATATGTTTGGAAACATCTGTTGTTACAATTAACTGTAGGCAGCTCATTCTCACTGCTATATACTTTTATATAGCATGACTAAATTAAAATAAGTCCATTATGAGGGCCAGCTGATGGTGTAATGGTTACGTCACTGGACTTCCATGTGGTCAACTGAGGTTAGAGTCCTGGACCTGGTGGCGTAAAACTCACGTTGGGCACATGGAGAAGAAGGGATTGCAGCCTAGCCCTCCCCCTGGGGGGTGATTTCTTGCTTTCTGTCTCTCTGGCAAGTGCACGCACCCTATAGCAAAAAAAAAAAAAAATCTCTTTAAAAAAAAAAATAAGTCCATTATGGCGGCTGGCAGGTGTCATAGTGGTTAAGGCACTGGACTCCCGCATGTCTGACCATAGTTTGAGTTCTGGACCTGGAGGCTTTCTTTCTTATTTTCCTTCTCTGTCTCTCTCTCTTTGGTCAATTAAAAAAATAATAATGATGAATAAAGTTCAATAAAATAATTCTTTAAAAAAATAAGTCCAAGATGATTCATGGACATTTGGATATTTTCAATTTTCATGTATATATATATATATATATTTATATTTATATTTGAATAGTTTATATGAATAGTGCATGCACACACACACACACACACACACACACACACACATATGTTCACCAAATAAAGACCTGTACATGTCTGTCAGTGGTGAGTGTGATTGTGAATGTGTTTGTGTGTGTGTGTGTGTGTGTGTGTGTGTGCTTTTCTGTCGCTTATGTACCTGTGAGTAGAAGTTCTGGGCGTGTTTATAACATGCTTTATTTATACTTTCGAACAATTTTCCAAAGTGATTGTACTGTTTTACCTTCATACCAGCAATATATGAGTTCAAGTTTTTACATTCTTATCTCTACTTGGCGCTCTTTTCTTTTTTAATTTAACCAGTCTGATGACTTCAGAAGTATCATATTATGGTTTCAATTTGCAGTTCCTAAGGACTAATGAAATGGAGCACTATTTCATGCATTTATTGACTGTTTGGATATTGTTTTTTTGAGGTACCTGTTTAAGTCTTTTGTCCATTTTTCTGCCGGGTAATGTCTACCTTTTTGTCAATGATCTGTAGATTTTAAAAATATATATATTTTGTGTAAGTCTTTTGTTGGCTATATATTGCCAAAGCCTTTTATGTTGATTGACTTTTGATTAATTTAAGGGTGATTTTTGATGAAAAAATATTAATTTTAACATAGTCCAGTTAATATATTTTTTCTTTATGATTAGAACTTTTTATGTCTTGTGAAATTTTTGCCTACTTTAAGATCATCAAGATAGTCTCCTCTATTTTCTTCACTTTTAGATCTATAATCTGTCTTTATTTTTACTATTAGTATGAGATATGGATTAAAACTCATTATTTCCTATATGAATATCCAGTTGACCCAGAAGCATTTGTTGAAGACTATTGCTGGGCCAGCAGATGGTGTAGAGGTTAGGGTGGCTGGATCCCACATGATTGACTCCATGGTTTGAGTCCCTAGACCTGGTGGTTTTAAAAACAGGTCAACAGGTATATCTATCCATATGTACCCAAAATCCTAAGAGGAGAATTAAGAAGTGTTTGCCGTGTGGTCATTTCATCTGGGGGGGGGGGTGGATTTCTCACTTTCTCTCTCTCTTTCTTTCCTTTTTTTTAATAGATTTTTGCAATAGGTACATGTGCTCACTGGAGAGAGAGAGAGAGAAAGTGAGAAAGAAAGTGAGAAATATACCCCCCGTGGGGGATGATCACAACGCTTCTTCATTCTCCTCTTGGGATTTTGGACACACACACAGGCCCAGTGTAAGCCACTGGGTTCAGGACTTGAACCGCGATTGACCAGCCACGCAGGAGTCCCATATTTAATCGCCGTGCCACATGGTAGACTCTCTGATTTCTCTCTGGGCAAGCACACATGTCCTATAGCAAAGAAGGAAGGAAGAAAGAGAGGGAGCGCAGGAGGGAAGGATGGAGGAAAGGCCGTTCTTTCTTTACAGAACTAAAGCATTACCTCTGCCTTTAATCCAGTTGGCAAAGTATGTATGTGTGTATGTATGTGTACACAAACTGTACAGAAGTGTGTAAAGTAAAAAGTGCATACTTTCTGGACACATGAAGATGAGAAGTTTCTGTCAATTATTTATTTTGTATTGGTTTTAACCTATGGAAAGCAAATTACTCTGTTCTCTTTAAGTGGGATAACATTAACTTGTTACAGACTTGCCCTTTTCCTATTTTTACACAAATGCTTCAGGTATTTTCTGTGTATATACTTTGTCTTGTTCTTTAATATCTACATTGCATTCCACACGATGGGTGGGCAATAAATTTTGTTTTTAGAGAGATTTTTTTGGTATAGGGTGCATGCACTCACCAGAGAAACAGAGAGAGCCAGAGACAGAAAGTGAGAGCCCTCCCCTTGGGGGGGTGGCCATGCCACAACCCCTTTTTCATCCTCCTCTAAATTGGTATTTTGGGCATGTACGCATACACGCCCAGTGTGAGTTTTAAGTCGCCGGTCCGGGACTCGAACTGCATTTGACTATGTGAGTGTCCAGTGACATAACTGTTATGCCTTCTGCTCATCTTGACGATAATTTTTTTGACAGTTCCTCTAATGGTGGATATTTTATAGCTTTTTAAGTTTTCCACGTTTTATAGTACTTCAGAAATAGTCTTGTGCACCTCTCCTTTTGCATTTGTACAAATGTTTCCATAAGGTAGAGTTATAGAGGTGTAATTATTTGTTAAGATATTATGCATGTTTTAAATTTGGGAAGATACTGGCCACATTCTTTCTAGAGTGACATACTAATTTTTAGTTCTGACCTACAGTTATTTTTTTTTCTGTTTCTTTCTTTCTTTTTTTTTTTTTCTTTTTTTTTTAGAGAGAGGTTTTTGCTATAGGGCGTGTGTGCTCGCCAGAAAGACAGAGAGAGACAGAAATCGAGAAATCACCCCCCCCCGGGGGGATGGCCATGCAGCAGTCCCTTCTCCTCCATTCTCCTCTTCGGATCTTGGGCATGCACGCACACGCGCCTGACGTGAGTTTAAGCCACTGAGTCTGGGACTCGAACCACAGTCGACTACATGGGAGTCCAGTGACATAGCCATTACGCCAACTGCTGGTCCCTTCTGTTTATTTTTTATTTGTTACAGGATGCATGTACTTACCAGAGAGACGGAGAGAGCGAGAGAAAGAGAGAGAAATTGAGAACTCACCGTTCCCTAGGAGGATGGCCATACTGCAATCACTTCTCCTCCATCCTCCTTTTGGAATTTGGGCATGCATACACATGTGCCCAGTGTGATTTTCAAGCCTCTGGGTTCAGAACTCAAACCACAAAGTTGGCCATGTGGGATCCAGCACTTTAACCACCACGCCACTTGCTGGCCCCTGACCAGCAATTTTTCAAAGTACATTTTTTCTATATCCCTGCCAATATCAGTAATTTTGTTTATCTGTTAAATAAAAAGTAATGTCATTGTTATTGTTTGCATGTTTCTTGAACTTGTTGAAAATGAGCAGCCCTTCATGTACTTCAGGTATTTCATGGTTTTCTTATTTAAAAAAAAAAATTAAAATACACTTACTTTTCGAAAGAGAGGAAAGTATGACCAACAGGGTCTCACACTGAGATTCTCTCCCCTTGATTGAACCTTTTAGCCAACCAGGATAATGGGCATGACAAGTTGACCTAGGACCTGAACTCAGATTTTTGATATGGCCTCCAGCATTGCAGAGCACTGCACTATTGCAACTCGGCCTCATTAGCTTTTTTTTCCTTTTTTTTAAAAAAAAATTTTATTATGATTATTATTTTATACATTCGATCACTATCCAGCATTTAGTTTGTAGAGAATTTACCCAACATGAAATACACCTCAGACCAGTCCAGTTGAGAATACTATACACGTTATCATCAACAGGTAATAAACTATTTCTCTGTCCCATAAATGTCTTACTTCTCCATTTTTCTTTCTAATTTCCTTCCCTACACTCTCTTCCTCTCCTACCCTCCTTCCACACTGTCTCCAGTGTCCATAACTATTTGCAGTGCTTTTATGCCCTCTAATCTTTCAGTCTCTACCATAGAGAATAGACAGTCGGTATACGTTAAGTGGAGAAATACGGTGTCCCTCTCATAGCCTGACTTGGTTCACTCAGCAATAAATCTTCCATATTTATCCACTTTCTATCTGTTTTTTATTTATATTTATTATAATACATAATTGGAAGTTTGTTTTCTAAATCATCATAATTTTTCTCCAATTCCTCAGTTTACCCATTTTAAAGATAGTTTTTTTTCAGTTGCTTCTTTACCCAAAATTAAGCTTGATAATATAAGCCAAGGATTATTCAATGCAAGCCAGTTAGCCAGAAGCCAAATCTCACAGTGACCAGTTTATTGAAATCGTAAGAATTTTTTTCAAAAAATTTTTTTTCACCTACCCCACTTTATACCTTTGGTCTCCAAGCAGCAACTAGACCCAGATTAAGATTTTAATTCTGACTGTAACTGGGGCTGGGGTAGAACATAATTCAAGAATGAACTTAGGGAAAGCCTGTTCATTGCTTTTATCATTGCTGTAGTTAAAGCACCAAAAATCCTGAATCAGAGTCACAAATTGACTGTATCGAATTGATTTTCAGAAATTGCCCCCTCTGGAGCAGTAGATTTCAGGTATGGCTGGCAGAATGCCAGGGGGTGGAGAAGTATCTCAGAATTTCCCAGAGGCAACTGAAGTTTGAAAAAAACATCAATTCATACAGCTTCTTGATATAATTTGATATCTGAACCATTTAGAAAATTCCTATGGTTAATACAAATTTTAAAAAATAAGGTTCTATAAAGGTGTATTCATAGGAATGCATAGACGGCATAGTAATGCAGTTATACAGTATAGGGATGGGGAAGGTATTTTTCTATTTCTTAACACTGAGTGTTTCACAGTTGAGAAATACTTGTTTAAATAGCCATATAGTTAACACAAATTCCCTAACAAATTGCCCCCCGCTCCCTAAAACCATATAAATAATCAAGCAACATAAACTGAGAGAATTGGGTCTCTAAGAAACAGTTTATAAAGTCTGTCAGTTCATTAATGACTGTCCAGATTCATTCCCTGAAACACAAACTCTAGTTCTTCCCGAATAATGAGCCGTTGTCACGGTTCCAGTCCCAGAGCTGGCAGAATTCCTGCTAACCTTAGCTCACCCGCTCTAATTTCTCATTTATATCATGTCCTATTTGTCTCAGCCAGCAAGATAAAAATTACTTCCTAGCCCTCAGTGACATAGTTCCATAAATCCCCAACATAAACATGTAGCAAAGCAGACAAACCAAAAGAGCCAATTCATTAACATTAGCAAATTCATGGAAGTCTGAGAGCAAGTGGCCACGTTATTTATCTGCTTCAGAAAGTCATTCCATAAATATTTATGGGTGTCTTTTTTTTGTTTTTCCCTTTGCTAGGCTGGGTGTGAGGAATACAGTGCCCCACAGGCTCTTGGCAGAGCTCTCTCATTTTGCATCCCTTCTCTTAGGCTTCTGTAAGGATCGAACCCCAATATCAGACACAGAGCAGAGTCTCATCCCCTTCTTCTTCTCCTCCTCCTCCTCCTCCTCCTTCTTTTTTAATTGTCTGAGGGCATGTTTACTTGCCAGAGACACAGAGAAAAAGCACCCCCCAGTGGGGTATGGTCACACTGCAGTCCTTTCCTCGTCTCTCCATCCAGTTGGGATTTTGGTCACACATGTGCACACCTAGTATTGACCATCTGATTATCTGGCTTCCTTAAACATGAGGCTAAGGGACTGGCCCTCAATTCTTTGATAAATCTTACCTATTCTGAATTTGTGCTCTTTCACAGTGGTAAATAACTGTTTTTGTTTGTTTATTTTTTCTAGTTTATACTTTTTTTTTTTTTGAGAGGTTTTCGCTATAGGGCGCGTGCGCTCGCCAGACAGACAGAGACAGACATAGAGACAGAAAGCGAGAAATCACCCTCCCGGGGGGATGGTCACGCCGCAATCCCTTCTCCTCCATTCTCCTCTCGGGATCTTGGGCACACACGCACATGCGCCTGGCGTGAGTTTTAAGCCACCGGGTCCAGGACGCGAACCGCGGTCGACTACGTGGGATTCCAGAGACATAGCCATTACGCTAACTGCTGGTTCCCTAGTTTATACTTTTTTTAGGGGGGGGAATCACCATCAGGGTCTTCATGCCACGTATTGAGGCAATCCCCAGAGGTGAACTTGAAGCCCTCCCCCCGTGGTCTCTAGCCCACCCTGTCCTGAGCCTCATTTAAATTTTATCTGAGTGTCAAGTCAACCATAAAACATAACTGCTTGTGAGGACATTCTGGTGCTGTGTTGTATACCTGAATCTGTGTTTATTTCTTCTTTTCACCATACTCCTTGGTCCCATAAAAATAGGAGTCTTTCCTTGAATCCTTATAGCAAAACAGCACTCTGCTCCTCCTTATGGTATTTTAGACTACTAATATACTTTATTGGCCCCCTGTATGCTTAAGCATTTACTCGTTTACTCCCTTTGGTTCCTGAAGTGTCTAGTTAACATAGTGGTTCTTTTCAAGTCTCTAGGTTTCCTTTATTCCTGCTTTTCTGTAGGCATGCACGTGCAGTGACAGTCAACATCTTCTGGCTTTAGAATTTCTCTTGTTAACCTGCTCAGCTCGGCCCCCCCTGGAAGATTGGAGATTACCATACACTCATAGACAGGCATTGGGAGTTTGCCAGGCTCCTTAGCAAAGAGAGGAACATAATTGCTTAAGAAACACACATATTATATAGGTGGATTGAAATGCATTTTGAGGGGCCAACAGGTGATGTGGTGGTTAAGATGCTGGACTCCCACATGACTGACCACAGTTCAAGTCCTGGACTTAACGGCCTGCTTTTTCACTCTCCCTCCCCTCCCCATCAAATTAAAACAAATAATAATATTAATAATTTAAAAAATTAAGTAATTCTTTAAAAAGAAATAATATAGGAAAGATACGCATTTGAGAGTGACTCTGAAAAATGTGCCTTAACTGTGTCTTAGTCTGTGTGCTATTACAACAATACCATGGACTGTGTGGCTTGAACAGAAACATTTATTTCTCACCTTTCCAAAGGGTGAGAGTCTGAGATCAGAGTGCCAGCATGGTTGGGTTTTTGGTGGAGGCCCTGTTCCTGGTTTACAGATAGCTACCTCCTTTCTCTATCCTCACATAGTAGAAGGCAGAGAAAGAAAGCAAGCTCTCTAGCATTTCTTCTTTTTTTGGAGCGGTTTTTGCTATAGGGCGCATGCACTCACCAGGCAGACAGAGAGAGACAGAGAGACAGAAAGCGAGAAATCATCCCCCAGGGGGGATGGCCACGCCACAGTCCCTTCTCCATTCTCCTCTCGGGATCTTGGGCACACACGCACACGCGCCTGGCGTGAGTTTAAGCCACCGGGTCCGGGACTTGAACCACGGTCAACTACGTGGGAGTCCAGCGACATAGCCATTACGCTAACTGCTGGTCCCCCTAGTATTTCTTTAAAGGACTTGAATCTCATTCTTTAGGGCTCAATATGAATGACCTAATCACCTTGCAAAGGCCCTACCTCTTACTGTCTTCTCCTTGGTGTTAGTATTTCAACATAGGATTTTGAAGGATCACAAACATTGCATACATAATACCACAGAAATTTGCTAATCAGAGGTGACTTGGGTGTGTGGCAGATGCTTTGTAATGAGGCATAAAAAATTTACGGTGATGAGCAATAAAAATGAGTCAGTAGATAGAACATGCCTGCATGTGGATTGATTGTATTGTGTGATTTCTTCACTTCTTGGACAGTTATTTTTTTAGAGACTCATTGTCTGATGAAGAGAATTTTAAGGATCATAGAAATACTGTACTACTGATATGGTACATTTTCTACATTCATAATGGAAGAAAATGCTAAATTTTAGATAAAGACCAATGGAAAAGAAAAAAAAAGTCAGGAACTTTATTTTCAGAATGTTATTTGCAAAATAATTTCCCTAGGAATTGTTGTGATGAAGCCTACAAGCTTCTTGAGGACCTAGAACTTGTGTTTATTTTTTGCCATGACTGTGACGAGGGACCACTTGCAGTATCTGGTACATAATAGTGAGAATATGCTTCCATCTCATGATAACATTCAGAGCTCAAGATAAAATTCCGTAAAACTTCGGAAGATCTGCCCTCCTCACTTAATGCCATCCACACTGGCCTCTTTGCTGTTCCTGAAACATACCAGTCCCACTCCGTTTTTTGGTTTCTGTAGTTTCTTCCAGCTAGACACCCTTCACCCTGATAGTAGCATACTGGACTCTCTTGCTTTCAAGTCTTTATTCACATGACACCTTTTCAAAGAAGCTGATCTTGACCACTGTTTCAGTTCAGTTCTGGTCCCCTGCCTGGTTTGATTGTTTATGACATTCGCCTTGATCTGATCCATTATGTAGTTGTTTTTTTTTTTTTTTTTTTTTTTTTTTTTTTTTTTTTTTTTTTTTTTTTAATTATCTCTTTCTCTTAAATACAAGCTTTAGGAAAGGTGAGACTTTGGCTCTTTGGATCACTGCTGTGTTTCCAGGACCTAGAATAGTGCCTGCTACATAATAGGTGCTCAGTATCTATTTGTTGAAGGGACCAGTAGATGGTCTAATGGTTACATCGCTGGACTCTCACATAGTCCACTGTGGTTTGAGTCCCAGACCCAGTGACTTAAAACTCATGCTGGCCATGTGTGTGTGCGTGCCCCAAATCCCAAGAGGCAAATGGAGGAGAAGGGATTGGGATGTGACCATCCCCTGTGGGAGGTAATTTCTTGCTTTCTGTCTCTTTGTCTCTCTTTGTCTGGTGAGCACAGGTACCCTATAGCAAAAATGAGTGAATGTGTATTTGAGTTAATGAATGAATGAATGTATACTTAGGTATGGTCCAGTGGTCTGGTTCCAAACTAGAATCCGAGCTAGAGAAACACGACTCAAAAGAAAGTTTGATCTTCACCTTCTTCTCTACGTAACTTTCTTCTCTCTCAGATATGTAGGCCTGCCTACGGTCTTAGCCCACAACATTTTCATGTCAAAATCTTTTATCCTCTTCTGTTTCTAATACCCCATACTCCTGGATGCCATTAATTCCTCTGATCCAAATGGAGCAGTTTTCTTTTGTGCCATCCCATCTCGGTGCCTATATTGCTCCATGAACTATTTGGCTCTAATTAGCTGTTCCTAGCATAGCTCAAGACCTGGGGACGGTATTAATTGTCCTGTAAACCGTCAGGGCTCTCATCCTTTCTTTGGTGGGAGCAGGCAAAGAAAACATGGCACCAAGTAGTTGTCAGTCTTGGTCAAGAAGTCAAGGCCAAAGACGAGGAATAAGCCTGCAAACCCCACTTTGATGCCCACATTAAGTGGATGTCTTTGGTTCATCAAGTACAAGATTAGTTTTTTTTTTCCAAGGTAAGTTAATTATGCCCTTTGCTGTTTTCATCCTGTGTACTCGTTGATATATGCTTCTCTAAGCCTCAGCACATTGGCATTTTTTCCATGTACTAACTCCATAATGATCATCCATGATATTAGCACAGGCTGTTTAGCTCTGTTCATCATGGCAGGTGCAGCACATTAAGCACCAAAAAATTAGACCATAATGCAACAATAGCTTAGTGAAAACATCCATAAATATCTCATAAAAGCTTAGAATTTCCTTAAGACGGTAACATCACTTCTAAAGAGCTTTCATCTGTTACTCTAAAAGGAATGATAAAATATTTAAGACATAACACGATTCTGTATATTATAAACTGCAGTTCTTTATGCTAGGTGGCTTTAAATTTATTTAGGTAGGTACCTTTTTTTGTATTCATACCTCACAAATGGAGCCTTTTATCATTTATAATGTCATCGTTGCCATTTTAGTAAATGAGATGGTTTATGAGCACTGTTCATCAGTAAAACAAATGGCTTTCTTATTATTTGGCACCTGGTTAAACAATGTGAATTTTAAATTAACTTTTGATACATGATCTTTTCTCCCATTATCTTGCTTTTTCTTATTCAGCTGATGACTTGCTGATAATTAAGTACCCTTATTTTGTTCCTTCTCTCTGCAATGCCACCCAAGATGGAGGAAAGGAAGTTCTGTCCATGCACCAGATCCTCCTCTACTTACTCCGGTGTAGCAAAGCCCTGGTCCCTGAGGAGGAGATTGCCAATATGCTGCAGTGGGAAGAACTTGAGTGGCAGAAATATGCCGAGGAATGCAAAGGCATGATCGTTACCAACCCTGGGACGGTATGTTCTGCTGTTTACACACCCGGAGACTGTTGTACCTTCTTTTCCAGGTTGGAATGTTTCACAGAAACAGTGACTGCACATTTGAAAAGCTTTAAGTACTGTTGCTTCTTGTCCTTTGCCTAGTTTTTCCTTTAAATATTTAGTCAATAAGAAAGATATGACACTTGGGGCCAGCAGATGGCGAAGCAATAATGGTGCTGGACTTTCATATGTCCGATCACCATTCTAGTCAGACCTGGTGGCCTGAAACTTATGCCAGGCACATGTGCATGCGTGCTCAAGATCCCTGTAGGAGAATGGAAGAGAAGGGGTTGCAGCATGGCTATCCCCCCTTGGAGGTGATTTCGGTGATTTCTCACTTTTCCTCTCTGTCTCTGGCAAGTACATATGCCCTAAGGCAAAAACCTCTCCAAAAAAAAGGAAGAAAAACAAAAGAAAAATATGATACTTAAGGTATAGTTACTAGTAAGTCCACCTCATTAGTAAATTTATTCTGTCTGAAGGTACACACATTTTTAAGGCTTTTGATATGTGTTGCAAATTATCTTCACCAAGGCAGTTTCCACTAGGAATAGAGGAGGGTACCACATCTTCATACTGCTTATTTTAGTTTAAGAAAAAAATCTCAATTTCATAGAGGAAAAAAGTGTATTATTCAGTTTAGTTCTGTATTTATTTTAGTACCTAGTGAAAGTTAGTATTTTTAGTGTTCATTGGCCATTCGTGTTTTCTTTTAATAATTGGCTAAAATGGATATCCTTTGCTTGATTTTATTTTGTGGTATTTGTTCTTTTTTTATTGCTTCTCTGCCGTAATTATTACAAATATTTCCCATTTCTTTAGTTTGCATTTTAAATCTTTTTATTTTATGAATTACTTTTCTAATGTTAATTTTTGTAATAAAAATATAAAAAGAAAAGCAGAGAATTAAGGGTGAGCAGGTGGCATGGAGATTAAGGTGCTAGATTCCCACATAGCTGACCACTGTTCAAGTCCCAGACCTGATGGCTTGAAAATTATGCTGGGCACATGTACATGGCTAAAAATTTGAGAAGAAAGCAGTGGAGAAGGGATTGTGGTGTTGCCATATCTCCTGGGGGAAATTCTCACTTTTCTTCTCTCTGTCTCTAAGAGAGTGCACATGACCTGTAGCAAAAAAAAAAAAAAAAAAAAAAACTAAGAAAAAAACAGAGAATTGAAAGGAAACTAGTTCTCTCTTACATGAAGCAGTATTTTCTTTATATTAGATTTTTTTCCCCTAAAATATGTTTTTGTTTATAAAATAATTCTGTACTGGCATCTTATGATACAATTTTTGCAGAAGTGGAGAATTAAAATAGTTCCATGCAAAGAAACAGTCATCTATTTAAACAAAGCTGTTGTTTTTTTAGAAGCTGCCAATTGTTTAATAGCCTTGATTCATAAAATAAAAAATCTAGATCAACTTTTTGTAGCATGCCAGTAACATCTGCACAAACAAAATGTTGCTATTTGCAAGTAAAACATTCAAGCTACTACTGCTTATTTTAAGTGAATCCAGAAAATAAAATTGTTTAATAAAAATGTTTAAGCAAAACTTGCTTAAAATTAGAAAATCGTAAAACTTTTACCATTAGCTGTGAATCCACAGAAACAATTATTTAATTAACTTTAGAAGAAACATATAATGGGACCCGCCCCATAGCACATATTTAGGTGTGAGGCAGAGGAACCAGATCCCACACAACTGACCAGGATCCCAGCCTCTGTCCCGTGGGCATGGAAAACATACGGAGCATGTACATGTGTGTGTGCCCAGGATCCTGACTGACTAGAGAATTGGAGAAAAAAAGGATTGCAGCTTGACCAAACCTGAGTTGCAGGTACTCATTAGCTTGTGTTCTTTCTCTCTTGCGTGTGTCCTCTGGCATTGGAAAAAAAAGAAAAGAAAGGAGTAATAGGACTACGAGAGTAAGACTGAATGTTTTTTCCTTAAAGAAGCTGTTGCATAAATTTATATTTCTTCTTTTAGTTTTAAAACTGGGCCAGAGGATGGGGTCATGGTGGCAGGAGATGTATGTTTTCATCTTGGTCATTTCCCTGAAAAAGTCCTGTGTTTTACAGTAGACATTTTCACCTTGGCTTCTTGCTATAGCATAGTTAGACTTTTCTAAAGTCCTAGAATCTGTTAAACAACTGAAGGTGCCTTGACTGAGCCCACTCCACATGCTGAAGGCAATAGAACCTAAGAATCTGAAGTTTAAAAATGCCCTCCGGCGCTGCTTCTTCACCCCTTGCTTGTTTTCGAGCTAGTGGCATAAATGACATTTACCTATCACCATGGTCATTGTGCAGTTGATTTGCTGCAGGATGATATGGCAGGTGCTAGTGAGGTTTATGTATGATGTGTGATCTTTGCCCAGGTGAAAATTCAGTGTGTATGCATATGACGAGTCTGGAAGGAATTGTGGAGACAATGGATGAATCAGTAAAGCTCGTAGTGTTTGCAAAGATCACTGTTCCAGGCTTGTAGTTATTCCAGTGGTAACTTCATAAACAGTACAGTGAAGGCTCTGAGGAATCGAGACATTAGTATAAGTTGTTGATATGATTAAATGTCCATTCTTGAGATAGGGTGATGTAAGGCCAGTTTTGAAGATAGTGAGGAAACCAGCCTAGGCAGGGTGAAAGGTTTATATTGGAATATAATCAGCAGAAAATTAGGTGAGTTTGAGCATCAGACTTTGGAACATATTGGAGTTAATCCTTTTTAAGTATGTAAAAATACATGTAAAGGTGCAAACCCCCCTAAAGCTCAGTATCATGAAAACATCCTTTCATTATGTCATTCTGAGAAGCGTACATTACTCACAGGGCAAGGTAGACCCTGGACACAGCACTACATTTCATCCTCCATGGTACTTGCTTTTAAAGCTTGCCCAGTGGCAAGAATATTGGGAATTTATTAAATTTTCTATGCTATTATGGTCACATTAAATACTTTACTGCAGCAGAACTTTAAAGAATTAATCTTCCCTAAGCACTTTGCCTCTGTCAGGGAATACTTCAGTCATTAGTGAAAATGTTTTTATTCTTACACAAAGATGGTGTGATAGATGTTTGAACGTGTAGCCAGTGTCTAGAATATATTTCATGTACTTCCCTTCCTCATAAATTTAGAGATACTATAGGTATTTTAAATCACTGTTTCCTCTGTTGATACTGTATTATGGCGTTTAAAATTTAAGAAATGTGATTCATAGCATCTTCTGTTGCATATTTCTCTTTCAAAATATACTCTGCTTTGATGCACAAAATAATGAAAAAAAGTTCTTCAGCCTAAATAATATGTTGCAACTGCTGATGGGCATGTACCTATGTACAAAATCTTTTCCATTTATTAATTTGGAAAACAGAGGCCCACTTTTCAAGATACTCGTTGAACTTTGATTATTAAATGACATTAAGTATTTTTAAAAACTTAAGAGTTTTTGTTTTTTACTCATGTGGGTGAATTTACACAAATCTATTTGTCACCTAGCTGGATGTGTCAGATGGCTGGCTGGGGCTATACTTGTAGGTAGGGTATGGACTGTTGCTGGGGGCTTTCATGATTTCGCATTGAAGCCTCTGTCCAGGACAAACCAAGTCAACAGCCAGACTTTAGTTGTTGGTATTATTGTGGGACAGAATGAAGCTCATTGGCTTCTGTGTAGGTTGGTTCTGAAGCCTTAGCTTCTAAAACAATTTAGCCAAACACCCTACATTCTGCTAGTGAGAATTGAGTCTACAATTAGGAACTTTCTGAGAGGTGATTATAAACAAGGAGGTTACTAAAATAGATTCTTCATGATTTTACTCTCTGTTCACAGATTAGCCAGAGGGAACCAACCAATTTTTTTTTCTTTCTTTATTAGGTATAAAGAAAAATGATAATAATAAATAAAATTTTAAAAAGAAAAAAAAGTCTAAGGCTCTCTCTGTTAAGATACAAAAATATTCTACATAGACGTAGTAAAAGAAGCCTAACTCTTTGACCTTTGTACCACCACACCTTCTAATTTTAAGGTGTAGAATTAAAGGAGTACCCAAGGTTCCCTCAGGACTGATGGGGAAAGGAGGGTAAACAGAGGCACCTGTCTGTGCACCCTGAGTAGAAGTCAGCTATTCATTTGAAATGGGAAGTGAAAGCAGGGGAAGTCAGCACCTCTCTGCCCTGTGATGTGGACTCCTTCCCCTGTGCCTTCGGAGAGGTTAAGGAGAAGTTATATCTGACTAGATGTCCTTTTAAAAGTTTAATTTTGAAAGGTTTCTGTGTGGACTGCAAAAAAGGACAGAGTCATTGTTCATTATGCCAAATGGCATAGACTCATTTACAGGGATGACATTATAGTTTTTATATAGTATAGCTTCTATGATTAAAGGGTTTTAAATGACATTTCCCCTTTGGGGACAAGGCTTTCCTAGGAAAAAAAATCCGATTAATTCCTTTCCTACTTAGGTTAAAGTCAATACTAAAAGACTTCTTATGGGAATAAATGACTTTGATTTTTCTCTCTAGAAACCAAGTTCTGTCCGCATTGATCAACTGGATCGTGAACAGTTCAACCCTGATGTGATTACTTTCCCAATTATTGTCCACTTTGGGATACGCCCTGCACAGTTGAGTTATGCAGGAGACCCACAGTAAGCTATTTCTTGGTGTTTGTCTTAGCCAATTTCACCTTCTACTAACAGCTGAATTAGCAGAGGAATACCCGTTAATGGATGTCTTTCCTTTTTAAAAGTGAAGATCTGAAATGAACCATGTTTCCAAATTTAGTTAACCAAATAAAATGCATTTCGGTAGCTCCTAAAGAATTATTTTCTCTGCATTGGACTGCAGGAAATTACTATTCAGTAGGTTATCCTTGACATTCTTGGTCAACATGAATCCTATGCTTTTAAACATTAAGGAACTTTCCCCTTTGTTCATCATTATTTTATATTAATTATTGTTGCTATTTTTTATTTTTTCAGTGCCCTCTAGGGGAGAATAGCACCACCGTATTGGTTCCTAGCACTGATGAATTGATGCAGAGTTCTGTTTTGGGGGGCATCTTAATAAGCGCTCAAGATCCCATGCAAAGTCCAGAGTTGTGTTGGAAGAAGGAACATGACTTCTCACTCTAAGAATTGATGTTACTTTTCACATTTAGGTTTTCCCAAGTGGCATGTTAGTTTTTTTTTTTTTTTTTTTTTTTTTTTCTGGGAGAAGTTGAGGATGTGTGGGAATGGAGATAGTACCATTATATTCTTCAGGAGTGTTTGGATTTCCTACTTTGTTAAATAGTTTCCTGACTTAATTTATTTTTTTAAGAAAAAAAAGGATTCATAATGGGAGAAAAGGGCATGGGAGATTTTCAATCATAAATACAGTTCATATATTAGAAGAGGCTAAAGGGTTTTGTTCTTTCTTTCCCCCCTTTGGATAAAAGTATGAAGCAGTGAACCAGGCACTGTGTAAGTACTTGTTTCTTTCCTCCATTCTCTGAAAAATGTTGTCAAAAGTGGAGAGGCCCAGCTAAAGCCAGGAAAGGAAACAGTTCAATATGACAGCAAATCTTTTGAAAAAATCCCTTCTTGTCAGTAAAATGTTAGTAGAATGTGATTAGGCTCTTGTCAACTCTCAGGTGGCAGGATTGTGATTTCATGGACTGTACATTCTCTCCATTCCCAGGAAGTTGTGACAGTGTCCTGTACTAGCATCATGATCTAGCCAGCTGAGCTACTCGGCCAGTTAGCCATGTCCTTTAGGCTGATCCAGGTTATCACACATTTGCCTACAGAAAATATGTTAGCGTAAATACGAATTGGTATATACCATTTGTCAGTTCTCTCCAGTGAAAAAATGGGTATAACTGTATACCTTGAGTTTTGGCAAAAAAAGGTTCTCTGTTATAATACAGGGAACTTTTACTTTGGGTATAGGCCGCCCAGAGACCTACAATATCCCTTTAAGGAAGGGATTTTTCTTTAAAGTGAAATGTACACATTTAAGTAGAAGCTATCCTTTCCAAGAGGGAACAGTAGCTAACATGTTAACTATTTAACATTTGAAGTGTTTTTATGTGTCATCTTTGGAATTCTTTCCAGAGATTCATCTGTGTAGTCATACCTTATTTTCAACCCAAATAAGCAATAATCAGTCACCAGGTTCCAGATGACTCTTGGCCATCCTGTCCCTCAACCTCAAGTTCATGTCCTTCTGTAGAATGAAGGTGCTGCCATTAAGGATATTCAAAACTATGTAATTTAAGATTGAGCAGGTGAACTGCAGAGCTGATTTTTACTGTACTTTAGATTCTTCTTCTCTTTTTCTAAGATGTCTGTCTGTCCTTTTCCTTAGGTATCAGAAACTGTGGAAGAGTTATGTGAAACTTCGCCACCTCTTAGCAAATAGTCCCAAAGTCAAACAAACTGACAAGCAAAAGCTGGCACAGAGGGAGGTCGGTATTGAACCTTGTTTTTGATGATTAATGATGATATGCTTCAAGTTTACTTCAGTATTATTGTACACTATGCTTCTAGAATAAAGTGGAAGAATACTTAAGGAAAAAACTGTACTTTCCCCATGAGTATACTAATCATAAGTATACTAATTGATTTTCTTTTTTTTTTTTGTCTCTTAATATCTAAGAGAGCATTTTTACCTCTAAGATAACCAGTTTTCTTAATGAATTATTACCGATGGGAATCAAATAACATCTTTTGTAGAAATTATAGTTTAAAATTGACTAAATTAGGCTTTTCTCTTTAATTAGACTATACATTACACAGCACTGGATCTTACTCAGATTTCTTGGTCTTAAGGTTGTAAAAGATTGTCTTCCATAGGACCGTCAGTGTATTAGGGTGAGCTAATTTGTAAAGTCTTCCATCTCAAATTCCACATTTTTTTATTAATGAGTATGATTATCCCTATTACTCCAGGATCATTTATGGTTTAGTTTTAATTGTAAGAATAAATGAGTTCAGTACTAACATAGGCTCTGTCCCGGTGAGGTTTTATTTTGCTTTGGTGGCATAAGAGCAAAGCTTTGAAGCTAGGATGAGCCAGTCCTCCGCTCTGTAGTGGAGGGAGCTATGGCCCAGAGGCTGCCTGAGAAGTCTCTCCATTGGTATACCCAGGTAACAGGGTGGTTGGGTGGACTTCAGAAGGTACTCCATCTGACGTTCCTCTCATGCTATTTGGCCTTAATCGATGGCGAGGTAGTGATAGAGGTGTTTCCTGCTGTTATTGTAAATTTCCATGAGATTTTAATTGAATGGTGTGCATATAAATATTAAATTGTTTTTTATAATTATTTGAAGGGCAGTGAAAGGGAAGAATTCATTCCTGGCTTTTTCTCATAGGTTAAGTTTTGGATGATCATTGTATTTTTCAGTAAGACATAACTCTTCACACAAGTTTTTGTAAAGGTTTACAAATTAGAGGACAACTTATAGAATTATGTGGCTTGCAGGTTAATTAACTGATTTTCCTAGATGCAAATATAAGGCTTGATATAAATGTAATTTTTACATGCCAATTCAAATTTCAGATACCTCATTTTGTTTTCTTTATCACTGAAAAGGCATGCTTTGTTTGAACACACCAGAATGGTAGATTTTGGTTTAGAATTTTTTTCTTAATCTGTTAGAGTTACAGGAAAGGACACTTGATTCCTAAGGCTTCTGGCATACAGCCTTTATTTCAAATAAAATATTGTAATTTTGCAAAAGAGCATTTGAGTACCTGAACGTAAGGGTAGAACTGAATGACCCCAGCTTATTTTCTAATGCTTTGAAACTGTCACGTCACTCATAATAAGTTCTTTTCTAGGAAGCACTCCAAAAAATACGACAGAAGAATACAATGAGGCGAGAGGTAACCGTGGAGCTGAGTAGCCAAGGATTCTGGAAAACCGGCATCCGTTCTGATGTCTGCCAGGTGATGATACTTCTGAGAACGCTTTTTATGCTCATACATGTCTTCCTCCAAAAGGCATTTATACTTAGGTTTCCAAATAAGGGTCCAAAGGAATATATTATTTTGAAGCTAAATGAAACACCAACCATAAACTACTTTCTTTTTTTTTCTCATCACTAATCTCGTATTGTATAATTTCTTGCTTACATTGGATTTTTGTTTCCGTTGTCTGTCTGTTGCTATTTTGTGTGTAGGGGGGAAGATTCAGTTAAGTGGAAGGAGGAGGAGCTGACTTAGTATTGTTAAATTTAGTGTTTTTACTTTGAATGAAGACAAGTCTACCCTCAAATGCACCTGCCTGTTTGCAGTACATGTGCAGGTCCTTGTGCTAAAGAGATCATCTAGCACCTGTACAAGCAGACTTTCTAGGCTGATGACTCAAATATATATTGTAATTTATGTTGTAGGAAACTGATGGCATTAATGAACGGAATCAGTAGACATTACATGTAACCAAATAGGCAGTATTTTAATCCCTTTGGTGAACTCAGTAGCTATGTATAACTGACTCACTAACAAGTATTTTAGTTTCTGCTATGGGTGGAATTTATACCCCCAAACCAGCATGTGCTTTAGTTTGTTACTTGATTCTTTTGTCATGACATATATTGGTTGCACTCCTAGGGAGTTACAGTAAAGGAAATTAGTACACAGGCTGAGGTCAGGTAACGCAATTTATTACATTCAGACTTTTGGAAGAGTACTTTCAGATTTGCGTTTATCTGTTTTAATGTTGCATGTGCTATAATAAGTTCAGGCAACTTACTCTTAAGTGTTCATTTTATCATAATGAAATTTTTTAAAGAAAATCAGTGTTGACATTTAATTATTATATCGAACAGCAGGGTTTAGTCCTATAATTAAATAAGTATTGCTACACAATTCATTTTCTAAGTGTTATCTGAAGTCAGATATTTTTGCTTTAATGTGGCCTGCTGTTGGTGCAGTATTGCTAAGTAGTTTGAAAATGATCATCTGTGGGGGCAGCCAGCTACACCCATCAAGTACCTAGTTAACTTCGTGCCACCAATATTTTTTTACTGTCAGTATTTTCAGATGTGAATGTTTTCCTTCTGTGGATTCTTTCTCGGGGTCATATAAAGCCATATCACTCAGTTTATCTGTTCGCTAGTGTTTCTTCAAAACCAACATAATATCCTGAAGCAGACATCACAAGAACAGTGAGCAGACTGCTGGGTAATGTGCTCAAAATCTGGTGATTCACTGATAAGTCAGTTGATTGCTTAAGAAACCATAAAATTGAGGAGGATTAAGAAGTAGAAGGAACCAGCCTTCTAGTTCATTGGCTTTTGGTTAACTTTCAGTATTTTTTCATATAGATCTCTTCTGGAGTCAGTCCTTATTTGTAAAAAGATAAAAAAAATAACTGGCTGGTAGGTGATGGGTGTGGAGGGAATAGCCTGTTTTACTTTCTCCCCTGTTCTTCAGGCAGTTCTGTTTCTCTAAACGCAATGTGTTTTGTTGTTTTGTTTTGTTTTTGTTTTCCTTTCTTTTGGTAAAAACAAACAAGAGTGCTGAATGGTCAGTTCCAATACACTTTTGTGTTTTCCAGCTATACCACAGATATGTTACTCTGCCTCCTCAGTCAGATTAGAATTAACTCGTGGACTAGGTTATATTATCTCTCTGTATATATATATTTTTAAAGAATTATTTCGTTTTATTTATTGTCATTATTTTATTTTTTGAAGTTGACCAGAGAGTCAGAGAGAGAGAAGGAAAGTGAGACAGCAAGCTGCCAGGTCTGGGACTTGAATGGTTGTCAGCCATATGGGAGTCCAACAACCTTTACCACCACACCACCTGCTGGCCCCTGTATCTATACTATTGATACAGTCTTTCTTGAGGTTGATAGGCAGAAGGACTCAGTTCCTGTGACTAATTGGCGAGAGAGTATAGGTCCTGATTAAACTCTTGCAAAGGTAAATGATCTAATATTAGTTCCTGTCCCTGTCAGACTCTCAGTCTTCCAAAGGGAACTGCCATTCTGTTTAGAACTCTTGCTTCCATTCTCTGGCCCTCCTAATGGAAGTCTTTTTAAGATTTCAGTAAAATTACCCTCACATATAAATGACTTGATAAAGAATGTAAATTGCTGCCTATGAGTTCATATACTGAATACAGAGGAATTGCTTTATGGTTTGTTAAAAAAAAAAAAAAAAAAAAGAAAGAAATATGCCTGCATATAAATGAATGAAAATGAGCCAGCCAGCTACCTGAGAAGTCAATGGAAGCTGAAGAGAAAGAAATGTTAGCGCACTGACAATGCAGGGGCCAGGGACTGAGTTTTAAAAACAGAAAGAAAACCAAAGCCCCTGTGCTTTGGTGGAGTAGTTCCTTACGCACCCAAATCAAATCATTCTGGAGGGATCCTGTAGTTGTCAAGTTAGGTGAACAGATGAAGTATCTGTTTATTTTAACATATTAAATATGATTTTAATATTGTTGAATATTCTTGGAATTATTAAAGTAAATTGTTACCTGCACTAAGCTTAAAACATCAACATGTAGAAATGCTACCTCAAGAAAATTTGAGGGTGTTACTTATCAACTCATTCATTTTATAGGAGCAACCTTGTTTAGTTTTTAAATACAACTGAAAGTAAGGTGAAAATATGTAGAGAATGACAAGGATAAATTAAGTTAATTGACTTTTGACTCAAAACGATTTTTTTAATTGCCAGAGGCACATATGCTTACCAGAGAGAGAGCAAGAGAGAGAGGGAGAAAGAGGGAGAAAGGAAGAAAGCGCCCTCCCAAGGAGGTGTGCTCATACTGCAACCCCTTCTCTATTTCTTTATCTTATCAGGGTTTTTGGCACGTTTGCATACATGTCTGCCAGGGCTGGGATTTGAAGGGTGTTGGACCATGTGGTATCTGGCTCCGTCAGCCACTAAGCCACAAGACTGGCCTGCAAAATGAGTAATTTTGCAATGAATAATTTTATTGTATTTCTTTGTACAATTCATTATTCTAGAATAGGTTTAAGATATAATTTTTTTTATAAATGTAGGAGTAGATCACATGACTGTGCAAGTCATGGGCTCCACAGTGAAAATTGTTAATCCTTCTCTCTTTTGGTGCCAGGCATTTAAAACTCATGCTTCTTGTCACGTAACGGTCTCTTGGGCTGTCTTACTGCATATCAAAGGTCAGAAAACCTTTCTGCTGATACTACTTTCAGAAAACCTTTGATAAATGTAGAACTTTTTTAACTCAAGATATTTTATCTCTTCCTGGAATTTTTATGTTTTAAAATTCTCAAGTGATGGTTTTTTTTTTTTTTTTTTTTTTTTCTTTTAAGTTTGCTACAAGGCCATGCACTTGCTGGAGGTGTTTGTGGGGTGGGGAGAGATAGAAAGTGAGAAATGACTTCCCAGGGGGGATAACCATGCCATAATCCCTTCTCCATTCCCCTCCCGGGATTTTAGGCACACATGCACATGTGTCTGGCATGATTTTAGAGTTACCAGGTCCAGGAATCAAACTGTGGTTGGTCATATGTGAATCCAGCACCTTAACCACCATGTCACCTGCTGGCTCCATATTTGTTTTTTTCCCTCATATCTCTTTTTGCTTAGGATAGCATTTGTGTTTCTTTGAATGGTTACCTTATACTAATACCTTAATATTGGATCATTGGAAAAGTCATCTTGTATTTTTTATATATTTTTCTATGCAAAAATGTGTCATGACTTTTTTTGCCAGCCCAATAGTATAATCTTCTCCCTTGCCTCCCTCTCTTTGTGTGTGTGTATCTTATTGTCTATTATTGAATATAGCTATCTACTTCCTCTTGTTCAACATCTGATTGGAAATTATATTCTTTTACTACAAATTAATACTTACATGATATATGGCAATCTCATCTTACTCTTTGTGTACTTCTTAGTCTTCTCTCATTTTCTGATGGCTGTACTAATTGGTGTTACATTGGTAATAATTAATATATAAATCGGTATTTAAACAAGACTATATATAGTATTTTTATAGTACTGAATCATTTATTATCCTCAAGTAATCATATATTTTAAAGCAATCACCAGTTTATATGGCATACCTGCCTCCCCCCTTTGTTTGTATGAAGCTTATTTTCTGTGTTCCTCAAGAAGTGCTTATGGAAAAAATAGTTCTTGAGTTTCTGCTTGTTCCTAACAGTTTGGGGCCTTTATGTTAAAGGTCTGTTTAGCTGGATATAAAATCTGCAGATCACATTGTGTTTATTTTCTTAAATATGATTTCATTGTTTCTGGCATAAAGCATTGCTGTAAAAAATGTGGTAACAAGGGACCAGCAGATGGTGTAATGGTTATATCACTAGGCTCCCACATGGCTGACCGTGGTTCAAGTCCTGAACTCAGAGGGTTGAAACTTATGCCGGACATGTGTGCGTGCATGCCCAAAATCCTGAGTGAAGGGATTGCAGCATGGCCATCCCCCAGGAGGTGATTTCTTGCTTTCTGTCTCTCTTTCTCGCTCTTTCTGGCATGTGCACATGCTCTATGGCAAAAATCTCTCAAAATGAAAAAAGTGATAACAATATGAGTTTTGTAAGTGACTTGATTTTTTTCTCAGAATTGCCGTAAGATTTTTTTCTTTCAAACCAATAGTTTTATTAAAATATTTCTTAGCTCTTTCCAGTTAATTTTTTTGAACATGTTGTGTGCCTTTTCTTAAAAATTTTACTCTTCTTTACTCATATAGAATGCACATGTGAGAGAGAAAAAGAGATGAGTACTCTCCACAGAATCTGTCACTACCACAATCCACTTCCTCCAGTCCTCCAGTTGCTTGAGTTTTGGGCATTTGGTTGTATGCTCAACATGTTTCAGACTGACTAGGCTGGAGATTTGAACTGTGGTTGTCATGTGGATTCTGGCTTCTTGGCTTCTCTTGGCTTCTCTTGGAGAACACATAACTACTGTACCATAAAACCCATCCCTCTCTTGTTCTGTTGTCAAGACAAGATCTTTTTGTGTTATAGTCCTCCCTCAGTCTCTCAGCTAGGGTTACAGGAACAGCTACCATGGCTGAAATCTTCTTTTTCTTTTTTTTTTTTTAAGAGAGGTTTTTGCTATAGGGCACATGCTCACCAGAGAGACAGAAAGCAAGAAATCACCCACACCACAATCCCCTCTCCTCTGTCCTCCTCTCAGGGTTTTGGGCATGCACGCACATTTGCCTGGCATGAGTTTTAAGCCACTGGCGTCCGAGACTCAAACTGCAATCAGTTACATGGAAGTCCAACAACATAACCATTACACCGTCTGCTGGTCCCAACATTTTTTTTTCTTAAAGACAGAATCTTACGGGGACCAGCAGGTGATGTGGTGGTTAAGGCACTGGACACCCCCACATGGCCGACTATGATTCAAGTCCTGGACCTAGTGGATTGCTCGCGCTCTCTCTCTCTCTCTCTGTGCACGTGTGTCTCCCTGATCAAATTAAAATGAATGAAGGAATAAATAAAATTAAATAAATAACTCTTAAAAAAAAAAAAAAAAAAAAAAAAAACTCTTGCTATTTTGCACAGCCAGTCTTGAGCTCAAGTCTTCCTGCCTCAGCCTTCACAAATTGCTGTTGATAATCAGCACGTGCCACTGCATCCTGCCTTTGTGTTGGACTAAGAATCAAATCTGGGTCTCCTACGTGGTCCCAGCCTTACAAAGCATAGCATCTTAGCAGCATGCACCACTGCAGCTAGACCTGTGTCTCTCCATTTCGTTGTTTTATTTTTTCCATGAGCAAGAGGGAGACAGAGAGATAGCATTCCCAACAGGATCTTGATGCCAAGGTCTATCCCCCAGCTTTAACCACCTCTGGATCATGGATACACACATACCTAGCAAACTCAGGGAGGTCACTGGATATGAAACTGGCATCTTCCATATGGGTCAGCCTCATAGAGCATTACATTTTACTGTGCCACCATCTTGTCCCTTCATTTCTTTTGGATTGTTTTTTTCCTAAAAGTTGTAACATCTTTTAATTTCTCAAATGCACTATTCCTGTATTAATTAACTTTTGTGTTTCTTCTTATTGTTTTCTTTTCTTTTCTTTTTTTTTTTTTTTTTGGAGAGGTTTTTGCTAGAAAGACAGAGAGACAGAAAGCGAGAAATCGCCCCCCAGGGGTGATGGCCACGCCGCAATCCCTTCTCCTCCATTCTCCTCTCGGGATCTTGGGCACGCACGCACACGCGCCCAGTGTGAGTTTAAGCCGCCAGGTCCAGGACTTGAACTGCAGTCTACTACATGGGAGTCCAGCGACATAGCCATTACGCTAACTGCTGGTCCCTTATTGTTGAAATGATTGTAATTAAGTCTATGTTGTTGAAATAATTGTTTATGTCTTTTTCCTGAATTTTGTCACTTCTTTTCAATTCCTTTCCTCTAATCATCTTATTTTTAAATTTATACAATATTTATTTGTAATTTTCATTTATAGCTATTTTCTTAATTTCTTTCAGCTTGTTTTGAAATATTAGGTTATAGCTTTCATTTGTTTTGTTGGCATTTCTTTCTGACATGTTTTTAAGTTATCAACAGAGATGTTACTCTACTTCTTTTTCTCTTTTTTTTCTTATAAAATCTGTGAATGGGATTTGATCACAGTTCTCTTCTGTTGCTCTCTAAGTTAAATGTATTAAATAAATTAAAATAAGAGAAATAGATCCTTGTACTCTTAGGAAGGAGGTATAAGCCAGGATAGCTTTTAATGGTCCTAGAGCTTCTCCTTCTGTTGTTTTTGCAAAGTGTTAATAAATACGGCTTTCCGCCATTTGAGATCTGCCCTCACTGCTTTCCTCTTCTAGTTTTATATGAGCCTCTCCCCTTTTACTATCCCTCTCCAAGCAGTTTCTTACTGTGGGGTTTTACCACGAAAGGGAGCTTCAGTTTTTGGTCTTGCATGTTTATAGGGCCCAGCTTTCTCTAGCATCTTTAGACTACTCTCTTGTATTCACCTGGTGAATTAGATTCTACATAACTCTCTCTAGTTCTGGTTACATTTCCAGTGAAAACATGTTAATTTGGGGATTCTTCTATTCTCAGGACTATCAGAAGCACTTACTCCCTTTTTTTCTCTCACACAGGTGCTGAGACCATATAGCTCACTCGCTCTTCCTTCTTTCCTTCCTTCCTTTCTCTCTCTCTCTTTCTTTCTTCCTTTCTTTTTAATGTAATTTGTTTGATATAGGGCATGTGCAGGCCAGAGAACAACAGAGACAGAGAGAAGGGGAGGGAAAGTAAGAAAGCACCCCCCACACACACACATACAAACAGGGTGATGGCCACACAGCAGCCCCATCTGTTTTATTACCTCTCAGGATTTTGGGCATGCATGTACACACCCCTGGAGAAACTGCAAAGCTCGTTGTCTTAACCCACTGTTATTTAGTGGTTCATGGGGATTTCTTGTCATCCAGTTTTTACAGAGATATTATTCATGATATTTTCATTTTGCTAGTCTAATTGTTCTGTTTTTATGGGAGAATTTAAGAATATTTAAAAACTACACAGTGCCATTTTCTCATAATCTTCCAAAGGAGATTGTTCTTATTTTTTTTTTTAAAGAATTATTTATTTAATTTTATTTATTGTTACTCTTCAATTTGACCTGAGAGAGAGAAAGGGAGAATGAGGAAGCAAGCCACCAGGTCCAGGACTTGAACCACAGTTGGCCATGTGGGGAGTCGAGCACCTTAACCACTTTGCCACCTGCTGGCTCCACATTTGTTTTTAGTTTATTAAAGAGCACATGCACTTGCCCAAGGGAAAAAGAGAGAGGATGTGAGAAGACACCCTTCAGGAGAGATGGCCATGCTGTAATCCCTCTTCTTCCATTCTCCTCTTGGTATTTTGGGCACACACACACAAACATGTGCCTGGTGTGATTTTCAAGCTGCCAGGTGTGGGACTCAGATTACGAAGTCAGCCATGGGGGATCCAGCCACCTTGACCTCCATACTGGCCCTGTTTGTTTTTAAATGATAGCAGCTATCAGTATTAGTTGGGAGGAAAAACAAAGATGCTTAATTGTCTTTCAACACTGCAGAGATTTATAATTTCGAAAACTGATTGTACCAGTTTTATAGGTAACATTGAGACTTGGCTGTCTGGGATTTAAGATGGATATTAGTCATATCTATATCTGGTACTCACAAGAAACAGACTTATTTGGAAAGAAATTGACTATATTTGGAGCAAATTAAGAAGTGGTAGAGGGGCTTAAAGTTGTTTCACATGAGAAGAGGTTAAAGGAAATATGTTAGCTAAGAGAAGATATGGGAATTGAGCCATTAAATATATTCTGTTTGTTTCCAGGGCTAGAGCTACAATCAAAGGTATAAACCTCCAAGGAAACAGATTTGGGCTTAAAGTCAATAGTCATTTTCTAATAATCAGTAAACTCTAAAGAGGGTGTTATTGTCTTGACAGGCAACAGTTCTTCTCTCACAGGAGATATTAAAAAGTAAAGAGTTCACCAGCTTGAGTTCAAAGTTTAGGAAGACAGTTCTACTGACAGTCTTCATGTCCTATCTCTCCTGAGTTTTTAGCATCCACTTCCATGGGCTTCCTGCAATACAAGTGGCTCGAAAACTATTTTACCCTTTGGTTGCACACTTTATTTCCGTACACTTGTGCTTTTAAATACAGCACTTGTGAAAACAGTAGACAGTGTGCCAATATTTTCTCTCTAGGAAGTCCTTGATGGAAAAAACAGAGTCTTCTTTGTACCTTCCAGCAGTATTGTAAGGCCATGCACGTGGAGGTGCTCCATATGTATTTACTGAATTGAACTGGCAAGAAAGACTTCCCGTTGATTAGAGATCCTATTTGGTAGAACTAATCTTTCTTTATAATACGGGGAACTGATTTCTGTAGTTTCAAGCAAATCCATTTGCATGTATTTTTAAACAATGCCAGCTTAAAATACTTCAAAGACCGCAGTGATGTAAAGCATATGTCAATCATCCTGTGGGCTGTGCCCATCCTCCACATTCTAATGAATAAGAATGACTCCTTCATTCTTTTGAGTTCTAGGGAAACATTATTAAAGAAAAGAAAAAGAGATGCCTTCCATGAAATTCTGTCCCGATAAGGAATCTAGCCAAATCAAAAGTGATTGAAGCAAAAATATGAGTTCTTTGTCCTTGAGTCCTTAGCTGTATTGGTGGTTTTGTGAAAGTTGTCTCTGGAATGAATGGTAGATCATGAATGTTAAAGCTCGAGTGGTCTTTGGAGATCATCTCACTGAGAAGTTCTTATTTCCTGAAGGATAGGAATGGGCTTTAGGGGTTTGTGAACCCATTAAAATTGGATATTCCTTTTGCATGTTTGTGCACATGGACATTTTGAGGAAAGAAAAGTCATTTTGGGGGCTGGCAGGTGGCGTGGTGGTTAAAGGCGCTGGATTCCCACATGCCGACCATGGTTCCAGTCTTGGATCTGGCAGTTTGCTTTCTGGCTTTTGGCAGGTGGCGTGGTGGTTAAAGGCACTAGATTCCCACATGCCGACCATTGGTTCCAGTCCTGGATCTGGCAGCTTGCTTTCTCGCTTTCCCTTTTTCTCTCTGTCTGTTTCTCTCTGGTCAAATTAAAATAATAATTATAGTAATGATGATGATGATGATGATGATAATAACCAATGGAATTAATTAAATAAATAATTTTTTTTTTAAAAAAAAAGAGTTGTTTTCATATTCTCAGCAGTGTCTTGTCCTTAAAAAAAAATTCTAAAAAATTCTAATCCAGTCTCTTATAATTAAAGATAGACAAAGACATACAGAAATGCATGTGACTGCTTGAGGCTACCCAACTGAATACTGATAGAGCCAGTGCTGTTCAGATTTGAATTAGGACTAACGCCTCATTTTAAGTACATTCTGTATTTGCTCTTTTTATCCTTTTAACTATCCTTGGATATAGCTACACTTTTTTATCCCCAGTTGATAGATGAGGCAGAGAGGTAAAATAATTTGGCACCAAGTGACAAAATGAATGGAATGGGAGTTCAGGATTTGAAGCCAGGCATTCTGGTTCTAGAGACTACTCTTAACATTTATAGTACGCTGTCCCTCCTAGAAGACTCTCCAGGATGCCACATGGCCAGTAAACCCTTTCAGGACTTTGTGGGGTGGCGTTTGGGATGAAATGGTTCTTGTTTGTAGTAAAATAAGTGAAGTGTGTATAAGCTTTTATAGAGTTAAACGTATTGAAAAACTTTTTTTCTAGCATGCCATGATGCTGCCTGTTTTGACCCATCATATCCGCTACCACCAATGCCTAATGCATCTGGACAAGCTGATAGGATATACTTTCCAAGATCGTTGTCTGTTACAGGTGAGAATTACTCTCTTATAAACTCATGTAATAAGAAGAGAGGAGTAATTCATCTTGCAGATTACCAATGGTACATTGAATTTTCTATTCTGGGAGATGGAAGGAATTTTTGGAAACATAACTCTCTCCATTATTCTACCCTGGCTGCTGTTACCACTTTCAAACCCTTTCTCTCACATTTTTTGAGAACATTCGAAAAGAAAGAGGCTAAAGCTAAAATTTGCCTGTCATGACTGGGGATCCTCTTTCAAAAGGCTTTTATATCTTTACGGCTCTTCTTCCTGGGTGGCGAGTATTTTAATTCTCCTCTGAAAGATGCGGATTTTCAGATGTTTTTCAGAAAAGGGATTGTACTAGAGCTCTAGAAATTAGATATTCAAGAAGATAAGATGGAAAGATCAGGGCTTAAAATTTGACTATTTAGACAGCTTCCTTACCTTTTTCATTTGGGATGATATAAAGGTAGCACTTCTGTACTGAACTTTTAAGTCTGAATTTATTTTATTGAAATTTTAGTTGGCCATGACTCATCCAAGTCATCATTTAAATTTTGGAATGAATCCTGATCATGCCAGGAATTCTTTGTCTAACTGTGGAATTCGGCAGCCCAAATACGGAGACAGAAAAGTTCATCACATGCACATGCGTAAAAAAGGTATGTCTGAATGACTCTAAGATTCTTCTTTCATATTTTGGTCTGTGCCACCTGTTGTAAATTGTATCCCCACCAGGAGTGGTTCCTGGTAGACTCTTTCATCTTTTTACTCTATATTATAGCAGGTAGTAATATTGATTTTGAGAACAGCATTGTAACAAAAGGGTGGTTGAATTTTTCAGAAGAAAATTTTTCCTGTCAAATATTTTGAATAATCATTTAATGTTAAATTTGGATAAGGTCATTTTCTTTCTGTATGTCATATGATGGTCCTAGAGTATTTCTAACAATATTTATTTCTTTATTTTTATTATTATTTTTTTTTAAATAGGAATTAACACCTTAATAAATATTATGTCACGCCTTGGACAAGATGACCCAACTCCTTCAAGGTAAAGTCAATTTTTGAAAAATACATTTATTGGGACCGGCAAGTGGTGTGGTGGTTAAAGGAGCTAGACTCCCACATGGCCAACCACAGTTCAAGTCCCGAACCTGGTGGCTTACTTTCTCATTCTCACTCTCTCTTTCTGTCTCTCTCACTCTGTTCCTCTCTGGGCACATTAAAAATAAATAGATAAATAAATAAAGTTAAGTGAAATAGAATAATTCTTAAAAAAAATATACATTTATTGAGATACAGTTCATGTACCATACAGTTTACCCATTTGAAATGATTATTCAAAGGTCTTTAGTATATGTTCATAAAATTGGACAACTATGACTATTGTCTTTTTTTTTTTTTTTTTTTTAAACACTTTCCATTTTGGCAACATTTTACAATGTACTTAGCTTTAAGTATTGGGAAGGAGAAGGCTGGAAACTAAAGGGGAAAATTTCAGTGGACATTTCTAAAAGAAAAACTGTGCCAGCCTTCCCACTCAAATAAAAATTCAAATTTCTCGCAATTTCACTACCAAAGAATAAGCCACGATGAAAACAGTAGGCGAAACTCTGGCAATTTCACTATGGATCAAGTCAGAGACAAAATTTAAAACATTTTCTCCGTACCTTTTAACCATCATTCCCCTCAGCATGCCTGCCCGAGGCACTTATCTATTTTCTTCAGTCTATTTGCCTATTCTGAATATTTTATATAAAAGGAATCATACAATAGTTGGTTCTTTGTGACTGACCTGTGTTATTTAGGATGATGTTACTGAGATTTATCTATATTATAGCATGTATCAATAATCTTTTCTATTGTCACATAACAGTCTATGATATGGGTGGATCACATTTTATTTACTCATTCATCAATATGGATTGTTCCTGCTTTTCTGCTTTTTGGCTACTATGAATAATTTTGCTATGAACATTTGTATACAGGTTTTACGTGGCCACGTCTTTTGATTTCTGTTGGTTGTATACCTAGGAGTATAATTTCTGGGTCTTTTGGTAACTATTTAAACTTTTAAAGAATTACCAGCTGTTCTCCAAAATGATTGCACCATTTTATATTCCTCGCAGCAGTATATTAGGGTTCTAAATTCTTTACATCTATTTCTTATTGTCTGTCTTCATGCTATTGATATGTATTTCTCTGATAGCTCATGATTGAGCATCTTTTCATGTGCTTATTGGTATTTGTATATATTTTTGAAGAAATGTCTATTCAGGTCCTTGTCTTGTTTTTAATTTTATTATTATTATTATTAGTAGTAGTATTACTTTATTAGTTTGCTGTAGGGTACTTGTGCTTGCCAGAGGGAGAAAGAAATCACCCATTTGGGAGAGCATTTTGGATATGCATGCATGTGCACATGAGCCTGGCATGTTTTTTAAGCTGCTGGGTCTAGGTCTCAAAGTCTGCAGTAGGCCATGTGGGATCAAGCTGCTTTAACCACCATGCCCACTGACTGTCCCCTTGCTCTCTTGATATCCTTTAAAGCACAAATGTTTTCATGGAGACCTGTTTATATATAAATTCTTTTGTTGCTTATGCTTTTAATGTTTTATCAAAGAAAACATTGTCTAATCTAATGTCACAGAGATTTAGGAGTTTTATAGTTTATCCCTGACTTTTAGGTCTTTGATTCATTTTGAGTTAATTTTTGCACGGTTCTTTCTTCACTGAATAATCTCGACACCCTAGTCTTAAATCAATAGACAGTAGGTGCATGTGAAGGTTTATTTTCGGACTCTCAGTTCTATTCAGTTGATCTGTATGTCTGTCCTTATGCCAGTATTAACACTGCTTGTGATTGTTGTAGCTGTGTATTAAGTTTGAAATAATGAAATGAGACCTTTGTTCTTATTTTTCAAAATAGTTTTTAGTTATTCTGAGTCTATTGCCTTTCCACATAGATTTCTGGATCAGTTTGTCAACTTCTGCAAATAAATCATCTGGGATTTTGATCAGGATTGTATTGATTTCATAGATCAGTTTGGGAATGATTATCTTCTTAAGTCTTCTGACCCATGAATGTAGAATGTCTTTCCACTTACTTGTCTTTATGAATCCTTTTATAATTTTCAAAGTATATGTTTTCCATATCTTTTCCTAAATTTGTTCATAAGATTTTGTTCTTTTTGATGGCATTATGAATGGGATTGTAAGTTTCATTTTTGGGTTGTTCATGCCAAGTGTATATTGGGTCATCAGAAAAGTCATGACACATTTTTGGGAAGAAAAACAGAAAAATATGTCATGACTCTTCCAACATCCCAATAGAAATACAGTTGATTGTTGAATGAGCTTGAATTCTGAAGCCTTGATGATTTTTTTTTTTTTTTTTTTTTTTTTTGTCAGAGGGCATGTGTACTCACCAGAGAGAGACAAAGTTAGAAAGCACTGCCCATGAACCATGATATCACACCTCAATTCCTCTCCATATCTCTCTCCTTTCAAGGCTTTGGGCACATGTATATGCTTTTCCAATGTGCTTTTCAAGATCCCAAGTGTGAGATTTGAACCTCACAGTCAGCCATGTGGGCTCCAACCACCTCAACCACCATGCCATCAACTGGCCTTTTGATGATTACATTTATTAATTCTAATAGTTTTTTTTTAAGAATTATTTTTTTAACTTTAACTTTATTTATTTATTTATGTATTTTAATTTGACCAGAGACAGACAGTGAGAGAGAGAGAGAGAGAGAGAGAGAGAGAGAGAAAAGCAAGCCACCAGGGCTGGGACTTGAACAATGTTAGCAAGTTACCAGGGCTGGGACTCGAACAATGTTAGCCACGTAGCAGTCCAGAGCCCTTAACCACCACGCCATCTGCTGGCCCTTGTAATAGTTTTGTATTTTTTTGTTTGTTTTAGTGGATTCCTTAGTATCTTCTATATGCATGATCATATATTCTGCAAGTTAAGGTAGTTTTACTTCTTCCTTTCCGATCTATTGGTATCATTTTAATTTCATTCTTCTTTTCTTTTTTCTTTTTTAACTTTTTTTGTTTGTTTTGTTTTTTGCTATAGGGCACTTGTGCTCGCTGGAGAGACAGAGAAAGACAGACAGATCGAAAGTGAGAAATCATCCCTCAGGGGAATGGAAAGTGAGAAATCACACCCCCGGGGAATAGCCATGCCTCCGTCCTTTCTCCTCCATTCTTCTCTTGTAATATTTGGGCACACACGCATATGAACCTGGTGTGAATTTTAAGCCGCTGGGTCTGGGACTTGAACTGTGGTCGACTACTTAGGGGCTCAGCGATGTAACTATTGTGTCATCTGCTGGTTCCTAATTTCATGTTCTTAACTTAATTACCCTGGCTAGAGCCTCCTGTACAATACTGCATAAAATGATTGAGAACAGATCTTCATCTTCCTTTTAGAGGGAAAGAATTCGTTCTTTCACCATTGAGAATGTGATTATAGGGTTTTTTTTTTATAGTTACCTTCTATCAGCGTCACGAAGTTTCTCTTCCTGATTTGTTGAGTATATTTGTCATGTAAGAGTATTGATTTTTGTCACATTGATTTTTCTGTATCTGTTGAGATAAGCATGTTTTTATTTTTTTTAAATTCTACTCAGATGGGATATTAAAGTAATTGATTTGGGTGTTAAACCAACCTTGCTTTCCTGGAATAAATTCCACTTGATCTTAGTTTATAATCCTTTCCACATGCTGCTGAATTCAGTTTGGTAGTATTCTGTTTAGAATTTTTGTGTCTATATTTATAAGAGATCATTGGATTGCAGTTTTCCTTTCCTGTGGTGTTTTTGTCTGGTTTCATTATTGTAATTCTTGTCTTCAGTAATGTGTTAGAAAGTTTTATAGATTAACTTTCCTTATTTTACTTCTTGATTTTATATCTTCAAATATTAATATTATTATTTTTACATGACCTCAGCCCTTGCAGAAACTGGGAGTGAAGTGGACTATATCTATATAAACTCATTAACACTCTTGAAAACCTGAGTGAGAGCCAATAACTAGTGGCAGTCAAGACTCTGATGTCACTTGCCTGGTGTGTGAAATACTGCAGGTTATTTTTTGAAAGCCAGTCAAAGAGATTGCATGAGGGCAGCTTTCTTCTTTAAATGGGAGTTAACAAAATTGAATAGCTGTCCCTGTCACTCTGGGCATCCAGACTTAGAATGGTGTAAGGGGGAAGAAGTAGGATTAGTAGAAATGACAGGGAGTGGATGTAATTGTTTCAGTTGATAACTGGCCCTCACAGCTGAGAGGGTTGCCAGCGAAGGCTGGCACAGCTGTCTTCATCTTTTTTTTTTTTTCATATATCACTTGTCTTTTCAAATTGGCTTGCCTCAAGTTGCTCTCTTTTGAGGTTATCGTAAACCAAACTATTTTTTCTCTGCAATCAAGAGGTAAAAAGAAAGGCAAGATGGAGCTTTAAACTGCCGATTTAAAGATGATCATAGCCCTCCTCATGGTGTTCAGTGAGAGTTTAAGATTAGAAAGGAACTACAGTAATTAAAAGCCTGCACACACCCTCTGGGATATTGTGACCATAGTTTCCTTTTACTCTGTGATATTACAGTCTCCAGAGGACCAGTTCTGCGTTTTAATAAGTAGAACTCCATGTACCCACAGTCCCTCTACCATGGCCACACACATCACAGACACTCATTTTCAGTGATGAAAACATTTTTAAATAATCTTTGTCTCCGGGTCAGTGGGTGTTGTGGTGGTTAAGTGCTGGACTCCCTTGTGGCCAACTGCAGTTGAGTCCCAGACCTGGTGGCTAGAGAATCATCCGGGATGCATGTGTATGCACAGATTCCAAGAAGAGAAGAACAGAGGAGAAGGGATTGTGGCATGGCCATCCTCCCTAGGGGGCGATTTCTCACTTTCCCTCTGTCTGGCAAGTGCACATGCCCTATGGTAAAAAACAAAAAAAAAACAAAAATAAAACCAGGGAACCAGCAGTTAGCATAATGGCTATGTCGCTGGACTCCCACGTAGTCGACCGTGGTTTGCGTCCCAGACCCGGTGGCTTAAAACTCACGCCGGGTGTGTGTGCGTGCGTGCCCAAGATCCCGAGAGGAGAATGGAGGAGAAGGGATTGTGGTGTGACCATCCCCCCTGGGGGGTGATTTCTCGCTTTCTGTCTCTTTGTCTCTGTCTGTCTGGCGAGCGCACGCGCCCTATAGAGAAAACCTCTCCAAAAAAAAAAAAAAAAAAAAAAAATTATTATCTCATCTGCCCTCTTCTACAGTCATTGGTATGTAAATTAAGTCCTGTGATAGAATTGCTCAAACATGATTTGTGTTTTCTTTTGCTCTATTCCAAAGAGATGGCTTTCTTACTGTGGGAGAAAGAGTGATACCTGAATAACCATGTTATTACCAAAATTAACCATTTTGAAAAGAGTGCCATTGAAAGAAAATAAATAATCTTTCATGTCCCTTAATTTGGGGCCTTTACTGCTTGTGCTGAGAGTCCCTTGCCCTGAATATGCTGTTCTTGCTGGTACAGAGTTAACCCCAAATGTCTGCTCAGAAAGAGCCTCATAGCCTGTCGGGGGTCTGCTGCTGTTTGACTGCTGTTAGCCAGCAGTTTGCAGAAGCGTGCAGCACTGGAACTGTACTTCATAAGCTTTTTAGAAATCTAACTCAGCAGACAACTATCCAGTGCTTTTTTAGTTGGAGGCAGTTTGTAGGTATTTTAAAGGATCCAAAGGTAGTAAGACAAAGCCCCCACTCACCAGGAGGTGTGACTACCTGAGGTGGGGTGAGGGAGCTACTACTACTAAATAGTATAGGGGAGACTGATGAGTGCTTCAGTGAAGGTAAAAACAAAACACACACAAGACTGCTGTGCGGCTCAGGATAGATCTGGCGGTGGCGTAGACATTAGGTCAATTTCATAGTGTACTTGAATAGAGTTGACTCAAGATGATTTGCCCTCTCCTGTTTCTTAGTTTGCTTTTATAAGATGAGATGCAGTGTTCTGCTCCTTGGAAGTATTTATATATCTTTGAAGCAAACATTAAAATTCTAAGTTGTAGTGTCCAGATACCTTTCCTAAGCAAGCTCACTCAGAATTTTAAATTTGAGAAAGGAGAAGGGAGGAGAGCTGGTACCTTGTTGAGGAGTCTGTTCCTGTCATGGATAAAAGTAAGAAGATGGAGTAGCGTGGGAGACAAGGAGAAGTTCTTGACTGAATAATTCTGATTCCCTGAAGGTCCCCTGGTCCTATCCTGCAGTACCACTAGTGACTACATTCTGCTAGAGTTCTCCCTTCAGATTGCTTGGACAGTCATCTTGCTATTTCTGATTCTGTGTTGGCATCTACTTGAAAGCTTGCACATTCCAAATGAACTCAGCACCTTCCTACCTGGCAATCCCAGCTCTCATGACCTGCCCCCAGGTCCCTTCCCATAGCCCTTTGCAGACCAGTGGGACTGAGGTACTGAGTTGTCAGGCATACCCCTTTTCCTCCCACATGCCAGTAGTCTTTGTGCAGCTACCTCCAGGATACCCATGTAATCTTGTAATATCCTGTTCAAATCCTGCTGAGTATTTGTTTTATGATATATATTTTTGCTCTCCTGTGTATTATAATTGTAGTATAGTGTTATTTTTCTTTACTGGATTATAAGGATTTTGAAGGTCTACTTTTTTTTTCCCCCTGTTTTTGTAATTAGTGCCTTTCATAGGCAGGTGCTTAGTAAGTATTAAAGGAGGGAATGATGCTACTTGATACTACTTTTATCCTAGGTTGTTTACCTATTGAAGAGAAATAGGGCAACTGGGACATTAAGAAGAGTTGTAGTCAAAAGAGGTTTAAGTGGCTGATTAATATCTTTTTAAATTTGATTTGGAATCAGCTAGGATTTGTAAAAAGGCATGACAGCTGAAAATAAATAATTTTTTTTTATTGCTAGAAGGTATGTGCAGTCACGAGAGAGAGAGAGAGAGAGAGAGAAATGAGAAAGCACCTCTGAATAGGGGCACGGTCATGTAGCAATCCCGTCTCTGCTTCTTCACCCTGTCAGTATTCTGGGCATGTATGCACATGTGCCTGGAGTGGATTTTGTTTTAGAGAGCTGTTTGATATAGAACAAATGCAGTTGCTGGAAAGATAGAGAGACACCGATACAGAAGGTGAGAAATCATCCCCCAGAGGGGATGGCCATGCTGCAGTCCTTTCTCCATTCTCCTCTTGGGATTTTGGGCACCCATGCACACACACCTGGCATGAGTTTTAAAGGTCAAGGATTTGAACTGTGGTTGACAATGTGGGAGTCCAGTGTTATAACCCTTATGTCATCTGCTGGTTCCTTCAGTGTGTTTTCATACTGCCAGGACCAGGATTTGGTCTCTGGTCAGCCATGTGGAATCCAGATCCCTTAATGACTAGGCTACAGACTGGTCCAGTAGATAAATTTTGATAACTTGTCTACTTACCAGAACTGTAAACTAGTTACTTTTAATAATGGTATCATCTCAAACAAATGTGCCACCCATAATTTTAAAAAGTGTTACTGTTTAACCACCTAAGTCTCAGTTGTATAGTTATATTTAACTCATGAAAATTACCATGAAATGTTACTATATAAGGAGTTCCTTAAGAACCAGGCATTAGGTGGCATTCAAGTAATCCATGTATTACCACTGAGACCTTTGGGAAGGAGAGACCAGAAGAGTACTTAATGGGGGGGTGGGGGGGGAAGCAGGCTTGATTTGTTCTGGTTTTGTTTATTGTTTGGGGATTGATATAGTCATTGCTAAATATAACTTATAAATTCTGTGCCAGGCACAGTGACACATACACTGATCCCAGCTGCTTAGAAGACTGAAGTGGAAGAATAATGAATTCAAGGCCAGCCTGAGCAACAAAATGAGATCCTGTTGGAGAAAAGCATAAAAACAAAACCTGTTGGGTCAACAGAGAGACATATATTTTTCTTAATGTCTGTATTTAAGGAAATGGTAGTTACAAAGTCTATTTTTGGTCATCATACATTAGTATTTTGCACTAAAAATACAATCATAGCATGCTTTTAATGTACATAAATTCCACTGAGATTTACTGACCAGAAGGCCTCAAGGTAAGTCCCAGAAATGGTTCATCTGGGATCTGTGAGCCAATGGTCTGAGCTCTGTTGGGCCGGTGGTCCCTCCTGTGATCCCTCCTCTGTGTGAGTGCCCCCAGTTAGTTGTGTCGAGTAGAAGGAATTCTGAATTGGATAGGTTCAACTGACCTCCAAGCCCTTCTCTGCCTTTTAGCTCTTTTCTGCCTGTGGGTACTTGAGGCTCAGGATGCAGATGTGAGATCTGGCCACACCCGTGCTCTAGCAGTTACCCTGGATTTGCCCATCCTAGGAAGGCTTTCCATGGAGCAAATGGCACCTCACAGAACTTACTGCTACAGGGAGGTGGCTGTGTTTTATAGAGTGCCTCGAATTCCTCAGACAAAATGTGCTGTGTGCATGTTACAGTTAATCTAGATTTCATAATGCCTCTGTTGATTCAGTTCTCAAAAACAAATGGAGTGTTTACTGCTCAGTAAACATCTCTTCTTGGAGCTTGCTAGTATTTATAAAGTGGGTGATTAAAGGAAGTACAAACAATGGAAGGAGGAACAAAAGATTTGCCACTGCTGTGAGAACTAGCAGCTCACTCTCTCCATTCTTCCAGATAAACCCATGGGCTGGGAATTGTCCAGTATAATAATAAGTTAAATTGTATTTAATCCTCATTGTTGTTTATGGCTTATTGCTAGAGTTTATTCATAATGTAAATACAGAAAAATATATTGTGGATATGGGCAGATTACTTAATGGCTAACTCAGTATAGAATAAGCTTGTTTAGAAATGTGACCTTATATTTTAATAAACTGAACAATAATCTAACTTTGTGGTTAGTAAAGTTGTAGACATAGTTCTCATCTCCATGAAAGTTTATGTAAGAAATTAAGGTAAAAGTTAGGCCAGTGTGACTTCATTTAAAATGGTATCTGACGGGGGCTAGCAGGTGGTGCAATGGTTTAGGTGCTGGACTTTCACATGGCTGATGGTGGTTCAGGTCCTGGACCTGAGAGCTTGCTTTCTCACTTACCCTCTCCTCTCTCTGTTTCTCTCTTTCTCATCTCTCTCTGGTGAGCACATGTGACCTATAGCAAATTAAATATAATAATAAATAAAAATAAATAAATAATTTTAAAAAATAGTATCTGACTTAAAGCAGCTATTATTTTTTATTAGATTTCTTATTATTCTTTAATAAAACATAAGACAGTCCAAATACGGTTTGTCCTCACTCCAGCCTCCTGCCAGGGCTTCTTGCTTTCCATATTAAGGGGATTTTTCTGTGTGGTGCTTTGAACTGTTTTGAAGAAAATTAAATCTTTGCCACAGAAAATGAATTTTTATTTTACTGACTCATTAAAAGAAATGGGATAATGTTGATTTCTTTCATTTAAAAGCTTCACTTTTTTTTCTTTTCCTTCATTTCTGTCCTTTCTCAGAATGACAGTTATTTGGTTTCTTGAAATTGCCAATGAAGAGGGCTTCGAGGTTAACACCATTAAATAATGCCTCTCTTCTCTGATGCTTCCCCCAAGAATAGTGGCAGATGCTTTTAGAGTTCTGGTGTATTTGACAGAAAGCGAAATCTCAATACTGAACAACTTCCAAAAGATATTTAAAATTAATACAGTGTTTTATACTTTACTATGGAACATTTTTAGTCACTCTTGGCTAGCGGGATAGCAAAAAACTAGATAAACTGTCCTTTAAAATCTAGTATATATTTGGTAAGAATAAGAAAAGTTCATTTTAGGACCTGCTGCTTTTTCAATTTAAATTGCTTTCTTTCACGTGAAAGAGGGAGGAAGGAAATGAAGGAGGGTGGCAGAGGTACCTTGGTAGGGTTTTGCCATGTGTGATACTCCCTAAGCCTCCCAGCCAGCCAGGGTCATGGACACGCGTGGGCACACCTGGCATGTTAAGATCTACTCGAGTTGAACCTGAGCCTCTCGTGTGGCTCCAGTATTGAACAACAGTGCCCTGCTAGCTGCGCCCCTGTGGCTGAGCCGGGTTTTTTTTTTTTTTTTTTTAGTAAACCTTTAGTTTATGTATTCTCCAGCATAGCCATAAATTTCGATGTGTGTGTGGTCTCTTTCTCTCTTTCCCTTTCTCATTATCAGCTATTAATTACGTTCTGGAATGCTTTATTTATATAAATAAAGGCCATAAATTGAAATGAGGGCTCAGAATCACTTTTCTGTTGTTTACATCTTCCAGTTTTTTATTTATTTTTATTTATTTGTTTCTTAAGGTTTGTGCAATAGGGAGTGTGTACTCATTGGAGAGACAGAGACAGTGAGATGGGGAGATGGCTGTGCTGTAGTCACTTCTCCAGTCTCCTCTTGGGATTTTGGGCACGCATGCACACGTGCCTGGTGTGTTTCAGGCTGCCAGATCTGGGACTTGAACCACAGTCAGCCATGGGAGGCCAGTGCCTTAACCCCTATGCGACCTGCTGGCCCCTCCAGTTTTTTATTACCTTTTTTTCCTATCAAAATTCCTAAATGTGGAGAAATTAGAATAAACTTATGAGATGAGTGAAATGATATAAAATATACTCACAAGAAGATGATTTGGTAGCTAAATGTCATTTTATTTACCAATATTTAAAATTTTCTAGTATATACCAAAACTGTTAGGAGATTTTAAATGTAGAAACTAAGCTGGCACACATGAAACAGAACAGTAAAAGATAGTATCGAATTTCGTTGTAAATTGAATTGTAAACATTTAAGTCTTATAGGAATGGGGGTAGGGGTAGTCAGAGTTAGACGCCCTGCTAGCTCTAGTGTTTATGGTGGGCTTCTCTGCTGACTAAGGCTATGGGACAGGTAATAGGGCAGGGAGTGAGGGGTGGTGTGTGGATGGTACAGTGCAACAACTAGTCAACTTGCAGTTGAAATTGCTGTTCAAACTAGGTGCAATGTGTGAGGACAGTGGGACCACATTAAAAAATGCCCTCAAAGGCCAGACTTGATAGTTCAGACTTGATTGATGTTCTCCTGTTGAATTTTTTGAGAAGACAGGGGTCCGTGTTAGAGATTTAAGGAAACCTCTGGAGTCAGGTGGGCTGGGCCTGTCCTCCACCTTTTCTACTTAGATCCTAAGGGCTCGGTGTGTCTTCCTTTCTCTTCAGTGCTGGCACCATCCCTCCTGTTTTTCTCGTCTGATGACTTTCCCAACCCTATATTTTCTCTTTCAGCGGCCAGCTGTAAAAAGAACAAGTACTCAGGTTCTCTTCCAATAGCACTTCCTATGACTTGTTTCCTCAGCCTACCCAGTCAGAATCACATTTGTCTTACCCACTTCATAGGTTTCCACCAGGACCTTGGTGACTTCCACGTGACTGATTCTGTGATCAGTTCTCATCCGGCATGAATCTGAGCAACATCAAGCATGGCCTACCACTTCGTTCATGGAACACATTCTGTGTGGCTACAGGACTACACACTGGGCCCCTTTCCCTCCTGCCTGCCTGGCTGGTCCTTGTCCTTGGCTGGCTCCCCTTCTGCTTGACTTATTAACCTTTACTCAGTCCTGGGACCGCATCTCTCCAGCTTCATTCTCTTCCCAAATCATGCCATTCAGTTCATCATCTGACATCCCATTGATCACTCCTAAAGGTCTGCTGCCAACTTAGTCCTTGCTCAAGAGCAATAGGCTAATATACCTACCAGTGAACCTCTCCATTCGGGTGTCTTATGGGCATTTCAAAACATGTCTAAAATGTAACCCCTGCTTCTTTCCCCAAACCTGCCCCTTCTTGATTCTTCCCACTTACAGTGAATGGCACTTTTCTCCCAGCTAAAATCTAGACATTGACTTTGATTCTTTCCTTTCACTTGGTCAAAATCCCAACTGTCAACAGTTCTTTTCAGCTGTAACTCCAGAATGTATTCCAGATCTGACCATTTCTTCCCTCCTTCACCATGACCTCTGTAACCTAAACCTCTACGATGACCTCTGTAGCCGAAACCTCCACCATGCCTCCATGGTGCTGCTGCGATACCCTTCAGTATCTCTGTTTCCTGCTCTTGTTCTCTGCACAGCAACCAGAGTGACCTTTGGATAATGTAAATCTGACCATAGCTCTGCTCTGCCAAAGAGACAGTAAGAGAAACACTTTAGCACTGAGGGAAGGTGGTGGTATTGGGCTTGCTGAGAGTCAGGAGGGAATTTTCCATAGGCTGCCTTCCTGGCCTTTTCAGCCTTATGCTCAGACATGAAACATTAACAGCCTGATAGACGTGACTTCATCATATAATTAGCATACAAATAAAGTGATCCACAAAAGGGAAGGTTGTATTTTGATGAGGGGCATCAGGCAGGACATCAGAGAGACGATAATGCTTTTGTGGGCTGTGAGGGATGAGTAGATTTTGTATAGGGAACAGATTGGAGACCTCGGTGGTAGAGATTTTGGAGCAGTAGTAGCCTGACGAGTAGGAGGGAAAGAGATAGGGAAGATAGGTAAGGGCTATTTTGAAAATTTTAGATCCTAGATTGAGTTTAGAGTTCGACTAAGGAAGCATTACTCAATCTGGAGAGCCTTACATCAAAACTGATTTCTCAGTGGTCGGTTCTTACAAAGCTCAGGCTCATGCTTTCTCTTTTTCCTCATCTACCTGTTAGAAGTATGGGTGCAGTCACTTGGTTCTCCAGTTAAATCTGGGGAAAGAGGCCCCCTGGTAGGAAACCTGAACCCCATTCCTGTTCTATTAGGAAGACATCCATCTAAGAAGGTGGTCAGTGCTCTGGATTATGAGGAAAAGGAAAGACGTTTTCATTACTGGAGGAGCTCACCCTCAAAGTGTTCTTTTCTTTAAGGAACGAGGCGAGGGGTGCCATGTGATATTTTAAGTGCTCTTTTTAATTCTCCTTATAGGATTAATCACAATGAAAGATTGGAGTTCCTGGGTGATGCTGTGGTTGAATTTCTGACCAGGTAAGTAGACGTTTTTATAATTCCCCCAAATTATTGATACATTTTATGGGTAGCATACTTACTACGTTATCTTCTGTGTATATAGCCATAGAAGGCATTGAGACCCCATGTATATTTTGTCTGTTCTATAGTGTTTAAAAGGCACCTGTCTGTGGCTCTTGCCCTGACACGTGTACTCGCTGATGCTGTAATGAGCGAGGTTACAATATGAGAGGCTGGTGTCCCGTCCTGTAGAGTGTGTGTTAGAGTTGCCTACAGCCAGAGGTCAGCTTGTCTTGGTCTAGATGCTGCAGAGCTTATACTCAATTAGTAAAGAAAGGGATGATATTTTAAATGTCATCTCATCTTCTAGGATTTGTCTTTGATCCTTTCTTACTCTTTCTGATCTCAAGAGAAGTACTTACAAGTAATTTTAATGACTAGATTTTGGAGTGTGTGTGTGTATGTGTGTGTTTTATTCCCAGAAGTAGTTTAGGATCTTTAGTCTGGAGGTAGGGGTGTGCAAGTGCCTTTTGTTTTTCCATATTCAGTCATTTCTCTTTTTTTAAAGAATAATTATTTATTTAATTTTATTTATCATTATTATTATTCAATTTGCTATAGGGTATGTGCACTCAGCAGAGAGAGACGGGAAGTGAGAAAGCAAACCACCAGGTCTAGGACTTGAACCACAATAAGTCATGTGAGAGTCTAACACCTTCACCACCACATTACCTGCTGGCCCCTGTAATTGCTCTTTTATAGTGAGACAGCACATGCTCTTCTTGAGCTCTTTTTATTGTCTTCAGATAATTTCTTTTCGTGGAAGGACACAATGAGGAGAAGGGGCTACTCTCTAAGCCTCGAAGAGTCAATGTGTTTAGCTGCCCTGGTCAGCAGTGGATCTTACAGAATGGTGTGCGATGTAGAGAGATCACCTGCTCTCGCGGTTCCCACTGGTTTTCCTTATGGCCTTCTGCCTAGTTTCTGCACTTCTCTGATCAGCCGATTAGATTCATCCCTAGTCAGAGCCAGCTACTAGTGCCACTCTGAGTTCTGTTCCTGACTCTAGCTATGCTTGCGAAGAATATGCCACCACTGTGCCTCTCCTCAGAGCGTCCCCAGATTGTCTTCAGGGCCCTCCACAACCCAGCTCAAGGAAAAGCTTTTGTTTCCAGTCACAGTTTCAAAGATGTGTTTTCTCTTATTAATGTGTGACTGTTCAGGTTTTTGAGGTCCTCAGATTTCAGAGAAATCTTTTAGCAGAAATATGTTTGGAAATATGAGTGAATGGTCTTGTTTGAGGTTTACTACATTCAGATGAACTGTACCCTCATTTGACTTTCAAAGACTTAATCAAACCTTGTCGTTCACTTCAGCTCATATCTATTGTTTGGCTCTTGTGTGCCAGCCTTATTTCAGAGACTCAGAGCCACAGACAGAATGTTGGAATGCTTCTTTATGTATGTGCTTCTTTCTTTGCAGTGTCCATTTGTACTATTTGTTTCCTAGTCTGGAAGAAGGAGGATTAGCAACCTACCGGACTGCCATTGTTCAGAATCAGCACCTTGCCATGCTAGCAAAGGTATATCGAATATCTGAAGCATTTGTAGTTAAGTCTGACATTTTATTCCTCAGCTCTTGCATAATTTTGCATGTGAATAAGTAATTCTAAAGAGTATAGTAAGGGTGTGATATTTTATAGACCAGAACGTATTTTTTGTTTGGGTTTTAAGGATTCAGCCTTATTAGTTCTGTTACCTTTGTGAGTTTCACCAGCAGCTAATGAACTCCACAATGAGGTAACTTGAAAACAAATGAGAAAAAATTTGACAGATGTACATAAACATAGTTAAATGTTTGGGGAAAAGGAACATGGGAACAAAGCAAAAGAAATTAAGTATTTTGTATTTTCCCTTCATGCGATATTTCTGTATTACATTTGTTTTTAATTTGTGTTAACAAGTAGAATTTTAGCTTTGAACAAAATATAACAGACCATTTACATCCGTAGGGGTACTTTATAGGTCTTTGAGAATCCCCATAATCATACATCCCATTAATTAAGATTTAGGATTTAGACTACCAGCTGGCCTCACTGACTTAGCTGAGTGACTGACAGAATCTTTTCTTATTCAGGTTTGTTCTAGGCATTTTACTTACGTGATCTGATTTGATGTTTCCATCTCTGTGCAGTGTCTTTTCATGGTAAATCCTGACAGATAAGATCCTGAGCATGTGTGTTAACCTCTCAGGGTTCCTTGCCACTATGTACTCTTATGAACATAGTGACAATAGACAAATTGTTCTCTTCTCCAAATCTCTACCTCCTCATCTTAAAATGGAAATGGCATAGCACCTACCACATGGGCTAGTTGTGAGAATAAAATAAGATTATCAATATTTTTTTTTTTTTTTTGAGAGGTTTTTGCTATAGGGCACATGCACTCACCAGAAAGACAAAGAGACAGAAAGTGAGAAATCACCCCCCAGGGAGCATGGGCATGCCGCAGTCCCTTCTCCTCCATTCTCCTCTCGGGATCTTGGGCACACACTTATACCCGCCTGGCTTGAGTTTAAGTCACCAGGCCCGGGACTCGAACCACGGTCAACTACATGAGAGTCCAGCGACATAGCCGTTATGCTAACTGCTGGTCCCATAAGATTATCATTTTTAATGATTCTGTTCATAAAGTGCTTGGCACTGTAGTTCATAGTAATCACACAAACATTTGTAGGAACTAGTTATTTTTATTGGTGCTGTTCTTATAAGAAAGTTAGACCTTTGGGTTTATTAAATAGCATCAGTAGATAGAAGTGTACCTCTTAAATCCCCAGACACAGACACTGAGGATCCACTGGAAACGCTTTTGTGAGTTGTTCTTGATTTTTCTCCCCTTCAGAAATTTCTGTTTTTCTTTTCCCCCTTGATTGTGGTATACAAGTTGGAATTTTAAAATTGACATATAGTAGCTGTACATATTTATTGGGTACAATATGATTTTCCATTACATGAATACAATGTATAATAATCAAAACAGTAATAAGCATACCCACCATCTCAAACATTTATCATTACTTTTATATTATAAACATTTGAAATCCTCTCTTCTTCTAGGTATTTTGAAATATACAATGAATTGTCACCATCTGTAGTTGCTGTACTGTGCTATAGTACTCTAGAACTCATTTCACTTATCTACTTGACATTTGTATCTGTTAACCAAATTCTCCTCATCTTCCCTTTCCTGCTCTCTTTCCCAGCTTCTGATATCTACTGTTCCAGTCTCCACTTATGTGTAATTAAATTTTTTAATTTTCATTAACTGCAATATCTGTCTTTCAGTATCTGGTATATTTCACTTATTATTTTCTCCACATTTGTCCAAGTTTCTCAGTGATGAGATTCATCCTTTTCTATGGCTAAATAATATTTTGTTGTGTATATATCTCAGCAATTTCTTTAAACATTCATCTGTTGAGTCCCTATTTTGGCTTTTGTGAATAGTGGTGGAATAGACATTGATATGCAGATACCTCTTTGACATATGATTTCCTTTCTTCTGGATATATAATATATATTAGTAGTGGGATTATTGGCTCAGAAGGTAGTTTTATTGAGTTATCAGAAAAGTCGTGACTCATTTTTACATAGGAAAAACACAGGAAAATATGTTATGACTTTTCCAACAACCCAATATTTTTAGTTTTGTGAGGAACCACCATGCTTTCTTACATAATGTTTCTACTCATTTACATTCCCACAAACATGCGCAAGACTTCCCCTTTCTCTGAATCCTCACTGGTATTTGTTGTATTTTTGTTTTGATTATTATTTTTTTTTTTGAATAATAGCAATTCTTACTGGGCTGACATGGTACCTTATGGTTTTGACTTGCATTTCCCTGATGATTGGTGATATTGAGCATTTTTCATGTACTTGTTAGCCATTTGTATGTCTTCTTTTACAAATTGTTCAGATAGATTGCCCATTTAAAAAATAGAATTATTTCTCTTTTTTGTTGATGAGTTATTTGAGTTCCTTATATAATACTTCTGGTTATTAACTCCTTGTCAGATATATAGCTTGCAAAATTTTTTTCCTGTTCTGTAGGTTTTCTCTTCACTCTGTTGATTGTTTCTTTTGCTGCACAGAAGCATTTCAGTTTAATGTAATCCTATTTGTCTGTTTTTGCTTTTGTTGTCTATGTTTTTGAGGAATTATTTTTAAAAATTTTGCCTAGCCTGATTTTCTCAAAAAGTTTTATTTTCCTCTAGTAATTTTATAGTTTTGGGTTTCATGTTTAAGTCTTTAATCTATTTTGAGTTAAATCCCTTCTCCTCCATTCTCCTCTCGGGATATTGGGCACGCACGCACACGCGCCCGGCGTGAGTTGTAAGCCACCAGGTCCGAGACGCGAACCGCGGTCGACTACGTGGGAGTCCAGCGACATTTTCCTATGGTGATGGTGAGAGTAGGAGTCTAGTGTTTTTCCTCTGCATAGGAATATCCAATTTTCACATTTATTGATGAGATGTTTTTTCCCAGTGAATGTTCTCAGAATCTTTGTCAAAAATAAGTTGGCTCTAAGTGAATTTATTTACGGGTTCTCTCTTCTGTTTTATTGTTCATATGTCTATTTTTATGCCAATACCATGATGTTTTGTTTTCCTCTAGTTTGGTAGTATATTTTGAAGTCAGTTAGTGTGATTCCTTTAGCATTGTTCTTTTTGCACAGGTTTGCTTGGTGGGGATCTTTTGTGATTCTTTATGAATTTTATGATTTTTTTTTCTATTTCTGTGAAGAATGTTAATTTTACTTAGATAGGGATTGTGTTGATGCTGTAGGTTGCTTAAATATATACACTTTCACAGTGTTACTTCTTCTAATCCATGAATGTGGGAATGTCTTCCCATTTTCCTGTGTCTTATTTGATATCTTTCAGCCAATGTTTTATAGGTTTTATTGTAGAGATCTTTTGCCTCTTTGGTTGAATTTATTATTATTATTATCATTATTTAATTTGTTATAGGGCAAGTGCACTCACCAGGGAGAGAGAGAGACTGAGAGACTGAGAAAGCAAGCCCCAGGTCCTTGACTAAAATCACAGTCAGTCATGTGAGAATATAGTATCCCAACCACTATGCCATATGTGGGCCCCATCTCATTTTTTTTTTAATAACCATCTAAAGATTTTCACACTTCTGGGACAAACCCCATGATTTTTCTCTTTCTTTTTTCTTAGTTTCTTTATTCAACTTATTTCTTAGTAACTTTTTAAACATTTCCACCTTCTTGGAATGAGTCCTTTGTCCCTACTGACATCCCCGTTTTCTTATTAATTAACCTGATGTTTTCATTAGTGGATGTAAGACTCGTAAAAATAAACCGAGACAACAAATTCGAAAGGCTTCCTGAATTGTCTTTCAGTTTTGCAAAAGTATGGTTATATTAAAGCATTCCTTTTTATCATAACATATACTGTAATGTGACTTGGTAATGAGTATAGTCACTAGATCAATACCCTAGTTATAGAACCAGTCCCACATGGCTTGCATTTGAAACATATTAGCTGCTTCATCTGTAGAATTCCACTTGGCATTTAAGGTAGAGCTAGACAGTCTCCCTTCTCAGAATAAACAGATCTTACAGCACCTTTTACCCAGTTCACCACACTGGCTGTTCCCTTAGGAATAACCTATGTGTGTAGATCATGTTCCACCATCTGTGATTCTTCATAGTAGCTGTAGGTCCTGAATTAACCCAGACATCCTTTTTCTCATTGCGGTATTTGAAACCAAAGATACTGTTCCTAAATTAGTTGCTTTCAGAATACATTATAGTGAATGCTTCTTAGGAAGCCTACAGAACAAATCTACAAAATAAAGCAATTCCTTCCAGTTTCAGTAGTACTTTGGTTTTGCTCTTCCTCCACATTGCTTACCTTCTTGGTAACCATAGATCTTATAGGCACTTTATGTTGTCCCATATACTTTTTTTCTTGAAAAACAACTTTGAGACTAGGGGCCAAGGATCAGGCCAGCTAATGCCTAAGACTAGTCTAGCATCAAGGTCAGACTCCACACTCTCTTAATTTCATTTTACTTATTACAGATAATAATAACTAAGAGATTGGGTGTTTTGCTTTTTTCCTATTAGGTTGTATTCCCTTATATTTCCACTGAACTCCCTGGGTGTTGGATCCATCTCTCAAGTCCATTGGTCACTTTTACCTTCCGTCACTGAGTGCAACACAGCTGCTGCTCCATACCACAGATGACCACATGGCCATGGCCACCCAGCAATCAAAAGTTTCTAATCATTCCCTGCTTACACCTTTTCTTTTCTTTCTTTTCTTTTCTTCTTTTCTGGAGAGGTTTTTGCTATAGTGCGCATGCGCTCATCAGAAAGACAGAGAGAGACAGAGAGACAGAAAGCGAGAAATCACCCCCCAGGGGGGATGACCACACCGCAATCCCTTCTCCTCTCAGGATCTTGGGCACGCACGCACACAAGCTTGGCGTGAGTTTAAGCCACCGGGTCCAGGACTTGAACCGTGGTTGACTACGTGGGAGTCCAGCAACAGAGCCATTACGCTAACTGTTGGTCCTACCTTTTCTTTTCTTTCTTTCTTTTTTTTTTTTGAGAGGTGTTTTCTATAGGGCGCGTACGCTCGCCAGAAAGAGAGAGACAGAGAGATAGAAAGCGAGAAATCACCCCCAACCAAGGGGGATGGCCACACCGCAATCCCTTCTCCTCTGTTCTCCTCTTGGGATCTTGGGCACGCATGCACACGCACCCGGTGTGAGTTTAAGCCACCAGGTCCAGGACTCGAACCACGGTCAGCTACATGGGAGTTCAGCGACATAGCCATTACGCTAACTGCTGGTCCCACACCTTTTCTTTTCTCAAACCATATATTTTAGTGAGCTAGGACCATTCTAATAAATCCCACCACTGCCACCAAATGAATGGGAAAAAGAAACTTTTTGTTGTTGTAACGGAAGACTTCTGTTACTGAATGTATGGATGGTTATCACCAACCAAGCAAGAGGTAAGTTCTGCAGTGGACACAGCTGGGTAGCCTCCAATTCAATTCAGTTCTGACAACATCCACCTCAGGGGGGGTTAAGATCAGACCTCACAGGTTGAGGGCTCAGTCTCCAAGACACCTACCTTCCCTGTACTTATCCCCTTCAAATGCCAATTGCAAGCTTCAGGTTGCTTTACTGATATTTCTGAAAAACTGACTATAAATTGGAATTCCCACAACTCTCTCCTGGTTTGGGTTAAAGTTTCTAGAGCAGCTCACAGATTCCAGATGAAACTTACATTCATTAGTTTATTATAAATGCTATTACACATGAAGAGATGGGTACGGCAAGGCATGTGAGAAGAGGTATAGAGTGTCAGTGTCCTCTCTGAGCACTCCATCCTCTCGGAACCACCAGGTCTTCAGCTACCTGGAGACTCTAAAAATTGATAGAAAAGACTCAATAAATTCCATCCATGTTTTATGATTGGTTTTCTCCATCTTCCCTCCCAGAATGTTTATTTTGCTGATGAGAGAGAAATGGAGAGAGAGGAATGACTGTTTTTTTGTTTTGTTCTTGTTTTTCTTATGAGAGGTTTTTGCTATAGGGCGCGTGCACTCGCCAGAGAGACAGAGAGATAGAAAGCGAGAAATCAGCCTCCAGGGGGGATGGCCACTCTGCGATCTCTTCTCTTCCATTCTCCTCTCGGGATCTTGGACACGCATGCACTCGCACCTGGTGTGAGTTTAAGCCACCGAGTCCGGGACTCAAACTGCAGTCAGCTACTTGGGAGTTCAGTGACATAACCATTACACTAACTGCTGGTCCCTGTTTTTTAATTTGATAATGCCAAGGCATTAATTATATTTAAAATACAGTTAATTTAACCCATAGTTTTTGTGGTAGCAAGAATGAATTGTTTTATGTAATACTAATATCATCATTGTTACAGTGATAGACTTTGAACTAGTTTTAGTGCATTTGAGAATATAAACGGCAATGCCTTAATGAAAAACTACATACAGCAAGGTAAGCTTACTTGATTTTAGCAGCTTACAATGAATCAATTTCAACCGAGTAAAACTGTTTTAGTGTTTGTTTGATTTAATCATCAAAACTGCTTCCTGGGAACCAGCAGTTAGCGTAATGGCTATGTCACTGGACTCCCGCGTAGTCGACCGTGGTTCGTGTCCCAGACCCGGTGGCTTAAAACCCACGCCGGGCACGTGTGCGTGCGTGCCCAAGATTCCAAGAGGAGAATGGAGGAGAAGGGATTGCGGCATGGCCATCCCCTCTGGGGGGTGATTTCGCACTTTCTGTCTCTCTGTCTCTCTCTGTCTGTCTGGCGAGTGCACGCGCCCTATAGTGAAAAACCTCTCAAAAAAAAAAAAAAAAACAAAAAACTGCTTCTTGATAGTTCATATAAATGTCATTAGAAATACATCTAATAAGGAGATTGTCACTCCCTTCCCCATTGTTTCCTTTTTAGTTTAGAGTATTAGTGGAATTACATAATTATTTTTCAGATACCTATAGAAAGGATATTCATGAAGTATGGGACATTGTTGTAACATGGAAACCAAAGCCGTTACATAACACATTGGGTGTTATCAAAAGCAATCATCAGTAACAGCGGTGGCTAGCTTTTCTTTTCAGAGATTTCTGTGTGATCTTTCTCTGTGAGGCCCAAATCTTGACATTCCCATAGTGCTGGAACCCACTGGTTACACTTTTGGTGATCCTTATCTTTCTTCTGTGTGGATCTTACCATTGAGAGAGGGAAATTGAGGGAGAATTGCTGACTCCTTTGAGAATCTAATGAAAGCTATTAAAACTTCCAACAAATAAACATTTTAACATTTACACAGTAGAATACCATTCTCACCTTCTTAAAAGTTCCATTAATACCTATATGAAAATATAAGTGTAGGGGCTCGGGAGAAGCTGGAAAATTCACAACACTCTAGATTAGTTGGTTATACAAAAATATAGAGCTTCCTACATACTTTCAAGCAGGGCTCCAGAGATAGCAAACAGTTGGATTTTCCCAGTGAAGCTATGAAGGAGATGAAATTTACATATTCTAGTATAAACTCTTGCACTTTGGGATCAATTTTTAAGAAAAGGCTCTCTACTGCTGAATTTGTAGTAGTTGAAGCTCTCATATTTTTAGTGTATTTTATACTCATGGATTTCTAATAATACACAATACTCATCACAAACATGTATTATTTTTATCACCTTTGCTTTTTTCCAATATAAATGAATGTGAATGTTTAACATACACATGAAAACACATAGAATCCTAGTGTCTTTTATCTGAGAATTAATGAGACTCACATTGTCCTAGGTTGTTCTTTGACTTATGACATGTTCCATATTATATAGTATGTTATTGCTAAGTATTTATGGAATTGAATTACATGGTAATGGTAATAGATTTATTGTGTATTTATGTACTTTTTGTATCATTCTCCTCTTATAAAAAGAATTATGAATTCTGTTTTATTCACTCTTAGGAGTTTTATAAAAAAAGTTCATATTATGTTTAGTTCTAAAAGGACTGAAATTGATTTGTATATTATAATACAATAGGATAAGAAATAAATAGGTATAGAAATTACAGTATTGAGGAAATACAGGTGAATTAGTAAATGAAACCATGCACTGATGTATTTATTCATAAGTCTTATGGGCCACAAATTTGGTTCTAAACATTTTTGAGGCCAAATCAAAAAAGAAATGCAATTCACTACAAAATATACCTAGAACCCTTAAGGTAAATCCAGTTCATTGTTCAGTAGGTCTTAGTCTACAGAGATATGAGTGTGGAAGGCTCCTAAAAGGAGTGTAAGTACAAGAATATAGGACCTCCCAAATTCTTACCAAGTTAAAAACAAAAAAAGATTTAGAGGTATATGTCAGTTTGAAGTCTTCTGAGGGTTCCCATTTACTCTATCACGTGGAATTCTGTTTTGCCTCGTTCAGATATCATGAGTACTGTAACAGTGGAATCAGAGAGAAAACTGACTTTCAGAATTTTAGGCTAGGTTTGTGTCTTTCTTCCTTGACATTTTGCATGAACCCAGGGGTCCACAGTGTTACAGCAGTCTTATTCTAGCCTGGGCTAGCACCAGTTCTGAACCTGGAATTGCAGAGCTCAGATCTGGTTATTTCTGAACCCTATTTGGACTATTGGACTTTTTAGATCTCTGAAAAACAAATGAGTTAGAACTAAACCATGTATGTATAGGACTCTTAATGAATGATAGATTAAGGTCTATTAGTATACTAATGTATGTCTATGGATTAGTAACTATCTCTGTCTCTCCCCCAGGAAATGGTAAGTTAATTATAGGTAGGATTTTAGCAGACTCTTTCTTATTTTTGTCATTTTGAATTTTGTAGAAACTTGAACTGGATCGATTTATGCTATACGCTCATGGGCCTGACCTTTGTAGAGAATCGGATCTTCGACATGCAATGGCTAATTGTTTTGAAGCATTAATAGGTAATATCTCTCTCTTATTTTTATTCTAGTTTTAAAAACACTTTTTTTTTTTTCTATGAGCAAGAGAGAAGGAAATAGGACCTCAATGCCTCCATCCATCCCCTAGCCCCAGACAGCCCTGGATCATGGGCAGCTGTGTGCCTAGCCTACTCAAGGAGGTTTCTGGATGTAAACCAGTAACCTTCCTATGTGGGTCAGCCTCACAGAAAATCGTGTCTTACTACTGTGCCACCCTTCATTTTCAGCCCTTAATTTCTTTTTGTAGCTTACTTTTGTGTATGTCTGAAGAGCACATAAAATTCAGTGTGAAAACCTGGGCCAGAATTACTTGTTCCCGAAGCATGTGAGGTTCCTGGTACAACACCCACCACCTATTGTAGTTATTTTAGTTACTGTAGAGCAGTCATGCTTTTGGGTTTTTGCATTTATGCTTGAGTTATGCTTGAGTTGGTGTCTGATGTCGTGTAGATGATTAATAAGTTTTTGCTGCATTGAAGTGAATTAATATGGAAACGGATTACTTTGCAGATTTTGGTTTAGGAGCACATGCGTAAACAAACACAAACTTGGTTTCTGGAGAGGCCTCAGTATTGTTTTTGACCACATTTGAAAATAGTCACAAAATTTTCTGCTGTAAACATCTTGAAAACACTGCATTTTTTAAAATTCCAGAGCTTGAGTCTATATACAAACTATTATGTTTTCACTTGAAACAAGGTGGATGGAGACACTTCACTTTTCACGTAGGCACTTGCTTGGGTTCTTTTTGACTATAACCAGAATACAATCAGCTGTTGGTATAGGAAAGTTGTGAAGAGTTAATTAACTGGTGATTGCAAGTATGCTTTACAATGAAATGTTACAATTGATTGACAATCTCTTGATTTTTTTTTTTTTTTTAGGTAAACGATTAAGTACCTTTTACTTTTCAAAGGCCTTTGTGCTTTCTTATCATTTTTGCCCTCTTCCTTTGAAAATGAATATAAAAGCTTTCCATTATAGTTTCCTACTGATGATAGTAGCAGGAGAATGTTAATAATTATCTACCATCTTTGCACAGCTGATATCTATTTAAAAAAACACACAAATATATCTCTATTCTAAGAACTTGCCACATGGAATTACTGTGGTCTGACACACAGTATTTTTGACAGTTAGTGTTATCTTTGGCTCGAGAACCAGGCAGACATTTAGTTCCCTGTTTGTTGTTTATCAGATCTCTGTCTTTAGCATGTTATCTAATTTCTTTGATTCTCTCTTTTTTTTTTTTTTTCCTTGAGAGGTTTTTGCTATAGGGCGTGTGTGCTCGCCGGAAAGTCAGAGAGAGACAGAGAGATAGAAAGCGAGAAATCACCCGCCAGGGGGGATGGCCACACCGCAATCCCTTCTCCTCCATTCTTCTCACGGGATCTTGGGCACGCACGCACACGTGCCCGGCATGAGTTTAAGCCACTGGGTCTGGGACTCGAACTGTGGTCAGCTACATGGGAGTTCAGCGACATAGCCATTACGCTAACTGCTGGTCCCAATTTCTTTGATTCTCAGCTTCCCAATCTGCAAGTTGCAGATATCAATAGAATCACTTACCTAGCAGGCTTGTTAGGTATCCAATCCTGGCAGCATATAATCTAGAACTAAGTTCCACCTCCTTAGTCCTCTCCCAAATCACCTAATATGAATCTAAGTCCTGTAAGTCTTTCTGATGCCTTTGTACTAGGGCTTCCCATGGTAGGTGAAGTTAAGAATATGGAAATGCTGGCCTGGCTCCATACCCCAGTGGTTAATGCACAATGCATTGGGAGCTGGATTCCACAAGGCCAGATGTGGTGGTTCAAGTCCCAGACCCCAGCATCTTGAAAAACACTCTAGGCTTGTGTGAGTGCATACCCAAAATCATGATGGAATGGAAAAAAAAGGATTATGGCATGATCACACCCCATTGAAGAGTACTTTCTCTCCCTCTCTCTCTTTCTCTCCTTCTTTCTTCTTGTTCCTCTCTCTGGTGAGTACATGTACCCTCTAGGAGTTAAAAAAAAAATGTGGAAATGCTTTGTATGGTTCCCAGGGCATAGGAGGCCCCCCAAACCCTAATTATTACCACTACTATTACTACAACAACAGTCAATAAATAATAAATGTATTTAGTTATCAAAGCCTTGGTGACTTAGTGCCTTAACATTTTACATGGAAAACTAGCCTATCTGAAGACAGGTATAAACATCTTATTTCAAGAAAATATGACTGTTGTACTCTGGACTTATTTAATATCCAATTTAAGTGGTTACCATAGTACTTACTGGTTATAGTTTGTGCTAAATGTGTGCATGGTGATTAATCATTCCAAATTAGAGGCACAGGCTACTCTGATTTTTGTTTGCAAAAAAATTCATTTGTCTAAACTCAGGATTTTTCTATATGTTTTTTTTCCCTTAGATACTTACATATATTTGATCTGAAACATAAGCTATAAATACAGAATGTAAAATAGCACATTCTTTAGTGAAGTCAAGTATTTGTGTATTGTTTCCTTAGTAAGGTTTGTACCTACACTCTTCATAATAGTTCCTATTTGGTCTCTTTTACTTACAGGATTAGATTTAGATTTTTAGTAAATAGAATTTTAAAAAAAGTTTTCTTAATTTAAAATAGGGAATGTGTTTTCATCAGAGAGAAACAGAGGGAAGGGCTGGGGGCAGAAAAAAGCACCGACCTAGGGAGTCTCACTGCCATTCTTCATTCTTCTCTTGGGACTTGCCAGGAGTGATAAAACACCCTCCAGGGAGGATGGTCATGCTTTCTCCTTCATCTTCCTTTTGTGATTTTGGGCATGTCCATGCCCCTGGCATGTTTTTCAAGCTGCCAGGTCTGGGACTCGAACCTTGCAGTCCGTCATGTAAGATCTAGCTGTCTTAACCACTAATACCACTGGATGGCCTATAAATTGAACTTTGTACTTGTCTAATTTATAGTACAAAACATAGCTAAAAGAAGGACAGTGTTACCTTTAAAATACTGTAATTGCTTCTGAACTTGTCATTTTTTTCTGTGAATGGTTTTGGCTTGCTTTTTTGCTTTTTATAGAGATATGTAATTTTCTCTGCATATTAATGCAGCCTTCCTTTTGGCATTCACTTCCTTTTATCTAGGAGCTGTTTACTTGGAGGGAAGCCTGGAGGAAGCCAAGCAGCTATTTGGACGCTTACTCTTTAATGATCCGGTATTTATCTGACTCATTTGATTTTTCTCAGTTATGTATCATTATGGGAGACTTGATTTCAATTGGTTTTTGTATTTTGGAGAGACTGTAGGAGAGAGGAAATACCCAAATCTACTAGAGATGATATATTTTAAGTACATTAAAATAGCATATTCAATTCTTAAAAATGGGAGGGTTCTGTGGGCATCTGTAAAGTTATCTTTCATCTGAACTCTCTGTTTCGTTATGGTCACTTGTCAACTAAGAATGGAGACATAATAGGACTTTGCTTCATTTCAAAGTATCCTCAAGTTAATTATCGTTTTATGTTTTATAGTCATTGATCCCTACCCCATGCAGGCTTAGTGGAAGCTACTGTTTCTTTGATTTTTTGTTTATGATTTGTTTTTATGTAAATTATGTAGACCAGATAAATGTGCAGTTATTTTAGAAAGTCAGTTCATAGGAATTTTCTGGTAGGACTATGAATAAAGAGTGTGGAAGTACTTTTTGTTTAAAAAGGCAAATTATAGTTTAAGGAAAAAATGATAGATTCTAAAATAGTTTCTATTATTACTAAAGTATTAAGCTATTACTATTGCCAGAGATACCTTTTTAATCTTGCAAGTAATAGAACATGCTGGATGCTTTTTGTACCCAAACAAGTCAATTTAACATTTAAAGGGAGAGGCAACTCTGTATTCCAAATTGAAATGTCATCATAATTGAATGAAATAGCCCTCATAAAGCCATAAAGAACACAGGAAGTCAGTGTTTTAAGCCTTTGTGAAACCTTCAGCTTTAAGTGGCTGTCAGATGTTATTACCATATTACTTTGGGTAGTTTTTAAAAAAGAGAATCAATAGTTTTGAAAAATGTGACCTGGACTATGTTCGTATCTGTGAATTTGATTTTTTTTTACTTGTTTTTCAAGAGCTATGTGATGATTGGTGTGTGTGTGTGAATTTCCTTCTGATGGGAACGTTAATCTACAAATGTCCCATGTTCCCCATTCTGTCCTACACATACAAGCAGGTGTGCATCTTGATCTGTATCTGTAGCACATGGCTGTATTTTAAGACACTTTTTCACATCTTAAAATGCCTTTGTTCTGGCCTTTTTCTTTCATTGGAAATTCTGGCAACCTCTTTCCTATTTCCTCCTTCTACTTTCACGTGATGCTGTGTCCCCTTCTTAGCCCTTACATTTCTTTCCCCCAACTCCCACCTGTCCCTTCCCCCTTCTCTCATCTCACCAGTACCCGTCATCCAACCTGTGCTTCTGTTTTCCTGAATTACATCTTGCGTTCTTAATTGCCTCAGTTTGTATTTAGATTCTTTTTTCTCTTTAAACTGCTTCTCTCCCATTTGTCTACTTAGCAGGCTTATCTTCTATTTCCAGTACCCAGTGCAGTGCTGGCACGTGTAGTATTCAGTAAATATTTGTGAAAAGAATGTAATGAATAAACAACTTAAAAAACAGAGCCTGAACCTTATTTTACAAATAGGACAACTGAGATTCAAAATGTGTTTTTGTGTGCCTTTTATGAACCTGAACAGGGCTTAATAATGCATGGGCTTCCCGCTTGGGCATTTTCAAGTATGCTGACTTGGAAGTTCCAACTCGTTTGACACCTTCATATTGGTTTTCATCTGTTAGTTGTAGTATGTGAGGGTCAATTAGTGAACCATTGCACTCCCTTTTGCGTGATGGTATGTATTATGGAAGCCTAGTTAGTCAAAGACACCAAAGACTAACTGTAGGCCCGCAAGATGAGGGTGGCTGATGGTGTGTTGGGGGTGGGAGGCTCAGAAATCAAGGGAGAGGTAGGAAGCATCCTTTGTGAGTTCTGGGCTGCTGCTGAATGATTCTGAGGAGGCTACTGGGTGGCTTGCCTTGTCAGAGGCTGGATTAGGAGAAGCACGGGATTGGTCTGGGATTGGGTGCCGTTATGAGGCAAGGACAGTTTAGCAATCCAGTGTCCCCAGCCATTGGTATTTAGTGATAAGACACAGCAGCAGATCAAGGGCAGTCGTGGCAGGAAACAGGAGACACTCAGGGGCCCTGTGGCCTTGACGACTGCTGCAAGACCTTACAGAAACGTCGTTCCCTGTTCGTTCTGCTGCTGCCTTCGTCTGCTGTCCTCTCAGCCTGTGAACTGCTGGGCTGGTTTGTCTTTTCACCCGCAACTGATTGTTACTCTTTTGGCCCCAGACTGTTCTGCTGATCCCACGGTGTACCCTTTGTGTAGCCCTTCATGGCTTACCCAGAGCATTTCGATTCTGCACTTCCTTTTGGCTGTCCCAGTGGCCCTCTTAGAACAGGAAGGTGTCTGTGTATGATTTTTCCTGTTCTGCCTCCACCCACCTCTTCCCAGCATCTCGACCTAGACCTTTTTCTGGAACTTCAGAAACTGGGAAGAGCATCTTCTCGAATTGTATCTGGGCATCTTCATATGAGCGTTCCCCAGACACCGTATTTCAACATCCTTAGTATTTAACCTATCACCTTTACCTTGCAAACAGGTTTCTCCTTTATTTTTTATTTTCATCTTCTGAATCAGAACTCTTAGGATCCTTTTTTGTCCCTAAACTTTTCTTCTCCTATCTGTTCAATTGCAAAATCCTATCCCTCCCGACCCTAATGTCTCTCAAATTAGTTCACCCTAGGCCATCCGACTTCTTTCATTTCTGCCCTCCCCGTCTCTCCCCTGAGCTATTTATCGGGCTGTCATTCCACATTGCTCCAGTCCATCATTCATACCTTCAATGTTGTCTTTTTCATTTTTTTTTTTTAATGCACAGATTTGGTGGTGGCCTTTCCTGCTTAAAATCTTTGGTTACTGCTTACCAAAATCTATACTACACAACATAGTGTGCAATAGTTTTTCATGATCTGACTCTCATCTGCCCTTTCTGTCTCTATTTTGTTTATTCCCTCTATGCCACTTACTAAAAATGACCTTTTTGTGCGTGTATACATTGAGACATATTTGTGATTTACGGTGCCCTGCTTTTGATTTTTACCTTCTGTGGATTTGCTGAAATTTTTTGTGTTTTTGAGATACATCTGAAGAGTCATCTCCTCTTTGAAGCTTTATCTGACACCCCCAGGCAGAGTTTTCCTGCACTTATCTATATATCGCTATTATGGGGTTTAGTACAGTTTATCTAATTATATTTATTTAGTTATCTTCATTTCTACCCATGAGGCCCCTTTGAGGATAGGGATAGTGTCATTCATCATAGTAACCTAATACATAATAGGTATTCAATAAAAACATATTGTAAGAACAGATACTCGGTCAGTAAGCTAACCTTTTCTAGAAGAGCAGACTGAAGGCAGAGACTTGCCTGAGGTCCATGAACTAATAAATGGTCGCACTGACTTCCAATCTAGATATTTTCCAGTATATTTTCTCTGACACCAAGGTGGAGCAGAATTTTACTCAGTATAGAGTAAAGGAAATGGATGCAGCTGGAATAATCAAGTTGTGAGGTGTTAATGCTGTTACATCTATGTGGGTGGCAGCAGATATCAAAAGAGAATTTATAGTATTTTTGAGTGTAAAACAAAAGAGAAAAACAAGTCAAGATGTTCCTGAGAATACTGTGTTTTGGAGATTGGGATTGCTGGAAGAGAGAGCTGTTTACTGTAGCTGTTGATGTCATCGTCATCCACAGTAGTGTATTCTGTGGGCCAGCACTGAGTTTAATGCTTTGAGTGTATTGCTCCTTGAGGCGTGAGAGAACAGTTGAAGTGGGTCTCTAATTCTCTTGGTCTATCCTTGAGGAAATGGAGGCTTTGAGAGGTTAAGTAAATTGCCAGCATGGAGTCAGGTTTAGACCCAGGCAGCCTGTCTCCTAAGCCAGCAGCCTTCCCTCATGCTATACTCCCTGGGTTAAGGTGAAAGGTGAAAAGTTATTATTTGGTCACATTGCATGTGAGGTAAAAGCTGCCCATAAGGCACTTAGCTATATGGACTCGGACCTTAGATGAGAGCAGTGCCACAGCAGAACTGAAGACGTAATCTGAACTGAAGTAGTAGTCAAAGCAAAGAGCTCCAGTGAAGATGTAAATGGACAGGTCAGGGCAAGGGCTAAAGTTTGGTTAATATCCATGTAGCGTATAGAAGGAGGGAAAAAGCATTGGGAGAGCATGAGGAAGTTTAAGAAAGGAGTGACATTCAGTGTTACACTGTAGAAAATTCAGAGCAAGGCTACTGAATTGGTTAAGAGAAATCCTTTAAAATGTCTTAAAAGAACAGTTTCCTATTTAAGCATTTTTTTAATATGGGAGGAAAAATCCCTAAATATTTTATTAAGATGCAAGTTGGGGCTGGCAGGTGATATGGTGGTTGGGGCACTGAACTCCCATGTGATTGACTGCAGTTTGAGTCCTGGACCTGGCAACTTGCTTTCTTACCTCTCTCTCTCTCTGTCTCTCTCTGGTCACATTGAAAAATTATAATGAATAAAATTAAGTAAAATAGTTCTTTAAAAATAAAAGATGCAATTTGTACAAAAATATTAGATTTTTGTATTTTGTTTTATCACCAAATTTCACAAGTGATACTGGGTATTCTTACATTTCCCCCAATAAAAACTTTTAACAATATTTTTCCTTCTTTGGAAAGGTTTTTGTTGTTGTTGTTATGCCTTTCAGAAACCTAACATCACAACCAGAAAATAGATTCAGTCAGAAGCTCCCCAGAGTCTGAAACGGAACGAAAAACACTTTAATCCTGAGAAAGTTCTAATTATAACTGCCTCTAGATTTAACTCAATGGATAAAATGATGCACTAGGGTTTTCCATAAGATTCATTCATTACCATATTTCAAGTAAACATTTACAGTGACCCACACACAGTAAATGTGTAGTCTCATAGGTGTTCTTAAAAGAGCTTATGAACTAGATATGGGATGTTTACTCCATCTTAAAACAACCCATATGATAATGAATAATGCCTCAAATAAAGGACGTTTGAGTTGAGTTTTAATTAACAAAAGGCACAGGTGATGCACATTTCTGTTCATTTCTCTGATGTGATAGAGAGCTAAAAACTATGATTAAAAGAGCAGCTTAATCCAGTGTATTAGGTTAAGCGAATGTGTAACTTAGTTTTAAAAGGTGTCTGACTTTTGGGGGTAGAGGTGGCTCTTTCCCTCCCCAGCTAAATAAGTAATTAGAGTCACTACAGGTACTTCAAGTGGTGAATACACTTTAAAAAAAATTAGTTTGCTAGCACTATTGAATTTGCAATAAGTGGAGTCAGCATCTGAAATAGTTCAGTATTTTAAATAATGACTTTTTATTTAGTACTCTAGAGTGTGTTAAATGACTCCCTTGAGCATTAAAGACATCATTCCATTTTCCAGGACCTGCGCGAAGTCTGGCTCAATTATCCTCTCCACCCACTCCAAGTAAGTATGACCTTCCTGTCTGCAGCAAGCTTTATAGCTCCAGCTATTCATGTTACTTTCGTCTGCCGTTTTTTTTCCCTCCCGTTTTTATCCTTTGATTCCCTTAAATGGCATTGTGACTTTAAGCTGGGGTGCCAGAACCGGAGAACTTTGAAACAAGTAGTAAAATGAGCCCGTGCATTGTCATTGCGTGGTCCTGGCTGGGACTTGGGAGGCACTGGGCATCACCTTCCCTGAAAGGCAGAAAGAGCTGCTGTGTAGTTATGGGTGCCCCTCTGCCCCCGGAAGGTGATCAGAGTCTAACAGGTTGACTCCAGGATACCTACAGGCCTGCCATAGCAGGAAAGCTATTATGGAAGCAAGTCTAGGCACAGAAAAAGAGTACGCAGATACTAAATTAACATTGCCAAACTCTAACCTAACTTGGATTGTAGAAATTGAATGCTTTGACTCAGACTGCATAAAACTTACTGTAAAGGGACCAGCAGTTAGCGTAATGGCTATGTCGCTGGACTCCCATGTAGTCGACCGTGGTTCGAGTCCCGGACCCGGCGGCTTAAACTCACGCCGGGCGCGTGTGCGTGCGTGCCCAAGATCCCGAGAGGAGAATGGAGGAGAAGGGATTGCGGCGTGGCCATCCCCCCTGGGGGGTGATTTCTCGCTTTCTGTCTCTATGTCTCTCTCTGTCTGTCTGGCGAGCGCACGCGCCCTATAGCAAAAACCTCTCAAAAAAAAAAAAAAAAAAACTTACTGTAAATTTAAAATTTAGTGTGCTGTAATGGCGTTTTACTCCTTTTGGAATTTGAAAGATTTATACATAGTAGCATCCCTTCTCTCCAGTTGTTTTAAAAATTCTTATGATTCTTTGCTATTACTGTTTTACTTTGGACATAATTACATATATATATATATATATATATATATATATATATATACATGTAAATGTATACCCATACATGTATATATTTACATATAATAAGTATATGAATAATCACTACTGACTAAACTCTCATGAGAGACCTTACAGTAATAAGTGATATTAATTCAATGTACTTTTAATATATTTTATTAATAAGGCTACCTAAAGTTGTTGGAAAAGGTTTATTTTAATTATACTTTTGATATTTGCTCTCTGTCAGTTGTTAAAAATTTATTATCATGTGTAACACCACCTGTATAATAAATAGTTTGTAACATAAGCTGAATTCAGTCTTAATGATGCCCATTTGCCAAAACAGGTTGGTCCCTAGAAGACTCTTGTAATCAAGTCACTCTAATGCAGTGGCTCTCAGCGGGCAACATCCAGATCAGCGGTGTCTTTATCACCTGGGAGCTTAACAGAAAGGCAGATGCTCAGACCTCACTTCAGACCTACTGAATCAGAAACTGGGGGTGGGTAGGACCTAGCCTTCTGTGGCAACAAGTGTTGCAAGGTTTCTGATGAATGCTAAACTTGGAGAACCACCGCTTTACATTACACACACACACACACACACACACACACACACACACACATATTCTCTACCAGCTGTTTTTAAGCTTGCGTTTTCCTTGGAGAATTAGTATAATACTTGGGATTTTCAACTATCTGTGTACAGTACTTGGCCTTGAAATTTGATAGAAAATTGGAAAATATTATTTGAGCCTTCTTTAAATATTAGGTTTGTTTGCCATTCTACAAGATGAGAAAGAAGCTTCCATGTTTCATTGGCATTTCAGAATTTTCTGCCCATGGGAGAGGAAATTTTATTAAACACTGTCCTAGAATTGATAATTACTCTTGTAACTAAAAACTACAGAGAATTTATATGTATTTTCTATTTTTCCTGTAGCTACAAGAACCAAATACTGATCGACAACTTATTGAGACTTCTCCAGTTCTGCAGAAACTTACTGAGTTCGAAGAAGCAATTGGAGTAATTTTTACTCATGTTCGACTTCTGGCAAGGGCATTCACTTTGAGGACTGTGGGGTTTAACCATCTGACCTTGTGAGTTAGATGTCCTCATGCCATGCCAATGTGATTGTTTAGAGGAGGCAGCCTCATGCTTTTGCTTCATGCCCTTTAAAGGAATAGGGATTTTAGACATGTTTCCAGGAAGGTCACCTTGTGAGATGGGTGCAGCCAGACACTGGTATGGACCAGAGGATAGGTTCTAATCTAGAATGTTTGGTTCTATTGTCATGCATCCTTTGTCTTCATAAAGTTTAGGAGAATTATGAAGGAAGTAAAAACTTTTTCCATATAGGAACACATTAAATATTGGGTTGTCAAAAAAGCCATGACACATTTTTGCATAGAAAAACGGAAAGAAAAAAAAAAAAGGGCATCCTGACTTTTCCAACGGCCTAACACTTTGGGTTTTGCAGGCCATTGAACGATGATTCAATTCTGCTATAGAACCATAAAAGCAGCCATAGATTAATGTAAAAAGATGAGCATGACTGTGTTCCCATAACATTTTATTCTTAGAAACAGGCCATGGGCCATGGATGAATGGTTCAAAGATAAGCTAATTAAATAATTGAGAAAATAAGCAAAATTTTATTTTTTCTGGAGTTGTTTTTTATGCTTCCCTTCTCCCAAACCAAATATATTGAACTGTCTTCAAACTGTAAAGATTAAAGGTTTTTAATAATAGATTTTTTTAAAACTCTGAATTCCAGATTTGAATAATGATATATATATAAAAATTGGGGCCTTTTTGCTTTGTTTTCTTAAGAGATTGTTGCCTGTATTACACTTTATTTTTCAGTTGACCAGGCAGTGTTCACCTGTCTTTATTTTAGCAGTCATTTAATCCATAGGCAGTACTCCTTTTGTTCTTCAAAACTCAAGTTATATCCACTTATCTCTTCATGACGAAGGAAGCTTAGGGAATTTTTTTTAGTTTTGTACTTTACAAGAAGGTGAACACTTTGCCATTTTAAGTCATGCCCTTTTTGAAATTCTGGAGTTTTTAAAATGCTTATTAATCTCTTTACCTTGCTGTTTCTTTTCTCAGAGGCCACAACCAGAGGATGGAATTCCTAGGTGACTCCATAATGCAGCTGGTAGCCACAGAGTACTTATTTATTCATTTCCCAGATCATCATGAAGGACACTTAACTGTGAGTCTGTGTTAAACAGGCACTGCCGCCAATGAGGTTACTGTATGATAGAGAGTGGAGGTCAACTGGGCCAAATAAATAAGTAGTGCTTATGTAGTTGATGACTTGGTGCTTGGTGACATTTGCATATCAAATGGCTTTGTTCGCTTCCTTATGGAATTTGTGTACAAAGCAAATATGTGATGACAGCTCATTTTATATTCTCTCGTTTACTGATCACCTGTTCTGCTCAAGGTATAGAGCTAGACCTCATAGGGTGACAAAGATGAAATGACAACAAATCTGTCCATAGGAATTCAAAAAAAACATCAGAACAGATTAGAGTATAAGTAATGACAAATACTCTACTACATTGTGTGCGTGCGTGTGTGTGTGTGTATGCATAAATACACTCTATAAAAAGTGTAAGTAAGTGTCACTGAATGTAAGATAGATATGTTAAATGTTAAAAAGAAGCCTAGATAAATTGCCGAACTTGTGCAGTTTAGGAAAAGATTTCTTCCATCTGAGGAGGGTAAAGAAGGCTTCATGGAGATGATGATGTTTAAGACTTTAAAGATGAATAGGATCGGGCCCAGCAGAGGGCATAATGGTTACATCGCTGGACTCCCACGTAGTTGACTGCAGTTCAAGTCCCAGAACCAGTGACTTACAACTCATGCTGGGTGCGTGTGCTTGCGTGCCCAAGATCCCGAGAGGAGAATGGAGGAGAAGGAATTGTGGCATGGCCATTCCCTCTAGGGGGTGATTTCTCATTTTCTGTCTCATTGTCTCTCTCTTTCTCTTTGGTGAGTATACACACCTTTTAGCAAAAATCTCTCTAAAAAAGAAAATAAAAGATGAATAGGATCTGGCCATCAGGAGTTATTGGGAAGAAATTCCTATGTAAGGGCATTCTGCACACTGATACTGCTGAAGTAAAGACATGGTGTGAAAAATGAGAAGATTGGGAAGCAGTAAGGACCCAGTTTGGCTAGACCATGGTAGAGCTGAGATGGAGTTACTAAGACAAGGTTTGATTTATGAACAAAGCAAAATGGATTATTTTTAAAAATCTTATTGAGCATTTTTATTTACCATTTAATGGTGTTTTCTTTTGATTTTGTTTTGTCTTTTTTTTTTTTTTTTTTTTTTTTTTTTTTAAGGTTTTTTGCCATAGGGCACGTGTGCTGGCTGGAGAGAGAGAGAGAGAAAGTAAAAAATCACCACCACCCCCCCCAAGAGGGATGGCCATGCTGCAGTCCTTTCTCCTCTCAGGATTTTGAACATGCATACACATGTGCCCAGCATCATTTTCAAGCTGCCTGGTCTGGGACTCGAACCACAGTCAAATGTATAAGAGTCCAGTGCCTTAACCACCACGCCACCTGTTGGCCTGGGCAAGTTTTTACTCTGTGAATCGGATGTACGATGTACCCAAATAGTGAACAAAATGTATCGAGAATCCACTCATGATGATCTCACAAGGAGTAACCCTCCAGAAGTCCTTTGAGAATTAGCCACTGGGACAGAAATAGTTTACTGGGCAAAGGAAAATAGTGGTGCACTGTAAGATATTTGTCAGTGCAGACTTTCTTCAGTATTACATTGAAACAAAGAAGTCTTTCATCTTCAGCATTTCTACAGCTTTTATCTGTGATTTGCTGTGAATCAAAGTGGAGCTCATCTCTATAACTGTGAACCCTAAAAATAGTTTACATGAGACATGAATATTGGAATCAGAGAGAATATGGTGATGTGGCTGTATTTAGAGTAATTTTTCAGTACAATTTCTAAGCCTAGCATTCATTGACTTAACATTATTATCTCTTACTATATACCATGTACTATTATATTTGCTGAGGAATCACCAGTATTTATCCTTTATATTAACAATTTGATCGCCTTTTCAAGTTAACTGCTTTTGGATGGGTAAGAAAGTGTTTCTTTCTTGAGTTATATTAAAGTCTGAAGAAGATAGGAGCTTTTATGAGAAATGAGCTAGTGTCTAGTATTTTACCTTACATAAGAAAAACAATCATTGCATGTCCAGTATCCTCCATTAGAGACTAGCCATTTTTATCTGGTTGGTCTGAGAAGTGGCTAAAGAAACCAAATAGCTGAAAATTGTAATGCATTCTATGGCCATATAGTGGCAACTGTTGAAAATGGTTGGTTTAAATGCATACATTTTCCCTTGTATTGCCCCAGATTAATGGTGGGCTAAAGGCCCTCATGGAGATAGGATGTTGTAGATCAGTGAGTTTACTACTTTCCACCTACTCACTGCATATACCACTACCTGCTGCCTCCAGCATTTTTTAAAGCTTATTCTTTATTTATTTATTTTTTTTGGAGAGAGGTCTTTGTTATAGGGTGTGTGCACTTGCCAGAAAGATAAGAGAGAGACAGAGAGACAGAAAGCGAGAAATCACCCTCCAGGGGAGATGGCCACGCCACAATCCCTTCCCCATTCTCCTCTCGGGATCTTGGGCACGCACACACATGTACCTGGCGTGAGTTTAAGCCACTGGGTCCAAGACTTGAACCACGGTTGACTGCATGGGAGTTCAGCTACATAGCCATTACGCCAACTGCTGGTCCCAAAGCTTATTCATTTCTATGACTTAACAGAGAGAGAGAAAGAGAGATACTTACACACAGCACCCCCCAACAGGACGTTGACACCAAGATCTTGCTCTAGCACCTTTAGCCAGCTGCAGATTGTGGGCAGTCATGTGTCCAGCATATTCAGGAAGGTATCTGGATCTAAGTGGAGAACCTTCCCTTGGGGGTCAGCGTCATGGAGTGCCATGTTTTACCACCACACCACCATCTAGCCCCAACTTTCAACATTAAACAAATAATTAAACCAAAACTTGGAAAGATAGGGATCTTGCCCATGGTTTAGATAATGCTAACACCAGTGCTGTGCTAGAGACTTTATTTCTGAGTTCTTTCCAGCCCACGTCAATGCCAGAAATGTAGTTTTATCTAAAATGTGTTTATCAGCTTTGTTATCTTAAAATTAGAGAGCCTTTTTTTGTTCTTTCAAATTGCCGAAGAAATGTGCACTCTCAAGAGAAAGATAGAAAGAGGAAGGCAGGGAGAGGGGAAAAAAGTACCTCTGGTTGAGGCATGGTCATGCTACAATCCCTTCTCCTCCATCTCTCCATCCATTTGGGACCCTGGGCATGCATGCATGCACACACACACACCTGGCATGTTTTTCAAGGCTCTTGAGCCAGGACTCAAACCATGTTTGGCTATGGGGGGATCCAGCTCCTCCAACTCTAGGCCATGGGGTCAGCCTAAAATAAGAAAGCTTTTGACTAGCTTATTAGAATGATATTAACAAATGACAAACTCATATGATGGTTTTATGAAATATTTTTATAGAAAGCTTCAGTAAAAATCTACAGGGCCAACAGAATCCTCAGTCAAGAGAAAAATGATGATAAGACATAAGTTACAAATATTTTAAAAGCTATCAACTCTCAGAACTCTGACATGGGTGCTCTTTCCCTCCTCGAAACACTGTCTCCAGGAGCTCTTACCATGCTCTGCTTTCCTGCGTTTCCTCCCACCTCTTCAGCTACTCTTTCTTAGCCTGCTTTGCAGAGTCATTCTGTTTTCTATAGCTGATAAATATTCTAGTATTGGAAAGACTTGTCTAGGCCATATTTTGTTCTTTTTTTTTTAAAGAGATTTTTGCTATAGGGCGTGTGTGCTCACTGGAGAGACAGAGACAGAGAGACAGAAAGTGAGAATGCACCCCCCTCCCCCCCCCCAGAGGGGACAGCCACTCAGCAATCCCTTCTCCTCCAGGCTCCTTTTAGGATTTTGGGCATGCACACACACACATCTGGAGTGAGTTTTAAGTTGAACTGTGGTCAACTACATGGGAGTCCAGCAACATAACCATTCTGCCATCTGCTGGTCCCCATATTTTCTTCTTACTAGAGTCTTTCCCAGACAGCATTCTCTATGTATATCATCAGTTTCACTCTGAGCAAATGACTTCAAAACTGATCATTTCAGTCCCTTCTCTTTCTGAGTTCCAATCCCAGCTACCTTCTCAGTATCTTCACAAATCCCAAACTGGATTTACAACTTTCTTCCACCTGAGTCCTCATCCATTATTCCCTAAATAATCGAATGGCAACATCGCCCATCCAGTGTTGCCTGTCAATTCCTCTCTTTGCCTCCCATCTCTGTATTCTTCTAGCCCATTCACAGGTCCTGGAAATGTTACTCCTCAGGTATCTCTTGAATTTATCCTCTTATTCTGTCTCCATCACCCACATCCTTTCTACCAACCTTAATCATCTGGGCCACTGCCATAGTTTTTGAATGACTATTAAAATATTACAGGAATGCAGTTGACAGAGACCCAGTTGGAAGGAGTGATGTGTAGTAAATTGCAAAAGATAGCAATCTTAAGCTCATGTTTTAACAAAGCACAAGGCAATGCGGTATCCTCCCACAGAGTGAGCTCCCTACGTCCCCATGTTTTCCCCAGGATGTATGCTTCTATTTGACAAGCTTTCATTTGCTGTTCTCATGGGCATTATTCTACTCTGCTTAGAGATGGATGGTCTCCCAGGCAGAAATCCTTCAGGATCTCAGCTCTTGGGCCTCTGAGAAGTTATTTTTGCAGCTTCCTACATTGGTCCTCCTGTGTCGGCCTGTGCCCCCGTTTAATCCATTTCACCTGCTCAGCCAGAGGAGTCTTTGCACAACAATCTCCTGTGACTACAGTAGCCATTCACTGGTTGTTTCTCTTGATCTCCCCAACCTCTTAACTTTGGAGTGCCTGATTCTCAGTGTCAGAACTCTTCTCTTCTCCATGGACTTGCGCTCCATAAGCAACCTCATTCTGTCAGTCTCATAGCATTGAATGTATCCCTCTGCCACTTCCTAGTTACGACCTTAGCCTATTTTTTTCTTCAATTCCTGACTCAGATTTTTCAAACACAGATATCTTGAATATCTAGATGCCTAGGTAAACTCAAATCTCTGGTTGAATTTCTGGTTGGCATCTCAAATATAGTGTGTCTAAAACAAAACTGATTTTCACCCATAAACCTGCATTTTCCCCCAGTGTTCTCCATATCTGTAAGGATCATTCTATTTTTGAATCGCTTGGATTAAAAACCTTGGAGCCATCCTTAACTCTTTCTCTCATAGTATACCTCCCAGCCATTAGCATATCCCATTGGTTTTATTTTATGAGTTTATCCTGAATCTGATGACTTCTCAACCGCATGCTATCACCCTGGTCTGAGCCTCTGTTATCTAAATTATAGCTATAACCCCCCAACTGGTAGCCACCAATCTTTAACCCCAGTCTGTTTTAGCATAACAGTCTAGAGGGATCATTTTTAAAGGGAAGCTAGATTCCAACCCTCCTGTGTACAAAATCCTTCAAACATCACATCTCAAGGGTAAAAGACAATTGTTATAGTCACTACAAAACCTTGCGACCTGGCTCTCAATTGCTGTCTCTGACTTAGCCTCCTAGATTTTTCACATTAGCCTCCTTACTCAAGAATGCCCAATGTTGGGAACCAGCAGTTAGTGACTAAAGAACAAGCAAGGCCCGGGAATCAGCAGTTAGCGTAATGGCTATGTCGCTGGACTCCCACGTAGTCAACCACGGTTCGTGTCCCGGACCTGGTGGCTTAAAACTCACACCGGGTGCGTGTGCGTGCGTGCCCAAGATCCCGAGAGGAGAATGGAGGAGAAGGGATTGCGGCTTGGCCATCCCCCCTGGGGGGTGATTTCTCGTTTTCTGTCTCTATGTCTCTCTCTGTCTGTCTGGCGAGCGCACGCGCCCTATAGCGAAAACCCTCTCAAAAAAAAAAAAAAGAACAAGCAAGGCCCTGGGTGGTCTGGCCTTGCCCACTGCACTGGCCAGATTTTGATTTCTACAGGCCCCCTCCTGCCAGCAGGCCCTCACACATGCCTGGAAACCAATCAGCTTCTCGCCCTTCCTCTCATCCACGTGGTCACTCATATTCTTCAGATGTTAGTTCTGGTGTGACTTGTAAGATGCCGAGGAAACATTTCCTGAGGGGTGCCCCTCCTGTAGGTTCTATTTTATACATGGAAGTTTTTGATTTTCCAGTGAGCTTACCCAGTAGGGTCAAGGTAAGTAGTAAGAATATCTCAGTAGTCACCATCCAATGTTCTTTTTCTTCGTGGCACTTTCTTAAAGTTTCTTCACCCCTAAACTAGTTCTTTGATTCATCACTGTATGCTCAGCAGTGTCTGCAATAAGATAGGCTCTTGGTATGTATTTGGTAAATAAAAGAGTGAGAGTTTAGTTTTCGGGCAGCTAAGTCATAGCGACTGGGAAAAGGAGGTGGCATTGGAGGGAAGTGGTATATTCCTTTATGTATGAGAGAGGAAACTGAAAACTTACTCATGAATGCCCAAGGATTAAAATTAATGCAAAATGTGTGGAGGATTACTTATTGCAGTTGCACCGAGGGAATGGCACATGATTCATTATTGTGATTAAAGAGCACACAAACACAGCGATTCGTATTAGGAGAGATTAGTTAGCTTTGAGCCATTCCCTTGCATATTCGTTCTACAGGGAATTAGGACAGTTGAGAAAATGTGCTCATGATTTTCAAATTTTGAATGCTAGTGGAGGAAAACAAGTTGTTCTGTAAGTTGGGTATTCCAGAGGCCTACTTGGGGCCCAGCTCTGTGGCATAATGGTCATTTACTGCTCAAGAGAAGCCAGATCCCATATGGTGACCGTAGTCCAAATCTTTTGCCCAGTCAGCCTGAAACACGCCAGGCACACACATGCGTTCCTAGGGTCCAATGGGCTGGGAGGCTGGAGGAAGGAGATTGTGGTGTGACCAGATCCTGTGGACGGTCCTCATCTCCTTCTCTCTCTCACTCTCATGTGAACACACATATACCTGATTGTGAATAAAGAAAAAAAAAAGCTCTTCCACAAAAAGGCCTGTTTGGGAAACGGGCTCATACAATTGTTCTAGGATAACAGAATTCAAATTGGATTGTAGAAAAAAGAGGTTCTGTTTTATACACTGAAGTTTCTGTTTTAGGGGGAGCCTACCCAAGTCAAAGTAAATAATGAAAGCATCTCAAAGAAAACATTTATGCAGGCCAAAGTGCCTGCTTCGTGACACTTGTTAAGTTTAAGCCGGTTTTCTCCCCTGTATCATTCTCCTCTCAGCCTCTTCTGTGCACTACCAAGCAAAAATAGTTGCCATTCCCCATGCCTACTGTGTGCAAGGCATGATGCCCACTGGGGTCATGCACTAGCAAAATGAACTGGCAAGGGACCAGCAGGTGGCGTGGTGGTTAAGGCTCTGGACTCCCATATGGCCAAAGGCATTTTGAGTCTCAGACCCAGCGGCTTGAAACCTACCCCTGAGTATGCATACCTGTGTGCTCCAAATCCCAAAAGGAAAATAGAGGAAATAGGATTGTGGTGTGGCTATCTCCCATGGGGGATAATTTCTCACTTTCCCTCTCACTGTCTTTCTCTGTATTTCTGGTAACCACATGTGCCTTATACCAAAAACTTTAAAAAAAAAAAAAAATGAACTGCCCTAAGTTTTTGTTTTAGAGGAATGATCTGGGGTAATGAGAAAGAGGACAGGATTATAAATACAAAGCCAGAAAGCCAGTGATCCAGTCCTGCCCTGCTGCTTCCAGGGACAACTAAGCATTAATCATTCAGAGAAACAGGTATCTTATCTAAAAATATCTCTTTGAGAAGATAGATCCCTCAGCTTCCTGTTTGAGGATTTCTCCATCACTGACAGAGTTGGGCTTTGTATCTGACCTGCATTCTCCTGCTAGCATTTGTATACCTTTTCTTTAGTTATTGCGGGAAGTAGAGACCATCTGGCTACCACTCTTTAAACCTGTGTGGACATCACTGCCACTTTTAATAGCATATTCGGCTTTCACCTCATGTTTTTATATTAAAGTCCTCAAAATAATAAATCACAGTCTACTTAGATTTTACACTAGGTGGCCCTCTTTGGTAGCTCATGTCCCATAGCTATGGTCTCTTCTTTCGAATCAAGAGTGAAAAAAGATGTTAAAGAAAGGGTGCCAATATGTATATTTGATTTAAACTGATAAACTTTTTTGTTATAAAACTTTCAGTTCAAAGTAATTGTGATAAACTGCTGTGCTGAGATAATAGAAAATACCCTGGATTCTCAAATCAGACTTTTAAGATTTAGGATATTCCCCTTAGTCCCTGATGTTGCACCAGGAATTCAGCGGTCCTTTTCTCAGGGTGACAGAGAGCCTCCCTGGAGCTTCCTTTATTGTTTCTGGTGGTGCCAATTTAAACTTTGTCTTCTTGGTGGGTGGGAGGATTGAAAAAAGAATTCTTAATCACAGATGAGCCCTTAGTAAGATGGAGAGCTCGGAAGACAGTAAGCGGGCAGGTATTGCATTGAAAACAAATCCTGAGGAATTCCTAGAACTTCGTAGGACTCTCCTGTGACTGAAGAGCAAGCACATCTTACCTGATCATGATGATGCTGTTGTGGGTAACAGCAGCAGCTGACATTTGTGGTATGTTTATTATGTGTTAATCCATGCGAATAGGTTGTATGAGGAGTCTTCAGAAAGTTCATGGATTTCAGAAAAGTTTGTTTCACCAAATTCCACTTGTCCTTTAATTCCATTTTCCAAGAAATTTTTGGAGTCCCCTCATGTAGTCATTCACTCTGATTCTCATAATAACCGTGTGAGAATAGGTACTGACTACTTCTTCTGTTTTGCAGTTGAGGAAACTGGGGCCCAAAGAAATTTTATAATTTAGACAGGGTCACTTAGCAAGGAAGTGTTCGAGCCCCAGTTTGAACCCAGGCAGCATGTTGTCAAATCTTTGGCTTTTTACTGCTATATCTAACACAAGGCAGAGAGTCTGGTAACTATCTCATGTTCAGTTGGGTGCTTAATATTCATTTTCTAAATTTTTTCTACTGATAAATAAAAAGCAGGTATTTCTTCTTTGTAAAGTAGTCCTTTCTATCAATAGTGTCAACCTTGGTGGGCGTTCCTGCCTGATGCCCTGTTGGAGTACCCACGTGCACCTGCAATCCTTGTGCTACTGGGACTGCCATTGGGCATGGCCAGTCTGGGTATGGCTTCCTTGGGGAGTATCAGCTCCCAAAGACAGCAACAGCACGTGGATCCTCTCGGGATCTTTGGCTGTCAGCATAGGGCATGGCCCGTGATCAGCCTTTCCCACACCACTGCACTTCACTGCCATAACTTCAGAAGGTTTTCATCCTTGCTGACTCCCCCTGCATCCCACTCTTTGGCAGATGACACAATTCATTTGGAAGTAAAGCTCATTAGAACACCAATGGAAATTGTCATTCGAAGAGCAGTCATTTGGATTTTCTTGTTTAGGTAAAGAGCGGGGTCTTATAACTTGCTGGTATAAGATGGGATCTTATAACCCATATTCTAAATTTAAATGAACTCTGAAAATATGGATGACTTGAAGGTCCCATCTCCCTCACTGACTTCTGGTTCAGGCCCTGAGTTCTTGGCAAGGATGTCCAGATTTTGCTTTCTGCTGGCCACCCTGGTGCTTTAAAACTGCTCAGGGTTTGACTTAGCTCAAACCAGAGGCATTTCTGCTTGCATCCTTACAGCCCTCCTTCACTGTCAGGCAGCATTACTACACACACTGAATGAGGGGCCCTGACACGGGAAGGTGGCAGCTGGGCCTGGTAACCGGTGGTGTATCATGATTTGTGTGCGCTCATGTGTTCATTGGGCTCATTGGTTCTGAGGCATGAGCACTATGTATTCACAGCCTGAAGAGTTTTCTCCCCTCTCCCAAAGCCTGTTTGCAGAGAGGGCCCAGCTTGCTCTGCATAGGCATGGTCCCAAAATAGCCCTCCTATTCAGTACCCCGTGGCCTCTACTTTAAGACTGTCTCCCCTCTACATCACCATTCATTTGAAATCCAAAAGAATAAATGACATACCTTTCCAGCTAAATTATTCTGTAATTATAAAATATTAGACTGGTGGGCTACTTATTGGTTGTATCTCTTATTAATGCTAAATACTAGTAGGCCTTTTTATTTTTGAGCTTCTTTGTGGATGTTAATTCTACTGAAGCATTAAGTAGAAGAAAAAATGGAGTTAAGAGGGAAACAGGAGGAGGAAAGGAACAAAGACAGGCAAAGAGTAATAGTCTAAAATTCAACAGCAAGCATAGCTTATGAAGATCAAGTTGTATTTCTGCTTCATGAATCATTGTCAGGCAAATTAAGAACATATTGTTTCTTATTTATCTATTGTGTCAAGGATTCAATATCAGACATGGAGAATAAATCTTGATTTTCATAAGCTCTGTTGACACTGTGGAGCCACGGAGCATAAAACTTGTATCTAATAAAGTGCAATATGGAAGAACAGGGGGCATACGCCATCATAGCTCACAGCTGCTGCTTGCTCTTCATCCCTGCTTCCAGGAGTGATTCTCAGCAAGAAGGAAGTTTTTTTAATAGAGCAAGAATTTGTTAGATCTTTTATAAGAAAAGTTGTAGTTTCAAGTGCATTAATTCTTCCAATCTTAAAGATTGGAGATAGTTATAGTCAGTGTTTGTGTGGTGAGTTCCCTTCTTTGTATCTACCCACTTCCTCACAGCCTTGCCCCTACCTCTCCCTTAGTGAGTGGTTAGTGAGTGTTTACTGCCCATTAGACATTATAGCGTCTAATGTTATGCTTGGTTAGTTCGTAGAGGACTCTTAGCTGCCTGAACTTCCTAGTAGAAATTTTTTTTTTGAATTCTCAAAGTTGAAATAAAATTATATTTTCCTTTGATTAAAGATAAAGGACTTTAGTATGAAAAACTGATACATATAGATAACATAAATTTTTAAAATTATTAAAAAAGTTAAAATGTAAAGAAATAGTGTAGGGAACCAAGTTAGCGTAATGGCTATGTCGCTAGACTCCCACGTAGTCGACCGCGGTTCACGTCCCAGACCTGGTGGCTTAGAACTCAACACCGGGCGCGTGTGCGTGCGTGCCCAAGATCCCGAGAAGAGAATGGAGGAGAAGGGATTGCGGCGTGACCATCCCCGCTGGGAGGTGATTTCTCACTTTCTGTCTCTCTGTCTCTCTCTGTCTGTCTGGCGAGCGCACATGCCCTATAGCGAAAACCTCTTAAAAAAAAAAAAAGAAAGAAATAGTGTAAATATTTTAAATATGTATTGAAGCATCACTTTTCTGGGCTAGCTGGTGGTATAGTGGTCAAGGTGGCTGAATTCCATATGACTGACTGTGTGGTTCCAGTCTAGGACTTGGTGGCTTAAGAAACATGCCGGACACATGAGCATATGTGCACAAAATCTCGTCAGGAGAGAGAAGGTGAAGGGATTGTGGTATGCCATTGCCACTGGGGTACTTTCTTACCACCCTCTTTACACTCACCCAGTGCATGCACTGTCTAGCAAAATTTTCAAAAAACAAAAAGCAAAACATCACTTTCCTAAATTCTGTAATATCAAAATTAGCATCAGTGCCACGATACCTGAAGCTTATTTTAGACTTTAAAAAAAAAAATGCTTCTCGGACCAGCAGTTAGTATAATGGCTTTGTTGCTGGACACCCATGTAGTCAACCACAGTTTGCATCTCAGACCCGGCTAAAACTCATGCCGGGCGCGTGTGCGTGCATGGCTAAGATCCCTAGAGGAGACTGGAGGAGAAGGGATTGCGGCATGGCCATTCCCCCTGGGGGGGGGGGGGGTGATTTCTCACTTTCTGTCTCTCTGTCTCTTTCTGTCTGTCTGGCAAGCACACACACCCTATAGCAAAAACCTCTCCAAAAGAAAAAAATGCTTCTTGTGGCATTATTCACGATTGTTAAGACATGGAACCAACCTAAATGTCCATGAGCAGATGAATGGATTGAAAAACTGTGGTACATATACTCCATGGAATACTATACAGCCATTAAAAGACCCTGGCATTTGATAGAAAATCGACAAGTATGGAAGATTTATTATTGAGTGAAGCAAGTCAGGCTATGAAAGAGACACATTGTATGTCTCTACTTAATATATACTGACTGCACTCTGTGGTAGAGACTGAAAGATTGGAGGGCATAAAAGCTTTGAAAATAGTTATGGACACTGGAGACAGTGTGGAAGGAGGGTGGGAGAGGGGAAAAGTGTAGGGAAGGAAATTAGAAAAATAGAGAAGTAAGTAAGACATTTGTGAGACATAGAAATGGTTTATTACCTGTTGATGATAATGTGTATAGTATTCTCTACTGACTGGTCTGAGGTATATTTCATGTTGGGTAAATTCATTCTACAAGCTAAATGATGTATAGCGATTAAATGTATAAGAAAAAAATAATAAAATAAATTTAAAATAGGAAAGAAAATGCTTCTTTAAAACTAATGTACAGTGGGGCTTGTGGGTGGTGTGGTGGTTAAGGTGCTGGATTCCCATGTGGCCAAGTGCAGTTTGAGTCCTGGATCTTCTGGCTTGAAAATCAAGCCAGACATGTATGCATGCATGCCCAAAATCCTGAGGAGAATGGAGGAGAAGGGATTGTGCGAAGTCATCCCCACTGTGTGGTGATTTCTCACTTTTCCTTCTCTGTCTCTCTGGTGAGCACACATGCCCTATGGCAAAAACTTTAGGTGGGGGGAAATGAAGAAAAACGGAAAGCAGATCTGGTTTGCCAGTAAGAGTAAGAAGGATTGATTGCATAGGTGTATAAGCAGTTTGTTTCAGGTGATGGGAATGTATAAGCCTTTCAAAACTCACCTAATTTGTACACTTAAAATGCGTACATTTTGGGACCAGCAGATAGCATAATGGTTATGTCACTGGACTCCAACATAGTCGACCATAGTTCAAGTCCCAGACCTGGTGACTTAAAACTCACACTGGGAGTGTATGTTGAGTGCGTGCCCAAGATCCCAAGAGGAGAATGGAGGAGAAGGGTTTGAAATGTGTGTGTGTGTGTGTGGGGGGGGGGGTGATTTCTCACTTTCCTTTTCACTGTCTCTGTCTCTCTGGTGAGTGGATATGCCCCATAGCAAAAAAAAGAAAAGAAAAGAAGGGAAAAGAAAATCTCTCTTTAAAAAGTATATTTTATTGACAATAAATAATACTTGCATAAATTTGATTTTTAAACATTTTAAAGCTTTCTCATTTGGTAGCATTAAACCTAGTAGAAGTTATGAGCTTTATCATAATTGTGACATCACCCCCAACCATGTCCCTCTGCTACTAAACAAGTAATGAGCTATTTCAAAGTTAGTTAGGCAAAATCTAAGCTGGAAGAGCAGCGTAAGTCCTTAAGGAATAGGTGGAAGGGTATGGAGTATGTAACTGTTGTCTGAGTGTCGTAGTCAAGAACTTAATCTAACACAGGAAAAAGAGACAAACCAAAGTGAAATGGTGTCTAAATGCACCCCAATTTCTTTTGGCCAGTTGTTGCGAAGCTCTTTGGTGAATAACAGAACTCAAGCCAAGGTAGCAGAGGAGCTGGGCATGCAGGAATATGCCATAACGAACGACAAGACCAAGAGACCTGTGGCCCTTCGGACCAAGACCTTGGCAGACCTCTTGGAATGTGAGTCCTTCAGGGAAAAGGTTTTCTCTTAACCCAAAGGTTTTGAGTTTAAATCGGATTGACCAGTATTTATCTTTCTACTCACTTCTATTATGTTCTGGCTAAAGAATGTCTTTTCTATTTTAATTTTCATTTCTGCTTCCCACAAAAGCTTGTTAGAAGGAGAATAATTTGAAATTAAGACATGTGAGCAGTGATCTGAATGTTCACTCTGTGGTCAGTGGTATCCAACTGCCCTATGTCCCTCCATTCTGATGCTCAGCCATCACATCCCTTTGTGTGAAACAGTAACAGATTAAGAAGACTGGTAATTGTGAATCATAGCCTTTTGCCACCCAGCAGTTTTCATGTAGGGGCACGGAAGAAAGAAGGGTAATTTCGTCACTAAATACTAAAACTGCTAAGCCATTGTTTTACCTAAGTACAAAGCTCTGCGGACAAATGTCATCTTTTGCAGTTCCCGATATGGTCTGGTAGCATTATAAATAATCCTATTATAGCTAACTAAAGGATTATACACATAATTTTATTGTTTCTGATATTACTTCAAAATAAGTGGGTCATTCACTGGGCCTTAGAACTTTTTTTTTCACGTTATGGTATTCTTGACAATTGGAATTATATACAAATATTTAAGTCTACCATGCAAAACCAGCTCATTTACGAAATGCAAAGACAGTCTGACTAAGGAATTTAAAAAATTTTCTTTTTCAACTAAAGAAAAAAATTTAGAGATTAAAATTATATAAAAGTGAGATCAAAAGATCAGTTTCCCTGGCATTTTTTTTCTTCTTAGCTCAATGAAAGCTATTTTTATTCTTTCTCTTAAAAATGGACCATATTTTTCACTTGGTTAAGGTAACTTTAAGGACATCATTTTGAGGGGGTCACTATTGAAGTAGAGTTGGATAAGTTGTTATATTGTCTTTAAGATTTTCTTTTTGGACAGTTTGAATCTATAAATTATTTCGTTTCTTTTCATGAAGTTCTTATACGTGGGCGAATTGAAGACTGGTGTTGAGAATGACAGCACCCACGGGTGCACTTAGTCTGGTATCTTGTCTGATCCTCAAGTTGTATTTTGACTTATTTGATGTTAACATGGGTGTGTTTTCAGATACTCTTTCTCTGCTATAAGCAACATTTTGTGTATCTTTTTAACTGTTTATATAATAGCTCTTGGCTAAACACAATTTTGTCTTTCTATTCTATAATTTTGCATCTTAATCACATATGTATGTTGCTATTTCTCATATAAGCAATAAATAATAAAGTCTAATTTTAATCAAGTCAAAATGATAATGCTAAAAAATGAAGAGGGAATAGAATTTGCAAACCTTATTAAAATGTCTTTTAAATGTTGGGGTCTCTTACTATTTCTGGTAAATGGCAGTGAGTTGTGGTTTATTTCAAAATGTTCTCTTTTTTTTTAGCATTTATTGCAGCATTGTACATTGATAAGGATTTGGAATATGTTCATACTTTCATGAATGTCTGCTTCTTTCCACGATTAAAAGTAAGCTCCTATAAAGTTTAAATCAGTGCTATGCTTTATGCTTGGTGTTTCTCCAGCCGTTACTAAAGACATTTTGGGCCTTATCACAGGAGTTCATTTTGAATCAGGATTGGAATGACCCCAAATCCCAGCTGCAGCAGTGTTGCCTGACACTGAGGACAGAAGGCAAAGAGCCAGATATTCCTCTGTACAAGTAAGTTGCTACCCACAGGCCATGCAGATGGATCCCACATCCTCAGAGTTGGTTTTCATGTTCCTTGAGGGTGGAATATTCATGACAAGAGCATGCAATTGAGATGCCTGTCAGTGTGACTCTGGGCCCAACATGGAAACTCTTTTTGGTTCTCTCAATCTTAGCTGTAAGTGGGTAGTCCTGGTTAATTATCTCTGTGCTTTCTGTCTTCTCTCAACTTCTCTGTGAACTGCCTGGTTGGGACAGATTATGAGATCAAGACAAGAACACTGGAATTAAATAGCTTATGTATACATTTTTATATTTGTCTTATTTCTAATAACTTCTCCTGGGCTGTGCATCTAGATTAGGAGGTCATCTGTGCCTATTTGCAGCACTATTTGGGCACCTCACTACACTTTCTTGGGAACCCTTGTTGGCCTCTGTCTCTGTTGCCTGCCAAATGTGATGTCCTCTGTAGAATGTCACCATAAGAAGCAGCAAGTTGTGTGCTGCCCCTGTGTTACTCAAATATTCGGAACTCTGCTCGGAAATGGTCAAAAACTGTCATGTACTTTTTTTAAAGGAATTACTGTTTAAATTTTATTTATCATTTTTATTATTTTTACATTTGCGACAGGCACGTACGCTCACCAGAGAGAGAGAAAGATTGATAAAGCAAGCTGCTAGGTCCAGGATTTGAACCACAGTTGGCCACATAGGAGTCCAGAGTCTTAACCACCATGCTACCTTCTGGTCTTGCTGCCATGTACTTTTAAATATCTTTATCCTTTGGGTGGTAGCCAAAAGTCACCAAAGGAAGGAAGTTGAGTAGTGGGTCACTATACCACATAACTTCTGGTTTAATGAAAACTGGAGGTTTGACTTGGAAGTAGAGTAATTATTTTGAGACGTGAATATTAATTCAAAAGGTGCTTTAGAGAAATTACGAAATGAGAAGATTATTGAAATAGATGGGTTGCATCTCACAGTATTGTCTGGATATGTGATTTTCAGAATTGTTACAGTCTGATTTCAATACCGTTTATCCCACTCCTGTGTACATGTGGCTACAAGCACACACATTTGCATGTGTGTTCTATATAGAATAAAATCTCCCCTTTGGACTTTCTGAAACTTTCAAATACTCAAGAAAAAACACTAGGGTGTGAGCTGGGAATGTTAAGTCCTTTTCCATGATTTTATTTAAAAGACACAGCACTTCATAGGCTTTTTTTACTAAAAGAAAAACTGAGGCCAAGAGAGATTGAGTCACCCCCCAGCAAGCTACTATAAATTGTGCCAAGAACCTGTCACTGCTAAACAATGTTCCCTTTATTTGTTGGGGGGGAAAAAACCCAAATGCTTATAAATAGCACTTTAATATGTGCCTAATAAGCATAATGAATATCTACACTGTATTATATGAAAAGCTCAACGTATTTACTCATCAAAGTGATAATTAAGGTTCAATAAATAAAATGAGGATGCTAAACTTCTCATAGCACAGTCATGATTACTATAATAAGAACTACCTTAAAGAATCCACCCGTGCACTTTCATCCTGTGGAGTACATAAACACAAAGGAAATTGCTATGCCCCCTTCTCAATAAATCCCCAAAAGAAAGTACACAATGAATTTGTCCTTTTTTTTTATCAAGATGATGGGGTTGTTTTACATAGTTTTTTCAAGATTACTTTGTTCATTCCATTATCTTTGTTGGCTACTTTTAATTTCCCTTTTCCATGAAGTTATCAGTTTTACTGCATTTGAAATCTGCACCAAGCCATTAAAATCCTGAGTACCTAGGGCTTTGTGTTGGTTTTATTTATTTATTTATTTTTTTGCCAGTTGTGTACTTGGCATTATAGCTTACCTTTGAAATGATCTCAGATGTTTCAGAAATTAAATACATTTTCCAGTCTTTGAGATAAGATACTAGACATTAGAAAGAGTTCACAAAGATTTTTAAAATCATTCAGGCATGGCTCAAGATGTATTGCCAAATATTTATTGTTTTTAGCTGTGATTAGTACTGAGAATCAGCGAACAACAGACTGAAGCTGTTAACTTTTCATGATACATTTGCTACCTTTATGAAATTTGCAACATGCACACTTAGAAATTGTCTAAATATATTTTATGCTGGGCTGTTAGTCTTCAGATACTATGTCAATAACTTGGGAAAAAATGTAAGAATGTGGTACAGAACTTTTAAGTTTCTACCTCAGGAGCTATATTTGTCAGATTAGCAGATAAAAATTTACCCATTTTGCTTCTGCCATTTTCACGTTTCTTACTGGTTTTGCCTTTCTTTATTCAGGCAGTAAGTACATGGTTTATCTCAGGAGTGTGTGGTAGCAATAACAATTAAATAACACTTTATCATGATTCCTGTTCTTTTCTTTCCTCTTTAGGACTCTGCAGACGGTGGGCCCGTCCCATGCTAGAACTTACACTGTGGCTGTGTATTTCAAGGGAGAAAGAATAGGCTGTGGGAAAGGACCAAGGTATGAGAAGAAGATACTTTTAACTTCTTCAAATGAACAACCCGTGTGGCATGTGAGGCCTGTAAGACGTGTCAGGTCGTGTATGACGCATCTTTCATTTCTTATCACTACTTACTTGAGCTTTGTGAAAATGCTAACTTCTTTTAGGGAGAAGGAATTATGTATACTGTCACCTTTCTTTGAACCCTCCAATCTGTATCTTAAACTGAGACGTGATTTGAAGCCTGTCCATAAATATGAATCTGATTTTTATTCTTTTCCTTTTTAAACTTTATACTGAGAATATTCAAACTTAAGTAAGAAATACTTCGGCTCTAATATAAATGGAAAGCATTTTATTGCAATATTAAAAGTGTGGAACAAATAACTTAAACGGGCTTTGTGCAGATAAATGACATTCTGCGTGTTCCTGTGTATGTTCCTATCTGTGCAATTCAGTATGTGACAGTTGAAGTAATCAGATGAAATTTTATGCACCAAACATGAAAATAAGCCTGAATAATTTGTAGGCATACCTTGTGTTCTTGAAGAAAAAAAAATAAACCTTTAAAAAGCATACCTTACCTTTATTTTAATAGCATTCAGCAAGCGGAAATGGGAGCTGCAATGGATGCACTTGAAAAATGTAAGCCGATCTCTTTTTCTATAATTATATGTTCATAATGTAATGAGTGTTTTACGGAAAGAAAATGAGGAAGCAGAAAAATAGTAAGTACTGATAAAATGTGATCTTGTTTTCTTCATAGTTATTCGCCACACACAGTATAGCAGAATGTGAGATATGTATAAAATGGGCTTATAATTTTTTTTAGATGTATTCCTGAGTGCTTCTTGGTGTTCATTTCTTTTTTTTTTTTTTTTTGACAGTTTTTTTTTTGCTATAGGGCGCATGCACTTGCCAGAAAAGACAGAGAGAGACAGAAAGCAAGAAATTAAACCCCCCCCCAGGGGGGATGGCCACACCACAATCCCTTCTCCTCCATTCTCCTCTTGGGATCATGGGTATGCATGCACACGTACCTGGCATGAGTTTAAGCCACTGGGTCCAGGACTCAAACTGTAGTTGATTACATGGGAGTCCAGCAACATAGCCATTACACCAACTGCTGGTCCCCCATTTTTCTTTTTTTTGCAGAGCCCTCTTCTCAGCCCAGCTCACTCTGTAAGCAACCTATTGTGTTTCCTTCAACATATTTCTCTATACTTTTAAAATCCTAACAGACTTAGAATCCTACATGAGGTTGTTTTTTTTGTTTGTTTGTTTTCTGTTTTTGACCATTGTTTTATTAAAATGAGAAGATATTTACATGCTTCTCTTCATTTTTCTTTTCTTCTTGATAATATATTATGGGTAGCCTTGCAGGGCATAGGAAGCAATCCAGATTCGTTCTTTCTTAATGGCTGCATAATATTTCCTGCTCTGAGCATGCTGCGTTTTACTCAGCTTTTTTATTGTTGGCAGATACTTTGTTTCTAACTGTTTTTTTTTTTTCAATTATTACTGTCAACAATAAGTCTATATATTGGTGCTTTTAGTTATGTGGGATAGATTCCCTAGAGTGGGGTGCCTGGGTTGAAGAAACTTCAATTACATAATTGACCGTGTAGGGAACTGCATAGTCTCTTGTAAATCGAAGGCCTAAGTGCAAGGATTTTTCTGAGGTTTATTGTGCTGCACAGCAGAACCTGTGGGCACAACACGACAGTGCAGTTCTATTATGCTTCAAGTACCCAGCCAAACAAGCTGGGAGCGAGCAGAGTGCGGGAAGCTAAGAGTGGGCAGGCCCAGGGTTCGTGGCCGTGAGAGATTCCAGGAAAGGCAAAGGGCCGAGAGCCAAGTGGAAATCAGACAATCGCTTTCTGTTTGGGGGGTGTCAGGGTAGGGGCCAGTTAGATAGTGGTACAGACGCTTGTGCTGCCAGGATCCTGCATTCATGGAATCGTCACCTAGAGTTTTAGGTTGACTTTTTCAGAACTTTTTCATGCATCATATATATAAACACATAATCACATATTGAAATAAAAGTGACATTCCATTTTGCACTTATGAAATTGTTAAAGGTTATGTTTGGAGGATATGTTTGTTTGTTGTTTGTTTTCAACTATAAAGCAGTGCCAGGGTCAGCCGGTGGCATGGTGGTTAAGGGCTCTGGACTCCCACATGGCTGATCATGGTTCGAGTCCCAGATCTGGCAGCTTGCTTTCTCATTTTTCCTGTCTCTCTCTCACTGTTCCTCTCTGGTCACATCAAAAAGAAAGAAAGAAAGGAAAGAAGGAAGGAAGGAAAGGAGGGAGAGAAAATTAAATAAAATAATTCTTTTTTTAAAAAATAGCAGTACCAGGGATATCATCTATTCGGAGACAGACTCTGGATACGTACTGGTAGGAGTGAGTTGTTTGAGCTGCTGGAAAGCAGTTTGGCAGCATGTATCAGGGCCTTATAGACGTTCACACCCTTCAATTCAGAGGTTTCACTTCTAAGTATCAAACCTAAGGAGCTACTTGGAGTTATACACTAGAGTTCACATACGTCATGACCACTTGATTTACAGTAACCAGAAAAGGAACAACAACAACAAAAATCAAAACGCACATTTAATAGTAGGAAAGTGTGTAATAAATTATGGTATATCCCAAAAATTGGCAAACATTTTCTGTAAAGAGCCAGATGTAAGAATTCTAGGCCACTCAGGCCATACAGTCTCTGTCTTTGTTATTCAGCACTGCATGACAGCCTATAGGTACAGCTACTATGCAAACAAATTGGTATGTCTGTGTTCCAATAAAATTTATTTACAAAAGAGGGAGAGGGTTGTGTTTTGCCTTTGGCAGTAGTTTACCAACCTTTGCTATATTCAAATGTTGTGATGTTTTGCAGCAATTAATAGAAGCAATCATTTGATAACTAGTTAAGGGAAAATGCTGCTAGAATAAGTGAAAAAAAAGTACCTGTAAATACATACTTACACTGTCTTCTCCCAGTGTAAAGGTAAAGGGGAATGATTTTAAATGCTCATAGGTCTGTGTAATATATGTTGTTGGAAAAGTTGCTATGCGTTTTTCATAGAAAAACAAACAAAAATCCATCACCACTTTTCCCAATAACCTAATTGTGTTTGTATAAAATATACATGCAAAACATTTGTAGAAAAATGAAATTAAGTAAAAGTTTATTTTGTGAAAATTTTTTTGAAATCCATGCATAGTTTTTAATAAAAACTTTTTGAAGATTCCATTGTAAATATTTTTCATTTTTCTATGAACATTTTAAAGTCTTCTCATAAGAAGACCTGTGATTTACACAGGAATCCATTTAGTATCATTTAGGAATAGGGTAAATATAGATGTCATCTTTCTCTTTTTAAAATAAGTCACTGTTGGGACCAGCAGTTGGCGTAATGGCTATGTCACTGAACTCCCATGTAGTCTACTGCAGTTCAAGTTCCAGACCCGGTAGCTTAAACTCACACCAGGTGCGTGTGCGTGTGTGCCCAAAATCCCGAGAGAAGAATGGAGGAGAAGGGATTGTGGTGTGGCCATCCCCCCTGGGAGGGGGGGATGCCTTCTCACTTTCTGTCTCTCTGTCTCTGTCTTTTCTGGCGAGCACACTCGCCCTATAGCAAAAACTTCTCCAAAAATATATATATATTAAAATAAGTCACTGACTCTCAGACATTCAGAGTAAGTCTTTGCTGATTCACTCCTTGACTTTCAAATGCTTTTCCTACCATTCTCTTCCTGTCCCTGCTTCAGCTTTGGGGGAGGATGGGACACTATATATATAAAAGGAGAAATAAAGAATACTTTAGTCTTAAAGCAGATAAACTTGTTTCCCCCCCCAAACATGTCATGCTCTCCCACATCTGATTCTTCACATGTTTGAAACAAGAAGTACCACCTTCATTCTAGAACAATCCCTTAGGTCTGTGTTTTTTTTACGTAACCAGATGACTTACGTAGTTCTCATCCATGCCTGTGTCCTTTTATATGCATTTTTAAATTAAATATATAAAGTGATTATTTCTTGTTCTATTCTTTTTTTAAGAATTATTTTATTATTTAACTTTATTTATTTATTTATTTTACTTTGACTTAGAGAGGTACAGAGAGAAAGAGAAAGAGAGTGAGAAAGCAAGCTGCCAGGTCTGGGACTTGAACCACGTTCAACCATGTGGGAGTCTAGTGCTCTTAACCACCACACCACCTGCTAGTCCCTTTTCTTCTTCTTCTTCTTTTTTTTTTTAAGAATTATTTATTCAATTTTATTTATTTATTTTTATTCTTTAGTTTGACCAGAGAGAAAGAGAGAGAGAGAGAAAGAAAGTGAGCTGCCAGGTCCAGCACTTGAACCATGGTCAGCCATGTGGACGTCTAGCACCTTAACCACCACACCACCTGCTGGCCCCTTATGCTTGATTTATTACTTTGTCCTTACACTAAAGTTATTCCACAAGTGACAACAGAATCGCAATATTTCTAAATCCTAGTTTTGTTTGTTTTTCATTTGCCGGGGGACATGTGTACTTGACAGAGAAGGTGACAGAGAAAGAGAGGGAGGGAAAAGGAGAAAGCCCCCTCCTATGCGACATAGTCACATCATAATCCCTTCTTCAATTCTTCACCCTGTCAGGATTCTGGACATGCACATACATGTGCCTGATGTGTTTTTCAAGCTGCCAAGGCCAGAACTGAAACCGTGTGGTTGACCATGTGGTTCTAGCTGCTTTAACCGCCAGGCCATGGAGTCAGCCCTCTAAATCTTTTTTTTTTTTTTTTTTTTTTTTTTTTTTTCCATATGGTGTGTGCACTCACAGGAGAGAGACCATGGAGGAAAGACAGTGAGAGGGAAAGTGAGAAATAACGCCCCTCCCTGAGGGGGTGGCAATGCCGCAATCCCTTCTTCATTCTCCTCCTAGGATTATGAGCACACATGTGCATATGCCTGGAGTGGGTTTTAAGCTGCCAGGTGGAGGACTGACTGGAACCACGGTCAGCCACGTGGGAGAGTACATCACCTTCACCACCACACCACCTGCTGGCCCCTAAATCTCAAGATTTCTTTTGTGTCAACACAGTTGCTTAGAGTTAGTTATCAGCTGATATAGCTTTGGGCAATGGGTTTCTGCTAACCAAAGCCATCAAATGATGAGTTTTTTTTAACCAAACGAGTGAATGTTCTCTACCTGAGTCAAATTTACAGATACAGCTTTGGACCTCTCAGTAAACTTTAAAAATTAGAACAATTATCAGACAGAATCACTTCAAATGTGGCCTCCTTTTGTCCATCTGATATTTTTTGGTTTTTATTGGTTTTGATTCTTGGTAATTAATGTTATGATAATAACATCACTTGAAGATGTTGTTTGAATTTGTCAAAAATATACTCCATTTAACTGTATCCTTTAATTGCTCCTTGAAAATCAGTTGTTGCCAGGAGAAGAATGTTAAAGCACCTGGTTTGAAACATTTCACAACGGTTGTCCTTGTTTTCAAATGACGTATGTTTTGGTGCCTTTTGTACTGAAGTTCAAGTCAGAAATTGAAATCAAGAATCAGGGGTGCTGGGAACCAGCAGTTAGCGTAATGGCTATGTCACTGGACTCCCACGTAGTTGACCACGGTTCGCGTCCCGGACCCGGTGGCTTAAAACTCACGCCGGGCGCGTGTGCGTGCGTGCCCAAGATCCCGAGAGGAGAATGGAGGAGAAGGGATTGTCTTGTGACCATCCCCCCTGGGGGGTGATTTCTCGCTTTCTGTCTCTATGTCTCTCTCTGTCTGTCTGGCGAGCGCACGCACCCTATAGCGAAAACTTCTCCAAAACAAAAAAAAGAATCAGGGGTGCTGATCCAGACTTCCAACGGGTTCTGAATGATAAAAGAATCAAGGAAGAAAAGGAGCAGTTTTTTTGTTTTTGTTTTTGTTTTTTTTAACCTTGCCTGACGAAATGCAACTTGATCCATTTCATACAACTATATGTGTATATGTATGTTTAGTTTGTATATTTCTTTGCGCTCGTGGCTATTCTTTATTAAGTGTAAAACATATCTCCTTGTGTCAGATAACTTTCCCCAGATGGCCCATCAGAAGCGGTTCATTGAACGGAAATACAGACAGGAGTTGAAAGAGATGAGGTGGGAAAGAGAGCATCAAGAGAGAGAGCCTGATGACACCGAAGACATGAAGAAGTGAAGGTGGGCGCGGAAGTGCCGGTGGATCGACTCGCTTAGTAGCTGAGACTGCTGCCCATGGAGGCCCAGCCTCGTTTCCTCCAGGCAGTGAATGAAGTGTGCCCACTGAAATAAAACACACAGTCAAATCACTGTTGTCGTTTTACTGATCAGATATTGTTTGTAGCAGGATGATCTTTAGTACAAAGCATTTGGTTTCCAGTGAATGGAACACTTCACTCGGGTAGATGTGCGTGATTCCCTTTTATTTTGCCCTTTGAACAATAAAATTCAAGAAATCATCTTCTATGTGGAATAGATACCATTTTTCTCTCCGTCTCAGATGGTGACCCCAGACTAAAAAATTCACTTGACCAGATACTTTTACTTCACTCCAATATCTCTGCTTTTTGAAATCTCTGGATTACGAAGTGAATGTTTTGGCTTTCATCTCAATGTTTATCAAGTTCTCAGCTGCAAATTACTGAATTTTTCCCACCCTAAGCAGTGAATTCTTTGCAGAAGGTATCTATTTAATGTTTAACTGGGGGGTGGGGGGGGACAGGCAGATATTTGAGTCATGTACATTTTTTGAATTATTAGAATAGGAGAGAAATCATGATTCTAAATCAGGCCACATTTTAAACCAAGTGCTTCCACTCTGGAGAGAGTGAACCTTTCCAAAACTTTAAAGACAGACTTCAGAGAAGTCTCAACCTCCAAAATTGTATTTCATTTCATGTGTGTGTGTGTGTGTGTGTGTGTGGGCTTGGGAGGGGGTATGGAACAGTGGGAGGACAGTTCATCAGCTTCTCTGAGTGGTCTCTAAAGTAAAGGATTAACATTATATCGAAAGACATGACTATAAAAGAAATGTTATTTTAAACTGAACATGACTGGTTTCTTATTAATAAATGCAAAATTTGTTTGTAACACCAGTGTGTTTTCATTCATTTTTCAGCCAGTATTATTTAGTGAGTACCCACTATGTACCAGGTGCTTTCCCGGGCTCTGGGGATAGCAGAACATTTATGTAATATAGTTGTTGATGATTTTATATATATATATATATATATATATATATATATATATATACACACACACACACACACACACACACACACACACATATATATATACACACACACATATATACGTATATATATACGTATGTGTGTGTGTGTGTATATATATATATGTGTGTATGTGTGTGTGTGTATATATATATATATAGTTGTTTTCCCCATTTATGATAGAGTGCATGCACCCATGTGCAAGAGAGAGGAGCATATTCCACAGGGCTTAGTCATGCCACAGTCTCCTCCCTCCAGTACTCCAGCCTGCCTGGGGTTCTAGGCATGAAGGCATGTACCTGGCATGTTTTCAGCCAACCAGGCTGGGGACTTGAAGCACAGTTGGCTGTGGCCTCTAGCTTTGCAGTCTAGTATGCTACTGATTGTGCCACAGAGGCTGGGCAGGTGGCTACATACTAATGCCTATATTTTGTGCCAATTATGGATATACCATAAGTTATTAACCAATCTAATGAAAGATGTGTATGTTGTATGCACTTTGTTGTGTGCTTCTGTCACAGAGCTGCCACATACATCCTTGAGGGTGTGTTCGTACACGTGTACATAAACATGCACATATATTAGGGAGAGAGCGAGAGAAGACTGTGCTAGAGCTTTTTATTAATTTGTTAATCATAAAAAATATAAAATGGTGCCCATAAGAAAAGGTTGTCCTGGGGCCCGTCCTCCCCACTAGTGATGCCCCAGAAAACAACTTAGCAGGCCACCTCCTGCCCAAGTCAACCCAGCCCTACCCAATCTTATACATTCTATGTGTGGGGTTGCAGCACTGTTAAACACAATCCTGTTAGCTCCAAAACTACACACATGACTTGTGTGAGAGTGTATTTTGAAATCAACTCATTCCTGGCGACAAGAGTCTTTTTTTCATAACCTTCATCTAAAAGTTTAAGAAAAACAAAAGCATACACACAGTCATGTCCAAGGGGGAAAGAATGAATGGTTTCCACAGAGGACATCCAGTCTGAGAGCAATGCCACCAGCTTAGGGACAGTGCATGGCTTAGTTTCCACCCAAAACAGGCTCTGATGGCTGAAAGGAAAAAGAAAAGAAAAACAAGCTGTGCCCCCCAAGAAAGGCAAAACGCTGTCATATACCAAACAGAAACACAACCGTTCCTCCTTGTGATTCTTTTTCTTTCCTCTCACAATTTGGACACTACGGTTTCTCTCACAAAGGCTGTTCAAAGACCAGTTTGTATCCATGAAGTGCACAACTCTGTCATCCCAACGCTTTCTATTTTTCTAAGAAAAACAAAACAAAAACGTTCTGCTTCTGATCAGAAGAGCTAGTAAAAGTGTAAGTTCATACACTAACTCGGTGAACTGCTTGTTCCATGCTGTCGGTCATAGAGACTTAATATAAAGGCTTCTTCTCATAAATCACTTGGGGTCTCCTTGGGGAGACAGTTCAATGATAGTGTAGAGTACGCTCCTGACAGATTGGGAAGTGAAGGAGGGAGTGTAGGCCAGGCAGGGAAAGCTTCACAGTTAGCATGTGGATTCACTGGCCCTTCATGAATGGTCACTTGCAAGGTGGGGAAGGACAAAACTTAGGGAGCAAAGAGAGAGAAGGGCAAGAAAATGGGCTAAGAGCCTGCTTGGTCCATCCAAGCTGCTATAATAACCCTGTAAACCTGGTGGCTGTGACATAGCTGAAACTTTTTATTACAGTTCTGGAAGCTGGGAAGTCTAAGGTCAAGGTATAGCAGGTTGGTGTCTGGCCCACTTCTCACAGTGTCTGTAAATAGTGAAAGGAGCAAAACAGCCTTCTGAGCTTTGGGGAGTCTTTGTCCTCATGACCTAGCCCCCTCTCTCCTAAAAGGACTCCCCCCAGTAGCATCACAGTGGTGATCAGATGTTCAGTATATGAACTTGGGGGGATAGAAACATTCAGACCATAGCAGACCCCATTGTGATAGTCCATGGAAGATGTGGTGAAGACTCAGAACAAAGAAACAGGAATTTGAGTGCTGGTGAAGAACAGATTGGGAGAATTCATGGAAAGTAGAACCTATGGGATGTGGAGTAAGAGGGTATCCCAGCTTAGCACTGTTGACACTTAGGGGCAGATAATTCTTTATTGGGACCAAGGAGACTGTTCTATGCATTTGCTAGGGTGTTTAACTGTATTCCTAGATACTCTTGGGATGCCTGTAATATCTGTTCTAGTAGGGACAACTGAAAATGTCTCCAGACATTGCTGAATATCCTCTGGGGGCAGAGTCACTCCTGATTGAGATCCACTGGCATAGGAGAAAGGAAAAACAACTAGGCCAATTTTTATTCCATCAAGACACAAACCACTTACAGAAAAGGTCTTTAGTTGTCTGAGGTGAGCTTAAGGGGACTCAGGGATGTCTTTGCCAAGATGTGAAATAGTTCAATATGTGACTTTCTAGTCCAATGAAGACTCTTGGACTGAAGTTCAGATTAGAAATGGACTCAAAAACATCAGTGGAATATGTCCATCTATGAAAGAGACCGTTGCTGGTTGGACTTTATGCAAGAGAGAAATTGCAAGATAAGCCCCTGAGATTTGGGGATTTGTCTATTATAGCAGTTAGCATTACTTTCACTAATGGAACGGTCGAGGCAGGCACTTAATAACTCTAATAATGTGTTTGCCAGTCCAACCACATGAAAAGGACGTGCTCACCCACCTGTTACTGAATGCCATACTGAGTCAGTGCTGATGTGTCCTTATGGTTGATCAGAAATGTCCCTACTCTTAGATGAAAAGGAAATTGAAAATGTAATAACCATGAAATTCTCGTGAATCGGGGTTTTGAGAACATGCTGCATTCTAAGATTTATTTTATTGGTGTTGGTAGCATCTTAGGCATAAAAGACTAAAAGCAGAGTCCTTGTTCTTAGGAGTGCACTATAAAGGGAGACACAGGCACTTATATAAGGTGCTCTACAGAAGATCAGAGAGAGCACAGTTCATTCCTTCTGGAAGATGGAGTTCAGTTTGATCTTGGGTGATTTAGTCCACCAGGCCATTGACTACATTACCATACTCACCAGGACAAAAAGACTTTCAGGTTGAACATATTTTTTTTTTAAAGATTTAATTCAAAGGGCTGGCAGGGGGGTGTGGTGGTTAAGGGCACTGAACTTCCACTTGTCCGACTGTGGTTCGAGTCCCAGACCTGGCAGCTTGCTTTCCCATTTTCTCTCTCCCTCACTCACTCTATCCCTCTCTGCTCAAATTAAAATAAATAAATAAAATAATTACTTAAAAATATTTAATCCTATTTAATTAATTTATTTTAAATTTTGAACACACAGACATAGAGAAAGTAAGCAAGCAAGCTGCCAGATCTGGAACTCAAACCATGGTCAACTATGTGGGAGTCCAGCACCATAACCACCACACTACCTGCTGGCCTCAAACATATTTTTTAACCACAATACCATTATGACACCTAACGTAATTACCAAACCCTCCTTAATAACTTCTAGTAGTCCATAATCAAATGTTCAACTCATGTGTACAAGTAACGATCCCAACAGGATGTACACATTATCTTCGTTTTTCATGTCATTTAAAGCATTAGTCAAGAACGGTCCTCCATTTCCTTGTTCTTTATGACTAGTTGTAGAAATCAGATCCACTCCATTGAATTTCCCACATTCTGCATGGAACCCATTGGCCCGTTGCTACCTTGTGTTGTCGTATGATTTTTTTTCCTTTATTCTCTGTGTTCTACAACCCATTTTAGGTTTAGGTTCCAAATGTGAGGCAAATGTATATTTTGAGATTGCCCCCCTCAAACAAACAAACAAAAAAAAAAAAACAGTAATTATCTCAATAGTGTTAAATCAATCCTTTTGGGTAATAGAAAATTGTGTTGGTTGCCGGGCACGTGTGCGTGCGTGCCCAAGATCCCGAGAGGAGAATGGAGGAGAAGGGATTGTGGCGTGACCATCCCCCCTGGGGGGTGATTTCTCGCTTTCTGTCCCTATGTCTCTCTCCGTCTGGCAAGCGCACACGCCCTATAGCGAAAATCTCTCCAAAAAAAAAATTTGTATTGGTTAACTTTATGTGCCAATTTAGGTAAGCAGGTGCTATTTTAAGCAGCTAAGTTTGGGATCATTTGTTACACAGCTATAGGAAACAAATACATTCCCATTCTCCTAAACAGCTCATCTCATATTTAAAATATTCTGTGCATTCCCCTTGTCTGTAGAATAAGGCCCATGTTCCTTATGATAGCATTCAATTCCCTCATGAGCAGGCATCAGCTGCTTCTGGCTTCCACCCCCACACGTCACTCTCCAGTCTTACCGACCTGGTTGCAGCTGTTTAAACACATTCTGCTTTCTCTCTCCTCTAGGACTTTGCACTGCCTGAAATAGGCTTCCTCCTTGTGAATTATTTCTTACTCATCTTTCGGGCCTCAGCTCAGGTACCATCTCCTGCAAACTTTTCCCAAGACCTTAAATTTAGGTTCAGTGTACACTCTTGGATTGAAGAGTGTACACTCTTTATCTGACTCTGTCTACACTGTATTGTCACCATCTTAACTGTAGGCTTCTGGTGTGCAGGACCATCACAAATCCACTTAGGCACCGTGGCTTTCAGCATGGTGGCTAGTTCTTCATCATTCTTTCCATTACTGTCTGCTGAATAAAAATAACTGGGCTCTTCTTTGCTGTTCAACTACCCTAAAGTGGAACTCAGGCTTCCTCCAAGTACCCCGCTGCTCATGCTTCCAGGTCTCCCGCACTTGGACTCAGTCAGGAGCTCTATGCTGGAACAGGACAGACAACGTGAGCCCCCCGGGAGGAAGCAGAGGAGCTGGTCTTCTCTTGTTTTCTGTGGCCTTGTCTCTCCAAGACAGGAACTCATTTAAAATAGACAAAGCTGATGAATAACAGGTCCAGTATCATGTGTGTGTGTTGTTCTTACTTTGTTTTTGCCTTTTAAAAATATATAAAAAAAAGAAGACAAGGTGTCACTGTGTCAAGATCCACCTGCCTCCGCCTTCTTAGCAGGTGGGACTACAGGTGCATGCCACACACCTGGCTTTTTAGGGTAGGCCGGGAATGGAGCCTAAGCCTCCCCTGTGGCCTTAGCCTGCAAAGCAGCAGCATCCAACATGTTACTGCAGCCGGACTTCCAGTAGCGTTGTTTTAAATGATAACACAAAGCTGAAGGAAGCCAAAGAAAGGCTTAGTCACTAGCGACAGCACCAGCAGGACAGGCTTTGTCACCAGCCCCACAGTCTCAGTAGCAGCTCCCTCGACAATAGTCTTGCAATGGACAAATGGGCTATATTCAATCTTACATAATGATACTATGTAAACACATCTCCGATTTTCTTACCCATTTTTCTAATTGCCGGGGGGCACGTGCAACCAGAGAGAGGGAGAAAACCTCCCAGTGGGATGTGGTCATGCCAAAATCTCTTCTTCATTTTTTCATCCTGTTGGCATTTAGGACACGTGTGCATACGCACCTGGTATGTTTTTCAAGCTGCCAGGGCAGGGATTCACATGGTAGTCAGCCATGTGGGAGTTGGTTCTCTTAACCATGAGGCTACGGGCCAGCCCGTTGGTCTTCCTTTCCAGCTGTTTGTGCCTGTGGTACTCTGATTTAGAAATTGGGGAGCTGCTCTGAGTAAGCCAAATAGAGGCAGGACCCCCAGTTTCCCCTTGAGACCATCCCAACTCCCAACTAGATTCTCAGTCTCAGCCCTGCCCTGTCGGTGTCCCCAGAGACATGCTTCTGAAGAGACAGTCTCCGTTCTCTGCCAGTAACCGAGCAGTGAATGAACACAGCTGTCCTATCATCCGAGCAGCTGCTCCTGAGAGAGTTCTTTCATTTCTTCTGAAATATTTGATCCGTTAAGGAAAAACTTTTAAATGAAGTTTAGGGGAAAAAAAAAACAACACAGCTAGCTAATCATTTGTATGCTGAATATTAGCCCATCATGATTTGAAACTCCTGGATAAAACAACTATAATGAAAATACAGCGAGACCCTTCACTGTAGCAATTCTAAAGCTCACCTCTATTATTATAATAATAGGGGTCTCAAATGGAGCTGTTGAGAACAGTGGCTGCCCCTGACTAGAATTCAACCAGAAAGATCAAGAGAGAGCCCTAATTGCCTTTCTTCTCAGATCAAACAATTGACTTAATTCTCCAGGCCTACACACCAAAATGTGTTTGAGGAGATTCAAATAGGTTACTGTAGAGGATTAAGGTTTTCTCTGCAGATTATACTTTTATGCCCTGTAGTTCATTGCTTGAAGTGTTAAGTAGTTTTGTCAAAATAAGCAGGACTGGAAGGATTTTTTAGAAACTTACAAATCACATGCTCTTGCTGAGTAACACAAGGGACGTCTTGTTTTTTGCCCCCCTTTCTCTCTCTCTCTTTTATATTATTTTAATTTAATGGTTGAGGCTTGGGGGTGGGAAGAAATTAACCATGTTAAAGATTAGTTGAAAATTTCAAGAGTCATCTCAGATAAGAGAAATACACGTGTGGGGGTTATTGTGTTTTTGTCTTTCAAAAATTGTTGCACAGATGATGCAGCTGAAGAAGCCACATAAAGAGAAGGGATTTTCTTGTGAATGCTTAACTGCCTGAAGAGAAAGTCCAAAGGGGATGTGAAATCCGACCCTGGAGGCTTCTCTGTAGTGCTGTGCTAATCAGTGTTATTTTACTTACTAAGACTTCATTTCTGCCTAGAAGAGTTGGTGGCAAAATAAGCTTTCATTTTCTCACAATAGAATATTCCCAGGAAAGGGCGCTTGTCGGGAAGTCATCAGTGACATTCTGTCCTTGGTTCCACAGGTAACTGTCGCTCAGCCAGCTTCATCCTGCTCCGTTGTTTCCCTGGCTCCCTGGGGTCTACGTCCCCCTTAATCAAAAGGTTGTTCGATGAGTTTACCGAGGTCATTAACTGCACTGAGCATCAGCAATCTGAACACCTCCCTCCACTTTTTCAGCTCTCCTGGGTCTGCCACTCGCAGGAAAGCTACATTAAGAAGCTTAATTGATGTTGCAATTTTGTACAACAAAGTAGCAAATGTAAACTGCAGACCAGATAAAGCCCTGGCAATGACCGGACAACCTCAAGGTGCCAACATCCCCTGAAACACACAGCACTCGTGTGCATGTCCTGACCTGGCACAATACATACAGCACTCATGTGTGTGTCCTGACCCGGCGCAATCACAATTATTTCCCGGGTCACTTTTCATTTTTTCTAGAACTCAAGTCTACACACTGGGTCTTGGCAGGTGCCAGGAAATTGTTCTCACTTTTATTGCTCATCTCTTCTGACGTGGGCCTGTCTCTATGTTTCTCAGCCATGCCCTAACTTCAAATATGAAAGAAATTCAGAACGGGGGCCAGCAGGTGGCGTGGTGGTTAAGGCGCTGGACTCCCACATGGGTGACCACAGTTTGAGTCCTAGACCTGGTGGCTTGCTTTCTCATTCTCCCTTGTCTCTCTCTAGTTAAATTAAATAATAATAAATGAAATGAAATTATATGTATTTTAGGACTCCATAGTAAGACAGCAGCATTTGCCAGTATTCCCAAACCACAAATGAAGTCTCTCATGGCACCAAGTTGCTCCCTGGTAGTCTCTGGGTATGGGAAACCTCCTATGTCCTTTATAACTCCCTTCTCATGCAGGCACATTTCTGGTAAGCCTCAAGGCAGAGTTAAACTATGAGTGTGGAGAGGTGAGATTAGCTGGGACAAAGCTAAATCATAGAGGGATGAAAGAAGGTGTGAGAAGGAGAGACTGAGAATGGGGCCGGCTGGTTCTCAGAGGCTGGGAGCAAACCAGGGCAGGGAGAGGGGCAGCCGTGGGGCGGGATGAGGTAGCAGCTGAGGAAGGTGGAGAAAGGTCTACCAGGGCGGGGAAATAAAATACTACACATTCAGCCTTGCAGCCCCCCCCCCCCCCCCATCTCCCCCAAGAAAGCAAGACTCAGATACCTCCTGCTCAGTCATGGAAATGAGCCGTAGAATAAAGACCAGGGTTAGTCCACTGCTCAGGCTGACTGCGGGGAGGAAGCTGAGACCACTCAGGGTCTAGCCATTCTGGGTCCCAGCACCCTTGGGACTGGGCAACTGGTTCCTTCCATTCCTGGCTTTTTCCGTCTCTCTACTCTCTGTCTCAGTCCCAGGTTTGGTCATCCCCATCCTGATGGAGTCCTAAGTAGATCCCTGTGCTCTTTCGGTCCCTAAGACTCAGCCTTTTCTGTATAGATATAGATCTAGACTCCTTTAGAGTCTCAGCACAAATTACATTCCATAGGTGACTCGGTCGCATTCAAATCAATGAGGACCTCTGAATGGCTTTTATTCAAGAGCAGAATAAATGTTTCAAGATAACCATCGGCAAACTGTTGGGCAAAGGACCAGCCAGCACGTATTTTAGCCTTTGTGAACCAACAAGTGAAATCAAGAACATTATGTAGGTACTTATATAATGAGAGAAAACGCAAGTACTAACAATTTTTTAAAAGAATTATTTTACTTAACTTTATTTATTTATTCATTGGTTTATTTCAATTTGACCAGAGAGGGAGGTAGAGATTGAGAGAGAGAGAGAGAGAGAGAGAGAGAGAGCGAGCGAGAGAGAGAGAAAGCAAGCTGCCAGGTCCAGGACCCAAACCACGGTCGGCCATGTGGGAATCCAGCACCTTTATCCACCACACCACCTGCCCGCCCCAAGTACTAACAATTTCTAAAAAATAATTGTTTATTTAATTTTATTATTATTACTACTTAATTGTCCAGAGAGAGACGAGAAAGAGAAAGAGAAACTGAGAATGCAAGCTGCCAGGTTCAGGACCCAAACCATGGTTGACCATGTGAGAGTCCAGAGCCTTAACCACCATGCCATCTGCTGACCCACTAACGAATTTTTTATTGATAAAATTCAAATTCAAAACTTTATTCGTGGGACCAGCAGTTAGCGTAATGGCTATGTCGCTGGACTCCCACGTAGTCGACCGCGGTTCGCGTCCCGGACCCGGCGGCTTAAACTCACGCCGGGCGCGTGTGCGTGCGTGCCCAAGATCCCGAGAGGAGAATGGAGGAGAAGGGATTGCAGCGTGGCCATCCCCCCTGGGGGGTGATTTCCTACTTTCTGTCTCTCTGTTTCTCTCTGTCTGTCTGGCGAGCGCACGCGCCCTATAGTGAAAAACCTCTCCAAAAAAAAAAAAAAAAAACTTTATTCGTAGGCACTGGCATTTTTATCTTATCTAAGTTCACATGCCAAAAAGAAAATCCTTTTATGATTTTTTCCCCCCAACTATTTAAAAATGTAAAAACCATAGTTAACTTATGGGATATATAAAAACAACTGGTGGTCAGCAAACCTTGGGCTGGGGTTTGCTGACTTCAGCTTTAAGAAGATTGAAAAATGACACTATGAAGAGGCTCACTTAAAACACCACGTTCCTCCCATGGTCTCTGCAGACTTGATGGCGATGATCTGAATAAAAGTGCCGGTCATCAAAACTTCAGCTCCAGAAGCAAGGCCTGTGATTCCTGTTGGCGAGGCCACATGACAGTTACAGAATTTTCTGCTTTGCTTCCAGATCATTAGGCTGCAGGCCCAGAGGCCTTTTAAATTAATGCCGGCGTGTACCCTACACAGGCCCTTCATCAGCGGTCTGTACCAGGACCACGTAGTGATCTTACATTTTCATGAGAGCGTACGCTTTTCAGATCACTTTAGCATACGATATCTCATTTAATCCTCATGACAATGCAAGAGATAGGAAGGTACTTGTCCTAATTTGGAAAGAACTTAATCAAAACCAGGAGTTCCAGAAGTTTGGAGCTGCCTAAGATCAAGAGTGGATGGAGACTGGCTCTCCGGTGTCCCTGGGAACTGTGAGTAGAGCTTCAGTCAAGAAGAGAAGCAGTCAGTCAAGAAAATAACCTGATTCTATTAGCATTAAAATCATCAGTACAGGGATAGCTGAGTGGTATGGAGGTTAAGGAGGCTGGATCCATATGGCTGACAGCACAGTTCAAGTCCTGGATCCGGTGGCTTGAAAAACATGGTGGGCACATGTGCTTGGAGGAGAATGGATTGCAGCATAGCCATCCCCCCATGGGGAATGCTTTACCCCTTCTCTTTCTGTCTCTCCCTCTTCTCCTTTCTCTGATGAGTATCTATGTCCAATAGCAAATTAAAAAAAAAAAAAAAAAAAAAGAAGAATTGGTACACATAGCAAGATGAAAAGGAAATGCAAGTCCCTCCTTGAGTATTTCCAGAAATATTTAGCCTTGTTTATTGTAACCTAAAAGCATATCTTAAAGTAAAAGTCTCTAAAAAGCTGAATAAATCCAAAAGATAAAAAGAATAGACTTCAAGGTAATAATTATACTTCCAAAAACAGTCCCAGGATGCTTCCAAGGGCCGATACCTAGTTTGCGTGTTTTGTTATTACCATATATGCCAAGGTCTTAACACAGGAAGTAAAGAGAGTAAGAAGAAAATCACTAATCACAGGTTGAATCTAAAGGAGGGCATGAAGCAGGCCACAAAGCCTGAGAGTGTGACCTTTTCACACAGATCCAAAGATCACAGAGGCCCAGGACTTTCATGAGTCGCGGCAGGCTAGCGATGAAGGCGAGGCCACTGCCCACTGGGAAGAGGTCGGGGAGGCCGGGACGGCCTGCTGTTGCTGACTGCTTCTATCGCGGCCACACAGTGACATCACACAAGCCCCACGTTCTTTGAACACCACCCCCAGGAAGTGTTACTTGGCAATAGAACTGATGCTCTCGGAGGGTAGTACTCGGGAGTTGCTCCAACTTGGGTTCAAATCTCGAGTCTTCCCCCTGCTGGTGTGCCACCTTGGGCAGTCTGCCTTTGTGTAGCGGATGGTTTATGAAGGAGGATAATGTAGGGGCTACACCACTGGCTTGTGAGGAGCCTAGATGAGCTCTGCGTGTAAAATGCCCGCTGCATGGCTGGTGCACGGTAAGTGTGTGCTGTTGTTCCCAGCGCTGTTGATTAGGCCCAGGAGCAGAGCGGAGTGGCTGATGACTGGAGAGGCAGCTTGGTGGCAGAGGGAAACGCTTTGGATAGGGATTCAGAAGACTTGGGTTGCACGTCAATTGCTGACCTTCGGGAGAAGTGAACCCTCTTCTCTCATCTGCAAAGGAATTCCTAACATCTCTCTCACAGGGCCTTTGGGAGGATTAAGGAAGACAGGGTGTGAGATCGCTGTGTAGATGATATTATTATATAGTACCACAAAAATGCTCCCAGCAACGTCCCTACTTGTACATATTTATACATATCGTAGTTCGCTCACTCCATAAAAGATTCAAGACATTCTTTAAACCTCACACAAAGCTCAAAATCCACATTAAAAGCAATCCACACAAAATAATGAACCATAAATATGATTTTAAAATGAGACTCCAGGAATAGGTGAAAGTAGGAACAAAAGATTCAGAAGAAATAAACATTCAAGATTATAGGTCGGAAGACTGTCTACTTTATGGTTCCAATGGAGTATCAGATTTATACTGAGACTCTGAGTTTCCAGAGAGTCAAAGAGGAAAAAAAAAAATGTGGTTTTTCATCCTTATTGAGTTATCTATCTTGCCCACTCTTCTCCTTGCCTCTTCTCTCCTGTCTTTTCTTTATTCTTCTTATCTTCTGTCTCCCTACACTCCCCTCCATTCTCTTTTGTTTTTAGAATTATTAATTTAATTTAATTTATTATTATTATGATTTAATTAGACCAGAGGGAGAGAGAGAAAGAGAAAATGAGAAAGCAAGCCAGGTCTGGGACCCAAATCATAGTCGGCCATGAGGGAGTCCAGCACCTTAACTACCACACCACATACCAGCCTCACCCCTCTCCAATCTTTAAGAAGAGCATTAATTTGCAATCCTTTCTATGATCTTACTGGAGTCAGCACTATTTATAGATGAAAAAAAAAAAAAAAAACAAGGCTCAGAGAGGTTACCTAGTGGCCCAAGAACACACAGCTGGTGCGAGCCAAGGCCAGGATTCAGAGTGAGACTGAGGGCACCGAGGCCTCACTTCTTTCAGGGCACCATGTGTAACATCATTCTGCACAGCTTTCCTGAGCAGAGGCGGCCGGGGTGGCTGTTTATAGAGTGAGCCAAGGACTGTCATAGTGCCCAGAACTTCTGGCCAGCGTGTGATTCAGCAGAAAATTACTCTTCAGGGCAAAAGAAGCAGAAAAGTCAAAAGAAAAAAAGAGAGAGAGAGAGAGATGTGGTTTTTCATCCTTATTGAATTATCTATCTTGCCAACTCCTCTCCTCACCTCTTCCCTCCTGTCTTTTCTTTCTCCCTTTTACCTTCGGTCTCCCTTCCTACACCCCCTCCATTCTTTTCTTTAAGCATTACTTATTAAATTTATGATTATTATTTAATTTGACCAGACAGAGACACACAGAGAGAGAAAGTGGGCAAGCAAACAGAACCAGCTGTCTCTCCAGAGCCGAGACTGGGGACACCAAGGGGGGAAAGAGGCAGTTTTCTGGCTGTAGGCTCATGGATGAACTTAGCAGAGGGCTCTTGGAGAGGTGCAGCAACCACTGAAGGCTGCATGTGCAGTAAATTCGAGCAAGGGCACAACAGAACCTCATGGGAGATGCTCTGAAACAAGAAAGAGAGTCCCAGCTCAGACAGGGGAAGGGCAAGAATGGTGTGGGCTGTACTTCTCAGCCCGGAGTAAGGCAAGAGGAAGAAGAAAACAAAACGATTCCGAGTCTCAGCCAGCCTTTATTCAGGTCTGGTGATTGATTCCACAGCTCTGTTGTCCAGAATTACAAGTCATCATAACTAAGTGAGGTTCAAGTTTACTGGGTAGTATAAAGTATATGGTCCCCACTGGTCTTTTTAATAGATCCATAAAGTCCTGAGTTAAGGAGCTCCTCCAGGCGCCCTCATATTGATATCTGGACTGGAGGAACCTACCCATTATTACAGCCCAGAGTAAGTGACACCTGTGATTTTAACAAGGTTTATGTGTCTCTGGGTAGCTATAGATTATGTTAGCCTGGATTCCAAAGTGCATTTCACAGTAGGGTCATAAAGGAGGCACTTAGTGACCAAGAAGGTAATGCCTTCGAGCAATATTCCAGCGAACATGGCATCTAGGATCACAGGACTTTCCTCCCAGTGTCTCTTGACCAAAGCTAAGAGCTCAGCACCTACGGTATAGCTTAGGGAAGGCATTTCTGCAGAGGCCAAGATCACTTGGTCCAGTTCTGTGCCTTTGGATGTCAAGTTTGATCAAAGGACAGGCTTTAGGTGGCATATCACATATGTAACTGAATGTCACATATATTTTAAGTAACTGTCCGTTAACATCACTTTTCTTAACTAGAGACTTTGATAAGAATTGGCCAGTTGACAGTTTGGTGTTATATCTTCAGATAATGTCAAATATTACAGACAGACAGTGTCAACTGAGGATGGAAAAACATCCTTTGTAAATAAAAAATAAGTAGGCCCAGCCACGGTGGTGCAGGTGATAGCGTTCTGCTTCATGATGTTGGAGCCACATGGGAGGCCCAGGTTTGGCTCCTGGGTTGACCTGAACATGCTGGGTGTGGCTGCATGTGCCTATGATCTAGGTTGCTGGGAGGCTTGGGGGGATTATTACGGATTCTGTCTCTGCCTCTTCCCCCATCTCTCCTCTCGTTAAATAGATAAATAAACTAACATGGTGATTAGGTACTATTTTATAAAATGCGAAGAGTCAATCTACTTGAATTGGTAGCCGTTTGCCTACTGTATCCTTCAGGTGGGATGCAGAAAGCAAGAGTTGTTCTTAGAAAATAGTTTTGGGGCTTTTCTGGTACTTGAAAGCATGATTAATTAAGCATTGAAAATTTTACACTATAGAGCATGAGGAGAAGCTTTGGGCCTGTAAACTGTTAGGGCAGTTGTTATAGTTCCCCTCAATGCCCATATAAAACCTGGATGATGTTCCCACAGATAATGCAGTTTTGATCAAAGCAGTTTGGTACTACTAGGATGTGTTAATTCAAAGATGTACTTATTTTAGTTTCTAAATAAATTTACCTGTTTTACAAGATAATTGGCTATGAACCCATTACATTTCGGACAACATCTGCCAAAAACAATTTTAGTTGGGTTCTATAATTAATTAACTGGAAGGCCTCTGAATCAGAAGACTCATTATCAAATGTAATTTGGAGGAATTTGGGTCATAAATCGCTGACTGGGAGGATTACTGAACTCCAGAGCAAGCGCCGCAGTGTTTGGGAGAGGACCCTGAATGGAATCCTTGCCTCTAGTTTGAATGCAAGGTATTTGTGGACAGGACCAATGAAGGAAGATGGGATAGAAGAGGCGACCAAGGCCAGTCATAGTGATATGCTGCTAAGACACTGTGCTTCATTGGCTGAGACCACGTGGGAGGCCTGGTTTGGTTCATAGTCATGGTGAAATGCCAGGTGCACTGGCATGTGCCTATAATCCAACAACTAGGGGAGGCGAAGGCCGGAGGAAAGACTGTCTTAAAAAAAAAAATAAACAAAAAAACAAACAAAAAAAAACAAGTGACTGAGACAAAAAGAAAATATGAGAGAACACTTCCTAGGCCCGGTATTACCCAAATGAATTGAAATGCCATGTTAGAAGTATCTGGGCTTCAGGAGAACTCATTTACCACTTGGGCCAGCTGGTGGTGTGGTGGTTAAGGCTGCTGGGTCCTTCATGGCCTACCTAATGTTCAGTTCAAGTCCAAGACCTGGTGGCATGAGAACCATACCGGGCATGTGTGTGTGCATGTCCAAAATCCCAAAATGAGGGACAAATGTGATGTGACCATTCTCCACAGGGGGATACTTTCTCACTTTCCCTGTCTCTCTCTCTTTCCAACAGGCAAATGTGCCCTCTGGCAAAAAATAAGTAAATAAATAAATAAAAAGTTATTTTACAGATAATCAAGACACTATTAGTAGAGCTCTGAGTTCCGAGTGTCCTTTTAAGGAAAGGTCTTCAGTAGATGGTGGTGTTTAGGAGTCTCAATCTGCTGTCAATAAACAAAGGAGTCATCATTGTACCTTGGGAATGCTGTGAGTTACCAAAGGAATGGAGTATCCCACTTACCTGTCTTAAACATCTTCAACCCTCCAAAATATAGCCCTGGCACAGAAGTAAGTTTTAAAAAGTCTCACTTAAGAAACCTTGCCCTATGGAAAACCATATACCAACCAGTTCCTCTCTCAAGCTTACTGACTCTTCTTCTTTTTTTTATTTCTTTTTTTGGAGAGGTTTTTTCTTATTGGGCGTGTACGCTTGCCAGAAAGACAGAGAGAGACAGAGAGACAGATATCACCACCCAGAAGGGATGGCCACGCCACAATCCCTTCTCCTCCATTCTCCTCTTGGGATCTTGCGTACACATACACATGTGCCCGGCATGAGTTTAAGCCACTGGGTCCGGGACTCGAACTGCGGTCGACTACATGGGAGTCCAGTGAGGCTTACTGACTCTTCTTGATCAGGCTTCTTCTTCTTCTTTTTTTTTTTTTTTTCCGAGAATGATTTTTGCTATAGGGTATAATCATTTGCTAGAGAGACAGAGAGAGACAGAGACACAGAAAGCAAGAAATCATCTCCCAGGGGAGATGGCCATGCAACAATCCATTCTCCTCCAGTCTCCTCTCCAGATCTTGGGTGTGCATGCACACATGCCTAGCATGAGTTTTAAGCCACTGGGTCCAGGACTCAAACTGTGGTCGACTGTGTGGGAGTCCAGCGACGTAACCGTTATGCCATCTGCTGGTCTTGACCAGGCTTCTTAAAAAGTATGTGAGTCTGGTTTCTTCCACTCTCTAGATGACAAGTAATCTACTGGAACAGGAAAAGAAAATGTCTCAAAGTAGCTAGAGACATGATTGGAGCCAGTTAAGCATTAAATTCAGAGTTATAACAATAAGAAATCAATTCTAGGCCTGGGGCCATATTTTATAAAAGAGTCAAATGTTGTACATTTAGGACAACAATCCTAAATCCAGGACAGGTTAATTCTGTTTTAGAGGGCAAATATGATACATGTCAAAATTGATCATTAAATGTATTTTTTAAAGAATTATTTAAGTTTCTTTATTTTTTTTCTTATTTATTTATTTATTTATTTATTTATTTATTTATTTATTTAAATTTGACCAGAGAGGGATGGGGGGGGGGGGGGGGGGAGAAGGCAAGTCGCCAAGTCTGGGACTCAAACTGTGGTTGGTTGGCCATGTGGGAGTCCAGTCCCCTTAACCACCACGCCACTTGCTGGCCCCTAAACATACTTTGTGTGTGTGTGTGTGTGTGTGTGTGTGTATGTCCTCACCAAAGAGAGAGACAGAGATGGTGAGGGAAAGTGAGAAATCGTACCCTGGGGGGAAAGGCCATGCTGCAATCCTTTCTCCTCCATTCTTCTCTTGGAATTTTGGGCACACACACTTATGAACCCAGCGTGAGTTTCAAGTCACCAGGTGCAGGATTCAAACCATGGTCAGCTATGTGGGAGTCCAGCAATGTAACTGCTACACCATCTGCTGACTCATTAAATGTATTTTTAAACTCAAAATGGAATAAAATATTACCAGGCAGCAGATTATACCATGGGAGGGAAAACAGGCTTGCATCAAAAAACAGATAAAAAAATAAAAGGAAAGTGAAGGAAAAAGATGATTTAGTAGCAATAACCTTCCATAGGCTATAATAGAAAGTAAATATCTGGTTTCTCACAAAATGTGGGTCACATACACTCAGCATGGTTTGCATATATGACTAAGAAGAAAGCACTAGTATTAGCGTTTCCATTAAGCAGGAACTGTGCATGAAACACTTAAGCAAGTTCAGCATACACACTGCTTTTAGAAAGATGCGTTCATGTAGGAAGGTGCTGTTTAGGTGAAGCTTGGGTACAGGAATCGGCAGCTCTACGGAAATATATGGGGTGGAAAGCAAATGTATAAATATACAGTCCGGGTGTATGCATTTGTGAATGTGGAACGCAAACCGAGTCAGTGTAAAGAAAGCAGTGGAGGCAGACTAGGGTTCCTCTGTCTCCTCCTCATCTTGCCCATCATCAAGTCTGAGGGGCGGAGGAGTTATTTCTGAGGCTGTGCAAGTTAAATTGGGATCACACCATGACAGCCATTGCTGGAAGGAAACCACTGTTTTTGTTCAGTGACTAGGGAATAAGAGTGAGTGGGTGTCAACAATGTTTAGTGTTTTCTATTTTTGGTTTTTGTTTGTATAGGTTTTGGTTTGTCTTTTTTTTTTTTTTTTTTTTTTTTTTTTTTTTTTTTTTTTGCTATGGGGTATGTGTGCTCACTGGAGAAAGACAAAGAGGGAAAGTGAGAAAGTTCTGGGGGGGTTGGCCAGGAGGATGGCCACACTGCAATCTCCTCTCATCCTTTCTCAATGTCTGCTATTTTTGACTCTATGGAAATGTGTGCTCCATTTCTTAAAAATTTCCATGAGTATATATTTTAAATAACTTAAACAATCTTTGCCTTTATTGGCATAGTACTTCATAATGAGTTCTATGGTGTGAATGTCTTCTCAAAGTTCATGTGTTCAGATTTGGTTGAGACGAAATTAAGATGGTGAAAATTTAATTCAGTTATGGTCTTGAAAGATGAGGCCTTTGGGACCAGCAGTTAGCATAATAGCTATGTCGCTGGACTCCCACATAGTCGACCGTGGTTTGCGTCCCAGACCTGGTGGCTTAAACTCACGCTGGGCGCGTGTGCATGCGTGCCCAAGATCTTGAGAGGAGAATGGAGGAGAAGGGATTGCAGTGTGGTCATCCCCCCTGGGGAGTGATTTCTCGCTTTCTCTCTCTCTGTCTCTCTCTGTCTGTCTGGCGAGCACACGTGCCCTATAGCAAAAACCTCTCAAAAAAAAAAAAAAAAAAAAAAAAAAAAGAAAGATGAGGCCTTTGAGAAGGGTTTAGGCATCATGGTGGGGCCTCTGTAATTGAGTTTTGATGAATTTATAAAGAAAGAGAATGAGACCAGGATAGAGAGAACATGGACACAGATGCATATTCTCCTGCCCTCTGACATGTGATGTGATTAGAAAACCCTCAGCAGATGTGAATCCTAGAACATGGACCTCCAAACCATGAGCTGAATAAATCTCTACTGCGTTAAATGACCCATACTCAGGTATTTTCTATTAGCAACAGAATGGACAAGAACAGCGATTATAGGTCTGATAGTCCATGCTCAGTTCTTGGTTTTGTCTCTTACTAGCTATGTGACTACAGTAGAATTTTTTTGGGGGGGTGAGTAGGAGAATTTTTTTTTTTTTGAGACGTTTTTGCTATAGGGTGTGTGCGCTCACCAGGAAGACAGAGAGAGAGTCAGAGAGATATAAAGTGAGAAATCAACCCCCCCGGGAGTGACGGCCACGCTGCAATCTCTTCTCCTTCATTCTCCTCTCAGGATCTTGGGCATGCATGCACACACACCCGGCATGAGTTTAAGCCACCGAGTCCGGGATTCGAACCGCAGTCGACTACATGGGAGTTCAGCCACATAGCCATTACGCTAACTGCTCGTCCCAAGGAAAATTTTTAATACTTTATCTTTTACTTTAAATGAATAGGTATTTCAAGACTGTGAGCACCATTGGAAGAGTTGTCGATGAGAATATCTGTGTCCCATCAGAGAGGTGTAACTGTGGATCATCATCTGCCAACTTCCCTAGTCCTAAAGCTTTGTTCTTAGGAACTGGGGGGGGTGGGGGGAGCATGTTCTCTCTGTTGCTTTTATAACTTTTGGGAAGATCAGGATAGAGGGTCAGTGCCCAAATAAGATCACACAAAGACTCCACTCAACTAGTTAAAGGCCATGAAAGCAGCACTTCTCCCATAGGAGGAGAACCCCTTCCAAAGGCTATAGGCCTCTTTGCTAGCTCTTGTCTTAGAAGTCATACCCTCTTTCAGTCTCATTTTTTTCTATGTAAAAGACCAGGAAATATAGTTGCACTCAAGAGGATTGACCCAAACCTGCATGAGAAACGAGGGCCATTACTTATTAATTTCCTATTTTAGTCAGCCACATCTGGATTCTTAGAGTAAAGTGTAGACTTGGTACGGAGTGTTTCCTGGGGTAAATAGTACTGACGTGGATAAATTCCTACTTGGTCTCTCTTCTGCCATGATGGAATCTACAGAGCCTTCATTTTCCCTTTCACTTTTATTTTCTTTGAGTTCATCTGCCATTTGCTTAATAATAATCTTGAAGTTGGCTGCTGTGGTCTATAGAAACAGGAGGCAGGAGACAGCTGGACGGTTCAGATCTAGTTATGAGTTTTAGTTCCTACCAGTGGATGGGCATGTGAGAATCAAGGTTGCCCAGAGCCTCTCCTTCCCTGTACAACTGATCGGTCATTCCTGAAGAGCATCTGTAACTCTGTTTAGGTCCTGGACCCACACTTCTGATTGATCATCTCTAGTTTGAACCCTTGACCTGGCAAATCCATGCTGTCATAGTACTTACTCTGGGGCTTCTTCAGTGCTGGCTGAGGTGTTGACTATGTGGGCACCAGAACCCAGAAATCTTCCCAAAGATGCTACCCCTGGGGAACTGGACACTTTCCTGTCACTTGAGAAGAACACTTAATCATTGTGTTTCTGGGTTGGAGAGGGAGGGTGGGCGAATAGATGCTCCAGGGGCAGCACATTCAGAAAGAACACAGAGTTTTATTATGGATAGAGGCACAGGTGGGGTGGAGGAGGGGAATTCTGGGGCTGGAAAGGGGAGGATTGACCAAGATGAGTCTTTGTTTGTTCATTTAATTATCAAAGGCACATCCACTGGGTGGAGCATGGGCATGCTGCAATCCTTTTTCTTCCATTTCTCTAACCTGTCAGGATTTGGGGCATCCATTCACATATATCCTTTGTACTTTTCAAGCTACTGGGGTCAGGATCCTAACTGTGGTCAGCCCTGTGGGATCTAGCTCTCTATGCAAAGGGCCTAACCACTATAATATGGGACTGACCCCAGTAGGAGTCTTCTAGAATGAGCAGTATCATCATGGCAGAGAGTGCCAGGAGGGGACTATTCAGAAAGGCCTTCCCTCTCTCCTAACTGCAATGATGGCTCTCTGATCTGTTATTTTATAAAGCAAATTCTTGTTTTGAAAGAGTTTACAATTTAGGTGGCAATGTATAATATTCACTCAATAAAAGGTTAAATATAATAAGCTCAGGCAGCATAAGGTAGAGTGACAAACTCATGGTATTTATTATAAATGGGAATTCTAAGAAGGAAGGGTTCAGGAAACAGAACGGAATGGTTCTAGGAAGAGAACACGGAGGAACCATAATCTGAGCTGATTCTCGAGGTATGGGCAGGCTTTGGAGAGGTAAAGGTCAGGAGAAGTTGGTATCCAGGTCGGAAGAATGTGCTAAGGCAGAGTGGAGTGGGGTGTGTTCCCAGGAATAATGCAGAAGGCTGTCCAAGATGGAAACTCTTGATGGGGACAAGTGGAAGATATGGATTGCCTGGGAAGTTATAACACATTTTGCATAGAAAAACATAAAAAAAACATGACATGACTTTCCTGACAACTTAATCCTTGGAGGATAGCAATGAAGCCATAGTGATAAACTGCCCAAGAAGGCTGCCTATACACTATGCAAGGTTACCTTAAATAGCAAACTGTCTCCCTAGCCCATGGGATTGCACTGTACTAAGACTAAATGTATTAAATAAATACGTATTTTTTAAAAAATCACAAAACCACATATTTTTAAAAAATCATCAATAAAGCATTTCTTTTTAAAATCACACCAAAAAATATATTTTGTTTGCTAGTCTTAGAAGCCTAGCAAGATTTGGGCATTCCTATCATACTGTGTCAAGGAAAAGGGAATTTTACTCAAATGAATTTTAGTCTTCTGGTTCCACTGGGAAGAACATGGCATGGGGAGAAGTCACTATCAGACAGCTTGAGTAGATATTCAGTTATGTGAATAAATGAATAAATAAATGATGTTATTATGTTATATATTTACTTAATTCCATTCTTCTCTTTCTATACCTGGCGAACATTCTTTTGACTGTAGCTCAGTCTTCCTTTTAGTTTTGCCTACAGGGAGAAAATTACTGACTATAAATGTTTCTAGTATTCTAGCCTCTATAATAAGAATTTCTAATTGCACAGTAGTAAATAGTCTTTCTGGCTTTCTGTATAACACTCAAGTGTCTGGCTAATGAGAAGGATCCACTTTTGAATTCTGAGACTAAGAATCAGACACTGGATAGTGGTCAATTTGCCAGCACAAAAAGCATCCTTGTGTGAAGCTTCTTGAAGACACCCTTTCCATGGATTGAGAAAGTTCTGCTAGGGCATGATTATCAAGGGTCTTAAAAGTCGTGTAATAAGTTTGATTTTATTCTGCAGGCATTTGGGCATGCCTTTAACCAATGACCATTTTTTTTTTTTTTTGGAGAGGTTTTCGCTATAGGGCGCGTGCGCTCGCCAGACAGACAGAGAGAGACAGAGAGACAGAAAGAGAGAAATCACCCCCCAGAGGGGATGGCCACGCCGCAATCCCTTCTCCTCCATTCTCCTCTCGGGATCTTGGGCACGCACGCACATGTGCCCGGCGTGAGTTTTAAGCCACCGGGTCCGGGACGCGAACTGCGGTCGACTACGTGGGAGTCCAGTGACATAGCCATTACGCTAACTGCTGGTTCCCATCCAATGACCACTTTTTGAGCACTTGTTAAGGGATAGGTACCACTTCATGGAGGAGGAAATGGTTCTTAAGCAGTCTTTTTATTTATTTAAATAAATAAATTGATTTAAATACATAATTTATTTTAATTAATTCATTAATTAACATCTACAGTATAGTGAAAGAGACAGCTCCTAACAAAACCACTTTTGATGAACATTGAGATAAATATAGAAAATAAACATCATGGAAAATGTGGCATTCAATTGGGCTTATGATAAGGAGCATTATTATTATTATTATTATTTTTGGAGAGGTTTTTTGCTATAGGGTGCGTGCACTCGCCAGACAGAGAAGGAGCATTATTTTTAAACGGTGGAACAGGTCATTTTATGATATGAGAGAACATGAGAGATCACAAGAAACTTCCTAAGGCTGAAGAGGGGATGCATGTGGAATGGAGGCAGATTAGACAAAGGAGAGACAACTATGATCAATGGGGCATCCAATAAGTAATTGCAAACAGTTCGTAGTTTGCGAACAACAGAGTGGTACAGATTTTGTTTCTCTTTGGGAAAAAAGTTACAGGAAAATAGATTGAAAGGAGACATTTGAGAGGAGAATGGTTAATTATAAGACTGTGTTAAGCTTCAAGTGAAAACTTGTATAGAAGAAAGGTAGTTGGGACGGGAAGGAAAGTGCAATTTGCAGGGCACCGTTCATAACATGATGGCCCAGTGACCCCTGCAGAGCCCATGATGGATGAAAGGGCTGTATAAATCTCAAAGGTCATGTGTCAAACTTTGTAGGAGTTTATGCATGAATTTAATTGAGAGGATTCTATTGGAGTCCATCCCCCAACAAGCAAATACCAAGATGGAATTAAACATTAAAGAGATTTCTTAGGAGAAATGGCTGTGGGAGATAGTGGGGAGGGAGCTGTGAGAGTTCTCCGGAGGGAAGAGAGAGGTAAGTTTAGGAGACCTTGTAGAATATCATGGCTTCCATCTAAGGAAGGCTCAGCAAAGCAATCAGAGAATCCTCCAACCAAATGACTCAACAGAGGAGTTCCTAGTCTCCCAGGAATGGCCATGCCTTATTATTCCTGCTGTGTTTGATAATTGTCCTGGACCAGCCCATCAGAGGCACAGGCTGGTGCAGACGCAGCAGCTCTATTTCTGAGCACAGCAGCTGGGAGATCTGAGAGGCTCATGCTCATGAGCACCATAAGGACAGGTGGCTTTTGTTGGATTTTCAAAGACATTCATGACCAAAACAGGGTTAAAATGTTACCTTCCTGGAAACTATTGAGGTAAAACTAACAACGTGTGCAAATAATTTATCTGCATATCTTAAAGAATGGTATGTGTAGGATGAGGCACAGGGTAGGTACTTGTGCTTTGTTTCTCTCATGATATGCTTGAGATGCTGGTGAGGGAGCCCATTAAGTATTGACCAAATAGCTCAGAGGACACAGTTCGAACTGCGCCTCTGTGAGAGTTTTCATAGACAAATTGAGGTGACAATGGAAGCAATAAGAACGAATGTGTTTCCCTCAGAGAGCCTACTGAGCAGAGCAGAGCAGAGCATAGGGTCAAATGTCTCTATTTTAGACAGGAGCATTGGAGCATAACAGTCCAGGAATATTGTTGAGAGAAGTCAGGAAAAGAGTGAGAAGAGGAATCCAAAACAGAAGCAAGTAATCAATAGAGTACTTGTACCTTACAAACAGGGAAGACAGAGCTAAAAAATAGCGGGACTGTCAAAAATGCCATGTCTGTAGGCTATAAAGTAGGAAAAGTTCCAAGAAAAATAGTCATAAAAGTATACTTCAAAAAATTGGTAGAAAAATGAAATTGGAATACTAATTTGATTTGGTGCAAAAGGAATTTGAAATCCATGCATAGTTTTTTCTTAAAACTTGCTAGAGGGGGGACCAGTAGTTAGTGTAATGGCTATGTCGCTGGACTCCCACATAGTTGACTGCGGTTCGCGTCCCAGACCTGGTGGCTTAAACTCATGCCAGGTGCATGTGCGTGTGTGCCCAAGATCCCGAGAGGAGAATGGAGGAGAAGGGATTGCGGCGTGGCCATCTCCCCTGGGGGGTGATTTCTTGCTTTCTGTCTCTCTGTCTCTCTCTGTCTGTCTGGCGAGTGCATGCGCCCTATAGCAAAAACCTTTCCAAAAAAAAGAAAAAAAAACTTGCTAGAGGGCATGTGTGCTCGAGAGAGAGAGAGAGAGAGAGAGAGAGAGAGGAGAGGAGAGAGATAGAGAGAGCGAGAGAGGAGAGAAAGAGAGAGAGAAAAAAGCATTCCCATGGGGAATGACCATACCATAATCCCTTCTTTTCCACTTCTTTAAAAATTTTGGACAAATATAGACATGTGCCTGGTGTGTTTTTCAAGCTGCTAGGACTTGAACTGCTGTTGGCTATGTGGGATCCAACCACCTTAACTACCATACAACCAACCATACTTGGCATTTTCATAATATGCATTTTCCATGAACTTTTTGAAGCCCCCCCCCCCCCCCCCCCCCCCCCATCTCCCTCTTGCATTCTAAGAAGGAAATAATCATGAAACAAGTTTTTCCAGGTATACTTACAAACCTCATTCTACCACTACATTACTGTTGTACTTTCCTGCATTTTCCTGAAGAACTGTTCATTACATTTTATTCCCTTCTCTACTCCAAATCAGTAAACAGTGGGAGGGGCCAGGAAGGAAGTTAGAAGAATTAGGGTCTGTTATTGCAAAGAAATGAACAGTGCTTTTCCTATTTTTTTTCTGTTTTCTGTATCTTCAGTTGTCACTCAAATTGCACATAGTAGAAATTAAATGATATTAATATTCAACATAAAGTATAGAGGGAAAAGGAGAAATCTCTCTGGGCTTGTGGATGGGGATTGGCCACACTGTAAACCCCTCTCCTCCATTCTCCTCTTGGGATTTTGGGCACGCATGCACACACACCTGCATGATTTTCAGGCTACTGAGTCCAAGACTCGAACTGTGGTTGGCCATGCGGGAGTCCAGAACCTTAGCCACCTGCTGGTCCTATGTTCAATATTTTAGACCTAATACATGTCTGGCTTTTTTTCTTTTATAGGAGAGAGGAAAAGTAAGAGAAGAGATGGTAGAGATAGGTATTTTTCACAGTCTCGCCATGCCGTAATCCTCCTGCCACAGCTTCTTAATGAATTAAGATTAGGCCTGTGCTATTGTGCCTGGATTTTTCAGGCCAACTGGATACTAAACCCAGGTCTCCCATGTGGCCTCAGCCTGCCAAGTAGCAGCATTTGTCAATGCATTCCACTTTGGCTGGGTCATATCTGGCTTTTGAGGGCATACCTGAGCTTTTTTTTTTTTTTTTAAATAGATGATTGATATCTTTTATTGACTTCATTTTTGAAAAACAAATTTTATGGGGAGAAGGCATTTTTACCCCATGTAATGCGAGGACTGGAAACGTGTACTATTTGTCTAATGGTTCAGAAATGCTTCTCTTTGCCAGTTATTGATCCGTATTGTTTGATGACCAAGACTTTAATTCCTATAAAGCATAAGTGTATGGAGGATCGATGTAAAAGTCAACCATTTGAACAGCATGTCTCATCCTTTTCAAAATGGTAGTTTTGATATTCTTCACTAGGTTACTCAATGCCTTTGCTATAAGGAGCCATAAGACTAACTTACTAGATTTCTACACTTGGAATCATTCATTTTCATGTGAAATTTAGTTTTAACTTAATAGAAAATAATGCTTTATAAAATATTTCCCTTTCCCTCCTTATTACTGGACTATCCCTCATTACTCAAGGGTAATAATGAGTTGATATTGCTCCTGGTTAGTAACTCCCTGAGAAGTGCCTGGTTAGCATCTATTTGCTGAATGACTGAGTGAATGAATCAGTTCCTTTTGACCAATTCAGTTTGATTTCAAAGGTAAATGTCATATTTTACATGGTGTTTCAGCTTGTAAATTATTTTGGGCTATCTCAGAATTAGACTAAAAATTAATTTTGAATTCAGTCCCTAAAGCAAAAAAGAAAGCTCCAGCTACAAAAAATAAAATAAAAAGAACAAGACAATGCATGTCTTTGATCTTTCAGGTGTAATACAATATCACTAAATCTACAAGAGCACAAACAATGATGGTTTCGTTTCTAAAGTGGATTAAGAAGAAAAAAGTCATCATTTCACCATTTTTAGATCATACTTTGAGTTGGTTCAAGGAAATAATGTTGTGGGAGGAGTTCAGATAGATCATGCAAAGTTTACTAATGTTGTGACCTTGAAAGCTAAATAGCTCTTTGACTATAAAACTAAAGTAATAATGCCAAATATCTCCTAGATTGGTGTATGAACTAAATGCGATAAACTATGTGAAGCCTTGGCCACACGATCAGACGTAGTTAAGTGTTCAGGAAACGTCAGTTCCCTCCCCTCTTCCCCGTGAGCATCAGCACAAGCAGAAATTCAATTATGGGAGATGAAAGGCAGTCAAGGAACACTCAATTTTCCTTGCTCTTATAAATCAAGAACATATTTATGAGTTATATTTTAGTGTGTTTACCAGAGAAAACAAAAACAACCAACTCAAAAACTAGGTACCAGATCTCACTGCTCTCTTGTATTATCAGGACTGTACAGGTATGTGGACATTTTTAGTTTGCCATTTAAAATCTGGCATTCCTGAGTCCTACAAAGAAGCCCACAAACCACTTACTCTGCTCCAGGTATTGACATTCTAGCGAAGAACTGATATTTTCTATAGGATTATTACTCATCATGACTGAAGTTCAATAGGTAAATTAAAAACGCAGCCACTTCTCAGCCCTGGAAGTGACTCACTTCTCAAGTAATGCTCTCACTTTACTTCCAGATGGGCTGAAAGATGCCCTGAATCAGAAATGCTCATTGTCAAAGGGGCCTCTGGCCTGTTCCCAGAAGAATTTGTGGGTTGTCTAATAGAACTGCACAGGCATTTGGCCGAGTGCTTTCTGGAGCTTGTCCTGCAAATTCCTGTAATTTGCACCAGGTCACTTGTTATCCATTTTAGCTGACTGAACAGTTTGAATCACGGGTGTGAAAAGGCAACCAAAGCAATAGTTAGTAAAGACCTTCCAGGAATGTGCCGTTGCCATCTTGACCATGCGGAAGTAGGGGTCATGAACTACCACCAGCTCTTCCCTTTTGGGAACACACACACAATTTATTTAAGAACAATTATTAGTTGCTGTGAAAATTGACTTATTATGAAACGCTGCAGAAAGAAGGGAAGAAAGAGAGCGAGAAAAGAAAGAATTACAGTGAGAGAAGAAATCTAAGCCAGAAAATACTCCAACTAACTGAATGCAAACACTTAGCAAACTTTAATGGTCTCCAGCCTTGTTTTGGATATTTTTGGTTTTCTTTTTAGATTGATTAGAGCTTAAACAGTTTCATGTTGCTCTCTATCTATGTTACACTGCAAATAGGGTGTTCAGGTACTTATTTTCCAGTTTAGCGTTTCACTAATAGTCTGTTATTTTCCGCCTAGGTTGCTTTGTGACAATCTCATGCAGAATTTCCTCCTATGTGGTCTTTTCTCTTTTAGATACGTCTTATTATCCATTAAAGAGTAATGAGATAAATATGTGCCATCAAGTGACTATAGGGGAAAAAGTGCCCAGCATAACCTTGCAAATAAGCAGTTGCTCTCTCTCACCTGGAGAGCTTTAAAATATGCCCACATGGAAACATTTTAAGGGGCTGGTTTAAAAAAGTCTTTACTTAGTATTGCGTCTATACAGTGCTCATGGGAGTTTTGTTAAAACTCTACTTACCATGAAGACGTGTGGGTGTTTATAGAAGCAAGAAAGTGAACACGAAATGGTGTTTCCATAGAGCATATTTTATGCAAAATATGAAGCACAGCAGTGACCAAAAACGTTAGATTTCTGCAGGAGAAGGCAGCTACTGAGGTTGGGGACTTGGGGACGTGTGGTGGAAGAGAGAGGTGGATAGCTAGAACAGCTGGTGGCTGGTGCCACCTGTGGTAACATGTACTTCTAGGGTTTTCATTTCAGGAAGGGGGAACTGTAGGTTCCCCATCGCAGAGCCTGGTTGTCCAGGGTAGGAGAATGAATCTAGTGCACTGTGCAGTGTTCAGTGTGAGGAGTGAGGCAGCTGTTAGCTGGGCTTCCCAAACCCTCTGTTGTTTCTAAATGCTCCATCAAAGCAGGAGGTAGAATCATTCACTCGCAATCCCAGACACCACTCTGCTCCTCTGCTCAGGTGTCCTATGAACTCTGGCCATGGTCTGTGGCATTCTCTGACAGCTATGCACCATGATCTGTGTCCAACCATTAGACCCCTCCGTTGTTGAATTTATGAAATGAATATTGAGACCTGAAGCAATACACAAATTACAGTTCTGGAAACTTAAAAAATAATTATTCAGAAAATCTTATTCTGTCTCCTCTCTCCATCTGAGTATCATGGGAATTCAAATATAGAGATTAGTTTCTTCTAAAATCAAGCCACTATTCATGTTGCCGTAGTAACATTGCTAATGAAAGAAAGAGTTTCCAGGAGACCCATTTGTCAAACTCTGTTCCAATCACAGGGCTGGATTAATAAATTCCATAGTCTACTTCAACTCTGTTCCTCCTTTACAGATTCCTGTATTATTTCACGAGAAGACATGACATGATGAAACTAGATTAAAAAGTAATGAAATACTATGACTGATAGGTTGGCTATTTGAGATAAATTTAAAAGATCATGGACATTATCATATAGAGCTAGTACTTTCTTGAATTCACACAAGCTTTAGTAGCAAAACTTTTCCCAAATCATGTCCATAGCCATGATACAACCACAGATACCATCGAACTCTCCAAACCCTTAAAAAATGATATATTTAAGCTTCTGGAGATTGCTAAATTGAATCCCAATTCTAGATTCTAACTTTGTCTCTGTTCTCAGTTTGATGTTACTGCTTAGTGATATATTCTTTCAGAAATGGCATGCAAGGGTATATTCTGTAAAGCACTGCTTTGAGTTTGAGGATAACAGGATGAGCACACATTTGCCTTTTGATAGTCTCAAAAAACCAGTGGAGACAAAAACAGTTAGTGAGAAGGCCGGGACAAGGGCAAGCATAGGTAGGTCACCAATTTTCTAGTCTGTTCTGTTGCAAATAGCAGAAAAATGCCTGAGTCTGGGCAATTAAAGAGAAAAGAGGCTAATTAGCTCACAGTTTGGGGGGCCAATGGCCAGAGGCCAGTTCTACAATAATGGGATCTGGCCAAGTCTGAGGTATTACATAACAAGGGCAAGAGCTGATCAGATCATGTGTCCATGAGTCTGTCTGTCTCATTTCCTCTCCATTTAAACGCACCTGGACTGAATCATAGGGAACCCACCTTAATTTCCTTAATCTTAATATCTTCCCAAAGGCCCTAAATTCTTTTTTTCTTTGGACAGGTTTTTGCTACAGGGTGCATGTGCTTGCCAGGAAGACAGAGAGAGACAGAGAGACAAGAAAGCGAGAAATCACCCCCCCAGGGGAGATTGCCATGCCACAATCTCGTCTCCTCCATTCTCCTCTCAGGATCTTACGTATGCACGCACACATGCCTGGCGTGAGTTTAAGCCACCGGGTCTGCAGTCGACTACATGTGAGTCCAGCAACATAGCCATTATACTAACTACTGGTCCCCTAAATTAGTTTTTAAAGGTTTTTGTCACAGGACACATGCACTCACTGGAGAGATAAAGAGAGAGAGAGTGATAAGGAAAGTGAGAAATTACCCCCGAAGGGAGATGACCATGCTGCAATTCCATCTCCCCATTCTCCTCTTGGAATTTTGAACACCCATGTACATGTATCTGTCATGATTTTCAAGCCACCAGGTCTGGGACTTGAACTGCAGTTGGCTATGTAGAAGTCCAGCGACTTAACCACTATGCCACCTGCTGACCCCAGGCCCCCAATTTTAATACCGTCAATGATTAAGGTTTTACTCTCTTTATTCCATCACAACCAAATCTCAACACATGCATTTTGGGGAGACATATAAACCATGGCACCAATGAATAAGAAAAGTCAGTAAATTTCTGAGAGCCAGACAGAGGAAGGGAATGTATTGAAAGAAGGAAACCCAAGGTGGGCTATGGGAGGTGGTATGCAGTGGGATCCAAGAACTCTGAAGAGTTTCTAGGTTCTATATCAAACTATGGAATAAAATAAGAACAAGTGGTACTAACTGAAGATGATCTTACAGAACTACTAAGTAGATAAGTTTCACAGCTCTGTATGTAGAATGGCAAGAACCCTAGACTTATCTGTCACCCATACCAATCAACTAACCAAGCCTACGATCCAACCGTCCCACCAATCAGCTGAAACAGAGGTTTGTTTTCTAAAACAAATGCGAACTCTGAGAAATAGTTAAGTTCCCAACTGTGTGTTGGTGTCCATGGTTGATCTGCAGCCCAACAGAGGTTGGCCCTTTGTTCACTCTAAAACAAACATTTTAAAGCAAAACTATACCCATGTTGTCTTAGTCTGCTTTGTGTTGCTTTAACAGAATACTACAGACTGGGTAATTTATAAAGAAAATAAATTTATTTCTGGTAGTTGTGGAGACTGTGAAGTTCAGTATCAAGGTGCCAGAATCTGCTAAGGGCCTTCATATTGTGTCATCCCATGGTGGAAGGTAGAAGGGTAGGATAACGTATAGAACAGAGTTAAAGAGGTTGAACATATTCTTGATCGAAACTTGATCCCACAATAACTAACCCACTCCCACGTAATGGCATTGATTCATTCATGAGGGCAGATCACTCATGACCTAATCACTTCTTGAAGGTTCCATCTCTCATCACTGTTACAATAGAACTTTAATTTCTAAATGAGTTTTGAAGGGGACATTCAAACCATAGGACATGTGAACAGATTTCCTGATCAGAATTCCCTCGACAAGAGGGCCTTTTGGGATATAGATCTAGTTATACATTAGCAGAGGAAAGCCACACCTCTCAGTCAGGCTTTTGTTGTTAAATATGAATGAGCACCATCAGTCATAAAACAAAATAAGAAGAAACATCAGTCATAGGGCTAAATCCAGACACATGGGAAACAAAAATCAAGGGAATCTGTATCTACTAAGATCAATTTAACTGCAATAGATGGAAAACTTAACTAAAATGAACTTGATCAAGGAGGGCATTTATTTTCTCTTATAAAGAAAAATCTGGAGATAGGCTTCTTAAATCGAGTAGTTCAGCAATGTCACTAAGTACGTGATGTTTTCATCTTTCTAGCCCACCATCCTCAGCATGTTAGTGATTTTTTTCCTCATGGTTACAGATGGCAGTGGCTATTACAAGGGAAGAGTGCTTAATTTTTAAAAAAGAATTATTTTATTTTACTTTATTTATTTTAATTTGACCAGAGAGGAGGGGCACACACACACACACACACACACACACACATACACACACACACAGAGAGAGAGAGAGAGAGAGAGAGAGAGAGAGAGAGAGAGAAAGTAAGCAAGCCATCAGGTCTGGGACTCAAATCATGGTGAATCATGTGGGAATCTAGAGCCCTTAACCAACACACAACCTGCTGACCTTGTGCTTAATTTTTTTTAACCATGTGTCACCTGTTATTAGTGAGAGCACCTTTCCCATAAGTGTCCCCAAAATATTTCCTTTAGGTCACATTGGATCTTGTGATTGGGTCTCATTATGGTATCTGTGCCTATAAGATTACTAGAAATGGGAATGAAACTATAGTGACTGGCCCAGACCAGGGTTTCTCAGTCTTCTTATGATTGACATTTTGAACCAACTAATTCTTTGTTGTTTTATTCTGTGATAACCATTGTTTATCACAGGATATTGTTATTAATAATTGTTAATAACATTGTTCTGTGGAAGAGGCATTGTTCTGTGATAAACATTACAGAATGTTTAGCATCATCCCTGGCCCCTCCCCACCAGATACCAAGAGGATTTTTTTTTTTTTTGCACCAAAGTGAACTTGTACTTTAATTTTATTTTTCCATATATATTTTTGAAATCCCCTTATATATACAATGGACTATTAGTCAATCTTAAAATAAGGAGATCCTGTTATTTACCAAAACAATGGATAGACATCATGCTAAGTAAGCCAGGCACAAAAAGACAAATATTGCATAATCTTATCTGGTGGAATCAAAAATGTCTCTAGACATTGCCAAGTAGTCAATGTGGGCAAAATCACTCTGATTTGAGAACCACAGCAATACAGTAACTGTCAGGCCTCTTATTTTGTACCAATAAGAAATGCACTGTAAAGTCATATGTCATTTTGGAGGGGCACTATCTTAATTGGTCTCAAGTGGGCCATAGAAGACAATGGTCAAGAAGTGTCCTAGGAGGCCACACAATGGCACAGTGGTAACAATGTTATGAAAGGCTGACCCACATGGAAAGGTTCTAGGTTCATATCCAGAGACCTCCCTGAACATGCCAGGCACATGCATGCTCATGATTCTGGGCTGGCATAAACTGGGGGAAGATGCAAGCATGGGGACTCTGTTTGGGTACCTGTCTCCCCCTTTTCCTCTCTCTTTTGTTGCCTCTCTCTCTCTCTCTCTGAGGCAAGAAAGAAAAAAGATAGAAAGAAAGACTAAAATAACAAAGAATAAATATCTTAGAAAGCAAAGCCAAGGGCAGGAGAAGATCCCAAATAACTTTATAGAGAGAACAGAACCGAAGATCTGCTTTGCCAGTGTGAGTGGAATAGCAAATTTTGTGAACTTCCCATCTTGCCATTTCCCCCTATGCTTCTGGTTTTTACCTTTCAGTTATTCTACTTCTTTTCCTCTGTTATTTATCAGGTGTATTATTAATCACAGATAATCTGATCCCAAGGAGAACTAATCTACTATTTGCAGAGAGGAAGACAGACCAATACTCAGAGATTGTGAACTTCAAGCTTGAGAATAACCTGTCTTTACTATTGAGGTTGTAAATGTAATACTTACACCATCACTTACACCATTAGTGGTAGCTACCTGACACAGTTCTGTCCAGTAAGACACAAAAAGTAGGGTATGGAAGGAACTGCTCTAAGAAGACATTTGCTTTATTAATAAACAGGTGCAACTCACGCAGGTCCTCTCTTTCCTTCTCTGCTTCCTCCTGACTGGTCATAGATGTAATTCCTGGAACTATAATCATTTTGCAACCATGGGACAATAAGCTAGCATACAAAAGGTAGCATACGAGAAGACAGAGTCTAAGTCTTTCACAATACATCCATTGTGTCAGTTCTAGATCACCTGTCTCTGGGCTTAGTGATATCTGAGTAAACTAAATCTGTATTCATTTAGGACATTGTAAGTCAAGTATTCTGAGTATTTTGTAATGTGAGACTGTACAGCAACTGATTAGTAACATCAAATATGGATGTATAGTGAAGGAGGAGGTGGGGAATGAAGGCTAGTGATGCTCATAGCCTCGTCTTACCCAGAGTAGTGTTCACATACTGACTCTGTCACTGGAACCTGGTAAGTATTAGAGTAATATTAGACAATTACCCACCTTCCCCTACCTTTTTAGTTTTAATTATGGGGTCTTCTAGGGAGACCTTAGAATTAAATATAGTACATTAGGGTTGAGGCTTTCTGGGCTTTTTACCTAGGGACTAATGTAACTACATGCATTGATCAAGTTCTTGGCTTTTGAGATTTTTAAGTATGTTTCTAAAATTCATTGTCTTGAAATCCAAAGACTTTTGATTTGTAGGAGAAAGAAATAGGCTGTTGAATTCCAAAGCTTAGCTTTGAGTATCTAAAGAAAAATCTCTAAAGGATCACAGGCATTAAAGATGGGTTTGCCTGAAGTGAAGAAGGAGGATGGAGCCTTAGAGAGTTAGAGGGAAATTGAGTGCTTGGGAGATTGCCTGAGCTGTGCACACTCCCATGTCTCTACCCCAATCCTGGAGTGAGAGAGGACAGGTGTGAAAAAGTAAAAGGAGAAAAAAGCAGTGCATTCATTTTTGGAAGACAGCAGCTAAACGGCAAGCCCATAAACATGCTCCCATCTCTAGTACAATAGAATGATGCCGCGGCTGTAAAATGGCAATTTCAGTGGGTTGGGCACTACACAGAGGGCCTGAGAAAATCCTGCTGAGATTTGTAAGTCTAAGAGCATAAGAGAGTCATAGTAGCATAAGAGAGTCATAAAATTGTTCATGTCACAGAAGGGTTAAGGTGGCTAGTGGATTTGAAGGGGATCTCTTATCAGAAGATGAATGACATAAACCATTGGGGCAATTAACAGAGTTTGCCTGGTACCTTGAACAGTTTAGTGGATGTATACAGGGTTGCTAATGACCAAAGACCAGGAGATGTTGAATAGAAAGGATGTCAAACTCAGACCAGCATCCTATCTATCCCCCAGTGATTACACCCCATATGCATTCCCCAGAAATGGGGAAAGTGGGTGTGAAGGGAGAAATCAAATCAGACTTTACAGAGTTGCAATGTAAAATGATTGAGTTTGCTTGGAATCAATAATTATAAAATTTCCTGTCAGCTGATGAAATGTGGTCTTTTAGTTACAGAAAATAGAGAAAGCTAATCCTTTTTATGCCCAAGAACATGGCTTGAGAAAATTGAACCTGCTATCTAAGAAACTGAGGCATAAGTATATTATTTAAAGTAATTAAAGATAAACAAGCAAAGAAATAAAAATGATAATCCATCAACTATTATACAGAAGAAGAGGGGGGAGGAGAAGGGGATGTGTATAAATTAATTATAGCTTCATCTTTCATTTCTGAGACACAATAGGCTAAATATAAATTTGAGACATTCAGAAATCTCATAAGCATGTTATTTACTATTTAGAAGATAACAATGATAAGAATGAAAACACAAACAGTTAAGAGGTTGTTTAATGAGAGAGTTACTAGAGGTAGGTGGGAGACTGCTTCATTCCATCATAAACAGATTTTTACCATTTGATCTCTTTTCTTACCACATACCTATGTTACTTTTATCTAAATTAAACTAGAAAAAAATAACGGGAGGCTGTTTATGTGTTTGTGCTATATGCTGCAGTGATCTATACTAATAGAATATGTATACTAAAGCCAAAAGGACTTAGTAAGTGTTCTGAGAATATCGAAAACTGTGCAAAAGCAAATGCCTTTGCAGCCTCTGCAAGAATTCCCAGATGCTATGGGCAAATATGGCAACCACTAGCACAATAGGAAATAGACGCTATAGGGCTAGAGACAGGGAAAGGACAACTAGCATGCAAAGCTTAGGTAGGGAGACTTTCAAAGCAGCTATTGTGATTATTATCAAAGGGTGAACCATGGCAGGTGAAGCCTTGGATGATGATAAATGTGAAATTTGAATCACCTTCTGTGAAATACAATAGGAGTGGTTCATAGGATTTATACACACACACACACATGCACATTGGAAGGATTTACACACACACACACACACACACACATACACACATGCACATTGGGTGTAACTTAAGCTCTAACCTACCAATCATCATCTTAGCTCTTGGGTCCTGGAGGCTTCAGAAGTAACATCTGTGACAGACCCATGTCCACCCACAGATGGCTGACAGACAGACGATAGGCAATTATAATTGAAATCTGAAGTCATGTAAACATTTGATCCCTGAGATGAAGGTCTGCCACAACACAGGGGTCTAGGAAACAGCCCGGCAAATCCTTATAATGTTGTTACGTTATGACCTCCTCCCCATCATACACTAACAATGGTGACACTTTTTCTTCTTCTTTTGTCTGAGTTGCCTTTGTACTAATAGCTCTAACCAACATCCTGAGTTGTCTTCTCAGACTGAGGGGACCCAAAGAGTCGAGATACCTTTTGGGACAGGTAAATTAGTGATATGAACGGCATCCCCAGTTAGTGCTTCGGAAACGTGCAGAAGTGGCACTTTCAACATGCTACCAAATTCGTTCTCATGGAGTCCGAAGAGATGAATCATGCTTCATTCTCATGGAGTCTGAAGAGATGAATCATGCTTATGTATGTATTATAGATCTCAAATCAGTTCTTGTTAGTTTAAGGCTGGTAGAAGCAATTAATGAGATTAGTTACACATTTCAGCCTGACGAATTTCTGAAAGTATTTGCAGAACTCTTTGGAAAAAAAAATCACAGAATGCGCTGAGATTTATTTTCTAAAATTGATTTCAACTCATGGCACCAAAGGTATAATCATGCTGTTCCACAACTATATTATGGTCCCACCAAAGAAAAATTCTCTTCATGTGGCTACAGAGAGGTGAATAGGAGCTTCTGACCTCTAACAGTGCAATTTTGCTTTCCCAATAACAGCATCTGGAAGCATTGGGGGTAGATTGCTTTTGCTGGAATGCAATATCTGAAAACTGGCCTTTGTGTTCTGGCCATTCATCTGGCCACCTAGGAGAAGGCTTATTCAGAGCCGACTATACAGAAAGAAGCTAATCAAAACCAGACTCCATACACATAATTTACACCTACAACAGGGTGCTCCAGTTGAAATTCAACCCTAGGATTTTTTGAAGTCTTGATGGGTAGAAGTTGGAAAACCTGTCATTTAAAAACTGTCAGCAGCTGTCTAGTTCAGTGGAAGTGTCAGGACTCCTTTCTGAGCAAGATGGTTCTTTTGTTCAGGGTGAACCACCAGAATGGTTTGCTTAGTCACCTAAAAGCAAATAGGCCTAACCCTCTTCTATCAACTTAAATTCTCTCCTGAAAGTTTTACCATTAAGTGAATAGCTGCTACATGAACAATATTTCTATTAATTGTAGTGAATTCTGTCCTTCTCTAAAGTTCTCAAGCAATTTTTTTAAAGAGAGAAATATATCCAGATATATCCAAATATATCCAGGAATAAGATTAAATAGCTAATAAAAATAATTGTAAAGTACATAGAATTTGCACACAAAACAAGTCATGGGATAGAAGCTTATCATACTCTTTTTTTGTTAGTTTCTGCATCACTGTTTTTGCTAGTTTTTCAACCATTTTGGAGCTTGTGGTTATCTTGCATTCAAATTGCATTTAGACATACATTTAAGCACAAATATCTTTAGGGCAAAATAAGGGCAAAACATGAGAGCACTTTGGGAGATGTTGAAATAGTACAAGTGTACCATAGACTGAAGATTAGGAGAAGATGCCAGATTTTCATTCCTTTTACTAGGTATATGTACACAAAACAAAACATCCAGACATGTGCACAATTTAAATGTGCTCCAGATGATATTGTCTAACCAGAAACTGCAGGACTGAATAAATTGGTGAGTGTGGTTTTGACTGAATATATAATTTCTGAACATGGTTTCTCATAGCTCATTTATTTTATGTGTTGGAATACAAAAGCCACTATACTAGAAAGGAAACTTGTGGTATGTAGGATAATGGCTTCCTAAAAATGCCTATATCCTAATCCCTGAACCTGTTACCTTCATGGCAAAGGTGACTTTGCAGGTGGGCTTACATTAAGGATCTTGAGGAGATTATTCTGGTTTATCTAAGTGGACCCATTGTAATCACAGGAGTCTTGTAAGTGGAAGGCGGAGGTCAGAGAAAGGGATCACTGGATGCAGATGGGAGGTTTCTAGAAACTGGAAAAGGCAAGGAAATGAATTCTTTCCTGACGTCTCCAGAAGGAATGTAGTCTTGTCATCCTACTTTAGACTTTTCATCTTGAAAATTTATAAGTTTGGGTTGTTTTAGGTCACAAATTTATAGAAATTTGTTTCAGCAGCAATGAAAAATTAACATTATGAGCCATTGCTTGAAAAGTAGTATAATTTTAGAGCCTTCGTGGAAAACTTATTAATTTGAATATCCTTTTGAGATGTAAGTCTGTGCCCATCTATTGTCCTAGAAGAGGAGTAGGTTGAAATCAGTACTAACCCACGTGTATTAAAGGATGTTTGAGACTAAAGAGCTAACTGCCTATTTTAGGAGGACACATTTCTGAATTCAACTTAGGTAAAAATGGGTCTCTAGAAACTTTTTTGTGATTGTTCTCAAGTAATAGCATGGTGGGGTTGGTTTGAAGAAAAAATACATTTTTTTTTTGTTCTGTGTGAACTGAGGTGGCATTGTACCTAAAGGGCTGATTGTGCTGGGGGTGGTGGGTGGAAATTTTGTTGATTTTATGATAACAACATCGACACCACTGTGTTTCCCTAAAATTCATATGTTGAAGTCCTCTTGATATAATGGTATTTGGAGATGGGGCTTTGGAAGGTAATTAGGTTTAGGTGAGGTCATGAACGTAGGATCCTCATGATGGGATAAGTACCCTTATGAGCAGAGACATTAGAGAACTTACTCATTCTTTCTGTCATATGAGGACATAGCAAGAAGATGGGATATCTCCAAGTCAGCACGAGCCTTCTAACTAAACTTGTCCAGCCAGACCCTTATCTTACTTCAGCTTTCATAACTGTGAAAAAAAAATAGCAATTTCTGTTGTTTGGACTGTAAATGTCTATGGTATTTTGTTATGGACATCCAAGCTGACTAACACAGTACTGAGAAGTAATGAAGAGAAGGGTGTGAGGCTTTATTTTTTATATCACCCTGTTGGTGGGGCAATATGAGAGACCCAGTTCAGGTGAGATTGAGCAGGAGACCCAAAGTTCAGAGAAACTGCTATTCATATTTCCTGAAGAGAAGCAGATGGCTCCTTGTAGTGGGAACTGGTGTTTGATTATCTCTTCAGGCGTGATAGGCAGAATTCTAAGTGCCAAGGTTCCTGGTCCCTGATATTCACACACCTTGTCCCAGTTATCGAAATACTAATCTAGATGCTATTATGGAGCAATTTATGCAAATGACACTAAATTCACAAAGCAATGGACTTAGGACATTATCTAGGTGGGCTTCAACTAATTATATAAACTTTTGAAATCTGAGTCTAGAGGTGAGAGACAGGAAATCAGCAATTGGAAGTATAAGATGGTCTTGACACATGACTGCTGGCTTCAAAATGAAGGAGGCCCCATGCCAAGGAATGTGGGCAGCCTTGAGCTCCTGAGAGCAGCCCTGATAGACAGCCAACAAGGAACTAGGTATCTCAGTTCTCAACTGCAAGGAACTGACTTCTGCAAACAGCCTGAATGTTTGGAAGCAGAATGAAGGGCTTAGAGCCTCCAGACAAGAACTCAGCCCCCCAAAACAATCCGATTTCAGCCTTGGGAGGTCCTAAGTAGTGAACACAGCTGTGCTATGCCCAACTTCTGACCTATAGAACTGTGAGCTAATAAGTGAGTGGAGCCTTAAGCCACTAAATTTATGATAATTTGTTACTTAGCAAAAAACAAATCAAACAAACAAAAAACTAGTATAGCAGTCTGCACTGTTCTGTTTTTTTCTCATTCTGGCTTCATGGAGTCTGCTTTTCTAGGCCTGAGATTTGAATAGTAAAACATTGACTTGGAACCACACATTCATGACAGGGCATACTCTGCCCACTCTCTCAGATAAAGCATGCCTAGGATGTATTTGAACCCTTGGAAATGGCCTTGGACCTTCCCCTGCAGAGAAGCGTATAGACTCAGAACCCATGTTAATTTTGTAATAATAATTATTATTATTATAAGAAAAAGTCAGTGTGATTCTATTTGTACCCGCAGGCTAGACCATTTTAGGTAAATATAAAAATAGACTAGATAATTACATTTTATGTGTCCATTATCAATGTAAATGATGTCTGAGAATTATTTTTTATTTTCACATTTTTCCAGTTTATGAAAAAGAGCCTGTTGATTACTTGCCTAAACAACTCAAAATTTAAGAGATGATTTTGAAGGCTGTTTTCCATAGTCAATTTGTTGGATAAAATGTACCTTTAGTAAGTACCAGCATATCCAATTCAATTCAGCACACATTTAGTGAATATTCTATTTTTAAAAAGTTTTTATTAGGCTAGCCTGTGGTCTGGTGGTTAAAGAGGTTGGATTCCACATGGCTGAACATACAGGTTGAGTTCTGAATCCAGCAGCTGAGAAATATGCCAGGTGTGCATATCCAAAATCTTGAAAGGAGGGCGAAATGGAGGAGAAGGCATTGCAGTGTGATCATGTCCCATGGAAGATGCTTTCTGACTCTCTCTCTCTCTCTCTCTCTCTCTCTCTCGCTAAAATACATGGGCCTGCTGACAAATTAAACAAACAAAATACAGGCCAGCAGGTGATGTGTTAAAGCCCTGGACTCCCACATGACTGACTATGGTTCAAGTCCCAGATCCTGCGACTTAAGACTCAGGCCAGGCATGTGTGCATACATGCCCCAGGTCCCAGGAGGAGAATGGAGAAGAGATTGTGGCATGGCTATCTCCTGGGGGATGATTTCTCATTCTCCATCTGATTGTCTCTCTACCTTTCTCTGGCAAGTGCATGCACGCTATGGCAAAAACCTTAAAACAAAAACAGAAACAGGATCGTGAAAACACTTTTTTCCCCTCACAGGATAAATCAATCCAATTGTAAGAGGTCTTTTAGACTCTTTTATAAGGCTGATTTATAGGTCACTAGGAGATTTATTGCAGTGGATTTGAACTTGACCCAAAGAGAAGATTCCATGAATCTAGTGAGAGAGCAAACATTTGTTGCTGAAGACACAAAAACAAACTCAGACTGGCTTAAACAAAACTAGGAATTTATCTGCTTAACGGAAAAGTACAAAATTAGGCCTGACTCCAAGTATTGTTTTACCAAGTTTAAAATACCATGATTTCTCCAGTCCCTTCCCCTCTTTGTGCCAGGTTTATCTCTGTGCTGACTCCTTTTGTTCTAGCAAAATGACTTCTGCAGTTCTAGACCGTATGCTTGTACCACATCATCAAAGAAGCAGAGAATATGTCTTTTTTTTTTTTTTTTTGGAGAGGTTTTTCGCTATTGGGCTCGTGCGCTCACCAGACAGACAGACAGAGAGAGACATAGAGACAGAAAGCGAGAAATCACCCCCAGAGGGGATGGTCACGCTGCAATCCCTTCTCCTTCATTCTCCTCTCGGGATCCTGGGCACGCACGCACACGCGCCCGGCGTGAGTTTTAAGCCACCGGGTCTGGGACGCGAACCGCGGTCGACTACGTGGGAGTCCAGCGACATAGCCATTACGCTAACTGCTGGTTCCCAGAAGCAGAGAATATGTCTTCTTAGAGTTCTTTTGGAACATATGAGGAGCTATTCTCAAAACCCCAGCCAATATTCCTCATGCCCCAGGGGTCATACCTTCTTCCCTACTAAAATATAAATGCTTCCTGACTTATGATGGGTTTATTTCTTGATGAACCTGTAGTAAGTTGAAAATACTGTCAGTTGAAAATGCATTTAATACATCTAACCGTCAAGCATCAGAGCTTAGCCTTGCCTGTGTTAAAGGTGCTCAGAACACTTACTTTAGCCTATAGTTGGGCAGAGTCATCGAACACAAAACATATCGTATAATAAAGTGTTGACTATCTCATGTAATTTAGTGACTAGTATATCTAAAGTGAAAAATAGAATGGCTTGTTGGTGCTGCCCAGCATCTTGAGGGGACATTGTACTGCATATGCTAGCGTGGTAACAGACTGACATTCAAAAAAAATTTTTTTTTAACTTTTGAAATTTTATTGCCAATGGAAGTGTGTACTCAGCAGGGAGTAAGAGAGAAGAAGAAGAGAGAGAGAGAGAACTCTTCAGTGACAAGAGAGCTCTTTAATGAGGCATGGTTATGCTGCAATCCTTTTTCCCCCATTTCTCCAAAATTCTGTTAGGATTTTAGGCAAGCATGCACGTACATCCAGCATTTTTCACAAGCCTCTGGGGCAGAGATTTGAACTCGGTCAGCCACATGAGATCCAGTTTTCTTCTTTTTTAAACTTTATTTATGTATTTATTTATTTTAATTTGATCAGAGAGGGAGAGAGAGAGAGTGCGAGAGAGAGAGAGAGAGAAAGAGTAAGCCGCCAGGTCCGGGACTCGAATCATGGCCAGCCATGTGGGAGTCCAGCACCCTTAACCACCACGCCACCTGCCAGTGCCTGGGATCCAGTTTTCTAAGCACAGCACTTAGCTTTCCTTGTGCCTTGGGGCTGGCCCTCGATATTTAAAATTTGAAATGTGGTTTCTACTGAATGCATATTGCTTTCACACCATCGTAAAGTTGAAAAATAACTCAAACTATAGTAAACTGGGGATTTCTATATCAGGATTAGGGCATAGAGAAGGGGAGAAGGTAGGAGACAGTGGATTGGTTTATGTTTTTCTTGAAAACAAAGGGAAAAAGAAATCAATTCTGCCCAAATTACATGGCTGAGAATAGCAAAGAAGGAATTGTCCAAAGAAAAATTTGGATGCTCTTGGAGGGAAGAGGTGAATCAATAGCTGCCCAATTTGGTAGAGAAAAATAAACACAGTAAGAAAAGCACAGAGTACTTTGATGCTATGCTGTCAAAAAAAGAGAAAGGCTTAACCTTTTGTAAGGGTTAGAGGAATAAGAAAATTTTTACGGAATAGTTGTGGCTTGCCTACCAATTCCTTCAATGTCCATCTCGGAGAGGGAAAAAAAAGTAGGAGTGTGTCAGCAAAAGCGAGGCAGAGCAGTGCAGAACTGTATCATCGTGGCACTGATACACTGGGCATGAGTACGATGCAGAATGCCGGCAATGCTGGGAGACAGAGCTGAACAGGGAAGTTGGAGCCTTACCGTGAAGGACTTTTTTTGAATTCCTGCAGGAGGAGTCATATTTAATTTAAAAGCCAGTGGGGACTCATTGATAATTTTTGAATAGGGGAAAGACATAACCAAATGTACCCTTTGGAAATATTAATCTACGAGCAGTGAGTTAGATGAATTGCAGCAGTGACAAAATTTGAGAAATCAGTTAGAAAGCTATAGTAGCATTCCAATGCAAAGCAATGAAATGGTAGCAGTTAAGGAGTGGAAGATGGGGGGTCGTACAGCAGGCTGCACAGTGGTTAAGGTGCTGGACTCCAACATAGCTGACCATAGTGTGAGTCTAGGATCTGGCAGATTGCTTTCTCACTTTCCCTTTCTCTCTCTCTTTCTAATCAAATTAAAAATAATAATAATAACAAATAAAATAATTTGAGTAAATAATTCTTTTAAAAGAGGGGGAAGATGGTGAACAAGAGGAAGGTAAGAGGCAGGATCTTCATGACTTGCTAATAAATTAGGTGCAAAGAATTAAAGGATGGAGATGAGTGGTGACCAGGTGTCACCACTGGTGTCAGGTGGTTAGCAAGAGAGTGGTGTTATTCATGAAAATGGGAAACTCAAAAGCACAAGCTTTTAGGAAGCTGTTTCTTCCTAAGTAGGTTCAGAATTGAAACTCCAGAGTCAGATAGATGAAGATCAAAATATTATCTTTAGTGCTGGTAAAACTGTAGGAGAATAAGTCTTAGTCTGAAGGTCAGATGAACTTCCTCAGGTTGTTCCTGAGAATTAAAACAAGTCACTGGTTTACAGTTAGCGTTTGGGATGCAAGTTTTGTCCTGCAGGGACAAAGTCTCTAAATGAAAATGAATACTTCATCCTAAGAGTTCTACATCTTCTCTATGGGCAGGCAGAGGCCAGAGAGAAGAGGGGAACATATTGCACAATTCATTCATTCCTCTTCCCACCCCCACCCCGAGGAGGCATGGATGAGAGAGGTAGCTGAGGCCTGGGTCTCTACTTCCAGGGGTGACCCCCCCACCCCCAGTGGTGGGAAGAGGAGTGTTCCTCCCTGTATGTGGGGACTCTCCCAAAGCTTTGTATAGATCTTGTCTTTCTTCTCTTTATTATGTATGTCTGGTATATCTGATTTGTAATGGCCTCTGGACCTTGGCTCCTCCTGGTTCTGGCTAAAGAGAGAAGTAGAAGAAGCAGATCAGGTAGATTTCCTAGTGCTTACATAGGAGCTAGGAGGATTTTAATCCATGGGTATAGTCATATTGGTGTTTTAGAATTTTCACTCTGGTGAATGTGAATGATAGCACATGGTGGAAGCTGGAATCTCTAAGGAAGAGTGGGTGGTGAGACTGGACAAAAGCACTCACAATGGGACTGGAGAAAGAGGGGGAGAGGGAGAGAGAGAGTCGGGAAAGTCAGAATTGTAAGCCATCTAAGAGGGAAAATCCACAAGATAGAAGATAGTAAGAGAAAACTAGAAAACTAGATGACCCAGGTGACAACGTGGCCTGATTGGATGATGTCATTCCTCCAAGGAAAGAACTTTAGGAAGATGAGCACCTTGAAGGGATCAAGTGAGATCCCATCTATGGCATTGTATTACAAATGACATTTCTAAGTGAAGATGACCAGAGTTGACCTCTGTAGGAAGCACATGACAGACTAAAGCTGAAATCCCCTGGGTGGTGGGAACATACAGATACTTATTTCCCATTCCTCAAAATCCCATGGAGGGTAGGGATTTCCAAGGACACATCCAGAGAAAAAAGGAGAGGAGGAATGCTTCCAGACCTACACCTCTCACTCCTTTTTCTTCAGGGAGTCCTCTTTCTGATCTATTTGTCCATCTATGGACTGTTACTGTAACTCCTCTATATGACATGATGGCCTGATGTTCTGAGGGGGTAGATTCCATTTAAGCTCTACTGACTGCAGGTCTAAAGCCACATTCTCAAATCAGTTTTTTCAATAATACAACTGATACCCATCCCATGTCTCTGTTTCCTTTCTCTTATTTATCGCTTGATTCTGACCTCTGGAGGAGACTATATTCATTTGCTCAGGCTACCATAAAAAGTATCACAGACTGGGTGACTTAAACAATAGACGTTTATTTTTTCCCTGTTCTGGAGGCTACAAATCTGAGATTGAGGTGTAGACTGGGCTGGTGTCTTCTATTACCTCTTTCCTTGGCTTGTTGCTGGCTGTCGTCTTCCCATGTCTTCACATAGTCTTCCCTTGATGTGTTCATTTGGCCTAATATCCTCTTCCATAAAGGCCTACCTTAATGATCTCACTTTGACATGACTGCCTCTTTAAAGATCCTATCTCCAAATACAGTCACTCTTCAAGGTACTGAAGAGTTAGAACTTCAATATGACTTTGGAGAGGCAAGTCACAATTCATCCACAACAGAGAGAATAATGTTCCCTGACCCTTGGAAACTATCAGCAGTTACTACCTTCGCTTCCTTCATAGATACATAGTCACACACAATTTTGAGACAGATTTTTACTCAACCTCATTGCATTTATTTCAATGCCCAGGACTAGGATGACTTTAATCAGGGCACTGCTTAGTTTCCTGAAAGAATAAGCAGGGCAGTGATGTTCAAAGGCTGGACCTCAGGAGAGGGAGGGCTGCTAGACTGTACATCTCCCAGAAATGGAGAGTTTTGGAGACAGGGCCTGGCAAGAACCTTTCCTAATTAGGCATAATTAGGCATGTGTAAGTCTTTCCTCAGAAACAGCATGGAGCAACGAGATCACTGCTCCTACAACCCTATAGACTTCTGTCAAAATATTTGAGGTTAGCGGTGGGTATAAATTTAGGTTTACAACTAAGTATGAGGCCATAGTCCAGGTTCATATTTCTTCAGTAGTTTTATTCTCTGATGTTTCTTCCACCAATTTAGCATCTGAATGACTTTCCTGAGGGAAAGAATGCATCCAGAGTGATGGCTGACTTTATGGAATTTTGTTAATATCCAGCACAACTGAAGACTGTCAGAGCTTTGTTTCAGGGACATAAAGCCTTTAGGCAGCTCCACACAATGGAAGGAAGAGATGACAGATCTGTGGCGATCAAACACTTTTCTTGATCAGTGTGATTATACTAGAATGCTCTACTTGGATATATTGATTTGTCTTTGAGAGTGCTTTGTGCCACATAAATCTTATAGAAATATCTTTAAGGGGCTGCCCCAGAAGGCCACTGCTTTCCTCTTCAGCAAAGAGAAGCAAAGCCAGGGAATTATTTATCAACGTTTCAAACAGAATTGTTCATTTATGAACTGACACTGAATGGTTTCCTATTCTGACATTCATGGGATTTTAAAACAAAGATGCATTTTATGATTAACCTCCTCATATAGAAGCAAAGAGCTATATTTGTCTCTTTTGACTTACTTCAGCAACCTAAATTTTTAAAAAATCACCTTCAAGGAGAATCATATTTATTATATCTCAGAAATTCAGTTTATATGCACCATTGTTCAGAACAATTTCTTTTTTCTATGTTTAATAGCCAAGTGATCATTTGTTTTGGAGATTCATTCATGCTTTGGAAGATTTGACCACCCATGGAAAAGAACATTTCTTGAGAGTTGATTTTCTCTCCCATTGACTTAGGACAGGAAAAATAGATCTTCAAAGAACTATGAATGAATTAGAAAAATAATGATGAAAAAGTTTCTCACTAGTTCTGTGTATTGGAATATACACCTCTTTTTTTTTTTAATTTTAAAGAGCTATAGTGAAAAGAGCATTGGTGTATGTTAAGGTTCGCTCTCTCTTGAACTTGGTGACCTCGAGGAAATTATTGAATTGGAAATTAACCTTTTTGCTCCAGTAAAATGAGTATTCTGATGTCCATACACCTGAGGAGGCAGAATTGGAAGATGGGGAAGGGTAATTTTGCACATTGTTTATATTGAAGCATGGGTTTTGAGCTAGTCTGATTTGGTAAATTTGTCACTTGGTAATGATGCTTGGCATGCGAGTTGACCCCATAAGTTTCACTTTCTTATGTATAAAGTAGGCAAAATAATTAATCTTGCCTTATGTGGTTGTTCTGAAAAAGAAATAATTAACAAACATAGTGCCTACCAAAGATCATCACCATCTCATCATCATCACTAATTCCATGAAAATAACAAATAACCATTAACTGGCTTAATTATTTTACTTTCCTTAATGTCATAAACAAGGCATGAAATTAAAGAAAAGTAAAATGTATAAAATTCAAACTGTGCTGGACAAGGTGGGTTGAAATCATATTTATTTTATATGAGAAATATATCTTTTAAATATATATATATATCATATATACACACACACATATATACTTAAATAGAAATATATAGTTTGTATAAAAATGTGTATTTATACTCAGTTAAAATTTCATAGAAGTTTAAATAAGAACTTGAAATGTATTTACCAAGATTTTATATTATAAATACACTTCTATTTTTTATGCAAAACCATTTTCTAAATAAAATACATTTAGTCACAAGTATAAAATTGGAATAAGATTTAATAATCTCCCTTAGGAACTGATTTTAAGGTTTTTAACTGTCCTTTTATGAACACTGCATTAAGAACTCTTAAATCCTTCTTATAATGTCTTCATATTTAAGCTTCAATGGAGAAAGAGGAGCTCATCATTCTCTCACTTATTTAAAAATATCCCTGGATTTAAAAATATTAAGAGCTTCTGTTTGAAGATGGCAGCATAAAGATAATTATACTAAGCTGTACTCTCTAATATTAACAGAAAGCAACAAAATTTTAACAGAAGAGTCTATCTTTAATGAAACCAGGAAACAGACACAACCCCGAACGAGGAAGAATTGCTTCTAAATATAGAGACGTTTGGCCCTAATTCCAGAGGATGCCAAAAAGTGTATTCAGACTGGACAGACTATGCACAGAATTTGCCATTATTAAGTGGGACTGCTCTGAAAGGCTTTTCCAGTTATCCCTTACTGGGAACCATTAATTTCATACCCTACACTGAGGAAATGCAATCCAGATGAGACTGGAAGGAGAAAAATCACTAACTTTGCAGCAGACTGGAGGCATGTAGTAGGAGTAACAACACCACTAATAACAATATTGACAAGAACAATGGCTGATATATATGGAGTGCCTAATACGTGATGGGCACTGACTTTGTCTATTTTTATCACCTCAGTTAGTCCTCCTAGTAACTCTGTGATGAGGGCACTATTATTATCCCAAGTTTACTAGTCATTTACAGAGCCTGAATTCAAATGTCAAGCCTATACTCTTAACCTCCATGTCTGGCTGCATTTCTGGAGTGTGCATTTCTGCATTTCTGGAGTCAGCTTCCATCAGTGGATCAACCTTAGTGGAGGTGAGTGAAAATACATGACAAATAACCATACAGAAAGCTTGAACCTTATGGTGCTCCACTGTGAGTCACAAAAACCTGCTGGCTCCCAGAAAGAATATGGGCATTAAGAGGTGACAAGCCTTTGTAACAAAGTGCAACAGAGTTGATGGAAATGCCATCTGAGACAGTATTGCTCTGTGTATTTGACTCCCAACCCCCTACCCTTCTTCCTCATAAAATCCTTGAGCAAAAAGCTGAATGAAATTGAAATGCCTGCATCTAAAGAAAAAATCATAATTAGAAAGAAACTAGCATAGACTAATATATAGATATTTGAGAGATAGGAAAAGAAAAATAGGTAGGATGAATGGAGAAAAAGCCAAAGCAAAACATAAGGCAAATGGACAATACATACCAGAGATGAATTAAATCATGTAATGAATACAATTTTAAGTCCTCTTCCACATAGAACAGAATTAATAATTTCCTCCCCCCCAAAAAATTGAGTGGTAAAAAATAGCTACCATAAAAGAAGATTTGATACTGTGAATTAAAGGTATATACCATTCGTCATGTCTTAGGACAATTGATAATGGTAAAGTTTCTTGGCAACAAGAATGAACCTGATATGAGCCTGGTGGGTGGAATAGAACTTATTACATAGCAGGCATTCAGCTAACACTTGTATGAATGAATAAAAGCAAACCTGAAAATAAACTAATTTACCAATATCCAGGGAAAACCAAGGTGGCATTACATTTTAAACAACAATACTAGTAAATGGTATGACAATCGTTACAAAGTCTTCAGGGAAAGAAAGTGTTTCCTGGGATTTTTATACTCAGTTAAATGTCATTGAAGTATATAGAAAACAGATTATTTAACACACAAAAGAACTCAGGAGATGTGGTACACATTAGTTTTTCTTTTCTTCCTTTCTTTTTCTTTTTCTCTCTTTCCTTTCTTTCTTTCTTTCTTTCTTTCTTTCTTTCTTTCTTTCTTTCTTTCTTTCTTTCTTTCTTTCTTTTTCTTTCTTTCTTCCTTCCTTTCTTCCTTCCTTCCTTTCTTCCTTTCTTTCTTTCTCTTTCTTCTTCTCTTTCTTTCTTTCTTTCTTTCTTTCTTTCTTTCTTTCTTTCTTCTTTCTTTCCTTCCTTCCTTCTTTCTTTCTTCTTTCCCTCTTCCTTCCTTCCTTCCTTCCTTCCTTCCTTCCTTCCTTCCTTCCTCCCTCCCTCCCTCCCTCCCTCCCTCCCTCCCTCCCTTCCTTCCTTCCTTCCTTCCTTCCTTCCTTCCTTCCTTCCTTCCTCTCTTTCTCTCTGAGCATAACCTACTTGATTGTGGAATCTATCTAACCAGAGAGAAGAGCTAAATAAAAATAAAGAGCTGAGGAATAGGAAATAAGATTACTGATATGAGTACTGAAACTATTTTGATACAGCACAAGACTAACCAACTGGGAATTATGGCATTAGAAAATAGTGTGAAAGTTATAAATTGTAACAGCAAAGAAATAATGATTTCAACACACCAGTTAGGAGGTTGGAAGGAAGAAAAGATGGGAGAAAGTATACTCATTTCCTCTCATTTCATTATGGAGCTTGAGAATTCTAATGCTGATAGTTCAAATGATGAATGTTTAAGTGCATTATTTCAATACATAATATAATACCAGAATAATTTAAAATAGCAAACAGTATAACCCAATCAGTATATGAAGGTGTGTATACATTTGTTATGATAGGTATGTATGATAATTTCCTCATTTTTCTTAGAGGAAATTTACAGATACTGTTTAAAGTTGATGAATAAATTTTAAAAGTTGCTTAAATGTATTATTCAAGAGTGTGAAATTAAAAAACTAAATATTTATTATATGTATAAAACAACACAAAAACAAAATTGAGAAATCCAGATCACAAAGGAAAATATAGAAAACAATAGAAATATTAAAAACAAAATATAAATTGGAGGATAAAATAAAAGATATTATCAGATTAGTAAATGTAAATGGAGTAAATAATCTATTGTGACAAAGGAAACCAAACCTCCTCATATCTCATATTGTTTAAGAACACAATTCCACATAAAGAAATATTAAGGAGACATATCTTAAACAAAGTGATTCAGCTAAATTGAAAATGAAAGGTAACTCCTACCCTCCTGCTAAAATGAAACAATGTACAACCAGATAAGGCAAATACAAATAAAAAAGAAGTAGGAGTTGCAATGTTATTGTCCAAGATTGAAATAAAAGCAAAATATTATTAAGTGGAAAAAGAAAGGCACTTTGAATAGTAAGTTTGCAATCTACAATAGTTTGTCATTAATAGTTGAATGCTAAAAATAATAAAATAAAAATCTTAACAAAATTGTATGAAATGAAAGACAAATATATCAAAAATCAAGGGTGGTAGAGTTCAGGTTAGCCCACTTCTAGTATTGCTAGGTAATTAGGTGAAATGTAGATTAATTCCGTAAGTCATTGATTTGCTGAACCATCACACATTTACTTAACACCTAGTACTTGCTAGGTGCTGTGCTAGGTGATGTAATAAAAAAATGTGCAACATCAGAAAATGTTCCTGCACCCATGGAGCTTCCAGTCTTCTGGGGCTATACATTAAATCAGTACAAAGAAAACATAAACTGCAGTATGGTAAGTGATGTATGAAGGAAAGTGATGGGTACAGTGCATAAGTGAGAGAGAGAGAGAGATCTGGTTGAATACAACCAAGACCCAAAGGATGGGCAGGAAGTAAATTAAGTCCACAATGGGGGAGGGCATTCTGAAGAACGGGAAAAGCATGTACAGAGACCTTTTGGGAGGACATGAGTTTGAAGAATAAAGAAAGCTGGTGTAATGAGAAGAGTTGGAGGCAAGGCACACAGATTCTTGTAGTCTGTGTGGAGGAGTGTTCAGTTCATCCTAAGAGCAATGGGAAAACATTGAATAGTTTTAGCTGGGAGTGGCTGAGGCTGGGAATAGGTTAAAGCATAAAGCCCTCAGCTTTATGATTTGAAAAGATCTCTTTGGACTCAATATAAAAAATAGGTTGGAGGTGGTGAGAATGGATGAAGACCAGTGGGGAAGTTACTTCAAGTGAGAAACAGAGATGCTTGGATTAGGGTGTAGTGGAGAACATGCAATATAAAGAGATTTAAACGATAAACATATCCAGACTTTGATAATACCTTGGCTATGGGAGTGAGGGCAAAGGATAAGACCTGAAAAGGCAGGGTGTTAGAGAAGTCCCCAACCAGATTGTGATTGTCCTGAAAAATGAGGAAAGGAGTAGATATGATACATGTTCAGTGCTTGATAGTACCTGAAACACAACATGGTCTCAATAAATACTTCTATTTTATTTATTTATTTACTTCTATTCCTTTTTTTAAAAAAAATTATATTTTTTTATACATTCAATCACATTATTTAGCTTACAAAGTGAACATTTCAATATGTGAACATTTCTCCCCAGTCTAGTTGATCAAAATATCTTCAACAGATAACACCACACCTCCCTGTCCCGTCAATGCTCTTCCTCCGGATCCCTCCTCCAAATGTCCTTCCCCAGGCCCCACTCCTCCACACACACTGCATCTGGCAGTCACACCGATTTCTTGTGTTTGTGCATCCTTTAGTCAATCAGTTTCAGTCATAGAGTGCAAGCACTCAGTATATATTAAGTAGGGACATAGCCAGGATTTGAAGGAGAGACATTGTATTCCTTTTATTTTAGTTTCTCATTTAGAAATTTCATTTATCTATTTGTTGAATCTCTGCTGTATCTATACCTAACTTTTAAAAAAAGTTTATTTATTCCATGAAAGAGAGGCAGAGATACACACACACACACCAGAAAGGCACCGCAATGGGGTCTTTATGCTTTAACCTACTCCCAGCCTCAGTCACCCCAGATCACAGACATGCACATACATCTAGCATGTACAGGAAAACCTCAGTACAAGAATCCAGGACCTGTCCTCCATGGGAGCTGAGAACCAGTGTTTTCAGGGAATGAGAGAAATGAAGATTTTCTGCTGAGAATTCATCCTGGTAGAGCTCCCTGGAGAAAAACAGAATAGCAAAGAGTTTGCAGACCACCTACTCCTGCATGCTTCTGAATGCTCAGATTTAATTTCTAGAAATTAGGAAGAAACGAATAACCCAGCAGATGACTAGAAATCACCTCTGAACTTCAAGAAGTATGAGAAACCCAGAAAATATCTCTCCCCCAAGGGAAAAGAATAACTCCTCTTCATCCACAGACAGTACAATGAAACTCATGGAAATGTCTGATAAAGAATTTAGAATATTCATAGTGACAAAGCTAACAGAGATGGAAGAGAAGAGAGACAATGAACTCCAGAAGAGGCAGGAGAAAAGAGCTGACGAGTTCTAGGAGGTGAGGAAGTTCTTGCGAGATCTGAAGGGGAAATACACACCATAAAAAAGAATCAAACGGAACTGTTAGAGATGAAGGCTGTAATACAAGAAGTCGAAACCTCCCTTGAAAGTATTAAAAACAGGGTAGATCATACAGAAGATGGAATCTCAGATGTAGAAGACAGAATCACTGGCCTAGGAAAAAATCCATCATGAAGACTAAGAAAATAGCTCCCCCAAAATGAGAATAATATATGAGAAATATTAGATATCATGAAAAATATCCAAACATCTGGATAAGTGATATCCCAGAAGTGAAGAGACCAATAAGGGCATTGATAATCTATTCCATGAAATCCTGGAAGAAAACTTTCCAAACCTAGAGAGGCATTCAAAAATCTAGACCCAAGAAATACAAAGGACCCCAAATAGAATCAACCCAAGAAGATCTTCTCCAAGACACATTATAGTCGGATTGACCAAAACCACAGACAGACAGGATACTAAGACTGGCAAGAGAGAAACGTCAAGTTACCTACAAAGGATATCTCATAAGGCTAACAGCAGGCCTCTTATTGGAAACAATGCAAGCAAGGGAAGAATGGGAAAATATACTGAAAGTGTTGAGTGAAAAACAATTTCTTTTTTTTTTTTTTTTTTTTAATTTTTATTTTTATTATCATCATAATCTTCTTTATATTACATTGGCTTAGATATAATTTTACAGTTTATTACATTGCTTTTTCAAAAAGGAATGCCATGCATGTCAGTCAATACAGAGACATTAATCTCCCCACTGCATCATTCAATCTTTTCTATGTTTTTCCCAATCATTATTATTATTATTCTAATTATTTTTTAAAACAGTCAATCACTATTTCTCATTTTGCTTGTAAAAAGACTTTACCCATCATGAAATATTTCTCAGACCAATCCAGTTGAGAATACTATACATGTCATCATCAAGAGGTAATAAGCCATATCTGTTTCTCACTAACGTCTTGCCTCTCTATTGTTCTCTTGCTATCTTTCTCTATCCTCTTCTCCTCACCCCCCCCATTCCACACTGTCCTATTCTCGTTAAGTACTTTCACTACTTTTATGTCCTCCAATTCTTTGCTCTCTACCATAGAGTACGGGTAGTCTGTGTATATTGAGTGGATACATACAATATCTTTCTTTCATAGCCTGGCTTACTTCACTCAGGAATATATCCTCTGTATCTGACCACTTTCTATCAAATTCCAGGGTCTTGTTATTTTTTATGGCTGAGTAGTATTCCATAGAGTATATATACCACACTTTTCCAATCCATTCATCAGTTTGTGGACATATAGGTTGGTTCCATGTCTTGGCAATTGTGAATAATGCTGCAATAAACATCGATGTGCAAGCACTTTTCTGACTGAGTGTTCTCCTGTCTTTCGGGTAAATACCCAGAAGCGGGATTGCTGGGTCAAATGGTAGTTCTATTTGTAGATCTTTGAGGAACCTCTATATTGTTCTTCACAGTGGTTGAACTAGTTTACATTCCCACCAACAGTGTAAGAGGGTTCCCTTTTCACCACATTCCCGCCAACACTTATCACTTTTTATATTCTTCATCTTTGCCATTCTGACAGGGGTTAGGTGGTATCTCAATGTGGTTTTTAACTGCATCTCCCTTATGATGAGGGATGTTGAGCATTTCCTCATATGCTTTTTGGCTGTTCGTATGTCTTCCTTAGAGAGATTTTTGTTCAGCTCATTTTCCCATCTTTTCATTGGGTTAATCATTTTTTTTTTTTTTTTTCGCATAAGGCCCTTGAGTTCCCTGTGTATTCTAGTTATCAGTCCCTTGTCTGAGGCATATTTAACAAAGATATTTTCCCATTCTGAGGGTTGTCGGTTCACACTTGATACTGTGTCTTTTGCTGTGCAGAAACTTCTTAGTCTAATATAGTCCCACTTGTCTATTTAAGGGATTATTGCCTGTGCTTTGGGGGTCTTATTTAAGAAGTCTTTGCCTACTCCAATGTCTCCCAGAGTTTCCCCAGCATTTTCCACCAGTAGTTTTATTGTTTGAGGTCTTAGGTTCAGATCTTTGATCCATTTTGAGTTGATTGTTGTTAATGGTGAAAGATGGGGGTTCAGTTTCATCTTTCTGCAGGTGGATACCCAGTTTTTTCAGCACCATTTACTAAAGAGGTTTTCCTTTTCCCAATGGATTGACTGATATCCTTTGTCAAAGATCAGTTGGCTGTAAGCTTTGGGGGTTATTTCTGGGGTCTCTATTCTATTCCATTGGTCTACATGTCTGTTTTTATGCCAATATCATGCTGTTTTGATGACCACAGCTTTATAGTGTATCTTGGGATCAGGGAGTGATATGCCTCCTTCTCCATTCTTCTTGCGCAGGATTGCTTTTGCAATACGAGGTCTTTTATGATTCCAGACAAATTCTATGACTGTCTTTTCTAGATCTGTGAAGAATTTTTCTGGTATTTTGATTGGAATTGCATTAAATGTGTAGATTAATTTGGGTAGAATTGCTATTTTGATTATGTTAATTCTTCCAATCCAGGAGCATGGGATGTCCTTCCACTTTTTAATGTCACTTTCAATATATTTTTTAAGATTTTCATAGTTTTCTTTATAGAGGTCTTTAACTTTCTTAGTTAGGTTTATTCCTAGGTATCTTATACATCTTGTGGCTACGGTGAAAGGGATTCCTTTCTTCAGCTCGGCTTCGTTCAACTTGTTGTTCATAAATAGAAATGCTATAGATTTTTGAATATTGATTTTGTATCCTGCCAACTTACTGTATTCACTTATTACTTCAAGAAGCTTTTTCATGGATACCTTTGGGTCTTCTAAGTATACCATCATGTCATCTGCAAATAGAGATATTTTCAACTCTTCTTTGCCTATTCGAATGCCTTTAATATTGTTCTCTTCTCTGATTGCAATAGCTAAGACTTCCAGTACTATATTAAAGAGCAGTGGAGAAAGTGGGCAGCCTTGCCTAGTACCTGTTTTCAGAGGAAAAGCTTTCAGCTTTTCTCCATTCAGTATAATATTACCTGTAGGTTTTTCATAGATTGCTTTTATTGTGTTCTGAAATGAACCTTCTATACCAATCTTACTGAGAGTCTTAATAATAAAAGGATGTTGTATTTTGTCAAATGCTTTCTCCGCATCAATTGAGATGATCATATGGTTTTTATCTTTCTTTCTGTTAATGTGGTGTATTACATTTATGTTCTTGCATATATTGAACCACCCTTGCATCCCTGGTATAAAACCTACCTGGTCATGATGAATGATCTTTATTATATGTTGTTGGATACGATTTGCGAGTATCTTGTTGAGAATTTTTGCATCTATATTCATCAATGATATTGGTCTATAGTTTTCCTTTTTTGTCATGTCCTTATCTGTTTTGGGGATGAGGATGATGGAGGCTTCATAAAATGAATTTGGAAGGTTTCCTTCCTTTTGAATCTTTAGAAATAATTTTAGTAGGATAGGGGTTAACTCTTCCTTAAAAGTTTTGTAGAATTCAGAAGTGAAGCCATCTGGACCTGGGCTTTTCTTTATTGGGAGGTTATTTATTACTGATTCAATCTCCTGGCTTGTTATGGGTCTATTCAGGTTCTCTATGTCCTCCTGATCCAATCTTGGTATATTATATGCATCCAGGAATTTGTCCATCTCCTCCAAGTTATCTTGTTTGTTGGCATATAGTCGCTCATAGTATCCTCTAATGATATTCTGTATTTCTGCTATGTCTGTAGTAATATTGCCTGTTTCATCACATATTTGATTAATCTGGTTTCTTTCTTTCTTCTTCTTGATCAGTCTAGCCAATGGTGTGTCGATCTTGTTAATCTTTTCAAAGAACCAGTTTTTGCTTTCATTTATTTTCTGTATGGTTCGTTTATTTTCTATTTCATTTATTTCTGCTCGAACCTTTATTATTTCTTTTCGCCTGGCATTTTGGGGGTTTGTTGTTGTTTTTCCAATTCTCTGAGGCATGATGATAAGTTATCTATTTGTCTTCTTTCCATCCTTTTCTTATGCGCACTAATTGCTATGAATTTCCCTCTTATGACTGCTTTTGCTGTGTCTCATAGATTCTGGACACTTGTGTACTCATTATCATTTGTTTCCATAAATTTTTTTATTTCAGCCTTAATTTCTTCAATAGTGAAGAAGTCATTCAGAAGTAGGTTGTTCAGTTTCCATGTGTTCGTGTATTTTCGGGGTTGTTTCTTGAAATTAATCTTGAGTTTAATTCCATCATGGTCAGAGAAGATGCTGGATACGGGTTCTATGCCTTTGAATCTGTAAAGGCTTGATTTGTGTCCTAACATATGACCAATCTTTGAAAAGGTTCCATGCCGGGGTGAGAAAAATGTATATGTTGTGGATGTAGGGTGGAAAGTTCTATAGATATCGGTCAAGCCCTTTCCATTTATAGTATCATTTAAGTCCTGTATCTCTCTATTTATTTTCTGTTTAGAAGATCTGTCTAAAGGAGATAATGGGGCGTTGAGATCTCCAACAATTATAGTATTTCTCCCTATCTCTCCTTTTAGCTCTAGCAGTCTTTCCTTCACATATTTAGGTGCACCTGAGTTGGGTGCGTAGATATTTATAAGGGTTATGTCTTCTTGCTGGATTACCCCATTTACTATTATATAATGCCCTTCTTTGTCTCTTCTAACAGTCTTTGTCTTGAAATCTATTTTGTCTGAGATCAATATCGCTACTCTAGCCTTTTTTTGATTTCCATTTGCATGGAATATCTTTTTCCAGCCCTTTACTTTTAGTCTATGTCTATCTTTATCCATAAGGTGAGTTTCTTGTAGGCAAGAGATAGAGGGTTTCTGTTTTCTTATCCATTCAGCCAGTCTATGTCTCTTAACTGGAGAATTTAATGCATTGACATTCAATGTAATTATCGATATTTCCATACCTGATCCTATCATTAAGTGAGCCATTTTCTTGGTTGCTTTTTGTTCTCACCTAACTGTCTATCTGATTTCTTAGTTTTCCTGGTATAGTACTCCCTTCAGAACCTCTTGAAGAGCTGGTCTGGAGTTGGTAAATTCCTTCAAATTTTGTTTATGTGAGAATGTTTTTATCCTTTTTCCCATATGAAAGATAATTTTGCCAGGTATAGTATTCTTGGTTGAAATTGTTTTTCATTTCAACACTTTGACTATGCTTCCCCATTCTTTCCTTGCCTGCATTGTTTCCGCCGAGAGATCCGATGTAAGCCTGATAGGGTGACCTTTGTAAGTAACTTGACGTTTTCCTCTTGCCAACTTTAGTATCTTGTCTTTGTCTGTTGTTTTCACTAGTCTGGCTATGATGTGCCTTGGAGAGGATCTTCTTGGGTTGATTCTACCTGGGGTCCTATGTATTTCTTGGGTCTGGATATTTGAATGCCTTTCTAGGTTTGGAAAGTTTTCTTCCAGGATTTCGTGGAATAAATTATCTAGGCCCTTATTATTTTCTTACTCTTCTGGAATATCAATTATCTGGATGTTGGGGCGCTTGATGGCATCGAGTATTCCTCATATGTTGTCCTCATTTTTCATGGTTGTTTTCTCAATCTTCTTGATACTTTTTTCTAGGTCAGATGTTTTGTCTTCTACATTAGAGATTCGATCTTCTGCCTGGTCTAACCTACTTTTAATACTTTCAAGGGAGGTTTTGATTTCCTGTATCACATTCTTCAATCCTAGAAGTTCCATCTGGTTCTTGTTTAAGGTATCCATTTCTTCTTTCAAGTCATTAAAGGACTTCCTCATCTCCTGAAGCTCCTTGCCTCTTTTCTCTTCCATCTCAGTTAGTTTGTTCACTACAAATATTCTGAATTCCTTATCAGACATGTCCACGACATCCATTGTATTGACTGTGGGTGATGGAGGCTTGATGATTTCCCTTGAGGGAGAGGCCTTTTGTTGGTTGCTCATATTTCTTGAGCCTCTGCGATTGTTTCTGGTCATCAGGTACTCTATATGTTGCTTCCTAACTTATTTAAGGTATCTCTGAGTGTTAAAATTTGTACAGGAATAGAAATTTGATTTCTCTTATGGTTGGCCTATCTGTTGCTCACAATTACCATTAACTATTGCAACTAGTCCTGGATGGCCCAAGATCCTCCCTGTTTCTAAGGAGTGGTGAGTCTCCAACTGACCTAATAAGCAACACCTCAAGAGCAAAGAATAACGAAAAAAGGAAATCGCGCGCCGCGCGCTATTCAAATAACCAATATTCAGAAAGTCCAAAGGCTAATGGGAAAGGGCCAGAGGCTGAGTGACAGGACCAGGTTAGTAGGGCCTGCAGCCTCAGTCCACCTGGTGTCCGGAACTGCTGGTCGGTTCGGTCCGGTTCGCGGGTGGGATGGGGGGGGAGGAGTTCGTCTTAAAGTCCCAGACAACCAACCTGGGGTCCAAGGAGGAGGAACGGTGGGGATGAGCAGAGATTCGGAAGGGCCGGACCTCAGCCTCAGTCCGCCTGGTGTCCGGAATTGCTGGCCGGCTCGGTCTGGTTCGTGGGTAGGTTTGGGGGGGGGGGGGAGTTCATCTTAAAGTCCCAGACAACCAACCTGGGGTCCAAGGAAGAGGAACGGTGGGGATGCGTGGAGGTTCGGAGGGGTTGGGCCTGCAGCCTCAGTCCGCCTGGTGTCCGGAACTGTGAAAAACAATTTCAACCAAGAATATTGTATCTGGCAAAATTATCCTTTATATGGGAAGAGAGGACAAGAACATTCTCAGGCAGATAAAACCTGAACGAATTTACCAATACCTGACTAGTTCTCAAAGAAGTTCTGAAGGGAGTGCTCTATCTTTATTTATTTATTATTATTTTTTTGGAGAGGTTTTTGCTATAGGGGGCATGTACTTGCCAGAAAGACAGAGAGAGACAGATAGCGAGAAATCACCCCCCAAGGGCTATGGCTATGCTTCAACCCCTTCTCCTCCATTCTCCTCTCAGGATCTTGGGCACACATGCACAGATGTTTGGCGTGAGTTCAAGCCACCAGGTCCAGGACTCGAACCGTGGTCGACTACATGGGAGTCCAGCGACATAGCCATTAAGTCAACTGCTGGTCCCAAAAAGGGAGTGCTCTATCAGGAAAACTAAAGACAGACACACACAGAAATAAGAGTTCAAAAACAACTTAAGAAAATGCCCAGCTTAATGGTAAGAACAAGTCCAGAGTTGAACGTTATCTTCCAGAATTTAAACAGAAAGGTCAGACCACAAAAGAAGGTAGATTAAGTATGTGAGTCTGAACTGGTCAGATAGAATTTTATGACTTTTGATTAAAACATTACTGATCTTGAAACAAAACAAAACAACAAAAACAAAACAAAACAAAATTACTGATCTTCTATGCTTTGTTTTCCATAGTTAAGGATTTTTGTCTTCTCTAGAGTTGTCAACAAGTTCAAGTACCTTCTATTTGAAGAGAATCCTAACCTGTTTCCTGGCTTTACATCTTAAGCAAAGTTCTCTTAACATTTTTTTTTTAATTTATTAAAGCTAAACTGTCTTTCTTGAAATTAAAAAAAATAGTAATATAAATTAAATAAATATTAAAAAAAGAATCCAAGACCTTTCTATGTGGTACCACTATTATTATTACAGAGCATTGTGTTACTGTTGTGCCAATCTCTTGCCCCTATATCTAATTTTTTTTAAAAAAATATTTATTTATGTATTTATGAATTATATTTATTATTATGCTTCAGTTGGCTAGGTAGAGACAAGGAAAGAGAGAGAGTGAGAAAGCAAGCCTCCATGTCCAGGACTCGAACCACAGTCAACCATGTGGGAGTCCAGTGTCTTAACCACCATGCCATCTGCCACCCCCCCACAATCTAATTTTTAAATGTGACTTGACCTGGCTCTAAGCACAAACTTGACTGTGCCTTTCTTTCCTTCTGCTGATGATGTCATTCAGTCCAGCTGCCATATAACGCTACTGGGTAGCTTGACCCATTCTCTTGGACTCAATACAATCTCTTCCATATGATTGAATGTACTTCCCTCTTAACATGCTTCTCACCTGCCTCACAGCCCCTTTTTGTCACCTATCAACTTTGGGGATGTTGTAAGAATTCTCCAAGACTTCCTCTACTTATCTTCATCTGGTTCCATCCCTACTATATTTCTTTAAACATGAACTGAATAAACCTCTCTTCTCTTAAGTTACCCAGCCTCAGGTATTTTTTATTATTAGCAATAAAACAGTTTAGAATGGATGGGGTAGGCAGAATTTTTAAGGTGGCCCCTGTGACATGTGCCTCCTTGGATTACCCCCATGATGATGTTATATACCAAAAGGGAAGGTAGTTTCAGTCTGATCTAATCACACAAGCCCTTTAAACACAGAGAGTTTTCTCTGGCTGGTGGCAGAAGAGGAAGTCAGAGATATTTGAAGCATTGCTAGCTTTAACTATGGAAGGGGACAATGTGCCAAGAAATGCATGTGGCCTCTGGAAACTGAGTTATTCCTGCCTGAGAGCCGGCAAGTAAATTGGGACTTCAGTTCTATACCTATAAGGAACTGGATTTTGTCACTAATTTGAATGAACTTGGAAGCAGATTCTTTCCCAATTGAGCCTCCAGAGAAGATCCTAGACAAGCTCACCTTGGGTCCATCCTTTGAGACTCTAAGCAGAGAACCTAGGTATGCCATGCCAAACTTCTGGCCTAGAGTGTGAGCAACAAATAGGTAGCTTTAAATCGCTATGTAATTTTTACATAGCAATGGAAAACTAATACATAAGCAGTGCTCACTAGTTTAATATGTGCTCCAGAGAAAAATATGATACTAGATTTTGGATGGAAGGAGATCAGAGAACTTTGTAACATTTCTGCATGTAAGTGAACCAGAATAAAATGTGGACTCTTCCTCAGTGCCTGCCCATGGTTCTCACAATCCTCAGATGAGAAAGAGCTGGTGGTCATTCTAGCCTCTGCTTCTCCCTCTTCCTTACCATCAGTTAGTCAAAAACTTCTGTGACATATCTATCCAGAATAGCTTCCCTCCTTGTTTTTTATTCTCACTGAGTGGCCTTATTTAGAAACTTCATTACGTATTGATTAAATTGCTATAATAAGCTTCTAGCTCAGAGTTTTCCCTAATTCTCTACATTGCTCTTGTTTTGACTTTCTGGATCCCTAATTTGATTGTCACCATTCTACACAAATCCTTCAAGGACACCCTATAACCTTCAGAAGAAAATGTAAACTTCTTGGCGAAGATTTGCAGTTTAAAGTTTCTGCACTTATCATTGGCTTTAGTCATACTAAATGCTTGTCTTTACCACAGTGAAGCATATTTCTCCTGCATTCTTTGCTTGGAAGACCGTCCTGCCAAATTGTGCCCCTAAATGGCTAGTCATTCTTAAAATTCTATTTGAATGTCATTTCCTCCAGAGAGTGTGTTATGAGTTAGGTTTTGATACTTCTCCCCTAGAATCCTCTTCATTCTTAGAAGCTTTTTTTTTTTTTTTCCTTTTTGAAAGACCCTGACAACTACTTTTCCAACAGGCAGAGACATCTTGGGTTTATTTTTTTAATTAATTAATTAATTAATTAATTTTTTCCGAAGGAAGCGTTTTATTACTTGTATGTATAGAAAACAGTGTACACTTAACCCAGTTTGGTGGTGAGTTTTTTAGCCTTTGCCTTTTCCAGCTTTGCAATGTGAACCACAGATTTCGGACCCAGGACGTTTCCTCCCCAGTGGCGGCGGATCTCATCGTGCCTGTCCTAATGGGTCCTGATGGCTTCCACCAGCTTAGCCAGGGCACCTTTGTCCTCCGAGTTAACTTGTGTGAAGGCGACAGTGGTACAGGTTTTCCTGTGACGAGGCGTCCCAACCTGGCCTTCCCCTTGATAATACAGTAGAGAACACCCATCTTCCGACACAGGGCAGGCAGGAAGACAACCAGCTCGATGGGGTCCACGTCGTGTGGGATCACCACCAGCTGAGCCTTCTTGTTCTCCACTGAGGTGGTGACGGTGTTCACCCCTGCCCAGAGGACCGGCGGCCTCTTAGTGGGGACATCCCCTTTGCGGGCGGCCTTCCTCTCAGCCCGGGCCAGCAGCCGCTGCTTCTCCTGCTTTGTCTCTGGCCTATACTTGTGGGCCAGCTTGAGCAGCTGAGTAGCTGTCTGGCGGTCCAGGGCTTGGGTGATCCGGTTAATGGCAGGAGGCACTTTCAGCCCTTGTAGAGGATGGCCCTCTGCCACTGCAGCCGGGTGTAGCGGGGCCATTTGACGAAGTGGATGAGGTCCCTTTTGGGCTGGATGTCTCAGACGGGATTGGTCTCCCTTCTTGGTCTCCCGCTTCACCACAGCAGGGGCCGGAGCCACCTTCTTCCCCTTGGCCACCTGTTTTTTTGGCGAGGTTAATTTTCTTTGCTATTATAGGGTGCGTGGGCTCCCCAGGCAGACAGAGACTGAGAAAGAGAGAAAGAGAGAAATCATCCCCCAGGATGATTGGCCACGGGCAATCCCGTCTCCTCCATTCTCTTCTCGGGATCTTGGGCACACACGCACACGTGCCTGGCCTGAGTTTAAGCCATCGGGTCCGGGAAGCGAACCGCAATGGACTACATGGGAGTTCAGTGACATAGCCACCACGCTAACTGCTGGCCCCAACCCTTGGGCATCTTTCCCTTTGGTATCTTGGGCTACTGGAGGAGAGAGAAAGGAAAGGGAATTGTGGGTAATAAGTATGCGGGCCCTGGGATCGCGATAACTGACTCCTGCGATCGCGATAACTGACTCCTGCACGGGATTTCAGATTGAAAGTGACAGGACTTCCTTAACTAGCACAATAAAATCTGAAGAGTGCTTAGATTGTCCTGGGCTAGCTGCGTCCGCTGACTGCGACGCGGCATGGAAAGCTCGGGGACCGAGAGGCCGCGTGGCTGGGGGAGCGGCACCGGTAAGCGCGGGCCCGGCAGTGGGTTGACTTTCCTCTCTAAAAAAGCTGACACGCAGAAACCTAATTGGTTGGTTGGTTTGTTCATTCATTCTCCCAGCCTTGCGCCAGGCCTCCAGCCAGCGGGGGTCACCTGGTCGCCCCCCCGGAGCCGCCTGGTGGCTCAGCAAGGAGACCCCAATAGACAGCGGGTACCCCAGCCCTCCCCGAGACACCCTGGGTTTATATTAGAGTCTACAGTTGTGTATCAGACAGGACCCAATGCAGGACCAGATGTGTAACTTGATCTTCATTGTAGTTTTAGAGTATGACCAGTATGGAGTTGAGATGCGGAAATTTGCATAGGAAACTCTTAGCTATCTGGTCTAATTACCCGTCGTCTATCCCTTCTTACTGGAATTTGACTCTCAGGGGACTCTGGGGTTGACATGTTTGACCTGAGAAAGGTAAAATGGCAGGGAAGGACAGGAACACTTTTTTTTTTTTTTTTTTTTTTTGAGAGGTTTTTGCCATAGGGCGTGTGCGCTCATCAGACAGAGAGAGACAGAGAGACAGAAAGCGAGAAATCACCCCCCAGGGGGGATGGCCACGCCACCCGGTGTGAGTTTAAGCCACCGGGTCCGGGACGTGAACCGCGGTTGACTACATGGGAGTCCAGCGACATAGCCATTACGCTAACTGCTGGTCCCAAGGAACACATTTCACTTAATGCTAGTTTGAGTTTAGAGAGAAATGTGAAAGACTAATGCAAAGAGCTACTTGTTTTGGTCTACTAGGTGCTGCCGAAATGGCCTTGAACTGGTTCACCTAGGGCCTGTTCTTGCCCTGGGGAGGGACAATGTGAGAACATAAAGGGCTGCTAAGTCAGGCCTATTAAGGCCTCGATGGAATGGACCATCCTCACAAACACCATGGAGCAAGGTCTTAGCATGAGACAGGAAAGCTTGAGAGAGTTTGTTGGTCATTGCCATTCTTGTGCAGCTTTACTCCAGAAATGGTTTGTTAGCTTGGAGCAATTGCTTTTCACTAATACTCAAATACCTGCCATCTATAGCTTACGGGGTGACAGAACTAGACCTTATTCCACCTGTACTACTGGCTGAGGGAGGGCATGGAAAGAGAGCTGGTGCGAAGGCCTAGGCTGCTTTGCTTTTTACCAAGGGAAACTGGGAAATAGGCTGTTTCTCTCATGCGAGTCATTATTGCTCTGAAAGTTAAAAGAGTGTGAGTACTGTGTCTCACCATTGGTGCTTTGGACATTATCTGCCTTCATAGCTGCCTTCTGCTTCTCAGCCAGAGCAGTTCCTCTATGTTGGAGGTAGGGGTAGCAAACCAACATATTGATATTTGAGCATGATGCTCTGAGAGTTGACCTTTGCACCCCAAACTACCACTCATTATCATTTAAAAATATTATTTATTCATTTAAATTTGCTGTAGGGCACATGTGCTCATGAGAGAGAGAGACAGAGAGAGAGAGAGAGAGAGAGAGAGAGAGAGAGAGAGAGAGAGCACATGAGAAAGTACCACCCAGGAGATGACCACACCACAATTCCTTCTTCTCCATTCTCCTCTTGAGATTTTGGGCATTCAGGCACATGCATGTGGCATGTTTTCTAAGCTGCTGGGCCCAGGAGTCTAATTACACAATTGGCCATGTGGGATTCAGCCTCCTAAACCACCTCATCGCTGGCTGGTCCTATGTTTTACTTTAAGCTTATTTATTTATTTCTTTCAAGAGAGAATCAAAGATAGATAGATAGATAGAGAGAGAGAGTGAGAGAGAGAGATGCAGACACCCTCAACAGGGTGTTTACACCACCATTCAACCCTACTTTCAGCCAGCCTGGATCACAGACATGCATGTGTGTGTGTGCTCAGAGTAATCAGGGAGATCCTGGGACATGAATCCTGGACATTTCCCATGTGAGTCCAGTTGTGTTACCACTGCACCACTGCCCAATCCTTGATATTATTTTAAATGGACATGTACAGTGTAATTTTTCAGTATATGAATGTCATGTGTAAGAATCAAATTGATATAATTAGCATATTCATCATTCCAAACATTTATTATTACTCAGTATGGGGCTCATCATCATTTTCTTAGTAAGGTTTTGTGTGGCTATAATTAACAAAATTTGACTTCCCTAAAACATCCTTCTAACCAGAAATGGTCCAGAGAACCGAATCATGCTGGGGTGGGATTGTCAGTCCTCAGGGAATCAGGCTGGGCAGATGCCTTCGCAGACATCTACAATAATATTATTTCATATTCATTAGTTTATTTCTCCAGCCAGTTTATGACCACTTGGTCTTCTTCATTTTCTTCTATTTCTAGTGAGTACCTTACTCAGATTAGGCAATCCAGCAAATATTAAATGTATCTTAAAAAATCAGGTTTCATGCCTATGTTATTATTCATACTTTTATTATCATACTTGGTTTTACATTTTTGAAGGATGGTGGTCTCTGATAATTAAGTATGCTGCTTAATTACAATTTATTTTGATGCTTGAGAAAAATATTTGATGTAGATCTGTTGATAACATAATTTTGTCTAATCAAATGATCATTATGGAAGTTCACTGTTCTAGCTACAATTTTAAGGGACATTTTCTCCAAATTTGAAAACTATACAAAAAATACAAAAGTTTTTCACAATAAAAAAGTATAGAAACAAGAAGTTGATGATCAAAAGAACACATATCAAAAGATTATACATACTGGGTTGTTGGAAAAATCATGATTTATTTTTTTCTATGCGAAAATATGCCATGACTTTTCTGATAACCTAATATTTATTTATATTACCTACTATTTTAGCATCAATAGAATAGTTAAATATTTAATTTTCATAAATTTTTTTTCTCTAATTCTATGAAAGAATAGCAATTCATGTATAATAATTGAAGGACACTAGCAATTGGGACTATTATTCTACATTTAAAAGTTTTACTATAAATGATGAATACTTTCTGTATGTTTTTTTTCTTCCCTCACTCAATGCAAAATTATGCAAAGTTAAATACTTTGAAATACTTAGAAGTGCGAGTCAATGTATCCAATTCTGCAAACGGAAAGGTAGCCTATTAATTTCTCCTTAGGGGCTTATTAACTCAAGCCACAAAACAGACTAGTTAGAAAAGCATCCATTATGGGTAAAATAGAAGAATCAAGTAACTTTTTTCCCCTTCAAACTGGTGAGAGTATATACAACCATTTTTAATGAACAATGCTGAACCATTCTCAGCATGAAAATATTTAACAACTCTTCTAAGATAAGCAAGAATCCTACTTTCTATTTATCTCTGACAGAGCCTTGCAAAGAACGATGCACTGAGCAGGTGCACGACACATACTTTTAGAGACAATTGAATAAATGGATTCAGAAACAAAGAGAAGTTAGTGCCAGAATGTGCTGAAAACAAAACCCACATTAAATGTCTTGGGTGCCTGGGTGGTTGAGAGTAAATTTAAAACAAAATAGTTTGTATATAAAAAGTTATTTACTAATCCTCATTTGAAAAATCATTATTTTCCTCTAAACCAGTGATTTAAATTTTTTTCTTTCTCTGGCTAGAGGTTTCTGATGTTGAATCTCAACCATTGTGCTTTATCACACCCTCACCCCAACAACAGGCCATCTTATATAAGTAATAGGCAGCCAAATGCATAAAGCTTTTTATAAAAAGCTAAACATGTAGAAAACGGCATTAATCCCAACTCTTTACAAATCAACGTTTTGAAAAAAAAAAAAAGGAAAGTATTTTCAAAGCTGATGGATGAGATTTTTTTTTCCCTATCAGTTTTGATTGTGCAGCATCTTTTCATGGTCCACGCTAATATCCTGAATATTCTGCTTGTTCAGCACCATTGTCTGCTCCATTATCATGTATTCAGAGGAGATGAGCATTGTCTTTCAGTGTGTGTACAACACTTGTCCCCCAGGTATTCAACCTTTTTCTTCCTGATTAAGAAACCCAGCTGCAATATTCAACACTTAAAAAAAAAAAAGTCTTTTCCCGAAAAAAAAAAAATGTCTTTTCCCAAGTCACCATCCAAGTTATGCTAAGTATCTATCACAGTAAACACTTTATTCATATTCACTGATTGAATGAACGAAGAACATGTAATTTCTTATGGGTCATTTGGCATCCTTTTAAGAACTTTGTCCCCCAAAGATACATTATATATTACTTACTGATTACCCGGAGGTTAAAAAAGACACACCTCGACCAGATTTGATTGAGGATAGATAATCACAAAACTATTGCCTTAAAAAATTTCTGAGTGAAATAAGATAAGCCTGACTTGATTTTAGAGGTCATCTATTTTATGAGATAATCATACAAATTTAAAACAAAAGGTGTGGTTGCAATGCTATATTGGGGTCTCATGATGAGAAGGGGACATATTGGACGTGCAGGAAGCAGCTCATTTCCAAGAATCTAATGAATAGCCTTTGAAACTAAGGGACTAAAACTGGTTTAAGAGAAGCATTTAAAGATTTTCTCTAACAAACTGTGAATTAGATTGTCAAGAGACTGAATTTTAACACTGCCGAATATGTCATTGAATTGTTCTATAAAAATACAGTATTATCATATTTCTATATTTTCTATGTTGCAAGTTTGATGGAAAGGTGAAAGGCTTTATGTCACTTTATATCCTTTAGGTTTTTGGGAAAAGAGGGATGATTCAAACTTTAATCAAATCAGGATAGAGATTTGGGCTACTGTAATAGAAATTCATGTCCTTGTACTTCACGTTGGTTTTTAATAGTACAAAGCTTCTCTTTCTCAGCCATCTTTTTCTCTTATTCTTAGGTTCTTAGAGGACACTAAGTAACCTTTCTGCGAGAATGTCAAAACTTCCCTAACCCAAATCTATCGTCTCAGTTGTATACCTTATTTGCTTTCCACTGAGTTCTTTCACCACTTAACTTAGGGAGAGAGTTGGAAAAAGTCACTGACTACTTCCATACTCATAGCAACCTTGCTGTTTCCATTTCCCACTGAAATCGATGTAGCCAAGGTCTTCAGTTACTGTTTTTCTTTATGCACATTGAAAACTTTTCAGTCCTTACCTTAGTTGACCCATGAGCCAATTTTTCATCCTTATTATATATCTCTTCCTTTAATGTTGGAAACACTAATCCTCCCTGCTTTCCTCTTAGAGAGAGAGAGAGAATGCTTCTTTAATTATCTGGCCAGTTTTTTTTCCCCCAAGACCAGAAATCCTTTGTGTCTGTCATATTCCAAGTTATGCTAAGTATCTATCACAGTAAACATTTATTCATATTCACTGATTGAATGAACGAAGAACATGTAATTTCTGGGTCACATGATGGATGGAACACACACATTTCTTACTTTCTCCAGAAACTCCACTAAACACCCCAGAAGGAGAATGGCCAACAAGATGAAAACTGATGAGGGAGGTCAGTAAAGAGTTGTATTTAAGATGAAAGGAGGATAAATGAGTGGCAACTTACTTAGCAGAATGAAGAAACTGAAGACTAATTTATAGCGCATGGGTGAAAATCCAATAAGAAGCAAGCAGATTTATAATCTGAAACTCAGACAAGGTCAGGAATTAGAGGTGCCAAGTACCTCTGATTGCCAAGATGTGGGGGTGTGGCTGAAAACAGATTGACTATAAATCTGTGTGAGCAGCAGTTAGACCCCAGACCCTTCCTTACCCTGCACAGTCAGCTGACTTTTTTCTTGATTCTTTTCTCATTCCAGCAGAAGTCAGGAGATTAGTCTCTAAAATGCAGAATCAGGTAGGCCCTGCACTCGGAAACAACAGGTCCAATTGAGTGTGGGGTGTGTGTGGGGTTATATCTCAAGGCAAATTAAGTGAAAAAAAAAAACTACATTCTAAAGACTAGGATCCCCCCAGCCTTCCTCCCCTTACAAAGCTCTCTGAATATTGGTTGCCAAGATAGAGGAGGCTGAAGGGACCCCTTCAGTGGAAACTGACCCCAAACAAAAGATTTACAGATGCTGACATTAGGGTACTCCAATGAAACCATCAGTTCCTTTGACTCATTCTTTGGTGAGGCCCTCAGACCAGCACATAGAGCTTCTAAGTAGCCTTTCGATACCTCACTATGAACTATGAAGAGATAGCTAAAGATCACTAGACATTTGAGGAAGACTTCAAATGTGGAAGAAAAAGACCAAAACAGAGAAAAGAACTCAGAAAACAGGGATAAGCAGCAGGGAGCAGAAGAAAATGTTTAAAAACTTGATGACACCAAAGAGATGAAGAGCTTTTGGGGTGATACTGCAAGCACAAAAGAAAACTGATAGATTACTTTACACGATTGAGAGGAATTTAGGAATCCTGTTAGGAAGTTTGTGGCTGGCATGATGGGTGTATAGAAAATTAAGCAGACAGATTTAAAAAAAACCCAGGCTATTCTTATTTTAGTTGAATAAGCAAGTGAAATCATAGTACAGTATAAGACTCAATGGTGAGCAATATATACATAGGAATAATGATGTAAACTCTGAATATTGAATTATACATTGTGCTATAACTATATTGGAAGGCATGGGAAGAACAGTGCATGCCTGTTGTATTTGTGTATGTGTGTGCGTTTGTGTGTTATGTTGGGGCTGTTAGAGTAAACCTGTAATTTTACTTTCCAGAGTGGTAAATCAATAGACAGTTTTCAAAAATGTAAACTCAAGAAATAGTAATACTACATTGAACCATCTAGAGCCAGCCCTGTAGCACAGTAGTTAGGTGCTGTGCATTGGGAGCCCTGTGCCACATAACCAACTGTGGTTCAAATCCTGGCCTTGAAGGCTTAAAGAAGATGCTGGGCACATATATATGCATGCCCCAAATCTTGACAGGATGGAGAAATGGAGGAGGAACTGTTGTGGTGTGAATATGCCCCACTGGGAGATTCTCTCTGGTGAGTACATGAGCCCTTTGGCAGTTATAAAAAAGTTGAGTCAGTGTGGGAAGAGGGCGGGTGAAGGAGTAGAGTCTGAGGAAGGACATTAAGGAGAAAAATAGAGAGGCAAGGCATTTATGGGACAAAGAAATGGGTTACTATCTATTGAAGATAACTTTATAGTATTGTCAACTGGACTGGTGAGAAATGTACACATGTTGGAATATTCACTTTGTAAACTAAGTAACATGTGATTGAATGTATAAAAGAAAATAAAAAGAAATAAAATACTTTTTAAAATTCGAGTCACCTAAAATTGTTGATATTTGCCACCTTTCACTTAAAAATGGCAACTTTTTTTCTTTTTTTTTTTTTTTTTTTCTTTTTTTGGAGAGGTTTTTGCTATAGGGCGCGTGCGCTCGCCAGACAGACAGAGAGAGACAGAGAGATAGAAAGCAGGAAATCACCCCCCAGGGGGGATGGCCACGCCGCAATCCCTTCTCCTCCATTCTCCTCTCGGGATCTTGGGCACGCACGCACACGCGCCCGGCGTGAGTTTAAGCCGCCGGGTCCGGGACTCGAACCGCGGTCGACTACGTGGGAGTCCAGCGACATAGCCATTACGCTAACTGCTGGTCCCAAAAATGGCAACTTTTTATGATTTATCTTATCAAGAACTATGGGAGTAAATACTAAAAGAACTGTCAAGAAGAATTAGTTGAAGGATTATTTGTGTGTAAGGGATTAGGGCTGGAGTGAGTTTTTTGCTAGAAGCTTTGAAAAACTATTTGGCATTTTAAACAATATATATTAGTTCTTTAAAATTAAAATTAATAAAAGAATGAATAAATGGCTCACTTCCAAATCACCTAATGAAAAGACCCAACTTTGCTATGAGGGATGATTAAGAGTGGTAATTGATCTAATTGTGCTCACCTTTTCTCCTTTAAGGATGTCTACCTTTTAAAAAATGACTATTAGGAGAGCTTACTCTGAAAAGACAAAAATAGTCTGTTCTAATAGCTCGTTTAGAACTTTAATTGGGAGTTTGGTTGTGTCTTCTTCCAATTAAGTTAATTGAAGTGGAACTCTGATTGGGTCCTGGGAGAGGGGGAGTTTCCCAGCTGAGACTCATAGAATAACAGCTGACTTTAAAAAGAGAGAAAAAGAAGCAAATGCTTAGGAAGGCTGGTGAGTCAACTCTAGAGGGATTTCAGTTATTTACTTATTGACAGGCATATGCAGGGAAAGTAGCCAAAAAAGTTCTGAAAAAAGATGTTGGAGTGAGGAGCTTCACCAGAAGTTTTAAATACAGTGTATGAACCATTCCTGATATTTTAATTGGAAACACTCAAACTTTCCAAGGGAGGGCACCTATTTTAATTCCTTTATCATTTACGAGACAAGTCCATGCTTTACTTCAATAGGCACAGGAAAGTCCTAAGGTATATGCAAAACAACTAGCACCCTCCTCCTGGTCCCTTCCAGAACCTTCTCTGGCTAGTCAAAGTAATCTACCCACACTTCCCTTGAGTGTCGCTTTTCCTTTGTTACCGCAATAGCTTTGCTTCTCTCTCAAACTTTGGTGCACATAAGAATCACACTGAATGCGCTCCCAATGCAGACTCCCAAATCTCATCTGCACTTTTACCATGCTGTCTTATAATACTTTAGGCACGACACACACAGCACCTGTTTGTTCTTGGCTGCTCTAGAGTCTAAAACAGCTACATTTAAAAAAAAGTCTTTGGGTCAGCCAGGTGGCGTGGTGGTTAAGCTGTTGAGTCCCGCATGGCTGACTGTGTGATTCAAGTCCTGGACCTGGTGGCTTGAAAAACATGCTGGGCACATATGTATGTGTGCCCAAAATCCCAAGAGGAGAATGGAGGGGAAGAAATTGTGGTGTTGTCATCTCCCAGAGTTGAATTTCTCACATCTCGTTCTTTCTGTCTCCGTTGATCACACATGCCCTAAAGAAATGTGAGGAAAAAAAAAAAAGTCTTTGGGGCCAGCAGATGACAGTTGCAGTTATATCACTGAACTCCCACATGGCCAACTGTGGTTCGAGTCTGGACCCTGTGGGTTGAAAATCATGATGGGCCTGTATGTGTGTGTGCCCAAGATCCTGGGAGGAGAATGGAGGAGAAGGAATTGCAGCATGGACATCCCCCCTTGGGGGTGATTTCTTACTTTTCCTCTCACCGTTTCTGTCTCTCTCTCTCTCTTTCTTGGGTGAGTCCACACACCCTATGGCAAGAACCTCTAGGAAAAAAAATTAAAAAGAGAGTCTTCAAGATACAAAAGGAAAATTGCAAAAATAAAATGAATAAAAGCCTAATGGTGTGTGCCACAATGCCATGTAAACGATTGAAATGCTACTTAGTTTATGTTTACCAAGGAAAGCATGGGTACATTTTAATATGTTTAATATAATGTAGGTGTGGCCTCCAAATTAGCAATGCCAAAGCCTGTGGGGCGCATGAAATGGCCTGGATTACTCCGGAGCTGGACTGGGGAATTTGCATTCTCCCTAACATTCCAGTGATTTTGCAGTAGGTGCTAGTACTCTTTCAGAGACCCAGCTCAAGTCTTGATGCTGAAATGAATTGGCCCCTCAACATTTTCTTACCTGATAGTTATTACATGAGTAGTTTCACTTTACCAAATTCTCTTAAGATGGGTATGTTTCTCTGAATTCACAGGGAGCCAAACGGTCTGGATTTAATATATATATTATTTGTAGTGCAAGTTATTTGTTAAATATATTTGGTTGTGATTTAATTTTTGTAACTTTGCAGGATTTTTCACAAAATATATTCACAAATTGGAAAACTCTGTCTCATTCTTGATTTATGATGAAGAAAAAGATACATTTTACACATAAATTAGGTAGTAATCATGTACGAGATATTCTATTCAGAAATTGCTTGAAGTCTGCTCAATCCTTAATATGCTATTTAATATATTTTAATACTACAAATGAATACTTTTTATAATGCTTTAGGTAGTAAAACATAAGAAAACACTGTTGTAAATTAGCATTAAATTGGAAATAGTGGCAATTTGAGATAATTTTTAGCTCTTTTTGAATCTCTGCTAAAGTCATAAATTAGGAAAGAATCAGATGTCTTTCTTAAGCTTTTGATCCTGACCTTCAGAGAATAAGAAATAATGGCAATAACAAACACATCTAATCAATAAACTTCTGTCTCCACATTGTGTGATGGGCAGGCGGGCCAAGAGTGAGGATTAAGACAGAAAATTCCCATAGTTTTGCTGGAATCCATCCACTCCACCTACCTTCTCTAGCAGATTAGCTATAAGTTTTGACTGTATTTCATCTTCCTCCCAACCAAACCATGACATTCCCTTAGCTCCTTAGAACTTAGCTGTAATGTCAGTGGAAGGTGGTAGAAAGAAACCCCAAATGACTACAGTTGAATTTTTTGCTGCACACAGGAATTAAGTTCAAAACAGAAGTTCAGGTATAGAAAAATAAAGAAAATATATTTCTTTTAGTTTGTAAACAAAGATTTGTAACTGCTACTCTGATACACTCAGGAGTTTCATTTTGCAGGGACATCACAGATAACCACGCTATTTTTTTTTTTAAAGGTTTATCCATTGATTTTTTTTTTTCCAATGAGAAAGACGCATACACACAGAAAGAGAGAGAGAAAGAGAGAGGCACCCCCAGTGAGGTTTTTACACTGTGATTACACCTCCTATCTAAGCCAACCCAGATCACAGGCATGTGTGTGTGTGCACCCTACATTCACAGGGAGGCCTTGGGATATGAACCTAGGACCTTCTCACATGGGTCCACTTACATTAACATTGCAGCACCACCCGGGTCCTAACACTACACTGTTCTAGTGGAAAAGTTAATTCAATGAGTGCTCATGGCCTGAGCAAATCTGCCTTCTTCCTTCATAACTCCTCCGTTAGTCCCAGAATTTCAGTTGCCTAAAGTGAGACAGAATGTCCTGAATCCTCTGCTTCCTTCTCCTGTTGCAGGGCATTGCCACCCTCCAGAGGGCTCACTATAACTTGTTGTTTAAAACATCAGCGTTATCAAGATTTCTCTTATGTAAACAACTAGAGTTTCTATAGTCTTGAAGGAATATTGTATTTCTCGGAGACATTTTTCTTTAGGAATACTGTTTTGATTTTATAATAGGAATCAGCTGAGTAATTGAGTCTACTAGCCAGAATTTTATTTTGGGGCTCTTTTTGCCCTTTAAGTGCCGTTGGGCTTCTCTCATGGAGAGGTTTGTTTCTGAGGCTGCAGCCATCGGCAGAGTCTGACATCATCTGAATTTATACAAAGGAAGCAACGATTTTCCTCCAATAACTATTTTCTCAAATGGATGGGGTTGAACTATGCATGCAAAGGGGATTATTTGGGCTTCTGTGCCAGTATGGCAGAATCTGAGGTAAAAGAAGTATTTAAATTTCTGTGATAAAGACCTATGGGTAAATGTCCCCACTCTCTTTGTTTGTGAATGTTACAGCCTATTATAAAGAGCTTTTATATTAAGTAATATATATGATAGTTATTTCTAAAGTGCTATATAAAAAGTAAGGCATTATTATCAGGCAGCTAAGCAAAGTTAAAAGCTTTAATAAAACCTATCCTTTACTGACTATAAGAAGACATTTTTTTTTATCAAGGTGCAAACAAGACATATTCACCGTTAAAAGTTAAGTTTTTGAGACTAAATGGCTCAGGAAGCAATAAAGATGATCTAATATGTCAAGGGAGACATTTAAAAAGGGGACTAGGTATATTAGAGGGAGAGGTAGGAGACAATCTACTTATTTTAAAGAGTCATATCTATTCATAGCATATTTGGGAAAGTATTGAATTCAGGAATATGAAACCTGGAAAAGTGCTTTAAAGGATCTGTCATTCAGTTCAAAATATTTGGTCAGGTAAACTAAGATTAAGAGCCAACAGGTGACGTGGTGGCTATGGTGCTGGACTCCCACTGCAGTTTCAGTCCCGGACTGGCAGCTTGAAACTCATGTCAGGCATATGTGCGTGTGTGCCCCAAATCCGGAAAGTAGACTGGAGGAGAAGGGACTGTGGTGTGACCGTCCCCCCTGGGGGGTGATTTCTCACCTTCTGTCTCTCTGGCTCTCTCTGTGTCTCCAGTGAGTGCACATCCCCTATAGCAAAAATATCTCTCTAAAAAAAATAGAATGGAACATGCAAGCATGGCAGGCCCTGACAGAAGAATATGCACAAAGCTGGGGTGTGACTGCCTTGGTCACCACTGTTCCCAGTCACCCTGATCTGTTCATGTCCCAGAGTAGACTCTCAGACAGTTTCTGAAGAATGAATATGAAAGTCCAGAGGTGTTACCAAAGGGAGATGCCTCAACCAAGCTGAAATTAATCACGAGTTATGCCAAATTGGTTCAGATTGATGAAGTAAAGAAGTGAGCTAATTAATAAAAATGGGCGAAGGTTTTTTCCTTTCTTTCTTTCTCTTTCTCTCTCTCTCTCTCTCTCTCTCTCTTTTCTTTCTTTCAAGAGTGATTTTTGCTATATGGCACACGTGCTTGTTGGAGGGACAGAGAAACAGAAAGTGAGCAATCACCCTCTGGAGGGATGGCCATGCCTCAATCCCTTCTCCTCCATTCTTTCAAGATCTTGGGCTCACATGCGCACATGCCCAGCATGAGTTTTAAGCCTCCCGATCTGGGACTTTAACCACAGTCAGCTATGTGGGAGTCCAGTGACGTAACCATTATGACATCTGCTGGTCTCAAGGTGAAGATTTTTATCTTTAATTATTCTAAACTTTGACTATCTCAAGACCAGAATGCTATTCCCAATATCGGTGGTGAAGTCAACAAAATTTAACATGAAGGAAAATGAGCTTTACTTGGGAACTTATCTTAGGTTTGCATGTAAACCAACATTATTTTAGTGTTGAGGGCGTCTTGGGCATACCCAGTAGGGATTCTAAGGTTAAGCTAAGAGATCCATGAAAGAACGTATCAATGGAATGCCTGCCACAGGGATGCTGTAGTCAGGAATAGTGTATAAAGATCCTTTCGAAGGTTTTTAACTCGAATGTTGAATTTATGATTGACATCCTACCTTTTCCTCTGATAACCTACTTATGGTTATTATGGGATGTGGTTTTTATGGTGACTATAATTAAAGGGAATTTGGGAAAGGCTTTTGAGGTTGACAGGAACTGAACCTGTATGTGGTAAAGGCTCTAAAGCTCAGCAGACACACACATGCTGCCTACACTTCCAAGTCTGTCCCAAGTTTGTTTGGAGTTATGTGACTGAGTTCTCCTGCCAGGTTACCTTGGAAGCAGTTTGTTCCGGATAACATTACTACACAAGGAAGAAGGGCCTATAATCACCCTGAACTTCACTTATGGGAAATACAGTTTACGGAGATTTTGAATTTTATATGTTCTGGCTACCCGAGTTAATTACTCTTACATACTACCGTAATAATTATTATGTGGGGTTTTTCTTATGGCCGTGAAAAAGGGCTTACCCTATGTAAATGTTCACAGGAATTTGTTTCCTAAAACTGGATGCTTTAGATATCACATTGCACTTTCTGCCGATGTTAGTCAAGGATGCTTCTGGATGTTAGCCAAGGACGCCCTCCTAAAGACTCCACTTGCTCTGTCTTCACCTTGGGGCCTCAAAGCCCTAGGGATGGTGCAGAATTGGGAGTAGGGTGGGGTGAAGTGGGAAAGGGCTTGGTGCTAGATCATTGTGCATACCTACTGTACAATGTACATATCCTTCAAAAAGTATATTTCTTTTTATGGGGGGGAGAGGTTTTTGCTATAGGGCGCATGTGCTCTCCAAAGAAACAGAGAGACAGAAAGCGAGAAATCACCCCTCAGGGGGATGGCCACGCCACAATCCCTTCTCCTCCATTCTCCTCTCGGGATCTTGGGCACGCACGCACATGCGCCCGGCGTGCATTTGACTACATGGGAATCCAGCGACATAGCCATTATGCCAACTGCTGGTCCCCAAAAAGTATATTTCTAATTATATCGTTCCCTTCTGTGGGTTTCTGTTCCCAATCATGTTTACTCTCAATGAAATGATGAAAAACAAAAAGAAAAGCAAAAACAAAACAATAAAAATCAGCTTCTATGGCATTTATGATTCTCCTGATACTTTTCCAAGTCCCCTTCAGAGGCCTCAGCTGAGATTAATTGCATTGCTTAAACATCTCTTTTTTTCATTCTCCTGCTATTCCTTTTAATTTCTTAGCTCCCTTTATCTTAATCCTACTAATTCCTAAATGTCCCACACATCCCTTCACCTGGGCAGGAACTATTTCTCCTTCCAATGAACACTTTCATCAGTATCTCTCTTAAGACTCTCCATGGCACTTCTAGTGTGTTCTATCATTATGAGCTTAGAGCATCTCTTCCTCCTGGATCATGAGCTTCAGAGAGAAGGGAAAATATACTAATCTGGCTTACTGTCAAATATTCCACAGCACACAGCAAAGCAACTAATATATATGGAACAAATGAATAAATACATGAAAATCTTCTCTGCAAAGCTATGAATTCTCCCAGTTTAAAAAAAATCATGAGATGGCCTCTGTAGGAATAGGAGGCAGCTTAAGAAAGAACAAGCATGTAAAATATTATAGCTCTGAATATGATAAACGAATTTTATTTACTCATAGTATCAAAATGTTGGAAGGATTTTCTTCTTATTTCCCTCTGAGTTGGCTCTTGCTTTTTCCTTTTTTAAAGTCTGATATCCATAGATAATTGTTTGTATGGGAGTGAAATGAAGGATGGAGATTTGGGAGGGACAAAAATATATGACTGTCCTTTTTTTTTTATCTAAAGCAATTACCATGAGGATAAACAGCTTTCTTTTTAATAAAGCAATTCCATAAATAATAGTAGAATTGTTGATGTCCCAGCAGTGAGAAGTCCACAGGGCATGCCAATGTTATATATTGCTGGTTGGGAAAAGCTATTGTTTACAAGCTAATGATTGTACAAGTTGGCTTCAGTTAAGTATCTGAGAGGTTAAAACAGCAAATTCAGAAAGATAAAGTGTGTCAGCATGTGCATTAAAAAAAAACTGTTATTACAAACAATAGTTTGAGAGAAAAAAAAACAAGTTAGAAAAAAACCAGTTTATTAAGTAATATCATATAAATAACTTGTTACAAAAATTGAGTTGCAAAAGGCATATTTACTCTTGGTGAGAAATCACTTTTTAAATTGCATTCTTTTCAAATTTATAAGTCTAAGAAAACAAAACAAAATAAAAGAAGCCATTTCGAGGAATGCGTATTTGCCATTTGACTATAACAAAAGACCCGGCCACTCTGAGCTAAAAGGTAATTGTCTCAACTTCATTTTTTCAATACAGAAAACTCTCATGTAAACTGTGAAGTTATGAAAATCTCCCTCACTAGAACTGTTGACGGAGGCTGAGCAGTGACTGTTTCCGTCAGGTGTTCTTGTTCCCAGCGACATGAATGATACTGTGAAAAAACGACATGAACAGAGCACTCCCGCCAGTAGATCTTCAAGGGTGGCATCAGTTTCAATTTATACTTGGAAGTATTTTTAATTAAAAACAATCGATACCAAAAGGCTTTTATTTTATGGGTTTAAAAATCACAAATCACAGTAGAATGCCAAATTGCCTTAGCTTGGTACTATCGAAAACGCAAGTAGCATTTATTATAAGGCCTATTCTTATGCAAGTTACTCTCAAAGCAATGAAATAATCACAAACAAAACAGTACAGTGGGTTCGAAGAGTTCCTATGTTTCTTCTGAGCAAATCAGTCTTACATTTGCTACACAGCATTCTCCCTGAATGCCTAGTAATTCTATACATTTGATTCTTTAATAAACACTAAACTAGATCATAGAAAACTAAAAGCTTAGAGAAGGTGCCTCCAGACATATTTACATAAATAGCAGAGCCTCACAAGAAAGACCAAGATCTCATTATAGTGGAATGCTTTTTCCACAACGCTGGGTCCATGCCTCATTTGTCAAATTAACCCCATTTGAGGAGAAATTTGAGTTTGTGGTTCATGGGTTTTAAAAAAAATGGAATTAAGCAACTTGTAAAAGCTCTTTTGAAATTAATCTAATAACCCAGTGGCTCTTCGGCAAGTGCCTCAGTCCTGTCTGAAATACAGTGGGTAATAGCCTTTGTTTCCATTTGACCTCCTTTCAACACTTTCATCTGCTGTTTCTGTAGGACTAACGTTCCCCCCCAAATTAAAAAATGAAAATGCATCATAAATAAGGTATTACAAAATGGGGAGTAGATTAAAGATTGTCTCAGCAATGCTTAAATTAAATTGATGATGCGAGACCATAAACTTCTGGCTTTAAAAATGAGCTATTTCTTTATTAACTTTTAACAAGTGTGTGAGTCAATGTATTTCTTTTCTAAGAGGGTATTGCTCTCCATATTAAATATGGTTGGGGGCTGATATTTTTAGTAGAGAATTATCCCTTCAGAAAATTATTCCATAAAGATGCCAAAGGGAGATTAAAAATGCTGCAACTGTAACAGTCACTGTACTTTTAAGGAGACCGTTCTGCAATTCTCTATTCTCTGGAAAAGAAAGCTGTTTTTCAGAGCTTAGGAAATAGTTCATCTTCTTGAAGATTCACATTCCAAGTGTTAATCTTTATACTCATAATCTGATAAAGAAGACTGGGTTGTAGTGTTAATTTGAACACAGCGGACTGCTTGGACTTCGAATCCCCTGCCACAATGTCACAATTCAAAAAAAAGATTTCATCTAGATAAGACATAAAAATTAAAATTACTCTAAAGTCATCCTTTTCAGAGGATACCTTTCATAACAGTGGGGATCATGACTTTTGAGAGCATTCTTCTAAAGTAATTATACCCCTTCAGAACTAGACTAGGATAAAAGAATTTATTTGGTGGCTTGTTCCTGGGAAAAATGGATTTAGCTTATAGGATGAGTATTTGCTAAATATTTAGTTTGTACCCAGGAATTAACTCTGATCTCTCCTTTCAATTCATGCTTTTTATGGGGCTCAAGTGTACAGAATCTAGTGATGCCCAATTGTAGTTTATACATTATCCCCCATGAAATATTTATTTCAAAGCTAAGCATCTGATATAATAGATTATTTAGCAAACCGGGACATCTACAATTTTTGTACTTAAAAATAAAGTAATGGGACTATTTTAAAGTGGCAAAAGCCTCTAAAAATTTTTTTTTGGGATGCTTATATTAGATTGTCAGAAAAGTCATGATGTATTTTTTTCTGTTTTTCTATGCAAAAATGTATCATAACTTTTCTGACAATCCAGTGAGATATAGATTCTGTTTTTGAGAACTTTTCGCACAATATTTTGAGAGCTGAAAATGAAAACTAAACCTCACATTTTTGTATTAAGTTTGAATTGAATTGCCAGGTTTTGATCCATCTGAAAATAGAGTAATTTTGTAGCTGAAGCTCCCTCTATGCAGCCAAACCATAAAGTCAGGAAAGTTCTGAAAGATATATATATATATTTACTAGTCCCAGATTCCGAATCTTTCTTGTGGTTCTGTGGAAACATCTTTGCTTCTCTCCCATTTGATTTACTTGTTTGGGGATATTTGTTTTTCAGATCTTTTAGCAGAAAGCAGCCAAGAAGTGAAGGGGTTTTAAACATACACACAATGGCTTAATGTTTTTAAAAGTCAGCTTATTCTTGCAAACATCAACTGGTTTAAAGAAATTCTTCCCCTTGAATGAAGGGGAAAAATTGTCAGGAAGGTCTCAACATCCTTGAAACAATCCTCCCAAGGCAATCTTGCTTGTAGTTAATGAAATTTGGTTTCTCAATGATTAAAGCAAATATTAAAATTTTACTTCTTTCCAGTCTCCTTCCATTTTTCTCAACACCAACATCTAAAATCAGGACATAGGCAATGTGAAAATTGAGCTGAAACTATTTTTTCCCCTTCTAGCAGTATTTCAAGTAGACCTGGGACCAAGCAATAAAACATCTACACATGGAATCGTGTTTGACCCGATATTTTTGTGTGAAGGAAGTGAGAGAAAAGAGAAGGATGGAACTGTGACTCTTACTGTTTAAACGCTATCAGTCTTAATTATAGTTAAATATCACTCTTCCTTGATATTTATAGGACCCTAGTACTACATTTTCAGCTCCAGTCTCAAGTTATTCAATTTCCTGAAGATTTACTTCATCATTAGATTTTGTGGTAAGAGATTAAAGAAGTATTTCAATATTCAGCCATTTAAAACTGTTCTTGGTATACTGTGTCATCTTCAGGGTGGCATAAAAATACCCTGCCAATACAGCTCAAATATTCCTCTATTGAGTTATTTACTTTCACATATCAGGAGAAAGTAAACTTCACCCTTAAACACTGAAAATTACTAGCATCAGCCCTCAGAAATTCCAGTTAATGCCAAAAGTTCAAAAGGACAGTATTTGATGATACCTTCCTTTCAATAGGACTTCTTTTCTTGATTTGATTTGTTATATGACATGAAACATAAGGATAGAGGGCTCTTTAATTTTACAGTATATCATGTGATTAAAGTGCTGCTCTATTGCTATAAATAACTAGTTCTTATTAATTGACTTTACTAAGCTATCTTTTCTTAATGCCTACCTGTGACTATGATATATATCGATTCATTACAGTGAAGCCCTCTTGTAGCATTTTGTTTGCATCCCCGTGTGAGTGTGTGTATGTGCGCATGTGCAAATGTGAATATTGATGTTTGCGTATATATGAAGAAGTAGAAAAGAAAACCTTGAAAATAAGAAATAACTCAAGCATGAAGTACTTATTAGAAAACAGGGCAGCCCATTACAAAACAGGAAAGCATTCAGGAAACACAAGGAACAATAGGGTTGTAAAAAAAAATTCACTCTAATTGGGTAACTCAAAATACTACATTGTTTTTGTATTGAAGGTACCTTCTTTACCTCCTGGCTAACAGTCTACTTAAACTTTAACTAAACAATAGTGTGTTTCCAAACAGAAAATATGTGCTAACACGACATTAACTCCAAATTGAAATAACAGTAAGATTATCTGTTGGAAATTAACATTAATTAAAAATAAGTCCCTAGACTAATAAGTGAAGTCAGCATATTCTTAAGTGGATATTTTATATATATATTTACAGAGCCTGATTTTTAGGTTTTCAAAACAATGAAGTTTTCATTACAGTACTTTGGAAATTTCTGATGACTGCACAATGTAAGATTCTAATGATAAAAGTCATTAGAACAGCCATGTGAAATAAATTATTTGAACCTGCCAGAAGGATTAGTTCGGTTCAGTTGGGTCCTCTGGATAATAATTATGATGCTAATTGCATAATTAGAGAAATAATAGATTGGATGGATTTTACATTGCTTTTCTGTCTTAGTTTGAGACCATTACTTTATCATTAGTTCGAAGACAAGGATGGCAGGGTTGCCGTGGAAGCAAAGTTAAAAACAATGAAAAAATATTAATGCTTTTGAAAGTCAACTATCATTTTAATTCAATCTTAAACACTCTGTTGAAGGGAATCCAAGTTTGTCCTTTGTAAACATCTTCCAAACATGGAGTTTGTAGGTCTTGACCATGATCTCAGTGTTGTTCACCTGTATCTACCATGTTATTTAAATATATAGATGTTTCCAGATGTGAAGGGCAGTATTAGGTTCACGTGTAGCTGGCTCTAACCTCTCCATTGAACTGCAAGACTGGAATTTAAGTTTTATTTCATCTCATTTTACTAAGTCAACTTGATTATCTAACAAGTATCTGAAGAATATGAATTGTTATACTTTAGTCTGCTACTATAAAATATAGTACTGATGAATACTATGGACAAGGGGTTAAAATTTATCTCAGAAAATTCTTCCAAGAATCTGTAAACAAATGGACTTATTTGTCATTAGCCTACTGATAGTTGAAGAATTTCAAGTGATTCGTGATGCATTTGATGGACCAAACTTTAAAATTTTTAATTATGTTCTTTGTTAACGTTATTAGCTATTTTCCTGTTTTCTTTATACACTGCAAGGGCAAACTTTTGAATGTCTGATATATGACAAGCTATGAAAGAGGGGCAAGGAAAGAAATTTTACTAAATTTGTTGTTGTTTTTGAATGTCACTATTTAATTTGCTTCTATTTCTTGAGAGGAATGAGAATCTTAAAACATTGGTGGAGTTGATGTTTTGAATAGTAGTTGGTGCCAGAAAAAGGTCTTGAGGAACAATCAGGAAGGGCAAGTGTCATTTTAAACTCTTTGTGACAGAAATGCACACCCTTACGTAGTTTATCTCCTGGCAAGCTAACATATCCTCATTTCTCTTACTTAAATTATACTGTTAACATTAAAGCACAATTCCTTACCCCGTTAGCATATGAAATGTACAGTTAGAACGGTCAGGTGACCTGAGTCAATGGAGTGTAGTGAAACACTACCGCGCCAGTTCTGAACCTGTCCTAAGAGAACAAGCGAAAATACTGCTCCCTGCCCTCTCCTCCAGCATGTGCCTGTTGGGCTGACTTGGTTAACTGGATGCACTAAAAAATAAAACTTTGCCTCTTGGAAGCTCATAAAAGTGTACTAGAAAAGAGTCTCTAACATTGGATCCACAGGGACTGCAGCCATTGGCTTTTGGAACGGGTAGAACAGATAACCCTTCATGGAGTAGTGGATAAATAGGAAGAAAGAACCACTTCACATTATTTCAGTGTCCTATAGGAAAATGAAAAAGGCAACAGATTAGGAGTCTTTGTCACTGTCCACCCCTCCGTACATATCCGCGAGCTTTTTGAACCGAGGGCCCCAGTCACTAAGGTAATCATAGTCTTGATCTCCATCCGTGGTCACCGACTCCAGCGAGCTCAGGGAATCCGCTACCGAGCCCGTGCCCTCGTAGGCGTAGGTGGCCAAGGAGTCGTAGGGCGGGGCAGTGGGGTCCGTGTCATTTTCCTTTAACCTTTGGTTAATGAAATCTCTGACATCGGTGTTGTCGCGAGCTGTTGGAGTCCGTCGGGGTAAAAAAAGGGCTTCGGGCACAATGTCCCTGCGTAATTTGTTGTCCTCTATGGCTTCGGGATTCCTCAGGGTGCTGATATCAAAGGCCTGAGTGTCCTCTTCTCCACCACCTTCATCGTTGTAACTGACAATGTTATCTCTGATGTCCTCTTTGGAAATGATCAAAGGCTCTTTTTTTCGCTGCCGCCTCAGAGCTGCAAACAACACCACTGTCACTAGAAGCAGAAAACAAAACAGAAAGGGAAGGGAAAGTTAATTTGCCACCCAATTAATGTCAAGAAGAAACACTGTGCTCGAATGTGAAGTTTTAAAAGTTCTCTAGAAAAATGCAGACTCAACTTTTATTGCTTTAAGGATGCATTTGCCTCCATCCATGATCAAACCAGGACCCCCCAAAATGGAGTAAATATTTGAAAGAAGCTTATAATTTAAGTAGAGGATAAAACACCATCATATTTTGTCAGTAGTTCTTTTTTGCTTTGAAATGGCAAACTAGTTTCAAGGTAAGGAAAAAATAAAATAATATTAAAAAGCCCAGCCACAGCAAAAGTACTGCAATAAGAGTGCAAATTATGCTGAACACCTGAATGCTCTGAAGCTGGTTATAAGGATGAGGCTGGCACCTTCAGGAATGTGTTGAAGGGTTTGCATAACTCCACATCTAAAATAACTTTTGCATTATACCTTCTTTTTTTTTTTTTTCCTGAGAAAAGTGTAAAATTAGTTAAAAATCCAAAGTAGAGATGTGAATGTTTGCATACCTTTCCTACACATAAAGAAATACCAGTACCTGGAGAAACTCAGATATAATTCAGAAAGTCATTCTGTATTTCAAGATTGGCCAGTTTGAAAAGGGCAGGTAATAATCCACCTACCATATTATTTCCCTTTGTGCTAAATAAACACTTTTCAGTGAGCACTTTAAAAAAATTGTTTTCAAAGGGTCATGTTCTATACATTTGCTACTTAGAATATTCATTCTTTAAATTTTTCCTCCTAACTCAAATTAGAGGCAAAGCAAGAATTGTGTTTAAATAGCTCCTGATTTTTCTCCACAGCTGGCTGGACAGACCAGCTGGCTACCTATAGAGAGATACACTACTTACAAATGGACACATGAGTAGAAAACAGAAACATAGCCAAAGATGAAAGAGAAAACAGCCATCCAGGGCAGAAATTGCATTGTTCAACTGGGTTTGTCCAGGGGAGTTTATTGTAGGAAGTATCAATTATGTCTCTATGCTATCTCATCTGTTACATGGACCAATTTTTATTAACCATGGAAATCGAATGATTGCAATATGAATTACAGAATAATGGCTTTTTAGAGGGTCAGCGTATCTTTCTATGTAACAAAGGATGTATGCATACCCATCTGTCTGTATATTACAATGTCAGGCATTAGTAGTGTTAATAACCAGTTACCCATTGAGAGCTTTCTATGTGCCAAGCGTTGTGCTAAGTCTTTCATATACTGTATCTCATTTAATGATCATAATAGCCTTAAAAAGTAGGTACCATCATTATATCCTCATTTTATATAAAAGGAAATAGGGATTTAGAGATATCACATGTACAATTTGAATTTGGGTTGTTGGACTAAAAGGCCGCACTAAATTGGTATGGCTAGAAGCATGTTTGGAAATGCAATGTTGCCATTTTCAAGTGTGGGGCATAAACTATACACACTCTCTTTTGCTGCCAGAGAATATCCTGAGAACTTATTCGTCATATCCACACAGAGCATTCATTCATTCTTTCAGTAAATATTTAGGTGATGCCTATTCTGTACCAGGTATGGTTTCAGGAACTGTCAATGAAAAAAAAAACAACAAAAAAAAAAACTGATGAAGACCCCTGCCCTAACAGAGGAAAAGTAGGGGAAAGTAGCTGGATGGAGATAGAAAATAAACAATGCATATAAAGAATAAGGAAACTATTAGAAGGTAATAAGTGCAATGTAGGTGGGGCTAGCAGGTGGCATGGTGGTTAGAGATGCTGGACTCCCACATGGGCGACTGTAGTTTGAGTCCTGGACCTGGTGGCTTACTTTCTTGCCCCTCATCCTCTCTCTCTGTCTTTCTCTGGTCAAGTTAAAAAATAATGATAGTGATAAGTAAAGTTAAATAAAAGAATTATTTAAAAAATAAGTGCAATATAAAACTAGGAAACTAGAGCAGAATAAGAAGGATAGGGTGCTTCTGTGTATGTTTGAGAGGCCGTGTATAATTTTGGGGAGAAAGTTGCATCACTTGAGAAGACATGAGGAGTTAACCAAGGAGCTTTTTTTGTCAAAGAAAAAAGAGGTCTAGGAAAGGGCTCATCATGGGAGTGTGCCTGGAGTGCCTGAGGAATAGTCAGGACACCTGAGGGATGGACCAGAGGGAGCCAAGAGAGAAGTAGGGTGGGGTCACTTCCCTTGAGATCTTGAAGGCTTCTGTATACTTTTCACCTTTACCTGGTGAGGAGGAGGACAGTGATGGTGGGGTGGTGATGGGGATGGAGGCAGGAAAAAGCAAAACAAAACAAAACTGCAGGGCTATGGACAGGGGATGCCCATAGTCTAACTTTTATACTGGTTTCCAGTATCACCAATGATGGAGATTTACAAAACAGAGGGTTTTAAGGAAGGCTTTAGGATTAGAGAATAAAATCAAGCTGGATCTAGCCTGGTGGTACAGTTGGTAGCCAACTGAGCTGTCATTCTGGAAGTCACATGGGTGACTGTTGGTTTGGATCATAGGTGGGCCTGAAAATAAACTAGGCATGTGTGCACAGTGCCCGAGATCCTGAGGACTTAGAGGGCTGGAGAAGGGGGACAGAGAGGTAATGAGACTATGTTGAAGGTGCTTTTTTCCCCCCCTCTCTCTTTCTCAGTAAATATGCTTTAAAAAAAGGTAATTTAGAATCAAACCAACTGTCTCTCAAGAATTGAAATCTGATGTATGTAAGCTCATTCAATCACTGGAAGAGAGCTGACAGGCATTTATCACTTCCCTAAGTCTTCCCCAGTGAAAGGCACTATTTCTTTTATTTCAATTCTGGGGGCATCTAAAAGTACAACTGTCTAGAAGAGAGAAGGCACATTCAAAGGCATTGTTCATAAAGGTTTAATTCTTCTACTGCTAAAACTTCCTCTGTTTTCTTACTAGCCCAATGCAATCTGAACAGATTTCTTGAGAGTATAATTGTCTAGAAGAGAGGTCTTTCTCAAAGCTAGTTTTTATAAACTGGAAATGTGATTTCTTCTTCTACACCCTCCCACCCCCATAGTGCATGTGCACTTGCTGGAGGGTTGGAAAGAGAGAGAGAGAAAGTGAGAAAAGTCACTCCATCATCCTCCCACTCCTCCCCAGGAAGTATGACCATGTTGCAATCCGTTCTCTTCCATTCTCTTTTTGGGATTTTGGGCATACGCGTGCATACACACACACACACACACACACACACACACACGACATGTTTTTCAAGGTCCTGGGCCCAGGACTGGAATCACATAGTAGGCCTTTGTGGGATCCAGTCGCCTTAACCACTGCACCACCTACTGGCCTGGAAACCCGATTTCTAAGCAGGGAAAACATGAGTTCTAAGCCCCAGGCAAAAATATTTTGAGAAAGTAATATCCTGATGAGCCCCTTATCAGGGACTGAGCTTCCCCGCACCCTTTTTCGGCTCTTTTGAAGCTGAAGGACAATGGTTAGATTTTGGGAAAGGAGAGCAAAGTGGTGGAGAAAACTTGGACAAATTTGTGCTCAAATCCATCATGAAACTAGAAAATCAGCGGATCTAAGTTAACTTAAATGATTTGACCTTTCTAAGCCTGTTTTCTTATCTGCAAGAAAGAAGCAATAACAGTGCCTAGTGTTATCAGGGATAAGTCAATAAATGTGAAATTTTTGTAAACTCGAAGGCACCGTAGAGACACGAGGTGTAGTGGTTGTTTTTATTGTTATTTTATTTTTATAAAATACCAGATGCCAAATGATCCACTTTCTTGACTCCAGATTTCTCCCATATTAATATGTTTTTTTCTTTTCTCTCTCTTTCTTTGACACACTCTCAGATTTTCCTCTTTCTTCAACCATCCCATTGTAAGTTTAGTCTCTTTTTAGCCTAGAAATTGCCTAGCTTGCAAAGAAAGCAGAGTGCAGTCTGGAAGCACCAATCCTCTGCGAGAGAAGACTTGGGTTTGGAGCTTGGTTTTACCACCTGCTGGGTGTGTGACTTGGCTACATGACTTCATATCTTAGAGCCTCAGTTTTCACATATGAGATGCGGGTAAATAAATACTGGATGCTTCAGAGAATTAAGTGAGGAAAACATCTGTGAAATACCTTGCACAGTGTCCAGCCTACGGTGTGAACCTAGTAAAGGTTAAATCCCATTTTTCTTAACCTAGTGAAGGTTAAATCCCATTTTTCTTCTTATTTATTAGATACAGTATTCTAAAAAGACTAGCACAGGAAATGGGAGACAATGAGGCCATTTAAGAGTAATGAAGAGATAGCAAATTCTTCGAAGGAAGAAAATGAAAGGAAGGATAAGCTGAGCCGATTAGAAGGAAGAAAAGGGGATGAGAAAATAGGTAGACAACAAGGGAAAGGGGGGAATCACCTCTACTAATTGAGTGTTGGTTCTTCTTTCTCAAACCATAACATAATCCTTGGAATACTATTTGGGTACAATCTAGCCAGTCTATAGTTCCAAAAATAATCTTTTTGATCAAAAAGAACATTCATATTCTTCTCTTCCAAGACAATTTTTACAGACTCACACCATTAGGAACACTGATTTGTCTTTGCACACTGTCAGTTTTTATTTATTCTCATAGCTTAAAATACTTTCCCCAAATCTTAGTTGACAAAGAGAATCACAGTTCTATAGTTGAGTTTCAAGGCTTCTGTTATAATTAGCTGATTTGGACTGTGAAGCTCTTGAGCAGGGATCCCTAGGTATTCTCTTCTTGGAGAAATATAGGCCGTCTTTTTGTCTTCTCAAAGTCACTCTGTGTCCATTTCTTTAAAAAGAGCATCCTCCCAACCATGTGATCCAATTTTGCTTTAATAGCTTACCTTTTTTTTTTTCTTTTTTAGTATAGGCATGAATTATAAATCTTGCTTTCCTTTTTTGGAAGGGCTGTATTAACTAACATTTGATTTCTTAGTTCACACAGTCAACGGCCTGTTAAACAATTTTAGCTCAACTTGTAGGCTTAATTATTTGGTTGGGAGTAAAATTTTCATTTGAATCATTGTTAAACTTTTATTTTTGCTTTTATTCAGTCATTTCTTTAGAGTCCAAGATTTATTTCCTTGATCGCAGAAGTTATTTACTACTGAGAATCTGAAAACTACTAGACATTAAGTATGTGAGTCAGAGAGCAATGCTAAAAATGTAGTCATTTAAGTGGTTAGATCAAAATAAGTTTGCTGGGTTAAAGAAAAATTACATCGTTTTAAATATTTCCTGTATGGAAGAGAAAAAGTCATCATGCTCTTCTTTCCACTTTCTCATTGATCTTTAAACTTTACCTTTGTAGAGAGGGCCTTCATCATATACTCCATGCTGATGACTCTCACTCTTAAAAATTTAACAATGTTTGCCAAGTTAAATATTAAACAACAAATGAAATGCAAAGGGCATATTTATATGGCCCTCAAATCCCCCTAAGTCATTCCCAGTCCTACAGAGCAGAGATTCTTTGGGTGGAATGGTTTTCTGGGTAAGTAAAGACATGGGCAAGTTTCACATCTGTTCATTTTCCAAAGCCATTTTCAAGCAAAAACGATTTCATTGGTGAACAACACAGATTCTCAGCATATAACTCTACTCACCTAGATCAGGCTGTATGCCTTAATGGGGGAGGCGGATAAATCTAGAGTGTCACAGTGACAGTGTGTGCCCCTCACCATGGGGAGATAGGATGCAGAGAGAACCAGTTTACCTAGTAGGATCACGATGCACAGAAGGATGGCAACTAGAGCCCCCGTGCTCAGTCCCGTTGGGTGGATGAGCGCCTCCGCATGGCAGGACTGCATGTTCCCGTGGTGGTCACATGCACAGACCCGGACAGTCACTGTCCCAGTGCTGCTTTGAACTGGGTAGTCGTTGTCTGAAATGACCACAGGTAGGAGATAGGTGCTCATCTCGTGTCTATTATAGCCATTTTTCCGAGTTAAGATTCCAGCTGTGTTGTCTGGAACCAGAAAGCAAAGCGGTGAATGTATACCACATCATGTATTAGACCAATTGTGACAAAAATAGGCAGACTGACACATATTTATAGAGACGGGTGATAGAAATACAGATAGAGAAGGTGACTTGAGCTCTTTACCTTTATTGTCTTGAATGGTAAAGTTTGAGCCACTGGCTGCTTCAGGGGCCAAAGAGAATGAGAATTGATGCCCACTGTAAGGGTCGTCCTTGTCAACAGCACGTAGGGTCTGAATCAACTAAGAGAGAAATCATAAAGTTACTCTAAGTTTTGACAGCTCAAGAGTGTTTCTTATAGTTTTGCAATGAATTGTTGGACTAAGTGATGTTTAATTTTAGTTTAAAAAATGATAGCCATGAAAAACCTTAAGCGTAAGTCCACTATATTCAAGGCCAGGGTGAGAAAGTTGTAGACCAAGGGATAATCCTTTGTTGGAAGTGGGGCACCCCATGCCTTGTAGGATGGTTAACCGCAACCCTGGCCCCTGCAAACTAGGTATCAGTAGATCGTCCTGATTATGGCAATCAAAAATGTCTCCAGACCTTGCCAAACATCCCCAGGGAAAAAAAATCACTGTTTTTGAGAAACACTGCCTCACTGAGAGTCAAAAGTATAAAACATCACAATGATCTACAGCAACATGGCACCTTAACAAAATGGAAGCCCTCGTCAGATGGCCCATTTAGAAATGCAATCTTAACAGTACATAGGCTATCAACTTGCAAAAAAAGTGAGAAAGAAAAGGAGGACATGTTTTAGCAGCACACTTCTTTTTTGACAAAATTCAACATAATTTTTATATCACTGGCAGCAAAGACCTATTACAGGTGGAGACAAATGTGTAAAACAGTAAAACCTTCATGAATTTATATTACTTGCACAGATGGATGATGTAAATAAGTGAAACTATGAATTATAGGGCATTATAAAATATATTCTAGTTATCACTTTCAAGTACATATGGCAATTAAACTATCTGTTCACCAATAAAGAGTTTTCCAATAAAACTGTGACTAATCTATTTTAATGAAAACTTAGGACTGATTTGGAATCAGCATCAGTCTTTGATGAACTTCCAGTTCTTAAAAACTGTTTGTTCTCTTATGCAAGTTAAACATTCGTCCTGGTTCTTATTTATAGTATTAATTTCCTAGCATTCACTTCATAGATAATTCAAAAGTAGCCCTCAGCTCTGTGTATCATCTGAATTATTATAAACTCTAAATTAATCTGACTTCCCTTTTGATTGTACTTTCTTATGGAACTCACCTGATCTGCCTTTGCTTTTTCACAGACAAAGGTTTCATAGAACTCAGCAAATTCTGGGGCATTGTCATTGACATCTAGAACTTTAATATACAGAGGTACTCGGCTACTTTGCTTTGGATTATCTGTCACACAGCAAAAGAAAAAAAAAAAGAAATAGGCATTTATGTGCTGATTGTCAATCCCATTTAGACATTCACTCATCCCTTCATTCTCATCCATGCACAGATTCCCAAGGCTACTGTAAGTTCTATGTGTTTTAAACTCCAGGGCCTTGAATGTTCAGTACTTCTGGGGTTGGACACAAGTAATGGAAATACCTAGGAAATAAAGCTGCTTGTATTGGTACAACACACTGCATAATAAACCCTAAGGGAACATAATTTAAAAAGGCCTTTTAGGGGGATTAGCGGATGGTGTAATGGCTATGTTGCTGGACTCCCAAGTAGTCGACTGTGGTTCGAGTCCTGGACCCAGTGGCTTAAACTCATGCCAGGTGCATATGTGTGCATGCCCAAGATTCCGAGAGGAGAATGGAGGAGAAGAGATTGCAGTGTGGCCCTCCCCCCGGGGCGTGATTTCTTGCTTTCTGTCTCTCTGTCTCTCTCTGTCTTTCTGGTGAGCGCATGCACCCTATAGTAAAAACCTCTCCCAAAACAATACAAAACAAAACAAAAAACCCCCAAAAACAAAAAGAAAAAGGCCTTTTAGAGGTAGAGTTTCAAGGAAGCCAAGCAAAGAGGCAGATGGAAAAATTATGGGCAAAAGGAAGAGCAGGGAAATGAATGAATCACCAGAAAACCAAAGGATTGTTACTGATGTTAGTCTTTTTTAGTTTGAGTACCAAATGAGAGTTAGACACAGGCTAAGCACTTGGTTTTATTATCTTGTTTGTCCTTACAAGTTCTGAGGCTGATGTAGTTATTGCTCACATTTTACAGATGAGAAAACTAAGGCACAGAGAAGTTAGGTAATTTATCCATGGCCACTGAGATAGAAATGAAGCCCAGATTTGAACTGGGGTCTTTCTAACTTTAAAGCCCAGGCTGTTTATCTCGAACAATCATAGAGTGGCATCAGTGTTTGTAGACCTGAGATAAACAAAGCATTTCGGTTGTCTTCTGCAATACTATTCTAGGTAGTGTGGAATACAGATTAGTACTCTGAGAGTCAGGAGTTGGAACCGCTCACTTCAACTCTCTTTATTCATTTAACTCGCATGTCTTCGTTTATTCACTTTATAAATATTTCATGACCATTGATACGTACTATGTGCTGGTTATTATTTGGGGTGCTGGGACACATAGTGAACATAAAACAAAGACCCTGCTTCTTGAAGTTTTATTCTAAGGGGAGTAGACAAACTGTAAATACCTAAAAATATAGTGCATCAAATGGTTAATGCAATGGGGGGAAAGGAGATTCCAAGAGATAGAGGTGCTACTGTGAATGGGATGACCCTGGGTGGCTTCTCTGGTGAGAATTCATTTGTCCAGAGAGATGCATGAAGAGAAATTAAGCCGTGTGAAAGTTTTTATTTTGAGAGGTTTTTGTTACAGGGCACATGCGCTTGCCAGAAAAACAGAGAGAGACAGAGAGACAGAAAGCAAGAAATCACCCCTCGGGGGGATGGCCACACCGCAATCCCTTCTCTATTCTCCTTTCGGGATCTTGGGCACGCATGCACACATGCCTGGTGTGAGTTTAAGGCATCAGGTTTAGGACTCGAGCCGCAGTCAACTACATGGATGTCTAGCGACATAGCCATTATGCCAACTGCTAATCCCAGCTGTGTGAAATTCTTGACCCTAAAGTTAAAGGAAACAGCAAATGTAAAGACCCTGGGGTGAAAATAGGCTGATTTTGTACACGTTCTTGGGTTCTGTTACATGAAAGTTAGTTAATTTTAATTTCAATCTTTTTTCTGAGAGATTTTTGCTTTAGGGTGCATGCACTTGCTAAAGAGACAGAAAGCCAGAAAGCAAGAAATCAGCCCCAGGGAAATGGCCACACCACAATCCCTTCTCCTCTAGCCTTCTCTCAGGATTTTGGGTACTCACACACATGTGCCTGGTGTGAGTTTCAAGCCACCGGATCTGGGACTCAAACCATGGTTGGCCATGTGGGAGTCCAGCACTGTAACCATTACGCCTGGTCCCTTAATTAAAAAAATTTTTTTTGCCAGAGAAAATGTACACTCACCAGAGGGAGAGGGAGAGGGGTAACACCCTTCAGCCCAGGGTATGATCACACAGTAATTCCGTTTCCTTCATTTCTTTATCCTATTGGGATTTGGGGCATGCATGCACACAATCCCACAAGTCTGACATATTTTTCAAGCTGCCAGGGTCAGGATTTGTGCAGTCAGTCATGTGGAATTCAGTTGCTATAAACACTAGACCACAGTGCTGGTCCTCAAAGATAGTTAAAAGTTTAGATGATAAGATTCTTAAGATCCTTTGCATCTAAAATTTTCTCATACTGTTCTTCTGAAGTTAGAGCTGCTGAATATTTTAAAGTTTTACTTTCAAATGTGTCATAGAAACATGGATTCTTGAAAACAGAATTCTTTAGGCACAAAGCTTAAGATACTTATGAAATAACTGCTTAAGGAAAAATAAAATTTCATGGTGTTATAAAAATGGTCCTTTTGTTGGAAAATAATTTTGTAATTTTAAAGCTTTAAGAGGATTCTGTCATTGGTATCCAGTTCATACGTTGGCATAGGTTCTGAAAAGCAAATTCCTACCCATTAAGTTTCTAATGTGGTGTCCTCATCACTATCAGAGAGCAGTGCTTCGTTTTGCCCATATTGGTTATTTATTGTCCCACTGAACATCTTTTCGCTACTTCAGATCTTATGAGTTATGTTGATAAAGAACAGAGATATAATAAACCATTTGATAAGGAATATTTCACACTAGAAACCCAAGGGAGATCAAAATATTTAGAATCATTAAAATTAAAAACAAGAGGCTAGCAGGTGGTGTAGTGGTTATGGTGTGGAACTCCCATATGGCCGACTGTGGTTCAAGTCCCAAACCTGGCAGCTTGAAAATCATGCCTGGCCCATGTGCATATAAGCCTAAAATCCCAAGAAAAGAAAGGAGGAGAAGGGATGAGGCATGGCCATCTACACTGGGGATGATTTCTCAATTTCCCTGTCACCATCTCTCTCTTTCTCTCTCTCCAGTGAGTTCAAGTACCCTATGGCAAAACTTTAAAGTAATTAAAAGTAAAAACTAAAAAGTGAGCTATAATTTCAAAGGCTCTTTTTAAATATTAAAGTAATAGTTAAAAATAATTTTCCTTTTATGTATATCAGTCTACACATTAATGTGCACGTATGTACAAACATCTTACTTGAAGCATTCTTTTTGGCACTGTTGTTCTTTGCCTGAAATTTCATGCATTTTATAAAATGCATTCTAAACATTTTATTGATTACTTGGTGGTTTGTATTGATCACCTTGGGGTACCATGGAAAAATAGTTTGTCTCTTAATTTTGTAAAAACTTTGAAATAGAAATTCCATAGAATTCTAGAGAATGAATATATGAAGAATTTCTAAACAAGCTTACAGTTTAAAATTTATCTGACCGCTTTTATCCCCCCAACCCCTGCCCCCCAGCCTCACACACAATGACTGAGCTCATTTCTTCAGTTGTTTCTGTAGCATTCTGATTTATCAGCTTTCTAGAATCAAATTCAACAAGTACCCATTTAATCTCATTTGAGAGATGTATTCCCATTTTATTGTTTCCAAACTATAAAAACTTCTCTGGTTGCTTCTCATTTATGAATTAACCAACACCTGTCTAATAGAACATGACTGCAAAGCATCCCAGGCCTCTTTCCCTCAATATATATTGTATTTAGGGGAATCATCATTCACGATATATTTCAGCCATGTGCAAGAAGCTCCTGTTGGAACTCTCCATCAACTGGGGACAGCAGTACCAGGATGGACTTACTGATCTCTGTTGCAATCACTGTAATGTTGTGCCACAGCAATGTTTCTCGGTCAAGAAGTTTCGATGTAAAAATCGAACCATTTCCAGAATCAATGTTGAATATCCTGTCCATATCTGTGTGTCGATCAACAGAGTATCTGCAAATATGGAGTAGAAGTTAGAAAGGCTGTTTTTGCACTTGCTGTTCTCACACACGAAACTATTCCCAGAGTATATTTGGATATCTACAACTGAACATTAAGCAAAATATTCTAAGAAATCAGTTCTTTACCACTGAGATCTTTAATAGTAAACATGTAGACAGGTTGCATGATTTTGAGTTTCATCCTTAATTTTTTCCCTTTATATGTAATTTGGATCAAGTGTATATAGTAACTGTTATCTATTTAACTCAGGCTTTTAGAGCCTCGGAACTTTAATGTATGTGTGCGTGCGTGTGCATTTGTAGGGTACTGTATATTTTTCTATTAGCTGTTTTTATTTCTTTTATTTTATCTATTCTCTCTCATGCTTTTTTTTTACATTCAATCACTGTATACCTTTAAAGCATACAAATACATTTTCCCAGTATGTATACACTGCGTATTAGTCTTTTAAAAGATATTACTATATACATTATCATCAACAATTTTCCATTTTTGTATCTATTTAATGTTTTGTTTTATTTTTCCCTCTGATTCCATCTCTTCCATATCCCCTTTCATTTTCCATTTCCTATCCTCCTTCCACACTGTCTCTAGTATCCGCAGTTGTGTTTATACCTTTCAATCTTTCAGTTTCTGCCATAGAGCATTAACATTCAGTATATATTAAGTGGGGACATACAATGCCTTTCTTTCATAATCTGGTTTTCTTAGCTTTGCATTAAGTCTTCTATTTCATCCACTTTCTATCAAATGCCAGGGTCCATTGTGTTTTTATGGCTGAGTAGTATTCTATAGTGTATATTCACACACTTTTTCAATCCATTTATCTGTTCTTGGACATTTGGGTTGATTCCATGTTTTAGCAATTGTGAATAATGCTGCAATAGACACGGATGTTTAAGTCTTTTTTCAACTAAGTTGAAAAATTTATCCTTTGAGTAGATACCCAGGAGTGGAATTGCTGGATCACATTGTAGTTCTATTTGTTGGTCTTTGAGGAACCTCCATATCATTCTCCACAGTGGCTGTACTAATTTACATTCCCACCAACAGTATAGGAGAGTTCTCTTTTCACTGCAGCCTTGCCAGCACTTAGCCATTCTGATTGGCATTAGGTGGTATCTCATTGTGATTCGGATTTGCATCTCCCTTATGATAAGGAATGCTGAGTATTTTTTTCCATATATTTTTTAACTGTCCATATGTCTTCCTTGAAGAGTTGTCTGTTTAGCTCATTTACCCATCTTCTAATTGTACTAAATTTTTTTTTGTGGGCTAATTGCTTGAGTTTCCTGTATATTTTGCCTATCAATTCCTTATCTGAGGGAGAGTTTGCAAATAAACCCCAAAACATACAACTGACTGATTTTTGAAAAAGGGCACAAGATAATCCAGTGGGGAAAAGAAAATAGCTTCAGTAAATGATGCTGGGAAAACTGGATGTCCCACCTGCAGAAAAATAAAACTGGACCTCTATCTCTCACCATTAACAAAAGTCAACTAAAAATGGATCAAAGATCGAAACATAAAACCTCAAACTATAAAACTACTGGTGGAAAACACAGGGGAAACTCTTGGAGACATCAGAGTAGGCAAAGACTTATTAAATAAGACCCCCAGAGCACAGGCAATAATCTCCAAAATAGACAAGTGAGATTACATCAAGTTAAAAAGGTTCTGCATAGCAAAAGAAACAATAATTAGAGTGCAGAGACAACCCTCAGAATGGAAGAATATACTTGCAAACTCTCCCTCAGATAAGAGCCTGACAATCTATTACCTGTTTTATTTTAAAAATTGTTCTTTTGAAAGAAGCAAAAGATGACTGGTGTGGCTGAGGTTAGTGAGGCAGGAGAGGAAGATAGGAGATGAGACTGGGGGAGAGATCCAGAGTCTAGACTGCAGAGGGAAGGTCTGGCCAGGTAAGGAGCTGGTATTTTTTTTAAAATGCAATGTGAACCTACCAAAGGGTTCTAAGCAGAGAAGTGTCACAGTCTAAATCAGGTTTAACAAAGATCATTCCATGTTACAAACTGCAGAGAAATGATGAGCAGGATTTGGGGAAGATGGTAAGTTTCAGTTTTGATACATTGAGGTTGAGGTGCCTGAGGAAAGTCTAGGAGGAAGTAGGTAGTCTGAAGTTTAAAATAAAGATCTGGACTGACAACCTAGCTTTCCTGTTTAATTGTCTAGGGAGAGAATGTCCAGTAAAGGGAGAAAAATGTTACCAGGTTTTGAATGTTTTTAAAAATATATGTGTTGAGATTTGGTGGTGAAGTGAGTAAGAAGGTGAAAACTTAATCTAAAGATGGTGTTGAGAGATAGGGCTTTCAGGAAGAGATTAGGATGAAGGTTATGAGAGAGGCCCATGACTGGTTCCTTGTGGGTTTTCAAGGAGAGGGAATAAGGTAGAGAGGCATGGACACAGGTGCATGTATTCCTGCCCTCCACCATGCTGAAATGTAGACACATGTAACCCCTAGATCTTACACCTCTAGACTGTGATCTGAATAAACCTCTATTTTAAAAAAACTACTGAGACTCAGGTATTTTTTGTTATTAGCAATGGAATGAACTAGAATAAACATAAGGACAGAATCACTTAAAGAACAAGGAACAGCAGTTAGCATAATGGCTATGTCACTGGACTCCCACGTAGTCGACCGCAATTCGAGTCCCGGACCCGGTGGCTTAAACTCAGGCTGGGCGCATGTGTGTGTGTGCCCAAGATCCCAAGAGGAGAATGGAGGAGAAGGGATTGCAGCGTGGCCATCGCCCCAGGGGGGTGATTTCTCGCTTTCTATCTCTCTGTCTCTCTCTGTTTGTCTGGCGAGCGCATGCGCCCTATAGCAAAAACCTCTCCAAAAAAAAAAAAAGAACACTTGGACACCAGAGATTCACAAGGACTAGAAAGGTACCTGGAACAGACTAGAAACTTGGTAAATCTTTAAAGAAGAGCATTTGTATAAATTTAAAGGACACCAAGAGTGGCATCTCAGAAACCAAGGAAGGACAGAGTTTTCAACCCTGAAACTGATGGAAGACTAGCAGGCTTTGAGAACTGTTATCTTATTTATAAATTTATTACCAGTTTTTAAAATAGCTATGTAAGGGGGCAAAGTATGTGTGTATGTTTATGAATAGAGAGAAAACTGTGAAAAAAGTTGATATGTTGAGGCCATTAGGAAAAAATATTACCCATTTCAGCTGGACTCTTGAAACTTATATCATAATATGAAATGCAAAAATGTCAGTTCAGTAGAAATGTAATTTAAGTAAACTACTTAACTAGTCAGGCATATGCGGAATTGTTATAAATGCTCTAAGAAAAATTGTTACTAATTTGCAATAGTACATCATATCATGTCCAAGATTCCATTTCAATAAACTATTTTGGTTTATAATAAACAGTGTATTTTATCTTGATAAAGTTTATTTTTGTTATATAGTGGATGTATAAATGAAATAGACATTCAGTTATTTGTAAGCTATTTAAACTTGATTTTAAAGGGAATAAAAGAAGTTCACAATGAGTACATATGTCAAGTTAGGTTGGAATTTTACTTTCAGTTTGTATAAACTAGTGTTTTTAATTATCAAAAGGGTTGAAACAGATGAAACAGCTATTGTTTTTGCGTAGTCATGAATCAACATTTATTAAGAATTCAGACAACAACATTAAACTTACTTGATCATCTTTCTTCATTTTTAATTTGAGAGTGATAAATATTTATAGCACACAGTTAATTACCAAAGAGGAAATTTCAATATTCATAGACTTTGTAGGAAATTTAATAATTATCTACAAGCATTTTTTTCTATCTTGAAAAGCGGCAAGCTTAAAAACACTGCTTACTGCCTTTATAAGCTGTTACAATGTTATAAGCAGTAATTGTTTTTAGTTCTGTATCTCTTTTAGTTTTAAGTTTTATTAGTAATCATATTTTCCTGTCGAGCCTTGAGATAAAGGGTAACAAGTGAAAATTTTTAGTTGAAGACAGTTTTTGATTTGAAAGAGAAAGCATTTAGGAAATACTAAAATTGTCATTTTTTTCCCCTTTATTGGCAGATTTAAAAATTAATAGGAAACCTACAATGCCTATATTGTTTAGGGATGACGCTTGCCAACAAAGCCTTACCAGTTTGTTGTTTTTATTTCCAAAGTAATATTAAGGAGATTGGCTGTCCAGTTACATTAATTGTAATTATCACTGATGAAGAATAGGTAATCAGCCCCATTATGATTATAGAAGATAACTATGCTAGGCAGCCCCCCCTTCTGCCCCCAAACTTCATTGTATTCTTGTATTAAATAATTTGTCATCTAATGTATCCTCAAGTCAAGAAGATTTGTGGACCAGGAAGGGAGATGTTTGCATGTAAGTTTTTCATAATCCCTATTTATGGTGATATAATATATCCTCTCATACAAATCAAAGGGCCAGGGGATACAGTTGTTGGAAAAAAATATTTTATGTGATTAAACAGTTAAACAGTTGTGTCTGCATAATGATAAATCAATGGGGGGGGCGATTTTTTTAAAATTTTTATTTATTCATTCATTTATTTTAATTTGACCAGACACACATGCAGAGCGAGAGAGAGAGAGAGAGAGAGAGAGAGAGAGAGAGAGAGAGAGAGAGAGAAAGTGATTAAGCAAGCCACCAGGTCAGGACTTGAACCATGGTCAGCCATGCGGAAGTATCCAGCACCTCAACCACTAGGCCACCTGCTGGTCCCAGGTTGATGTTTCTAGTAGTAAATGTGCACCTAACATATTGTGTAGCACCTAGTTGTTCAATATTTATGTCTCGAATAACCCCAAACTATGTACTAATATACTTTCTAATATAAGAATGAATTTTATTTTTATAAAAGGAATCATTGAAGTATGTATTTACATACCAAGCTATCTATGTGTATTTCTAGCCTTAAATCTATATCTATACATCAAATCCATATGTATCATGGAAAGGCTGATACCAAAACACTTTAAAATTAGCTGACAACCAACCTAAGTCTGACAAGCTAACTACTTCCTTTCATAAAACATAAAATAAATGCAGCGGATAAAAATGGTATTTGCTATAAAATATAATTCAGACATATAAATAGAGCCTAAATTCCCAGAAGACATTATCTCTTTCAATTAAAAACATGTTGATTTAACAAAGAGGTAACAGAAGCTCATATTTGTAAACTTCTAGCATTAACACTTTTAATTTGGACCTGACACTGACTTGCTAAGATTTTTTCCCTTATGCAGTTAGAATAAACGCCAAGTGAGAGAATTGTGAAGGTACTTAAATTATCTGTGCTAAGTGAAAGCCATCATTTGTTTTTCTTATTAATAATATTAGATGTATATGGAGGGACCAGGTGGTGGCACAGTGGTAATAGAACTAGACTCACAAGGGAAGGTCCTGGGTTCACATCCTGGAACCTCTCTGTACATGCTGGGCATGCATGCATGTATGCATGATCCATGCTGGTTGATGAGATTAGGCATGAGGACCCTGTTGGGGGGGTACTTCATTCTCTTTCTTTTTCTCAGAAAAAATAAACTTAAAATGTGTATGGAGAAACACTTGATTTATGGAGCTCAGAGCTCAGATGTGGCTACTAAGAATTGACCATCGTTCAATTCAATGTGTCTTATAGATATTCTAATGTGTAGTATGATAAATCCCAATGGCAAAATCTAATACATAAATAAATACGTAAGTAAAATAGTACCCCAGTTTCTCTTTGCTTCTATACTGTTTTATTTTATTGCTTAGAAATTTATTTTCCCCTGGCTATTTATTTATTTATCCTGCCTGCCCCAATTAATACATAAACTCCATAAGATCAGGGCTTACTCTAGTTGTCAGCTGCATTCCCTAGTGCCTACAACATGCCTGGCACGTAGCAGGTGCCCTGATCAGAACTGGACTCAAGGGTCAGCTGGCATGGTAGTAAAGGTGACTGGATCCTACATAGCCAACTGTGCAGTAAGAGTCCTGGACCTGGCAGCTTGAAAAATATGCCTGGCGTGTGTGTGTGTGTGCATGCCCACTCCTCATGGAGGGGGTAGTTTCTCACTTTCCCTTTCTAGGTCTCCCTCTGGTGAGTGCACACGCTCTCTGGCAAAATTTAAAAAATAAAAAAAGAATTAGATTCACTCACAAGAGTTCCTCTAGTGCTTCAATCTGCTTACTTTATTTATGGGGAGGAATTTACACGATGATATTCTGGTTTAACACTTTTCTCATTTAGTCAGCTAAGCTGCCGGCTAAAGACTGGAGGCTGGTCGACTCCAATGTTCTCAGGATAAGATTTTAACATACTGAAGCATTGGTGGTCCCAAAGAGCAACGAGGCTTTCTTGCAATGTGATTTACAACTAAGGTGTTAGGAAAGTACAGGAAAATAGAGCTTGCTTACACAGGATAAATTTGGATTCTGCTTTATTAATTTCCACAGGATTTCACAGACATACATCATGAAACAGTTCTTGTTTTTATCTACATCTGCAAGGGGAAAATTTATGCATCCATATGGAGCATAATTCTGCCTCTAAGTGTTAAAGGATAGGTTCTTCCACACTTGAAAAACCTCTTTCAAACCCAGTGCCTGGTCTGTTAAAAAAATCATGATGCTTTCTTCACACCACTCTTTGACAAATCTTAAACTTAAAAGCAGCTTAAATCTTAAAAAAATAATCCCAGGCCATTCAGCTGCATCACCTTGTATTATTTCTATGTCAGCAGTAAACACTTTATAGTTCATTTTATGTTTTTCATTCAAATGTGAGGATTTTTAGGTTTATACTGTTGCTAAAATAATATTTATGCAGTGAGCAAGGAGCGTTAAAGGTGCCGTTTAGAGTAGTTTTTCAGGAAAACACAACTGTCTGGAAGGAAAAAGAAGATATTCATATTTTCTAACATGCAGGTGGATATTTGAATATAAATCAACTGAAGCTTATGAAAGAGAAAAGTGGCGGAAATGTGCTTACTTGACGGGGTTCCGGGCGGCATCTGGATCTTGGGCTGTGACCGCACCTATTGTTGTGTTTATCTGAGCATCTTCTCTTATTTGTAGAATGTAGGCCAGTTTGCTGAAGACAGGAGGCTCGTCTACATCCTCCACCACAATTCTAACTGTGGCTGAGTCTTTGAATGGACCCAAGTAGAGAAATCGGGGCTCAACGTGAGGATTGGAGGCTTCCACTTTGAGGGTGTACACTTTCTTCTTTTCAAAGTCCAGGAGCTTGAGGGGAAAAGGGACATCTTTTAAAGCAACCAAGGCACACACACAAAAAAACAAAACAAAACAAGACATGAACCATTTTTAGTGCAAATCACTACACAATAGTGTGATACTGGGCAAAGGCGGGAAAGGTAATGTGTAATTACATTTTTCCCCAAACCTAGACCATCAGGAGGGAACCTATTATAATGTCTGTGAAGGAATTCAGATGTCATGCAGTCCTGATAAAAATGTGGGCTAAAACCATGACTGAAAGTGGGTGCCAGACCAGCCATGGTGGTGATGCTGTGACCACAGGGGGGAGTTCCTGGGTTCACATCCTGAGTTCTTCCTGGGCATGGTGATGCATACACTCTTGACTCTGGCTGGCTGAAGCTGGGGGTGGATTGTGGCATGGAGACACATTTTGCTCAGGTGCAAGACTTCATCCTGGCAGGAAGGGGACCCAGAAGCAGGAGTTCATTACAGCTCAATTCCTGTTCCCGTAAGAACAATCCTCATATTTGACTAAAGGAATCTGTCAGAGGCAAGTTGGTAAATATGCACTAGGTTATCCTATGACAGATGTTTTCACATCTGTATTTAATTGCAAGTGAGGAGTGTTTAAAACTTGTCAATACCTGCACATCACCCTGAATCATAAACCAAAATATCTACACTATTAGACACTTCTGGGGATTCTTAGGTACAGCCAGAATTCAGAGCTGCAAGTTTGCATTGTGATTCCTTCGTCTTTACTCAGATAAAATAGATGATCTTTTTTTTTTTTTTTTTTTTTTTTAATTGCATGCAGTAATAAAATATTCCAAGTGATATCCCGATAAACGCACTGGGCTAACTATTTGCCCCCAGAAAGTGATGATCACTGTTGACAAAGGTCTTTAGGGAAAGCATCTCTACTTTTGGAGACACAGTGAACGCAAATGCTTATTGCTGACTTTTAGTTTTAGATGAGACTATGACAAGGCTCACTAGAAACACAATTAATCAAGACCTTAGTGAATGGGATTTAGTTGGCGAGGCAAAATTTCGGTTCAAATCTGATAAGGCACCAAGAAAATTAAAAAGGTTAATGCACGCTAATGGGCTTTCTAATTATATTACGGTAGAAGACATTGGTCTGAGTGTCATTTAAACATTCTTCATTGTGTTTTCAGATATGAAGACTTGTAACCCACAGTTTAAGAGGAAAAAATGCTTGCTTTGTTATTTATATCTATGTATGTTTATATGACTAGAAAACATAATACTGTGCTAAAGGAGTGAGAAAACAATACACTACACAGGATAAAGTGAAATCATAAAAATGTAACTAAAATTAGTGTATTTTTAGCCTTAAACACACATTTTTAAGTTTTGCTACACTTCCATATACTTTTCTGTAGTGCTAGACATTTTTAGGGAGTAAAAGCATGAAAAAGAACACTGGTGAAAAATAGGAATTCAGAACATAGAAGCGATATTACTGTTGTGTTCTGGAAAGTAGCTGAAGAGGTTGAAGGACATTTGTGCCTCTTCATTTAAATTTATGGTCGTTATAGATGCTTTCTCCCTAATTCGGGTCATCTTGATTACTAATTGCAATACTCTTTCCTTTCAAAGCATGGAGTACAATTGTAGGTATCCATCTGTTGACTTGCTTCTCTCTCCTTTCCTCCCTGTACGGGAAGATACTCAGTTGAGCACCAATTGTTGGATGTGCTGTTGCACTTCTGGGACCTATATCTGTATAGTGACCTCTGTCTGTCACTGTTATTTAATGTTCATTATATTATTTATGTATTTTTGTGTATATAATTTGCTTATATTATTTAGTTGCTTAGGAGTTCCTTAACAAAAATGTATGGAGAGTATCTAATTAATGAATGCATAGATTATTTTGTACTCCTAAAAGCTAACCCAAGAGATCTCAGTGTAATTAAGATGAATATTTTTAAAAACTCCTTAGTAAGGGGCTGGCAGGTGGCGTGGTAGTTAAGAGCACTGGACTCCCACATGGCTGATGGCCGTTTGAGTCCCAAACCTGGCAGCTTGCTTTCTCACCTTCCCTCTCTCTCTCTCTCATTCTGTCCCTCTATGGTCAAAAATAAATAAATAAATAAATAAATAAATAAATAAATAAAGTCAAATAAAATAATTCTTTAAAAAAAAGCCTTAGGAAAATAAGAATCTATGTGAGATGTAATTACCCCTGGTAACCTGGGAAACAGAGAATATAAATGTGTTCACTCGCGTGGTACCTGAGCAGCAGTGTTACCTTTTTGACAGTTATAATCCCCTCCTGGGTTTCCTGGTCAGTGATGACATCAAACATGTCCAGCCCCTCACCATCTGTGATGCTGTACTCAATTTCTGCATTCTCTCCCACGTCGGCGTCGCTAGCTTTGATCCTGCCAATTGGTGTACCCGGTGGAGAAGATTCTGGGGTTTTAAACTGGTATGTGCCTATTAATCAGCAAATAGGTGTAAGTCAAACACAGACTAGGCATACTCTGTCATCATAAAAATAAAACCCAGTCTCTAATGGTCCTTTAAGACATTACCATGAACACAGGCAGATTTGTGCTTTCTTCAAAATAACTAATGGTGCCCTCATCTCCTTATGTCTTCACTTTCATTATTGTTAACAATATTTCTTCTATTTCATGACCTGTCTCCTCACAAATGGAGAATAGTTTTCTTGTCCTGCAAACAGCCTTTGAAGTTTATGGTGTAATTGTGAGAGTGAACTGCTAGTAAAGGGCACAGAAGGTTCCAAAACCCTCTATTACTGTCATCTAACCGGCGGAATAGAGAAGCGTTTAGTCTGAACTTCAACTTAAGCCAATTACTATGTATTCTTTAAAAGACTACTACATATTCTTTCTGGTGCCAGCCCACAGGGCAGCAGCTAAGCACTGTGTGGAGGAGGCCTAAACTCACATGGTGAACCAGGTTTCGAGTCCCACACTTAGCAATTTAGTTGTCCTGACAAGATGGAGAACTATAGGGAAAGGGATTGAGGCAAGACTAGGCCGCACTGGAGGGAAGCAGGTGCTTTTTCTCTCTTTTTTTTTCTCTCTCCCTCTTCCTCACTCTCTCGTTCTCTCTCTTATGCCCTCTGGAATAATAAAAGAGAAAACACCTGATAAAAATATTTTTCCTGCCATTTCTACTAATAGCTTGAGGTGGAAGTAATAGTGGCAGAAATTTTGAGAATGTATCCAAGTAGACATTTTATTACTTATACACAGAGCTGGATCTAGTTGCACAGTTAAGAATAGAGCAAAATACACTGAGTGATAAAACTCTTAATGTTTTTCCTTTGACTCTTGTAAATTTGATTATAATAGTTTTCTTCTATGCGTAGGTTTCTTCCATCTTTGTATTTATTTGTATCAATAATTTAAAATCTATATTTCATAGATGTGTATTTTTCTTAAGACCATATGTGACTTGCTTCTCTCTCTCTTTTCCTCCCTATACGGGATATTAGATCCCAAAAAACAAAACAGTAAAATGAAACTTATTCTACACTTACCCATTACATGTTGCCAACCAGTCTTAGAAGTGGTTTTGGCAAAAACTTACACCATAACACTACTAAAATATAGGCATTCAATAATATGAATTTCCTAAGTATTGGGCTCACTCTTAGTAAAATGATAAAATGATATTTCTCTAGAGTATTCATCTTTCATTTGTAGGGCCTCCTGCACCTTTCTTACTCTCCTCTCCCCTGCCTTGGCACACTGTCTAGTAACAAGTACTGGGGTTTCTGAAGAAAGAGGAGAATGAGTTATGAACTCCCGTGGTACCAAAGTGCTGCTGAATCTTTATGTTACCCTCCCCAGGGAGCTCCACATCAAAAAGAGGTTTTGTTGGTTATCCTGATCATTTCATTCAGGCCTCTGTGGGGGCTTCTTTTTGCTCATTATACCAGAAAGTAGTTAGCTAGCTATTCTACGTTTGCATTTAGCTACTCTGATTAAATACTTAAAAAAATTCCTGATGATCCATGTATATCTTCTTTCTAAAGGAAGCTCATATTAGCTGAGCGTCTTTAAAAAATGCCATGCAGAGTAAGTAGGTTTTCTATTTAGTGACTGAGATGAGATAACTTTCTTAGGTCAGAAAGGGATTTTGTTCCTGGAAGGAAAATTACATTAAGACCAGTTCCCACTTGGGAGGCTCTATGTGAAAGAGTCTAGCATATGCTTGATAGAAAGTTGGTATTCATGGATGCTGTGTTCTCTTTTTCTTCCTTCCTATCTAATCACAAGAGTTAATGATTTTAGAGATGACTTTCAGTGTCTCAATTAACCATAATGTGAAAACTATTTATGATTACAAATGGACTAAGTACATGGTTACTTCCACAGTTGTATTTTTAGAAACAGTAAAATGATAAATCCTCCCCTTACAAAGCTTTGTGAGGATTTGAAAGAGATTACATGCCTGATTAAATTCACAAAACATAAAGTCAATTTTTTTCCTAACAAATAGCAGCATGCTTGTATACATGTGTTCTGCACAAGCAAATTTATGTCTGTAGTAGTCCTTTTAATAAGGAAAAATAAAACAATGATGTTCCTTTTATGATAACCACCATATCGGAAATCACACAGCTAATTGCTAGTAGAAGAACATAAATGTTCACATTTCCTGAGCATAAGCAATGTTGTCAACTCACTTTTAATAAAAGTGTCAGTTTTTACTAAGTCCACTAATTTTGACATTAATGATGACAATGGAAAATAAGTATTCTTAGAGTTTTATAAAAGCGCATTGAAGAAACTCATTCAATCAAATGTTCCTACTCTGGGGGAATCGAGGAGGATTGTCATTGACATCCGTCAGCGTGATGTTCACTGTGGTGGTCCCAGATAATCCTCCCATCTGGCCGCCCATGTCCTTGGCTTGAATCACCACTTGGTACTGCTCCCTGTTTTCTCGATCCATGTTAAGCAAAGCTGTTTTGATGATACCTATGGATATGAAATTTAGAAGTGGAAGGGACTCATTAAGAATATTTTATGGAATCACTTATTTATGCAAACAAACATAGATTGTCACCCATAATATGCAAAATATATGCAGATGTCACAGTGATATAAAGATGATTATATATAGCCATTACGCTGAAGGATATTACAGCCACACAGGGGAGATAAACATGTTTTTAAAAAGTCTGTAATACAAGGAGAATGAAAACACATACAAACCAAATCCTCCAATAATACAGACTGCAAGTAGTCTAAATATGAAGTGTCATAAGATGACAGAGAAAGTTACAACCTGGCATGTTGTTAAAAAGGTATATGGACCATGGAAGCTGCTTGATAAAAGACAGTTAGCTATGTCATGAAAAACTTGTTAATAAAACCATACACTTGAACTGACACTTGAGTTTCACATTACTGAATTGACTAATTGCTCCTCAAACCTACCTACCACCGTGAATGTTCTCAGAACTTTCTGAACCACAGAACAATGGTCTTAAGAAAACAACAGCATCAGTTTTCTCTTAGTTAGCATCTCGTTTAATCCTGGAGAATTTAGGTTTTCCTAAAGCTAATGTGAATAGTAGTTCAACCGGTCCCAACAGTAACCAATATTTTTAAGTCAGGTTAAATTTATCTCTCTGTTAGACACTAACAAACTAATTAGTTGAAAGAACTTCCCAAAGTTCGCTTAATCACTATGTAGGGTTTATGCTTAAAATTACTTTTCTTTCAGAAATCAGTAGAGAAGGTTTTATAACCTTCTCCAGTAGCACATTCTAGTGTTTAACAACTAATGAAGCTGAAAATAACTTTTTAAATTTCTAACGAGAATACCTTAGACAACAGGTCAATTTTATTCCTGTAGTCTTGGCTTCAGTGAAAGTGGGGCTGTGTTCTATACGCCAACTAATAGTACTTCTCTATTTAAACACAGGAGATTGCCTCAGTTATTTTGTCCTGTAAGTTGAATAATTTTTCAACCTAAGTGCTTTTCAACTAAACCTTTTTCCCCCCTTGAGATTCCTTCCAAGTTCATTGCACCTTCTAATACACAGATATCCAACTGAATGTAGTAACTTAGATTTTGATTTTTACTAACAAGAATGAGCACTTGAAAATATATTAAAGGAACTTGATTCACAATGATAGCAAATATGTACAACTGCATTCTACAATATAAATGATATTTACTAAAAAACAAATCATCATAAGATAGTATGCTACTTTGTGGAGAAAATCCAGAGATGTTGAAAAAGGATTTCAGAAGGTGATCCATATTGTTTGATTAAAGCTGTATCAGTTAGGATAGGCTAGACAGCGATGTGATAACAAACAGTTCAAAATCCCAGTGGCTTAATACAACTAACATTTATTTTTTTAAAGCAGATAAGCAGGAACCTTTGCTCATCATACCACTTAGATATCCAGGCTACAGACCCCCGGTTCCCACCTCCACACTGGTTTCCATGATTACTGCAGTGAGGGGAAGGGAATGTGGTGGGATGTGTATCATCTCTAAAAATTCTGCTTGGAGGGCCAGCCCCATTTTATAGTGGTTAAGCTGGGTGCATAGGGAGCTGGTTCCTACATGGCTGACTGTGATTTGCCTCCCAGCCCTGACAGCCTGAAAAATATACCAGGTGTGGGATTGGCAGGTGGTGTGGTGGTTAAGGTGCTGGACTCCCCATGGCTGATCCCATGGCTGATGATGGTTTGAGTCCTGGATATTTTGGCTTGCTTTCTTACTTTCCCTCTCTCTCTTTCTCTCTGCCTCTTCCTGGTCAAATTAAAAAATAATAGTAATAAAAAAAATAAAATAAATAACTTTTTTTAAAAAAGCAAAATATACCAGGTGTGCTCCAAATCCTGACAGGATGGTGAAATGGAAGAGAAAGGGTTGTGGTATGACCACGACCCCATTGGGGGGGAGGGGTTTCTCTCTTTCCCTCCCTCTGGTAATTGAAAAAAAAAAAAAAAAGCTTTGCTTGGAAGTGACTTGCTTCACAACCACATTTTATTCCCCCAAATATATCACGTAGCTACAACTAGCTTCAGAGTAGAATAGAGGGGTGCAGTCTTACCAACTAACTAGAAAAAGAAGACTCAGAATATCTGTCAACAGTCCAAATAGCTATCAGAAAGGGTTGGTCTTTTAGCTTCACTCCAAGCTGGAAGAAAAATAAAGCAATGTATAATTTTTCCCCAAATTTACTCTATAGAAACACAGTAGATAAAAGATTCATTGTCAGATTTCTTGATTAAAATGAGCTGGATGTCATGTTTACAAATATATCATTAGTGTTTGGCAGATGAATACAAGAAAATTCAATCACACTGATTGCTTTTATTAAAAAAATGCTAGCTCAGTTGAGCATGTCAATTAAAATCACACATTGTTAAAAAAGAGGATCAAAAAGAAATTCTAACCTGTTTCGGATTCAACTGAAAAGTAGGGCTGTCCTTGCAGGATACTGTAGACAACTTTAGCACTGTTCCCATATGTTGGATCATCAGCATCCGTCGCAGTGACTTGGACAACGAATGTCCCTATAACAGAAGCATAAAACCAAAGATAAATTAAGAATCTCCATTACAATTCTTGATACAAAGACACAGAAAGAAAACATGATCTTAATTTTCCAAAACCACTACAACAAAGTGGAGAACTTCACTGAGATGGTAGATAAAAAGGCCTTGGCCTTCTTCACTCTGGAAGAATGTGATGAACATTTATAAATATTATAACAATTAGGTTAAAGAGAAGCCTGGGTATGATCACTACTGTGGGAGAATTGATTCCAACCCATCAACAGTAGTGGGATTTGGCTGGTCACCTGGCATAGTGATTTTTTTCAAGTTATCCAGGATAAGCCAGTCAGCGTCTTGCATTACTTTGTCCATAGGAATTAGTTTAGGAGCAGTTAGGAACTACTCATGATTTTGCTGGAAATTCTGTCATAGATGCTCTTTCTCCTGGGCTCTAATGTACTAATGTGAAGTCACAAACGCAGCAGGTGTTTTATGATCTTAGAAATGCCTACCTGAGGACAAAGCTGAATAGGATAGAGAATTACAGAGAAACAGCCAGAACCCAGATAAATCATGTCCAAAGCCCACTTTACCTTTGGATTTAACTAATGCGACTAATAAATACTTCTGTTGTTTAAACCAGTATGGGTTGGGTTTCCGATTATTTGTTAATAAAGGGTCCTAAGTAATAAGGAATTCAGATAATTCTATTAGTTTGAAAGGCCTTCAACCTTAAAAGAGGTAGTTTTGAATTAAATAAAAGATTATTTGGAATGGCACAGCATAAACATCTGTAATTCCAGAAGATGATTGTAATTAAACATACGAAGAGAGCTATTATATTTTAGATCCTTTTTCTTATTTGAAGGACCACTGTTGCCTAACACCTTCAAAGTCTCCCTAACGCCCCCTGGAATTCCATACAAGTTTTCATGTGTATACTTACATATCTACTTCACTGAAGAGAAAGGCCATAGATTTCTATCTGATTATCAAAGGGTTCTATGACATCCAAACAAAGGGTAAGACTCTCTGATTAAGATCATTTTATGGTGACTTGTTATTCCTATCAGATAAGTCTTAAGCACTCTGCTAGCACTCTCCAGTCTATGGAAAGGGCAGATAATTTACATGTAGTGAATATCTGAATCTTTACATTGCTTTTCTGATATCTAGCCAATTTTACTTATTGGACAAATAGATTGTACCATGGTATGGTTGGATGCTCTGAATATATCATCCTGATACACAAGACAGAGTATCCGTCCTTATAATCTGTTAAGGGAAGTGGGGAGCATGAGAACATCATATGATTTTAGAGCAAGAGCTAATCGAAGCCAACAGATGCCCAAGTTTTATTTGACATTAATACAAAATTTGATTGCTTTCTGAATATGATTATCTGGATGCTTTCAGTGCCTTTTAGTTGCCAGCTATGGTACTGGGAGCTATGCACCTGTTTTCTCATCTAAGCCTCATGATAACCCTTAGGAGTTAACATTTATTATTTATTCTTATAGATACAGAACTGGAGGATCAGAGAAATCAAGTAATTTGCTCAAAGCTACACTGCTAGTTATTAGTGGAGATGGTTTCAAATTTGGATCTGTTTGATATCAAAGTCCATTTTTACACTTCTGATGTTATTTCTATACCCGTATGTATTTTTTTTTTTTTGAGATGCTTTTATATATCACAATAACAACATGTTACTTTGTGGTAACAATGAACATGAACATAATTGTGCAAATTGGGAAAAGCCTTGCTTTTCCTTAGACATGTTACTGGCAGCTATGCCCAAATATTTATAACACCCACTTCGTTTCATAATGGTTTCAAAAGTGAATGGTAACCTCTGGAGTTGTGTTGTATATGACCTGCCTATCTGGTTATGAGTTGTCTATGTACTTATGACAGCACCATACTTTAGTAATTCTGCCTCTATCCCTGAGAGAAAGATATTTTTTTTCCTCATAAGTCTTCCTCTTTAAAGAATTCTAATCGCTATCTTTGCTTTAATGGTGGCTTGCGATTTTTCTAACAAAACAAAGTGGGTTTGAGTAATAAGATGAGCAGTGTCTTCATAAGAAAAATGTAGGTGTTTTATGATCTTTTTCATGGGTTGGACATTTTCCAAGTCTTGGATCCATGAACTAGTGTTTCCGACATTCAACTGACAGAATTGTAAACAGGTTATTATGTAATTTCAACCCTCTTGAATTTGACAGACTGAAAATAAGAATAACCCTTTACATGGGTAAGTTTAGAATTTGCCATTGCCTATTTTATTCTGTTGTGGTTAAGAACCATGTATGTTATAGGGCCAGCAGGTGGCATGGAGGTTAAGGCGGCTAGAGCTCACATGCCACTGTGCACAGTTTGAGTCCTGGACCTGGCACCTTGGAAATCATGCTAGGTACATGGGCATGTGAGCCCAAAATCCTGAGGAGAGAATGGAGGAGAAGGGATTGTGGTGTGGCCATCTCCTCTGAGGAGTGATTTCTCACTCTCTCCTCTTTCTCTGTCTCTGGTGGCAAGCTCACATGTCCTATAGCAAAAACAAAACGAAACAAAACAAAAGATGTTTTAGATTAAAATATTCAAATACTGTCTACCTTCTCCCAATTTAAAGAAATTAAATCCACATACATTTAATTTACAATTGGTAGAGAAATTATGCATTTAATATTATCATATTAGCATTGTGATAGTCTGTGTGTGCATGTGCATACTGTGTGTGTGTGTGTGTGTGTGTGTGTGTGTGTGTGTGGTATTTTAGACAGGGTCTCACTGTGTTGCAATCTTTCTACCTCAGCATCCCAAGTCACTGGGACCATAGGCGTGTGCCACCACATTGGCTCTTTAAGACAGGATCTCATCTCCCCTGTCACCTCCACTGGCCATGAACTCATGAGCTTTCTGTTTCACCCTCCCAAGTAAGGGTTATATTTTTTTAATTTCCACTAGTCACTAGAGGAGATGTCCCCCACCTAGACATCATTTGCATATTGGATTTTCTAAAAAAAGTTATTTTTTTTAGTCTCTCTCCCTAAAATTATATTTTTATAATAAAAAGTATTGTTTGAGTTTCTTTCCCAAATAAAGCAACTGCCTCTACCTTTTAGACTGGACTGTAAATGTGTGGTTTCATTTCCCATTGGGGAAGTCCTTACCTGCAGCCTTATACTAATGCAGTCTGAGACATGGCAAAGGCTGTCTTTTGGCTAAAGAAACAAAGAGGGAGTTTTCGGTGGGAGAGAAAGATGAGATGGTCTTCCTTTCCATCTCCCACACTCACCTTGGTATTTTTCACATGTTCACCATTAGAGGAAATGCTCATTTCTTAAACATAATAACAAAATGAGACAAGAATAACATTAGGAAACATGGGTGCACTTACAAAAATGACATACATGGATAGTATAAACTAATGCTTTTAGAAATTAGCACCTAAAATCATTCAACTATGGTAAATTTCTCTCATGGGATTCTATTCAATAGATTAATTAGAAGAGAACAAGGTTTTGGTTAAAATTCATCTTGTGGGGCCAGCAGATGGTGTAGCAGTTACATTGCTGAACTCCCACATGGGCAACCATGGTTTGAGTCCTGGACCCAATGGCTTGAAAATCATGCTGGGTTTGTGTGTGTGCATGCCCAAGATTCTGGGAAGAGAAGGGATTGTGGTGTGGCCATCCCCCCGTGGGGGTGATTTCTCACTTTCCCTCTCACTGTCTCTGTCTCTCTCTCTGGTGAGTACACACACCCTAAGACAAAAATAAATCTCTTAAAAAAAAAAAAAAAGAAATCACATCTTGCTCACCCACGTCAGACATTTCCGGGACAGTAGCTGTGTACACTTCCTTGGTGAATATTGGTTCATTGTCATTGATATCATGGATTTTGATGATGAATTCAGACTCAGGCTCCACAGGTCTCCCTGTCTTTCTGTTTATAGCTTGAGCTCGAAGGATGTAAACGGGTTTTTCTTCTCTGTCCAGCCTCCTGGTGGCCTGGATATCCCCTGTGTTTTCATTGATAATGAAGAGATCTCCTGCTCCATCTCCTGAAAGGATATATTTAAGTGATCCATCTCCTCTATCCTGGTCTGAATGTAACTAGTGCAGGAAAAAAAAAAAAAAAAGTGAAAGTCAAGCATGAGTTCCTAAACTGTTTTTTGTCTTTATGATGAATGCTATAATAATGTTCATTAAATATTTTCTATGACTTTTCTTCTTTTTACTATGGAGGGGCTACCAAAAGTTGGTGGAAAACGGAATTGAAGTACAAGTTTGAGAGCAAATAATTTTGAAAGCCAAAATACATATTTTTTCACAATATACATTTTCCATGTACTTTAAAAATAATATTTATATAACTTTTCAATAATAAATTCCTTTCATTAATGAACATATTTTATTACACTTATAGAATTTTCCAGAACTGAAACAGAGTTTGAGGGATACTTCAAGAAACCTAATTTTGAAGAAGGGAAAACTAGAGGCCAGAGCAATAGCAAGATGTCCAAAGACCTTTCAAGCTAGCTGAAATTAAACCATTAAACCATTTTTTAATTAAAAATTAAAATTAAATCATTTTCTTATTTCTGTTACAGCTTTCAGATTCTGCTAATACCTTCTTCTCCTTGCTTGCATGTACACAACATATTAAAGATGCAATACACTACTGAGAAAAAGACTGGGGTGTTTGAATCAGAGAGACCTCATATATCCCACCCCTACACTTCACTATCTTGGTGAATTTAGGAATGCTGGTAACTTGCTTGGGTCTTTGGTGATGGAAATTATAATCATTTTTCTGGGAAGATATGATATTTGTTTACTTATACACTTCTGAAATTCAACTTGAAGCACTTGAAAACATCATAAATGCTTCCATGACAATACCTGGAAGACTTTCTGGCTGGACAATTCACAAGATTTTTTTAAACAATAGCATTTAACATTTAGAGTTTAGCATAAGATACAAAAAGATTTTCTACTAAGTAGAGCAGCCTAAACTTTAAATAGTCCCCCTTATGAGGTAGAGCATATTTTGCTTCTGAAGGCAATCAGGCAGAGGGTCTGATGTAGGACTGTCGGTGACATAGGTCTGGGTAAAGCATCAAATTAAATGAATGCTAGGATACCATGGAAATGGAAGATGATGATTTTAACTTGGAAAGATAGCCTATGTTTTCTGTCTCAAAGATTATTTCCATGATGTGGAGTTCCTATTGTTTTCTTAATTCCCTTTTCCCACCCAAAATAGGTTAGATGGAATTTCAGAGGTCTTCAGATAACCCAATTCTATTCATATATTTTCAAGAAGTGCTTTATATTGAGAAGGATTATTTAAATGCCCCAGAGTCGTAAGTATTAGTGACATACAGAAAAGTTAGTTAAGACGGTTGCTAATTACTACCTTGTTTCAGCTCCACCTAAGCAGAGTCTGGGGGAGGAAGGTGTTGCAGTGATAATGTGGCACTCTGAGAAGATGGACTCAATGGAAGGCTCTCCTTCCTGGACCTCCCTGTGTACACTGTGGGTGTGTGTGCATGCCAGTGGTCTGGGCTGGCTGAAGCTGAGGGGAGATTGTGCAGTGAGCTCCCTGTTGAGGTCCTGCCCTCTCCCTCAACAAATAAACAGAGTATGGGCTATGCTACAGCAGCAATAGATACCGACTCTGCAGCCCCTTAATTAATACTGTACAAAAGGTTCAGAGTAGCATCTACAAACACGTTTGAAAACAGACTTTCAACATAAAAAAATAGGGCATTTAAAATGATCGAATCCTGATTTTCTAAAAGTATTTTCCATGGAATATCATTTACACACACTGTGGAGGGAAAGAATCTATGATCCAATAAATTTGGGAAATACTTCATATACTGCCTCTTTCTTAGAGTCCCCATGACATATTAACTGTAATTGATTTCGCTTAATATAGCTTTACTGAACAATTTTGTTTAAAATCCTTTTCAGGTGTGATGCATATACCCCGTAACTGGTTTTCGAAGAACACTTTGGGAAACATGAGCTAATTTGATCCATTATTGTGGGGGTCAGGAAAATCAAGACTCTGGTTTATGCAGCATTTCCAAATCACACAGCTTGGGTGAAAGAGTCAGAAGATTAGAATCTGAGCACAAAAAGAGGCCTTATATATTATTTGGTGCTTCTTCCTCATTTTTAGAGATGGAGAAATTGTGTTTGACGCCACGCAGCTAAAGCTAGTTAATCGCAGGGTTTGTGGAAGAGAATATTATTCATACAATTAGTAGAGTTGAAAGCAATTTGGCCGAAATAATGGAAGATAAATTCGAACAGGGAGGAAATTGCTTAGAAGTGAGACAAACGCAATAAGAAATGTAGACCAAGAGCACTTTGTGATTTGTGTAATGCGATATACTAAGGAAATGCTAAACCATGATGACACAGAAAGAGCCACTGGGGAAAGTTTAACTCTCCATCGTCAAATTCTAATGATTGAAGAGCCCTCTTAAAAAGAGATTTCATTAACTCATGAGTAGGGAAACCAACATCCATTGTGGCTTGTAGGATCTTTGCTCCAAGGTAGCCATGGTCAGCAGCCTGCCAATGGGGCACCAAACCGAATCCTAAGTTGGGTCATGGTCATTCTCTTTGACTCACCAAATGTAAGACTGCTGCAGAATCAGTCAACCTCCCTGAGCCAGGATCCTTATCAGTCAAATGAAGTTAAGAAGAGAAAGATAGACTGCAAGGATTTTTGAGGTCTAATGATCCCCATTTTGGTGCAAAAGCTTTTGAAATCCATGCATAGTATTGTTCCTAATGGGCATTTTCCATGAACTTTTTGATGACCCCCCCCCCCCCCAAATTACATGAATTGCCATGTGTACACGCAATCAAAGCAGCCTTCCCACTGCTACTACTATTAGCTCTTAGTTCATAATCAGCGTGTTTTGGCTCTATTTTGACTTTGAGAACTTTGTTTTGAGGACTCTGAAAACCCAATTTTACACACACATCGTATCTGAAAGGTAAAATCTGTTACTAGAAGCCAGTACTCTTCCACCAGGTGGCAATTGCTGTCTTTACATGTGATTTATTATATTCTGCATTCTACTAGATTAAAGACTCTCCTTGGCCAGTTCTTTCATCACTTCCAATATGTAATTGTTGCACACTTAATAGGTGAATACCACATCTGGTCACAAGATTTATTCAGGTAAAAGTAATCAGAAACTTATTTTTAGCTGTCAAGAGAGACCATTTCAATGACTTATATAACAAACACCAGAGCTGATATAAAAAGGGCAGAGGAGATGCCAAATAAGAGTGTGAACAAGGACTGCTTTACAGATCACAATTCTGATTTATCAATATTTGAAAAGGAGTAGGAAAATGCATCTCTTCACTCAGGCATTGTCTGATAATAAAACAGTTTAACATCCTCATCCCTTCTCCTCCCGAAGTGCATTATCTGGGTCTGACCAAATGTGCAGAGCAGAACTTTCCAGAAGAACTTTTTGTTTTCTTCTCCCCATTCTCCTCCCCTCAAGATGAACTTCCCTGGGGCCAATTCTTTTCTCTATGTTGGAGGAAAAGAGAAAACATAAGACACCAGTGCCCGTGAAAGCTGTGGTGACAACCAGACATTAGGGGTTTATTGAGCACTTAGATTTTAATTGGATTTTTTCTTTTGTGATGTCATTCATCATGGCCACTGTAAAAGACAGAAGTTAAACAACAACAAATAAAAGATCGTAGGCTGCCCAAGGCATGTTTTTACTAATTTCAGTTTAATGTGGCTGTTCCATTAAGTTTAATCATCTGGTTCACATTTAACGATTCCCCATCAAGTAAAAATTATCCACTTCCTCAGAAAGTCACATCTCACCTGTGGCTGGTAGGACTTTTCACTACTGTACTTGTGGTATTTTGTGCCAGAAAGAGCTTTTGGTTTATATTTCTCTGATGCTGAATTTTGTTTTGTTTTGCTTTCAGCATCTTGGTAAACAAATACAGAAAGTCATGCTTAGACATGGCCCAGTGGTGGGTCACCAAGTGGTGGCAGCATCTCTGCCTGCTGGTTGCTGTGCCTCCCCATTCGTCTACCTGCTACACGTGCCAGCTCTCAGCTTGACTCTGAACCACATTTAAAGATTTAACAGTAATTCTATAGATTTTTCAGTGCTTCCTAAAGCCAGCTAATGCTGTCCTAAAACAATATTTCTTGTGTGTTACAGTGTCACTGAGTTAGTGACCAAACTGAGCATATGCATTGTTGATACAGAACATGGAGTCTACATAACAGCCAACCTAGACAGCGTGCACAAAGAAAGTACCTACAACAGCTCGAAAGGGGCTGACGGAAAGAAATATGTGATGCTTGGTTGAGATGGAAAGTTTGAATTATGGTAGCAGAGTATAGTACAAATGTAATGTGGCCCTTAAAAAAAATGTAATGGTTGCTGATCTGGGATGTCACAGCTGTGGTGAAAAGATGCTGCCTGGGATTAAGGCAGAGAAACAACAATTACAGCAGAAAGAAAACCTTCATGCTAAGGAGGCTGAATATTATTTAAAATTAGGAAAAGAAATTTATGATCAAGTTATGCCAAATTGAAACTTAACTGAATTAAATATATGTAATGAGTATGTATGTGTGTGTGTGTGTGTGTGTATATATATATATATATATATATACGCATTTATCTATGTAATGCATGTATAATGTCACCAATAAATTTACTTCATGTTGTGAAAACTGGGGGCAGAGCTTGTTGGGTAGAGTTTAATCCAGAAGGAAATTGAACCCTGCTTGAATTACGTGGTAGGGATTAGCAATGGATTCTGTGTTAGAGATTATAGATTTAGGTAAATAAAATCTCTCTCACTCTCTCTCTTTTTTTAAGAGGGATTTTTGCTGCCTTAACCAACAGGCTGTGGAGTTGGTTCCAGCCATTACATTTTTGAGGGGTTTTTGGTGGTTGTTTGCTTTTACAATATTTCTGTCTTTATCCTGTCAGTGGTTCTCAAAGTGGGGTCCTTGGCCCAGCAGCAAAGGGGGTCACCTAGAAACTGGTTAGAAATACAAAATCTAGTTCCACCTACCTCCAGAATCAGAGAAGCTTTGCCAGTAATTCTGATGTGTTCAAGTGTGAAAATTACTGCCTTCACTAGTAAAACCATATCATTTAAGCATGGACTTTGGTAACAGAAAAAAAAAAAAACCAAAAAACAAACAAACAAAAAAAAACAGGTGTAAATGCATGCTGTGTTCAAGTTGTATATATTTGGGAAACTTATTTAACTTCTCCAAGTCTCAGTTTTCTCATTCCCTTACGGAAATAATAGTGATACTTAGTTACAGGTAGGTGACTCTGAAAATCAATAAACTAATAATGTATGTAAAATGTTTAGTAGAGGGTAAAGAACAGAGAAACTTTTCAATAAATTGCTTTTGTATTCACAGACTGAAGTATTCAGAGGTAGATTGCGAAAGTGGAAAGATCGAGGTCTGAACTTTGATTTCCCCATTAATCTGCTAAATTAATTAAATTATCTTTACCTTCATTCTGTCCTCTATTAGAACTCATAATAACCAACTCTGTCAGTTATTCCTCTTCTACTTGCCCCTTAAATATTGGTATTCTGTAGCTCTGTGTCTTAGATCCCTGTCCTCTCTTGTTTCACTTATGTTTCTCAAATGATTTCTTTCATTCTTTTTTTCTTTTATCCTAAGAGGTCCTTACCATAGGCCACGTGTCCTTGCTGGAGAAAGATACAGAGACAGTGAGAGGAAAAGTAAAAAATCACCCCCTGAGGGGGATGGCCATGCCACAGTTCCTTCTCCTCCTGGGATCTTGGGCACGCATGCAAATGTGCCTGGCATGATGTTTAAGTAACTGGGTCTGGGACTTGAACCACAGTTGGCTATGTGATGTCACCACTGATGTAACCACTATGCTATCTTCCACAAACAGAGGAAGTGGAAAAGTTCATTTCCTTTTCCTTTTTCCTCTCTCTGCCTCTCTGCATGTGACTGCCTTTCTGCCACTACTTATTGCCATGTTGTGATGCTGGCCCCTCAAATGAGATCATTTATTTATTTTCATAGATGTATCCACTGTTATAGTTGAGATTTTGGTTTGTCTTCCAAAGGTCCATGTTTGGGAGTTTGATCTCTAATGTGATTGCATCAGGAGATGGTGAGTCCTTTAAGAGGAGATCTGTCTTCCCTGTGGTAGGCATCATGTAAAAGGTTGGAATCCTAGAAGGGACAAACAGAGGAAGTGGAAAAGTTCATTTCCTTTTCCTTTATCCTCTGCCTCTCTGCATGTGACTGCCTTTTTGCCACTACTTATTGCCATGTTGTGATGCTGGGCCCACACTCTTGGACTTTCCAGCTACCAAAACTGTGAGCCAAATAAATCTCTATTCTTCATAAATCACCTAGCCACAGGTATTTATGTTTAGCAACATAATAATGAACTAATATAACTGATTTTTTAAAAATATTGCTACAGAGTTTGTGTGCTTGCCAGGGAGAGACAAAGAGACAGAAAGAGAGAAACAGAGGAGGAAATAGCAACCCTAATGGGATGTGGTCATGCCACAGTCCCTTCTCTATCATTTCTCCATCCTGTCAGGGTTTTGGACACACATGCACATGTACCACATGGTTTTCAAGCCCCAGGAGTCAGGGTTCCAGCCATGGCAGGTCATGTGGGATGTGGCTTTTTTATCATTAGGCTATAGGGCCAGGCTACTGTCTATATGCAGTTGATGCCTAAATCTGTATATTAACCTAGGGCAGATGATCTTCTTGACATAGAGTCTGGGTTATAATTGCTCCCAAGGCAAGTATCTTAAACCATTTACACTCAGTACATCCCGGCTAAGCTCAAGATCTTATTTCTAAAAACTTTTCCTCCTCTTGTATATTTTATTTCTGTAGAGACCACTAGGGAGTCATCGTAGACCATTCCTTCTGCTATCACCTCCACATTCATTAAGCTACTGTCAACTCTACCTCTTTTTTTTTTTTCTTTTTGGAGGTTTTTGCTATAGGGTGTGCATGCTCACCAGAGAGACAGAGAGATAGAAAGTGAGAAATCACCGCCCAGGGGAGATGGCCACACCACAGTCCCCTCTCCTCCATTCTCCTCTTGGCATCTTGGGCGCGCACGCACACATGCCCGGCGTGAGTTTAAGCCACCGGGTCCGGAACTCGAACCTTGGTCGACTACATGGGAGTCCAGCGACATAGCCATTACACCAACTGCTGGTCCCAACTCTACTTCTTAACATATATCTCAAGTCAACTAATTTTTTCCATTTCTACTGCTGCTGTTAGGGTCTAAGCCAACTCCATTTCTTATTGGTCTAGTACAAGGAGTTCTTCTAAATACATACTAAGGTGTGGTTCCTATTTTTCTCCACGTAACCAGAACAACCTAAAAATGCTAATTCTGATGATGCCACTCTCTTCTAACTAAATCCTTTTGTGTCTTCTCTTTACTCTTGGGATAATGTCTCCATCTCCACTTCTTTTTTTTTTTTGGAGAGGTTTTTGCTATAGGGCGCGTGCGCTCGCCAGATAGACAGAGACAGAGAGACAGAAAGCGAGAAATCACCCCCCAGGGGGGATGGCCACGCCGCAATCCCTTCTCCTCCATTCTCCTCTCAGGATCTTGGGTACGCACGTACACGCGCCTGGCGTGAGTTTTAAGCCACCAGGTCCGGGACGCGAACCGTGGTCGACTACGTGGGAGTCCAGCGACATAGCCATTACGCTAACTGCTGGTCCCTCCACTTCTTAATATAGCCTCCAAAGCCCACCACAGTTACTGTTGCTCTCTCTACCTTCATTGACTGCTATTCTTCCCTTAACTGTCCTTGTAGCCATACTCTATTGCAGTTTCTTCAAGACACATTAATTGTTTTCATATGTGGGGCTTTCCACTTATGGTCCCTTTGGCATTAAGCCCTTTACCATTTTCACATGGTTAATTCAACTTGTATGTCAAGTCTGCTTAATCATTACCTTCTCAGGGTAGTCTTCTCTAAGCGATGGCTCTAATATTATACACACCCTTAATTCATTCCCTACTTATCCATAACACAATCTATTTTTTGATGACTTGGTTTACAGCTATTTTCCTGGTTAGACTGCAAGTTTATAAAGAAAGGCACCAAACTTATCTGGTTCAATTTTGTGTTCTCAGCACCCAACATACTGTCATATTACAGATCCTCAATAAATAAGGATTGCAAAGAATGAATGAATAAATGAATGAATGTTGTAAACATCACTGTCAATGATCAGTGAAGGTTTCTGGCAAAGGGCAATCAAAAACCATCTTAGCGTCCTCCATCCTTGGTCTCACATGACTTTTGGGTAACTCTTTATATCAAGAATATACATTCCTCAGTTTGCCAGAAAATTTAGCAATTACTATTGAACATTAGGTACATGGTCTAATCTGAACAATCTGTGGCAGTAATCCAAGTTATTGCCTCAGATCTGAAAAATACTTTATTTAATAACAAATTAAACCTCAATACAAAAATAAAACCAACATGTATTTGTTAACAAGAACAGACTAGCTTTAAGTATATTGAGTTCACTATTATAAATACATTGGTGCTAGATTAGAAGTCACCTATTAATGGTGAAAAAGCTGCAAGATTTTACTGAACCATATTTCTAGTATCATTCTGTTGTAGAAACCAAATGGAAAAAGCTCCATTTCACAGAAACATTGTTATCTAATAAAATAATTTAATTTCATCAGCCAAGGCCATTTAAAAATACTTATTGGCCTCAAGAGTTGCATCAGGGAATGAATATAAATTTCTAATACCTGCCTTCTACAGACTTGCAATATAGGCTTACAAATAATGACTTCTGTATAAAAGATCTCGAATAAAAGCAGAAATTAGACACTTGTATCCTATCATTAGCCATTAGTCAGGAAGAACAAGGCAGGTAAAAAGCTGGAGAACAGCAAAGAAGAAACTTGTAAGTTGGACAAAATGGAATCAGGGAATGTGTAAGCTCTTGGATGGTTTAGAAGATTTCTTGGAGAAGCTTAGATTACTGATGGGAGAAAAATGATTTAGCAACCAGTGTGAGTGCATGGCATGGTTTCAAAGCTCAGTGTGGGAGAAAATCAGAGGAGTCCTTGAGTATGTGCCTGGGGTAATAAAAGCCATAAAGTCAGCAAAAATAGAAACACACTTTCCCTTGAGTTGCAGGGTCATGTATTTTCTCCCTTTTGCACTCAGATGTGCAAGAGAAGTTTCAGCATCATCTTCTTTTTAAATAGCTTGTCCCTCAAGCCCTAGTCCCATTGAGTATTAGGGGCTTGATGTAGGTTGAATATCAAGTCACCCTAGTCCCATTGAGTATTAGGGGCTTGATGTAGGTTGAGTATCAAGTCAATTATTTACTGCGATCTAATACAGTCTGTCTGATTCAACTATACAGTCTCTTTAGATAACACTCTTAGATAAATCCTAGTCTTTTGCATATCTTTCTCATCCTGCCCCTGATCCAGCCCAAGATAATGTCTGGGTACTTGAAGGAAAGGAACCCATGTGGCCTGTGTCAACAGGGAATTCAGGGCTTTTGGAACCAAGGGCAGTCCTTGTACTGCTCTCTGACCCTGTCTCTGCACAGTCTCGCTCACCGTTACTTCCCTCAGTGGCATCTGTGGTTTTGGCAAGTAGACTCCTGGCTTGGCTGTCCAAGATCCAAGGTGACTAGCTCTGTCCTGCTTACCCCATTGGTATCACATACCCCCAGAGGTCTGACTATGACTTCTTCACTGCCCTTCTTAACTGTCCCAGTTATAGGATTGTTTTGTCCCTGGTAAGCACTATATATGGGATCAGCCCACAAGGCTTACCCTGAAGGAGCCCAGAAAAACTCCTGGGAATGAAAAAGGACTTCTCCCTCATCATATGATTGTTCCAAAGGGAAATGAAAAAAATGCTTTGCACACAACCTTGCCACTGCTCCCTATGGGGCTTAAGAATCATGTGTCCTGAGATAATGGAAATAAGACTATGTGTCTGTATTTTTGACAGACAGGATTGTGAAATCCCTTCCTTGCTTTCAGGAATATTCTACCATGTGAGTTCGTGTGGAAGAGCCAGTTCTTTTCCTCTGTAAAACCCAAGCAGATAAAGGGTGGAAATATGACCTGCAGCCCTCTGAGCTTGGCACAAATGATGTTTGGTGACTACATTTATAAATAAGATTAGTGAGTTTCATTTTAATTGGCCGGGATTATCTCTCAATCTAGTAAATGGGCTCTAAAATTGTCTAGGAAATCGTCTTTCTCTGACAAAACCTAGGATTAGGCTGCCTCCATATCCCATGTTCTTTTTCTATTATACCATTTGGCCTCTTATGAGCAGAAAAAAAATTTCTTCTTTTAGACAATAAAACTGATTTAATTGATTTTTATGACAGTGGAAATATTTTATCTTCAAAGCGTTCTTTTATATGAGTCATCACTTGGCAATTGGTCTGGCTGAGATCTGGAAAAATAATAGTAGTTATTTATTAAGCTTGTACCATGGGCCAGGAAATGTGCTGAACTCATCACATAGTGGTTACTATTATACTATTATTACTCATCGTGACCCTCGTTTTATCCCCTCCTAACTGATGAGGAAACTGAGGAAAGACAGGAGGTAAGCAAATCCTCAGCATCATGCAATGAATAGGGGCAAGATTTGAGTCTAGGTAGTCCTAATCAATTAGTCCAAACATATTTTTTATGTAGATATTTATATTCAGTTCTCTGAAAATTCACTTAATACTTACTCTGTACTAAACAAGGTTCTAAGTATTGAGTAATGAAAACCTATCACTTCCTTGTTTTTCATCCTCTGTCCTAGTGACATTTTGGGCTGAATAACTGTTTTGGGAGATATGCTGTGCATTATAGGATGTTTAGCAGGATCTCTGGTCCTTAATCCCTAGATGCTGGTAGCACCTTCTCAAGTTTTGACAACGAAAAATGTCTCCAGACATTTCCAGTGTTTCCTGGGGCTCAAAATTGAGAATCCTAATATTATCAATCATCCCTTTGCCTATCCATCCATCTGTCCTTCTATCCTTACATCTTCCTTCCCAACGCATACCTTGTAACTTTAAAAATACGCTGAAATCATGCCACAAAGAAGTTCTGCATTTGCAGAGATTCCGCATGACCCCACTCAATTCAGTCTTTTATCTTTTGTTAGATTTAATAACCACTGAGACAGACCTGGTGTTGTGTGGAGGAGAATTTTGACAAAGTGCTAAAAGCAGAAGAATTTTAAGTCTAAATGCAGGAGAAACTTATTAATTCCCTTGACATTTATCTTTTACACTCGATACCTTGAATTTAATGTCAAAAGTATGAGAGTAACTATTAAATGAGCAAAACTTTAGTGCTGCAATAATTGTGGTAGGCAGAATAATGGCCCCCTGAAGATAGCCACGTGCTAATTCCTGGAACCTGTGACTATTGTTACTTAACAAAGCAAAGAGGACTTTGTACGTGTGATGAAGATAGGGATTTTGAGATGGGGCAGAGTAGCCTGTATTATCCAGGTGAGTCGGCTGTACCCACGAGGTTCTTTACAAAGAGAAAGAGGTAGGGAGAATTGGAGAAGAAACTATGAGCATGAAAACAGAGTTCTCCCAGCGAGAGAGAGACAGAGACAGAATGAGTGAGAGAAAATCTGAGGATGCTATTCTGCTAGCTTTGAAGATGGAAGAAGGCCATGAACCAGGAAACGTGAGAGGCCTCTAGAAGCTAAATAGGCAAGGGAACGGATCCTCCCCTGGAGCCTCCATAAGGACGTCTTGCAAATACCTTGATTTTAGCCCAGTGAAACCCATTTCAGACTTTCAAGCTCCTGAACTGTTTTTGCTTTAGGGCATATGTGCTCACTGGAGAGAGACAGAGACAGTGAGAAGGAGGGAAGTCACCTCCCCCTCCCCCAGGGGAGACGGTCATACCACAATTCCTTCTCCTCCATTCTCCTCCTGGGATCTCGGGCATGCCCACACACACCTGGCATGATTTTCAAGCCACCAGGTCCAGGACTTGAATTGGGGTCAGCCATGTGGAAGTTCAGTGATGTAGCTGCAACCCCATCTGCTGGCTCTAAAAAACTTATATTGTATCAGAGCATTAAATTTGTGATAATATATTAGAGCAATAAAAGGAAACTGAAGTAGTGGTTCTTTAGAGATTCAAGACGCCCTGAAACTGCCTGCTGTCTTTCTTGAACCCCAGAGAAAGAGAAAATGAACCCTCATTGAACACCTTCTGTGTATCAGAATACTTTGTTCTATCAGTGAATTTTGATAATGATTCCAGAAGATAGCCTTTATTTTCTGCCTGTTTTTTTCAGATTAGGAGACTGAGATCAGAGACGCTAAGCAATTGACTCAAAGTTAAGGGCACAGCCAGGAAGTTCTCTAGATCTGCCTGACTCCGGAGTCTACGCTTGTTCACAGCAGAGCCTACTGCCAAATCAACACTCCCCACATGACTATAAACATTTCTAGATTCATTGTATTTATTACATTAGACCCGAGGCTAAGTTATTTGTAAATTCTATTGGCGCAAATGATACAAACTGTAATAGATGTTATTGTTCATTTGGGATTTATCAATTAAACAAATGCCTTTTCGTTTATTAACTGCATGAAGCTATTTCCCCAAAAAAGGCATTGTTTACTGCCTTTCGCTTGGCCTTTGAAGTCCAAGGTCCTTCTTGTCTTGACAGACTGTGACATTAGTCTCGGCTCCTGCTTAGTCTAACGTTTTCATTTTCAAAAAGCCAGTAGTAAATCAAGCTGAGAGCCAGATACCCAGTGAAAAATGGATTTAGTAAGGCATTGTAACTCACCAGTTATAATCCTACCTTTTTGCCTTACAGTGTAATCTCTTTGCAGCTGCCCAGTCCAGGGACACACACACACACACACACACACACACACGCACACATTGCCCCTGCCTCCTCTCTCTCTCTCTGACAATCACACCTTAGAGGAAAACATTAAAAGATAAGATTGAGACATGATGATTCAAATAGCAGAAAATTTTTGAAAAGTGCATCCTTAATAGCTAAGGGACTTTTTTCAAAATGTTTTTTCTTGAAGGATAAAGCATATATTGAATATTAAATTCGTATATGGTTCTCTTACTTAGTGTCTAAAAAGTTAAAGCTATCTCTCTATAAAACAGGTAGTTTGCTTAAGAGAGGAACTATTTCTTAATCAAATTCATAATTCTCAAATATTCTGTACGTGTGCAATAAATGAGGACTAAATTGAATTCTGTCACATGCTCCTGCAGTCAAGGGTATGATGGTAAACGAGTCTAAAAAAGAAGATTATGAGCTAATTTATTCATTTCCATTTGATTACTTTTTTACTTGGAAACCAGCTTAGATTTCAGAAGTTCTCCTTCTCCTCTTCTTCCTTAAGGGAACTAACTGTGAAAAAATAATGAAAATAAATCTGTACTACGCAAGGACCTCACTGGGGAAGTGTCCTTGCTGTGATGTTAGTGGTAGGACTTGCACGCTTTTCACCCCCATCTCCAACTCCCATGCACTTGTGCTGTTGTTTCATTTGTCCACCATGTCTGAAATGCTCAGTGCTACTTTATTACCTCCATAATGTGTATAAGAAAAGACTATTAGACTCAATTCCATCAAAAAAGCTTCACGCCAGCCCAGCTTTGGGGTCCTGCCCTTGAAACCTCTCTAAGACCATTTCCTTCCCTGAAAAAGAATTAAATCCTGCTCAACTGGAGGAGTGTTTATGCAAATCCTGGAAAAATGTCTGTACTCCTGAGAACATTTTATAAACTATAAAGCCTGATAAAATGTGAGAAAATATTATCATTGGTCTTTATCTCACTACAAATTTCCCACAATAAAACTCTGCTAGAAAATAATCTGTGATGTCAGGAACCAGCAGTTAGCATAATGGCTATGTCGCTGGACTCCCACGTAGTCGACCGCGGTTCACGTCCCAGACCCGGTGGCTTAAAACTCAGCCGGGTGCGTGTGCGTGCGTGCCCAAGATCCCGAGAGGAGAATGGAGGAGAAGGGATTGCAGCGTGGCCATCCCCCCTGAAGGGTGATTTCTCGCTTTCTGTCTCGCTGTTTCTCTCTGTCTGTCTGGCGAGCCTACGCGCCCTATAGCGAAAACCTCTCCAAAAAAAAAAAAAAAAAAAAAAAAAAAAAAAGAAAATAATCTGTGATGTCTCTTAGCCCTGCCAAGGGATGCTTTCTTTTGTGTTGTGTTTTTATTTTGGTGTCATCCCATTCCTTGCTCTCCCCTTCTTTAGGCGTTGAGGGTTTGCATTCCAGTCAAAATTCTGACTGCCACGCTATTATTATGAAAAGTCAATAAAGTGATGTCTAGATTATTGAAAAGGGAATAAAACTGAATAAAGTATTGCCACTCGAGTTTGCCCAAGTCACTTAATTTTCTTGATTTGATCTTAAAACTGTTTTCCTTGGGGGGCCAGCAGGTGGTGTAGCAGACAAGGCACTGGACTCCCTCTGGTTGACTGTGTTTTGAGTCCCTGAACCAGCAGCCTGAAACTCATGCTAGACATGTATGTGTGCATGCCCAAAATCCTGAGAGGAGAATGAAGGAGAAGTGACTGTAGTGTGGCCATTCCTCCTGGGGGTGATTTCTCACTTTCTCTTTGTCTCTCCAGCGAGCTCATGGACCCTATAGTAAAATTCTCTCCAAAAAAAAAAAAAAAACAACAACAAAAAAACACCAACTTCAAAATACCCTGTTTCCCTTTAAGAGGCAGTTGGATTGACAAAATCACCATGATCATAGCTTTAAAACAAGGTAAATAGCTCTTCTCCCACCCTGTCCTTTTATTTTTTTTTTTAAAAAAAGAAAACATAATTTATGTAGTTGGTTGGAAGGAGAGAATACTCACAAAAGATAGACCACAGGTAGAATAAGAAACTAATGCTTTACTTCTTTCCTAAAGGGGAAATTAGTTTCTTGGAGGGTCTGTATTTACTGTCTCCCCTGCCCCGCCAGCCCAAAAAACCCTAGAATCTATAATAGATCAAGTAAGGAAATGAGCCAGATTCTTAAATTTAACAATTTGTGAAAACAAAACAATCAAGTATGTTTTGCGTAACAGTATCTTAAAGCACAATTTTCTTTGCATTTCCTTTTTCATGTTTCTTTTCTGAATTGTACTTATAAGTAGTAGAAAGAGTAAAGATGAGATTATTTTCCAGAAATAATTTTTTTCCTGTGAGAACTCAAAATACATTGATTAGAAGGTGCAGTTGTTTTTAAAGAAAGAATCATCATTTAGACTTTTTCTGTCCCTGTACTACCACATTTCTCTCTATTGATGTATTTTTGTGAATTGTTGCAATCAACATTTTCAGGTTGTAAATGATTTCCACTGAACACTTGAATTGTACCATGTAGCTTCTTAGGAATCTTTTAAAAAGTTTCTTTCTTTCTTCTTAGAGTACCTTCAATGGGGCCTTTACTCTGTGATACACCACCAGCTCCAGCCAGCCCAGATTACGAGCATGTGGGCACATGTGTCCAGTGTGCACAGGGAGTCCCCAGTATGCAAATCAAGGACCTCCCACGTGGGTTCAGCTGTACTACCAACACACCTACTGTCTGCTCCCCTTAGGAATTTTAAGAAAAACAAAAACAAAGCAAAACAAAACAAACTTACTTTCTATCAGCTAAGCTTCTTTATTTTTCTCATTTTATTTTAATTTTTTTTCCCACTTAGACACTAAATAATGTCTGATTTTCATTTGTAAAAAATCTTAAGAGGAAATGGGGAAAGGTGAGAGGAAGGGAATCAAAGGGGAAAAAAGAAGCAAAACATTTAAGAGACACAAAAATAGAAAATTATCTGTTGGTGATAATGTATATGATAATATCTTTGACTGGACTAATATATATATGGGGTGATATATGTGTATTCATGCTGGGAAAATTCATTTTGCATATTGGAATGATAAACTGATTGAATGTATAAAAATAACAAAACATTTTAAAAAAACAGAAAACAATAACAAAAATCCTATTACTAGACAAATGTTTGAAAGTTGAAAAGTTTTCAAAAATATTTTGCTTCTTGAATTGCACTTAATGATCTGTTTATGCCATTATGAACTTTTTGAAAAAGCCTTGCAGTCATACTTCATATCCAAACTGTGAAAAATAAAGTCAACTGAAAAATCCATGAGGAAAAAAAAAAAAGCCTTAAAGGAATGATATGCTATTATTTATTATACAGTCTCTTTACTTTTTTTTGTTAGTTTATGCATATATATATAACTGTGTTATCTTTAGTTTCTCTGGTTTTCACTAAAGAAGCTTAAGTTTTCTTCTACTATATCATGAAATACTTGTGCCATTTTGATGTGGAATTTCCAGAGGTTGGTTCCAAAGAAGACTTTCATAATAAACTTGATTTATAGGCTTACTACATAATATATCCTTAACCTTGAAATACTTTAGATTTTCAGTTGTTCACCCAATGACACAAACAATGTCCATATCAAACTACTACATCAATCAATTGGGATCCATGAGGATCTAACATACAGCATGGTGACTACTGTTAATAGTACTATGTTATACACTTGAAATTAACTAAGAAAAGATCTTAAATGTTCTTATCATGCTCACAAAAAATTGGTACTTATGTGTGGTGATAGATATGTTAATTAGCTTGATTATGGTTATCATTTCACAATGCTTATGTATGTCAAAACATCACATTGTGCACCTTAATATGTACAATTTTCATTTGTTAATCATACCTTTGTTAAGCTTGCCAAAAAAAATTGGGAGGGAGGTTTTCAGGTAACAAAGAGGATTTCTGTTTTGTAGTTTGCAGCTTAACTCAACTGACGGTTCCCAGTGTGTGAAATCTGTGCTAGGCATCATTGGGAATGTAAAGATGAATAAGACATGTATCTAGGGTATTGCACCATTTACAAAGACTTAAGTAGTTAAAGGTTTAAATTCAATATCTAAAGTTCTAATTCAAAAAGTAGCATTGAGACTCCAGTGCAAACATTACTCAATATATTTAAGTTCAAAGTTCAGCCTTAAACAAGGAATTAATTATGTGGCACTTAATGAGGTGAAACATTCTGAGTAATTAAATAATTAAATCACAGCAATTTTCCCACAAACTTTAGTGCAACAATATGTGGAAATGATAATATTAATTCTAACTTAACTATGAAAACAAGTCCAATTTGAAACATTATTATATCCCAAGTGGGAGAGTCAATTTTTAAATAATTAGATGAATTTTAATTGAAACAAGACCTACCCACACTCTAACATTTCATGACAACTGAAATAATATAGACCTCAAGTGGTAATGTTGATAATGTTTTCAAATAAAATGATAAATAGCCTTAATGGAGGAATCTACAAAAGTTACCAGGATCATTAGCTACTGTGAGGTATAATGTGCATTTTATTTCTATTCTGGTTGTTATAATAAAGACAGTGTCATATTTTCATGTATAGTTAGCGTTCTGTATTGATGTTGATAAGTCAACTTTCAGTTGACTTTCTGCTTTGACAGAATCTTCTGACCTATTAATACAAGTGGTCTTCCAAAAGTTCATCGAAAATGAGTAGCATGAAAAAACTATGCATAGATTGCAAAATTACTTGCACCAAAATAAATTTGTACTTTCATTTTCCATGCATTTTTGAAGTTCCCTTGTACTTGACCTCACAGAACAACACTGAACACTTGTGAAATACATCATTTGTTCACCGTGGTTCCTCTTTCTCCTCATTTGTCCTATCTTTGAAGGCTCACTTCATGGTAGGGTACTTCCTTCCTTATCAGAGCATTCCCTTGGTTTCTTACTACAGTAGTGAGTATGGTATGCTAGGCTCTGATCTAAGCCTTGACTGTGTATTAACTTATTTAATTCTTAGTGTGATAATTTTATTACTTCCCTCTTTCAAGGAAATGGGGCCAGAAAGAGGTTAAATAACTCCTATTACACAGCTAGTCACAGAGTAGCTGAGGCTCATACTCAAGACATTCTGCCTGTGCGAGTAACTGACACTCTCTTGTGAATAATCGTCGAATGAATGAGAAGCATGCTCTCTCCAAATCTATTCAAAAATGCCATTACTGAGATGACTTCAATTGCCTTCTTAATGCCAATCTCTGTTCCCTTTAGTCAGCATTAAAGCCCACATCCAGAGTGACATTTCAAGCTTTTGGTTTTGCCCTCATTACTGCCCTCAAGTCCTTTGAAACACACCAACTCATCTAAAATATTTATTCATACATTTCATAGATGTATACATTTTCATCTTTTAAAAATGCCTCTCTTTTCTTGGGCACATCTATTTTCTTGAATGGAAAACTGGAAGATACTGTAAATATTTTTTCCCTGTGAAATAGTTTGGCATGTTGCTTGTCTTCCTGATTCCAGGTCACATAATTTCAAATTTGATTCCTTACTCTGGCCTTTGAGAATACCTGTTGCTTTTACTTATTTATCAATAATGGCAATAAAACATTCTCTTATTCTCTGATGGGGAATTCTGTACTTTTTGTCGACCTCTTCTTTAAAGCCATATGGAAAGATAGGCTTGCAGAGAATACTGATGTATTTACTGTGCTCATGAAGATTTTATTTCTTTGTTAACTTGATAATGGACGATGTAAAAGCTTGTAGGAAGGTAGGGCTTGCCACCAGCACCCTGCATCTACACAAACAGTTGCCTCCTTGAGGTTTTGATGGCATATCAACATCTAAACATACCTCTAGATTTGGTGAAGGTTATCAAAGGAAGGACCCCTCACCAAAAATCTATTTTCTTTTGGTAAAAGATGGGTAGCATATAAGGAAAACATCTTTAATTTTGACTAGAGCAGTGGAGACTTCTAAAAGTTGAATATATAATTCTGGTTTGATTATATTCTTGACTTTTCATATCAGTGGAAATTAAAAAACGTGGTTTAAAAATCTATTGATGATTGATTATAGTAAGTCAGGGATTTACTATTTGATTGTTGAAATAAAATTCAGTCCAAGTGATAACTAGAGATTTTTATTTTAAAAGAAATTTGAGGGACCAGCAGTTAGTGTAATGGCTATGTCGCTGGACTCCCATGTAGTAGACCGCGGTTCGAGTCCTGGACCCGGTGGCTTAAAATTCACACCAGGCAAGTGTGCGCCCAAGATCCCAAGAGGAGAATGGAGGAGAAGGGATTGCGGCGTGGCCATCCCCCCTGGGGGGTGATTTCTCACTTTCTGTCTCTCCGTCTCTCTCTTTATGGTGAGCGCATGTGCCCTATAGCAAAAACAAAACAAAACCAAACCAAACAAAAAACATAAAAACCTCTCTGGGGGCGTGGGGAGAAATTTGAACTGGTATGTTGACATTCTGGATATTTACATTCTCATCTGCTGTGGCAGACCCATTATATGACAAAAAATGGGAAGTGTTGGTGCAAATCAAGAATTTACATAATAGTATAAACAGGCTAGTGGTTAAGAGAGTTGGATCCCACATGGCCAACTGTGGTTTGAATTCCAGCTCTGGTGGCTTAAGAAACATTCCAGGCACATTTATATGCACCTCTCTGTCTCTCTATCTCTTTGTCTCTCTGTGTCTCTGGCGAGTGTACATGCCCTCCGCCAATTACAAAAAAGTATAAACAAAATAATAAAAAAAAATACTTAACAATGTCTATAGAATAGATTCCAGGGCGTTTGTTGACAATGTGAACTAGAAGCCTCTGTAACCTTCCAACAACCTGTAGTTCTGTTTAACTTGTGGCGCTGGGAGGTATAGCTACAGTGGAACTGAAAGGATATGAATTCTTTAACTCTTGTATTCACCTTCTATTTTGTTCAACAAATCAACTTTAAACAAGAGGCTATAGGATTCCACAGAGCTAACGAAACAGAAGTGGGAGAGTATGGGATTGGCTCCTTTTTGCTTTTCTGTATGTTACTCTGCTTGTGTGGCCGGGGTGGTCACCTGGGTTGCCTCTGAGTTTATGACTAAGGTTGCACACATTTTAACTTTTCTACTTTCCGTATGAGCTACCATGCACAAAAATTTATTGCTGCTACTCAGGACATTTTCTTAGCATCAAAGAGGGGATTGAAGCTTTTATTATTAAGAAGATGAAATTGGTGGGTGGACAACAGAAACAAAATGAAAATTACTGTCAATATTGGCAGTTGAGAAGCTACTTCGCACAACATCTTTCAAAGTACAATCCACGAGTAAGTGTATGCATGCACTTTCTTTTAAATATACTAACCAGTTGAAATATAAAAATGTTAAATTTAAATGATGATGAAGAAAGATGTGCTCAGGGACCTTGCCCTGACTAAAGGAGAAAAGATTATTGCAGGTCATTGAATCAGAACTGCAGTTTAGAAAAGGTTATCAAGAGGGAAAAAAAGACACTTCTTACAATCGCAATGACCAAAAAAGATCACTAATTGCATATCTAATTCAAAACTGCTCACATGTAACTATTTTGAATATCATTGATGTGTCTAGAAATTAAAAATCAAGAAAAAGGGGCCAGCAGGTAGTAGAGTGGTTAAGGCACTGAATTCCTACATCTGTGGTTCAAGTCCTGGACCTGGCAGCTTAAAAATTACGTCAGGTGAGTGTGTTTAGGTACCCAAAATCTCGAGAGGAGCCTGGAGGACAAGGGATTGTGGCATAGCCATTCCCGCAGGGGGTGGATTTTCACTTTTCTCTCTCTATCTTTCTCTTTATCTCTCTGATGGGTGTATGGACCCTATGGCAAAAACCTAAAAAAAAAAAAAAAAAAAAAAAAAAAAAGAAAAAGGAAATCAAGAAAAAGTAGGGCTGGCCCTTTGGCCTAGTGGTTAAGGGAGCTGAATCCCACATGGCCACCTGCAGTTTGAATCATAGCCCCAGAGGCTAGGAAAAAACACTGGGTGCATCTCTTGAAATCCTGATGGATGAAGAGATGGAAAGAGGATTGTTATGAGACCACATTTAGGGGAATGCTTTCTCCCTCTCCCCCTTTCTATGTCTCTCTCTGGTGAGTGTGTCTCTGCAAAAAAAATTTTTTTTTAAAGTAAAAGTCTTAATAGTGTGCTTAATAATAATTCAAACTTTTGTGCTGTTCTGTAAAAGTAGGCTTTCCCCCCCTTTTCTTTTTAAATTCTTTTTCTTTTTACCCTTGGGTTTCACACAGCAAGTTCTCAGTAGATATTTGCAGTTTTGATCAGAATGTAATCATTAAAAGCCAAACGTGTTGGGGTAGTTTTTCCAACTGTGCTTTGAAATTGCTCTATGAAGTAGTAGGCACACAGGGAGGGATATAACTGACTGAGGGCTTAGATGATCAGCAGCAGGGTGAGAAGCTAGGGTCCTAACAAGGCGAGATCTTGGGGTGAACTAAGAAGAGTCTTCAGGAAGTTCATGGAAAATGTGTATGATGGAAAAACTACACAGGGATTTCAATTGATTTTTTTTTTTGCACCAAAATAAATTTGTACTTTAATTCCATTCTTCCATGGACTTTTTAAAAAAGATTTATTTATTTATTTAATTCCATTTGTTATTATGATTATTTTTTAATTTGACTAGAGAAAGACAGAGAAAGAGAGAGAGAGAAAGGGAAAGGGAGAAACCAAGCCACCAGGTCTGGGACTCGAACCATGGCCGTGTGGGAATCCAGTGCTTGCCAGCCCCATCCATGGACTTTTAAGTCTTCCATCCTGGACTGTTTTGAGCCTTAGTTTTCTGATCTATAATATGGAATATTTGGGGTCATCGGAAAAGTCATGACATATTTTTCTATGCAAAAATGTGTCATTTTTTTCTGACGACCCCATAAATAACACCTATGCATTAGAGTTGCTGTGAGGATCGAAGGAGATACTACACTCAAAGCAGCACAATATCTGGGACAAAGATGCTCAGCAAATATTAGCTATGATGATGCTTTCATCTGGTGCTGCTGTTTGAAGTGACAAGTGGTTCAGGAACTCTCTGAATCACCCATCAAATTAGTGCCATGAGGTTTCTAGTCTTCACCTTATGCTCTTATCACAAAAATAATAATAATGATGTAGGAATAAAAGAAAGCTAGCAAAATGATGACGTCTTTTAAATGATCTTTCAGAGTGGAAAACATAGGGCTTCACATTTACAGCATTTGGATCATATAATTATAGGAAAAATGATTGTTTATCCCTAATTTTGAAGTGTATATGGCTGACAACTTTTATTGGTATGGGCTGTTAAAACATTATTGTGTAATTATTTTGAGAAGAGTGACCTTGTTGCGTGAGTAGACATTAACTTAAAAGATTCAAGAGAAGGGCATATTAAGACGACTTGTTTGTTAGAGCCTCAGATAGGATCCACATTTTCATCATCATTAAAAAAACAACAACACAGCGTATCCATTTTTTGAGAAAACTCTATTCTCCTCAAATACTATCACAAACTTTTAAAAAGCTAACATCAGAAAATGAGGGACCAGCAGATGGCATACTGGTTACATCACTGGACTCCCACGTACTTGACTGTGGTTCAAGTCCCAGACCCGGTGGCTTAAAAAACCTGATGCATGTGTGTGAATGCCCAAAATCTTGAGAGCAGTCTGGAGGAGAAGGGATTGTGGCAGGGCCATGTCTTGGGGGGGATGATTTCTTGCCTTGGGTCTCTCTGTCTCTCTGGTGAGCACACATGCTCTATAGTAAAACATCTCTCTATAAAAGAAAATACCTATTGATGCCGGCAGGTGGCATGGTGGTTAAGGGCACTGGACTCCCACACGACCAACCGTGGTTTAAGTCTCAAACCTAGTGGCTAGCTTTTTCACTTTCTCTCTCTCTCTCTCTCTTTCTCTCTCACTCTGTCCCTCTCTGGTCAAATTAAAATAAAGTTAAAATGATAAAAATAATTCTTAAATAAAGAAAATGCCTATGAAAGTATAGAAGTTATTATGTTCTGTAAAAACAGATATGCTGGGACCACCAGTTAGAGTAATGGCTATGTCGCTGCACTCCAATGTAGTCCACCGTGGTTCGAGGCCTGGACCTGGTGGCTTAAACTCACGTTGGGCACGTGTGCGTGTGTGCCCAAAATCCTGAGAGGAGAATGGAGGAGAAGGGATTGCAGCGTGGCCATCCTCCTGGGGGGTGATTTCTTGCTTTCTGTCTCTCTGTCTCTCTCTGTCTTTCTGGCGAGTACACTCGCCCTAGAGCAAAAACCTCTCCAAAAAAAGAGAAAAAAACAAAACAAAACAAAAAAACAGACATGCACCTTAGTATGGTGCCCAAAATAGAAGCATCATGAATGCTTCTAATGGGGATTATTATCATGTATCCATTGTGTGAAAGGAGGGGATAAAGGACATTTTGGAGGGTAAAGTGAACAAAGGAGTTGAGCATTGCTACAGACTATTTAATTTTCCTTAAAGTTAGGCAAAATTCTGAGATGTTACATATATTCATCTTTGTATTAATGTATGCCCACATATTAAAAATCCCAACCACATTTTTATCTGGCTATGTTCTCTTTTCTTGTGGAATGTAATCTTTTTTTTTTTTTTTTAATGCCAGAGGGCATATGCACTTGCCAGAAAGAGACAGAGACACAGAGAGAGAGGGGAAGGGAGAAGGCACCCCTCCCCCCAATAGAGTGTGGTTACACCGCAATACCTTCTCCATCCCGTTGGGCTTTGGGGCATACATGCACTCATGCCCAGCATATTCAAATGATTGGTTGGCCAAGTAGGATCTGGCTTCCTTGCTAGGCCATGGCCAGGTCTGGAACATACTGCTGGACTACGTACCAATCATTGTCAAGGAATTGCTCCATTAAGTAAAGCGGGCTGAAGGACTATGGGATTTTCATGGAATTACAATGCTGTCCTCACATTTTTCTATTAAGTTTACCTGAGCCAAATATAACCCAAATGGATTTTGTACAAAGTCAAACACTCTTCTCTTTAGTCTCCGACCAGAAAATAGGTACTTCTGTGTTTTCTGTGTCAGTGTTAGGTCGTTTTCACTCTCTTAGTGGTTCAATCTGTAAATTTCTGACTCTTTCAGCTATCATGGGCCTTCCCCACTTTTACTTTTCTCTCCTTTGGTTCTGTATTCAATTAATTGGCAGGTCCTGGCAATCCCCCCTCTGCTAACACCTGCTGTGCCTTTAAAATGGGGTTCAAAGGGCATCACCTTCTCATGAAGCTCTGCTGAATCCCAAAGCCTGGTTGGCACCTCTCCTTGGTATCTCGATAATACTTTGTGGGTACCCATTTTATCTCTAAACTTGCCACATTTCATTATCATGCTTGCCGATAATATCCTCTCAGAACAGTGGTTCTTAATTTTGCCACATGTTAAAATCACAAATACTTCATTAAAAGCCAACTAAATCAGAATCTCATGGTTGGACAGTGGTTCAACAGTGAAACATGAAGCTTTGAGAAGCTGACCTACGAGGGAAGGTTCTAGATTTACGTCAGGAGGTCTGCCTGAGTACTTGGGCACATGCATACCCCTGCTCTGGGGCTGGCTGAGGTTGGGGCGAGGGTGAATGGAAGCAGTGAGGCCCCACTGGAGGTGTTGGGTCTCTGCGTCTATCTCTGATTTCACTCATGGAAAAAGAAAACTTAAAAAAGAAAAAAAAAAGAAATAGAACAGATTCTAATCTGCCGATTAGAAAAAAATCAGAATCTCTGGGAAAACAAGACTCAGACAAGATATGATTAAAAATAGTGCTTCTCCAATGTCTACGGGCATACAGTTCACCTGGGAGCTTGTGAAAATGCAGATTCTGATTTAATGAGACCTGGGATGGGGCTCAGATTCCGCATTTCTTCTTTATTTATTTATCTATTTATTTATTTTTTGAGAAGTTTTTTGCTATAGGGCGTTTGTGCTCACCAGAAAGACAGAGAGAACAGAGAGACAGAAAGTCAGAAATCACCCCCTAGGGGGGATGGCCATGTAGCAATCCCTTTTCCATTCTTCTCTCAGGAACGCACACATTGGCGCCCAGCGTGAGTTTAAGCCACCGGGTCTGGGACTTGAACTATGGTCGACTACATGGGAGTCCAGTGACACAGCCATTACACCCAATGCTGACCCCTAAATTCCACATTTCTAACAAGCTTCCAGGCAGCATAGGTGCTCCGGATGCGAAAGCAGCTCAAAGTTGCCTCCACATGGTCATGCATTTTAGAAAATCAAAACATACATCCTTATGCACATCTGTATCCATACTATATTTTAAACTCACAAACTCTCATTCAACACAGGACCACTTCTTCCTATTCTGTTACCCCTTCCTGCCACTACCATTTAGGTGAGTAGACGTGTTGAGATTTTTCCATAAATCAGAATTTGGCTTGTCAATATTTCAGTTATCATTGGCCTTCACCACTTTCAGTCTCAGTAAGCACATCCTTCTCGGCCCTGCTTTGCTGATGTTTCTGTATTAATCTCAGTGGTAACAGAAGGGGCTGGAAAGCTGCAGATCATTGGGCAGAAAAAGGAGGGGTGCTTACATGCCCCAAAGCCTGAGGGGGTGAAAAGATGGAGGAGAAATGATCACAGCATGACCATGCCCCGTTGGGGGTGCGCGCTCTCCCTCTCTCTCTCTCACTCGCTCTCTCTTGTTCTGTATCGCTCTCTGGCAAGTGCAAACATTTTTAAGAAGTTAAAAGACAAAAGAGACGGGGCGGGGAAGCAGGTAGTGTAATCGTTAAGGTGCTGGATCCTACATGGTCAAATCCACGGTTTGAAACTTGAACCTGGAGGGTTGAAAAACATGTCAGTGGTGTGTGTGTGTGTGTGTGTGTGTGTGTCCCAAATCCTGAGATGAGAATGGAGAAGGGATTTCTCACTTTCCCTCTTTATCTGTCTCTCTGTCTTTCTCTCTCTAGTGAGTGCATGTACCCTATGGCAAACATCTAAAAAATAAAAAAGGACAAAAGAGACAGGAAGAGGATGGCTTCATCATCTTTGCTCCTTCTTTGATTTCTCAAATATCATTTTGTCTGTTCATTTCATTCCCATTCCGGCTTCTAGAAGACAGCTGTTTTCTGGTCGTGACCTCATATGACCCTCCCTTTTTCTCCTTCCACATTTGAAAACTCTTTGCCCCCCACACTCATTCTCATATTTCTTTCCTCCACCATCATTTCTGCTGTCCCTATGCCACATCTCAAAATAATCTGAACAAATCAACACAAATACAAACATAAACACCTATTTATAATATACATTTTTTTCTTCTATTTTAAGTGGTATTTGCTAAGCAGTATTACTTTTCCTCAGTTAACACTTCTATCCTTCCATGTAATCATGTCGGTTTTAGGTATCCACGACAGGCTCTGAGTAATTACGATTTATTAGGCCAAGAGTATGGCTAAAGTTCTGTTAGTCTTTGTACACCTGCATATGTCAATCTCACTGCAGTCCCATGGTTCCCAGAGTGTGCACTGAGACAGCCTGAGGTGCAGTGTGGAACCCACCAGGAAATATTTGAACATTTCAGGGGAGGAACCAGCAGATGGTGTAATGGTTATGTTGCTGGAATCCCACATGGCTGACTACTGTTCGAGTCCTAAACCTGGAGGCTTGATACTCATACCAGGCATGTGTGCGTGTGTGCCCCAAATCCCAAGAGGAGAATGGAGAAGGGATTGTGGCATGGCTATCCCCCCGGGGGGTGATTTCTCACTTTCTGTTTCTCTCTCTGATGAATGCACATGCTGTATTGGAAAATCCTCTTTTTAAAGAAAATTTAGGGAAATACAGTAAGTAACGCTCTAAACTGTCAAATGCCTTACCAATGACTAGCTCAAGGTAATACAAAGTTTCAACAGTAGGTGGCGCTGCATTCCTTTTGATGATGTCATATATTTATGAAGCTGGGTTTCCCATAGTGGCTGCAATAAAAAGCAATTACACCATTTTTGTATAATGTGTACAGTAAAAAAATCAGTGTGGAAAAGGAAATGAGGGAGGACCATGTCCAATCTGATTGAGAAGTTGTGCAGTGCCCAATAGACACAACCATTCCATTTGTAAATAACTATTTAAGAGTAAAATAAAAATTTATTTGTTCTTCTAATTTATGTGTATTAGTTTTCCAAGCAGTTACTAAACTGTTAGAGCATAAAGAATTGTTAAATTGTCTAGGCTTTCCTATTTAATGTAATATGTGGAACTGTGATATTTCATTTAGCCTAAGGGCAGAGGGAAAAAGAGCTCTATGAACTCAGACAATTTTGGAATTTCTGATCTAGTCTAATCAATTTTTCTTTTTCCTCCAAAAAAGTTTCCTGACCTCTACATAATTACATCAGGTGTCTGTTTTATTCTGAGTCAATTAAAGGTGGACCAAGTCATTGCCAGAAATGAGGAACAAAACTCAAATTTATTTTAAAATATGGTTCAAAACACTAATAGTCTATTATTTTTGTCTGTTGATAACATTACTTCAAAAACAGGTTTGGGAACAAGCCAGATCAGTAATTCTAGAACACCTTTTACGCACATCTAATATAGCAATGCTGGCAATTACGATGACTTCAACTCTTGCCCTTGATTTTTTTTTTCCTCCAGCTAATATTCTCTCAAGAGTTATAACTTCAAGGAGGAGAAGAAGGGAAAACAAGGAAGGGCAGCTGATGGTGAGTTAGAGGAATTTATGAGATGCATATAAAGTATCCAAATCCAACTAATCTAGTCGAAGCCAGAGTTGTGAAGGGATGTTTCCACTATACTGTATGTTTTCCTCCCACTGAGAGAGATTTGCTAATTACCTCATTTTGCTTTACTTCTATGGTGATATTTCACTTCAATGCATTACACACAGATGTATTAGAGAGTATACCATTTTTTTTTCTCTAATAATAGTAACCTCTTTATTCACCTACTACGTGCTAGCCACTAGTGCCTGTCTGGCGTAAACTACATTACAACTCCACCAGGGAGGCATTCTGCAAGCATTTTCTAGATGTAGAAACTAAAACCCAGAAAGGTTAATAACCTGCCCTGGGTCACATAACTGGCAATTGGCAGTGCAGTGATGCATTCTCAGATCTGTTTGAGTCCACAGCTTGCAACTTTTCCCCATGGCAATATTACCTCCCACAATTATAATTGTAAAACTGACTCTTACGCACCACCGCTGCTTCTAGGATCTTGAAACATCCTTTCTTTGAGAATACGTGATATTATTCGAGTAAAATAGCAACACAATTTGAGAAAGAAAACAAAAAAAAGGATCCATCATTTAGATGGAGTACTTTTTAAAGCTTAATCTTCTATGATAATATTGTTATTTGTGTTGTAAAAGGTGCGTTTAAAGTTTTAAGGTTATTATTTTTTTACAACCGTTACCCTATTAACATCATGTTATTCACATTTCACAAAGGAAATGGAGTGAAGTACAAGTAAGTGAACTGTCTTTCTTCAGTAGTCACATAGAGTGTGAATTTCACAGCAAATACATGGCTAGATCTTTGGGGATTTGCGTTGCCTTTCACCCCTTCACTGAATACTTCCTTTCCTACTTTATTCCACATTAATAATTCACTTCATTGGAACATCGCCTGGTTACCTCAGCTCAAGCCATGGACGGCTTTCCTTCATTTATAGTGGTAAATACTTAAAGAGAATATTTGCACACAGTTATTCAGGGATATTTGATCACAGGCTGAAGTGTGCAGATGCAGCCCTTTGAATCTGCAAAATTTATATTATTTGCCTGATATTCTAATATAGATGCTTTAAAATTATAAAATCATAAAGACATTTTATCATTAATGTTTCTGTTCGCTCTGGGTCTGACTATGCAAAGGATGTGTGACAATTATTTTTCTTACCAACACAGAGTCTGCAAGGCACAGACCTGCATCTCTTGTTTTTAATTTGACATCTTTGCAGTATGCAGATATTCTGCAACAAGAATGTAGCTGATGATAAAATTTCAGTGAAACTCATGATGACAGTCTAACCAAGCTGTTTCCCTGACTCAGCTCCAGTAATCCTAAGGGCTGTATTAAGTGATGCCTCCTCACTCTACTTTCTGGAGTCAATAAAATGGTCAGATGATATTTGGAAATAGCGCCTTTATGGAACCATTTTTCTCTTTTGTAAACCTTGCCACAATTAAGTCACAAGACTCTGAAACGCCTGCCAATTATTTGAGATAAGATCAAACAGCTGTTAAAGCAGCAGCAGCAGCACCACCACCACCAAATCTATCACCGTGGTGGGTGCTGAGAACATAAGCCTCCCTTCGATTAGAGAACAGAGGACCCCTCAGTAGGAAGGTGAACAAACAGTTAATATGAACCTGGCCAAAGGACTAAAGCTCAGAATGTTTGCTTTCAGAATGAGAAAAAGGAAACTTCCTTTTCTTACAGCTTAATCGCTCTATTGCTATTTTTAATACACTCTACTTTGTAGAATAGCTGGACCACAGTTTTCAAGCTAAAGTAAAAATTAAAGGATTTATGATAATCCTATGCGGATGGTTGTGGGCGGTTCATTTTCAACTGGAGCATTTTCTCTTTCTTTGTTGCAGTGTTAACATCTCTCAGCTTCTTGCTACAGTCTTCTTCCCGAAACTACTCAAGTGGGAAAAAAAAAAAAAAAGTCTTACTAGATAAGCAACAATTCTTACCGTATTGGGGAATAGTTCAGGCCCTCCCTGACTATTTATTAAAAGTAACTTCTTCAGGCTTTTAAACCCAGAATGTCAAAGCACCCAAAGGAATCCTACCTTGCCCACATACTGATAATCGGATCCTGTGTATTCCTCGAGGAGAAAGAACTGATTCCACATCCAGCTCCTTTTTGAACGGTTCAGCTCATTTCTGCTGTTTCCAGACAGCTCCAGGGCCCTTTTCTTTGCCGGGATACCACTAGTCCTCTTAGATAACGGAGTTGAGAATGTTGGGTTGGGCTGGCTGACCCAAAAGAACAGCAAGAAGTACCGATAAGTTCTCATCCTGATGGCCCAGGCGAGTCTCTGGGTAGAGTCCCTCTCTCCTTGAAGTGCCTTTTTTCACTGCACCGTATCCAGCTTCATTCCTCCTTTCTCCCTTAATGTTCTCTGCTTGGCTCTCAGAGGGTATCTGGAAAGAATAATAACGTATCAAGCATTTTTAGAGATGCTTAAAATTCAGTGTTAGAGCAAATAGGCTGGAAAAAGAGGACAGGAATTTGAATAGCAAAACAAGAAAAAGTTGGCTATCAGTTGTGAAATAAGGAAACCGGTCTTTCAGCTACGCTGAGTAGAAGGCGTATACCCACTAGGAAGCTGCTGTTCCTTTCTCCTTTCTATCACTTAAAGGAATCCTATTTTAAGTAATAGCATTGCTGTAGGTCAACAAGCCAGCATAGATTATTTCACTACTCTTTACATTCGAATATGTGGGCTGAGATCTGGTAGGAAGACACGAGTTTGTGTTTCTGATTCTATTTGCATATTTAGTCTCATGAAGAAGTCTAAGGCAAAGAATATCACAGGCCATTTAAATGCAATTGAAAGTGGGTAATGTTAGAATTTCGCTAGAATGTCCTGAGAACCCGTGATGTGCCAGGCGTGAGTCAAGGCAGTCTATTCTGCAGACTCTCGGCTTCCTAGATATGCCCTGAGAAAACACTCCGGGTCAAACAGGGTTGGAAAAGACCATACGTCTTCTCTTCAGAATGCTTATCCGCATATTGAAGTTTCTGAAGTGAAGTTCCTAAAGTGATATTTTGCAATGATGAGGATAAACCCCTATTTCATCCACATCTCCCAAACTTGACCGAAAAAAGTTTTTCCTCATAAGAACTCATAACACTGTAGAATGAGTTAAGGACCAGCCTATAGAACTTGAATTTAATAGACTATTAACATTAAATGAGCAATTCTGTTCAATTTCCTAAGGACATTCTGAGTTTTTAACCTCTAAATTTCACTTGTATCATAAACCATCAAGTATATTTATAAAAATTGGCCAGTCTCTATGTAGTTTTCCCAAATACATCAAACATGTCTCAGTGGGCTGTAAGATTTCCAGAAAAGCCAGCTAGTATTCTTGTGGGTAACTATTTTCCATGCAAACATTAATTTTCAAGACACGATCTATCATTTAAAGTATCCTGGGGCCAGACTGCTTGGAAAAAATGTCCCAAATTGGTTTACTAGTATATGCAATTAAAGTCATATTATACCCATATCTCCTTCTTAAATGTTTCTTTACTACTTCTTCTTAAAAAAAAAGCTCAATAAATTATTTATCTTACTATTTGAAATAGAAGAAATATTTTCTTAAATAATACTAGCAACAACAACAAGAAGGGAATGTTTTTAAAATATAGAACATAGGAATAATAGAACTGGTATGTTAATTCTACACCATGCAAATAAAGAAACGTGTTGTTAGGTAATGCAATCAATATATATATATTTGTACATATGTCAGAAAAGATTCATTCACTTGATTCTTATTCTTCTCCCAGGTAAATGTGTATGTGTATTATTCTTTTTCTTTTTTTTTTTGACTTTAACCCCAGCAATGACTAATTATGCTCATCTGACATTTGGCTTAATGAAAGCTTTTGGTTGGAAGAAAAGTGAAATATTTCACAATATTCAGCATTCTAAACCTTTATTCCATTATTATGTATCTTCTTGACAGCAGGCTAGGGAAAATTCCACAGGTGAGTAAATTAGTACTATGACAATTAGTCATGCTGGAAAAATGCCAGGCAACAGTACACTTGTCATTCTGCAGCCTTGGTACAGGTGTGCAGTGACTGACTATCAATTAGGTGGCTATGATCCTTCTCTCTTCTCGTTGCTGGTATATAAACGGGACTGAGAGGGCATACGGAGAAAAGCCCTCCAAAGACATCTATTCATTTTTGGGAGCAGAGATTACACTGAAGTTGATATGGTGGAAATTACTTTTTTCTTAATTTCCCACCTTCTCTATTATTTGCAAAGACAAATCCTACAGTGAAGAATTACACGTCTGCTGCTGCACTCCTTGTATGCCCCATGGTGTTGGCAGGAAAGAGGGATGCAGAGAATGGAGGTGTCAGCTGCTTAAAAGGCAGACTCCTAAAGGCCATTTTAAAGAAAAATCGATCCCTGTGGGTGTTGTGTGCAAACTCTACAAGCTGTTGCCACTTGAATATTAAATATTAGCTCTTTTTAATATCGCAGATACCAAAATGTCAAGTATTTCGTCTTTTTTCTTAGTTGGCGATGAGCTTTTAAAGTGATGCATATTTAAGCAGCATTTCTAGGTATGTTAGAACATCTAGTTTTACAGTAACCCAGCTCTTATTGTATCAACTTGATAGGGTGTGTCTTTGTTAAAAACTCAATAATTAAAAATGAATGACTATGATCCAGTCATGTTTGGTATCCATTTTTAAGAGAATTAGATTTCCCTGTGAAATTCTATAGAGCTTTAAAAATAGAAATCCCTCTAAACTGTTGAATATATAACTTAGTAATTCTCATTTAATATTTCTTAATAGGCCGGATTACACAGTGGTTAAGATCACCAGTGCTGGAACCAGTCTGCCTGGGTTTTAATCTAGGCTCTGAGACTTGATCTCTGAAAATTTGTTTAATCACACTGTTCCTCAGTACGTCTTTTGTAATGGCAATAATTTTATACCTCATGGGATGTTGAAAAGGTTATTTTTTTCCTTCACTTGTCAGATGGTGCAAGCACTCACTAGAGAGAGACAGAGACACAGAGGAGAAAGAACCCCCAATAAGGCGTGGTCACACTGCAGTACCTTTTCTTCTACGTCTCTATTCCATTGGGATTTGGGAAATGCATGTACACAAGCCCAGTGTGTTTTTCAAGCCTCGGGCAGGGATTCAAACTGTGGTCAGCCATGTGGGATCCACCTCCCTTAACTATGAGGTCACAGGGCTACCATGTTGTAAGGATTAAATGAGTTCATTACATGCAAAGCACTTAGAACAGTGCCTGACACTAAGCATTAATAAGTATTAGCTATTATTGTTACTGTTAGTGTTATTATTGTTACCATACTTAAGTTGCATGTGTAAAATCCATCTATAATACATTGCAAAAGTCTACAAAAGATACCATAATTTCCTCTTAGGTCTAAATATATATATATATAAATACACACACACACACACACACACACACACACATATATATATATATATGGGTTTTTTTTTTTTTTGAGAGAGATTTTTGCTATATTATGTGCTTGCCAAAGAGACAAAGAGAGACAGAAAGTGAGAAATCATCCCTCTGGGGGATGGCCACACTGCAATCCCTTTTCTTCTATTCTCCTATTGAGATTTTGGGCACACATGCACACACGCCCAGTGTGAGTTTTAAGCTGCTGGGTCTGGGACTCAAACTGTGGTTGACTATGTGGGAGTCCAGCAACACAATTGTTATGGCATCTGCTGGTCCTCCTCAATAATTCTTATTGTTCAGAAAGCATCGCTAAGGGCTGGTACCTGGCCTAATCATTAAAGGAGCCTGATCCTACATGGCCAATGGCATTATTTGAATCCTCTACTTGGAAGCTTGAAAAACATGCTGGATGCATGTGCATACATACCCAGATTCTTAAAAGGATGGCGAGATGGAGGAGAAAGGATTGTGGCATGACCATGCCTCATTAGGAAATGCTTTCTTCCTCTCCCTGTCTCTCCTGTGATCATGTGTTCCCTCTGGCAAATTAAAAAAACAAGAAACAAAACAGAAACCATTTCCAAGCAAGCCAATAGTCTTTTAAAATTATAGACTGCAAGGATTTTAAAATTAAGAATAAATTTATTTGCTGATCATTTCCCTTTGTGTGGACCCCAACTCAGCATTTAACAGTAATAGTGCAGGAATGAGAAGGCAGAGGTACCGTGTTCCTTTTAGTGATGAGTAGAAGATAATTAAGATGTTTATGGATAGCGGGGCAAGGCCCATACAGCATTGATAACCGCTACTTTGAACACTTACTTGCCTGGCAGCCAATATGCATTTATATACTTGAATATTCACAAGAATAGAGAGTCAAGTCCAGATTTTATTTAATACATGCCAATTGGGAGGGACCTGGGCCTCATTAATTCAGGTTCTACCAATTTAGAATATGTGATAATTAATGCAGAAGCTGGGCTAAAGTTTTCCTTTGATTAGCAAAACACTTTTTCTCTAGATTATTGGAAATTATTAGTGTAAAAAATTTCACAGAATATATAGAATGAGAAGACAAGCTACAATGTCTCCAAATTCCCTAGAGTACTTTGGAACCATTTTCTATTTGGAAATAACTCACACACTAATTAGAACATTTCCATTGATTGACTTGCTTTCCTAGTGACATTTTGATAACAGTTTGAATGACAACTGTATTGTCTGGTTTTGAGATACAATTCTATTACATTCTTTGTAGACAAACAAGTAACTATTACACAATTTTGAAAGCCATATAAATATGTTTAAGTTTTAGAATTCATACTTGGACTACATTTGTTCAATCATTCATTCTTGATTAATTCTAATCAGAGCAATATTACTATAATGCTATGTAGGCTCACAGAATAAACCCAGCACATTCAGTCTTTGGTAAGTGGAGCCTTAACTTTGACATAATCTAGTAAGCATTTGGTAAAGTAACATTATTAATATACTTTAACTATTTACCATAGAAGAGAGTGTTTTAAAATCTATTACAGATTGTTTCTTTAGATAAATGAGGTTGCATATATATACTGTAGCGTAGTACTTTGTATGATACAAAGTACTATGAAAATATTACAGAAAAATTACAGAAAACATTTCTGTAAGTACGAGGGTTCTTCAGAAACTTTTAGAAAATTATTTTTGAAGAAAACCACATGGGGGACCAGCAATTAGTGTAATGGCTATGTTGCTGGACTCCAATGTAGTCGACCACGGTTTGAGTACAGGGCCCGGCGGCTTAAACTCATGCCAGGAGTGTGTGCATGCGTGCCCAAGATCCCAAGAGAAGAATGGAGGAAAAGGGATTGTGGCGTGGCCATCCCCCCTTGGGGGGTGATTTCGCGCTTTCTGTTTCTCTGTCTCTCTCTGTCTTTCTGATGAGTGCACGCGGCCTATAGCAAAAAAAACTCTTAGGAAAAAAAAAAAAAAAAAGAAAAAAGAAAACCCATGGATGGGATTTCAATTTTTTTTTTAAAGAGAAATTTTTGCTATTGGGCACATGCACTTTCTGGAGAGACAGAGACAGGCAGACAGACAGTGAGACATTATCCCCCACCCCCCAAGGGGGGGGTGGTCATGCCACAATCCCTTCTTTTCCATTCTCCTCTGAGGATTTTGGGCAGACATGCACACACGTCTGGTGTGAGTTTAAAGCTTCTAGGTCCAGGACTCGAACTGCAGACAGCTGTGTGGATGTCCAGTGACATAACCATTATGCCATTTGCTGGTTCTTAATTTTTTTTTTTTTTAAATCTTGTATGTTAAAATTATTTTCCACAAACTTTTTGAAATCCTCTTGTATTGGTTTCACTTAAAAGTCATCCTAGCCCACTGAATGACTGACATTTTAGTCATCTTAGCCTATATGCATAGAACTCTTTTTAGCATATGTATCATAAATCCTGTATTAATTTTTGTACCTGTTCTCACATTATATCATTAAAGAAGTAGAAAACAGCTGGTTATTTATGATTATTTTGCATCTCTTTTGGCCCACTTGCACTTCAGCTTTGAGCCTGAAATGTCCCTATATCCACTCTGTTGGTGTAATGAAAACAAAGAAGGAATTGACTGCATTAAAATCTAGCACATTAAAAAAACAGAATTGCATTTTGGGATGAATTAAACCAAGTGAAGCCAAAGGGAAACATGCTTTCCTACAAGCAAATCTCTAAAAATACATATGTTATTTATTCTGAGAGAAGACTTTTACAGTCAATTAATTTTGCTCAAGATCAATTTTCTGATCACCCCACAACCTTGGTTTTGAATAGGCTGCCACCTGCCGTGAATAAGAATATGGCCATTAGAACATGGCTGATCTTCTGGAAGTGGTGACATAAGGATAGAACCAATTTAAAATTTTGGGTAGGGATTTCACATGAAGTCTTTATTTTTAAACCTCCATTTCATTTTTCTGTAAATGTCAAAGTCACTGTTGAGTAAAATTGGTTCTGTTTCGTGTGTGTAATGAACTCCACTGAAATGTGTCAAACAGCTTTGGCACCTCTTGCCACGTAGCGCTTCTCTTGTGCCAATGAATCATTATGGCAACAGCCATCGAATGATGCCTGATTTTTTTGTAAATGTTTATATTTGTGGATAATATGCCAATCTGTTTGCAAACCGATGCATTTCTAGATGAAGCTATGTCTACAGTATTACCGTCGTTTTAAAATCATACTCCATGCATTGCATTAATGAAGATAAAATCAAATGTGTTCCAGTGCATAAAATGGCATTTTATATGTAGTTGAGGCTCAAGAAATATTTTCTGGTTTGAAATACCCACTTAGGTCAAAACAACCAAAACTTGAATGGGTGGGTAGAGACAATGTTCTTTTTCCCATACAGGGGAAAGTCTAAACTATTTTATATGAGACAAAGTAAGAGAATATGGTTATAATGTGAAGGACACGCTCACGTGCCCCGTGTTTATGTTAGGGTCTCAGCTATGTCTAACACTAGCTGGACAAATGAGGGCCAAGTTATGCCTCAGTAAATCTATAAAATGGGATCATATTAATAGTACCTTTGCATAGGATGGCTACAAGGATGAAATAAATGAATGCATATGAGTTTTTAGCTATTAGGGTTAATACGGCCACAACTACTTAAGCTGTCGAAGAGTGTCTGGGCAGAGGATACACTTAAGGCATCCTAGGGACAGATGTTGACTCTGCTGTATTTTTCATGTTGCCTTTTAGAATGAAGAAACTTAAATTGGTTTTAATTTTCAAAAATAAGTAGCTTCCCATTCCTGGATTACCTCAAAACCTCAGAGTTTCTGTTGACATTTTTGTTTTTGGAGTGGAGAGAGCTGCCTTCCACACCATTGCAGATGATCCCTCACTGTTCCTCATTGTCTCACCCCTCTGGGTTCTCGTGTTCCATTGCCATTCGTCATCTCACCTTCACTGTCCTTTCCTCAGACCCACTTGCTTCATTCCTTTAGGCATCTTGCCTAGCTCTTGAAGGACTTTGGGATGGGGACCCTGTTTTTCCTCAAAAGATTTACTCATGCAAACAAAGGAGAAAAGAAAGCATCTCCTACTTTTAATTAGCAATACATTGCGTAAATTCTAAACATATCTGTAGCACACTGTATGTTTAGGTTACAGAAATGTAGGAAAGATTTGGTTTCCTATTACTCTCTGCTTATATGTTAGGTTCTCCGACAGCTATGTTAATTCTTTTGGACACATAGCCATTTAAGACAATGGAGCTTAAACAAAACTGGGAGATGTCAAAACCCACTTAACAAATTAGCCTGAATGATTTCAATGAGTTTGCTCTTCTTTCAACAGCTCAATGAAAGGGCAGCCTGAGTGTATTGGCTGGGAGCTCATGGCTAGTAGGAATAAAGTACAGGGAATTCAAAACAGGCTTAACTTTATTAAGTGCAAAAAGAGTCAGATGGTTAGGTTTACCATTAGGTGACTGGGAACTTGGCATATCACAGGTGATTTTTAAAGGCTCATACTTGAGTATGAGGAGTGGAGAGGTTTTCTTTATTTTGGTTGGTGTAATATCTGTCTTATCAATTACATGATGTCTCACTCATAAATAATAACACTGCTGGTCACGGAGGAGAAGGAATTGCAGATGGCCAACCCCCCGGGGGGGGGTGATTTCTCACTTTCTGTCTCTCTGTCTCTCTCTGTCTTTCTGACAAGCGCATGCACCCTATAGCAAAAACCTCTCAAAAAAAAAAAAAAAGAGTCTAAAACAATTTTTTTAAGCTATAGAATGAGATTCAAGACTATATTTTAAGTGTATCAAGGAACTAAAAGTTTGGCTATTATTTCATTAAGATACCTAGTTCTCTTCATTTATGATACTTGAAATCTAAATTTTGAAATATGTTATTGTAGCATTTGAGTATCAAGATATTAATATCACTTTTCTGAAACTTCCACATTAACTTCTTTTTTATTCAATATTTCACTTCAAAAATATACATAATAACACTGGTTAACGTTTGCTATATGCTACCCCTAAACTTTATGCTAGGTGCTGTGCTAAGCACATCACGAAGGTGCTTTCATTTAATTCTGTCATGTGTGGTAGATAATATTCTTGCAGTTTCTGCAGATGAGAAACTGAAGCTGATGGAGGAGGAATAATTTGCCCGAGGTCACGCAATCCTTTGCCTAATCCAGGCAATAGACTAGGGTGTCCTTTCTCTGCTCCCACTGTAATGCGTCATGGACCGGGCTGCTCACACAGTAAGCGTAGCCTTAGAATCAAGTCTTCTCGCCTGCCTTAAAACAGTAACACTAGGGAACCAGCAGTTAGCATAATGGCTATGTTGCTGGACTCCCACGTAGTCGACCGTGGTTCGTGTCCCGGACCTGGTGGCTTAGAACTCACGCCAGGTGCGTATGCGTGCGTGCCCAAGATCCCTAGAGGAGAATGGAGGAGAAGGGATTGTGGCGTGGCCATCCCCCCTGGGGGGTGATTTCTTGCTTTCTGTCTCTCTCTGTCTGTCTGGTGAGCGCACGCGCCCTATAGTGAAAACCTCTCGGAAAAAAAACAAAAATAAACAAAAACAAAAACCGAAAAAACTAAACAAAACAAAAAAAACCAGTAACACTAGTATAGGTCTCTGAGAGGTAAACTTATAAACTAAATAGAAATACAAATAGCAAACAAATGTTTGCCCTGCGCCAGGTAATGGGATAAATGCTCTACAAACATGTAAGCCTTGCAATCCTCTGAGATAGGAACCGTCTTCTTATCCTCTGTTTTAGAGATGAAAAACCGGCTTAGAGGGACTGAATACTTTGCCCGAGGGTACACAGCTAGTGAGCAGCAGAACTTGGATAAAAGCCAGCTAATCTAGTGTCTCCTTCTTAACCATAACATCCACTATCTCATTTGTATTTTGTTCATGGGAGTAGTATCTAGGTTTTATTTACTTCCCTTTCAGACAAAATTTAAGCAAATTTGTCTTCAGGTGTCTAAATCCTCTGCACAATGAAGGGATAGGGTGAGGAGTGCTGGAGGCTGGAGTATTAACATTAGTGGGAGCGGGTAGCTAGAAGGTGCAGACAAAAGCTAGGCAGAACTGAAGACAGAAAGGAGCAAGACAGAGGCTGGCCTTGGGAGAGTGAAGCTGTCTGATGTAGCTGTGCCAAGAACAGTGCTTGGCAAGCAACACAGAGAACATCTGTAAAATAAGTGAACGTATGGATGAATGCATGCATAACGGAATGTAAGAACGACTAGATGCATGAATTAATGACGATACGACTAATGACTGTGAGAATGAATGTCACAGTACTTGAGGGTATAACCACGTCGCAAATACAACACAGGAATCCCGAGGAAGGTGACTTTGTATCCTAAGAAAAGGTTTGAATTCTCTTGAATGTTTGGTTTGAGAAGACATGTATGTATAGAATAAAGGCAATGAAAATTACAATTGGAAGGTGTCATAGTGATGTTTAGAAGAGCTGGGGTTTATGTCTCACTGTCTGTCTGTCTGTCTCTTTCTCCTCATGCGATCTGAAGCAAACTATCGCTCCTCCTTGAGCTTTTGTTTCTCATGTATGATGTTAGGGCGGGCATGCTAATACTTGGGGATAGACTGGCATGGTGATTGGACCTCATTCGAGCCAGTTTACCCATGTGTTTCTCAGCGTCAGTACTTACTAGCCATGAGACATTGGCAAGTGCCTCAATATACTGTGCTTTAATTTTCTCATCTATAAATGAAGACTAGGTAAGGTTTGGCTTCTCAGTAGAGGCACTTGATAAATAGCTCATCTTTCTATCTTCCAAACTCCAAAGAATGTAGACCAAAGTGTCACCTATATTACCAAAAAAAAAAAAAAAAAAAAACAAAAGCCAGGCTGGTTCAAGAGCCAAGTAGTTTTCCTATGTAAACCCCAGAATTAGAAAGCTCCCCATGGAGTCAGCTTCTACTTTATTTTGTTCTGTCTTTTATAAAAGCAGAGGAGGTTCCTGCTGTTGGATCACACACTTCAATTCTACAGTTCAGAGCCAAGACGAAATGACTCTCTGCTCCACCCTTGTAAGTAAGCGCAGGTTTAGAACCTGAGGTTTGAAGAAAGCGGCTGGGAGAAATCTGTTTTAATCCTCGCTAATTAAAAAAGATCATTAGAGACATCATTGATCTTGAGAGCCAGTGAATCACTTATTATTTACTAACAATTCTTTTCTTTAAAGCTTTGCCTTTAGAGTAGTTTACAGCCTCGCTAAAAGGAAAAAAGTATGAATAATTTAAAGATGGGGAACTTAAAGGTCCCTGACAGTATCTTTCACTTCAGGTCAATCAATGCATTAAAGGCAAAATGAATTCTTTTCCACCTCTTCTCACCTTTCCCAGTACACACATATATACAAGCACACGCCGCATAAAGGAATAATGATCCAGACATTTTTATGTGCTTCAGATCTTTGCCTCTTAGCATTGAAAAGCTACCATGGCTATTCTCACCCAAAAAAATAGCACTATTTATACCAAGTTTTAATGGGAAGAAATAATCAAAGCTCTACTTGCTGTTTGGATAGCTTTTTTCATTCAATGTATTTTATGTAACACTTTATTTGCAAAGGAATCATAACCTAAATGAGATGTTTCTTATATTATCTCAGTGTAATAACTTAGAAGAAATTTAATTTAATAAGTATAACAACTTAAAGAGACACTATAACATTGAAAAGTTTCTTCTCCGAGGCCAAAGTAGCAGTGGTCTTCTGAAGGTAGGGCCATCTTAACTAACTCAGACGAATGTTAACTGGCCATCAAATTAAACTCACACTAGACAGAAAGGCAATGCGCTTGAATGGGATGCTGGATGTTTTATCAATTTTGATTGCCTTCATTTAAAAACTTTAATTAGAACCTCTGTTTACTTGAGTCAAATTGTGCATAAAATATCACACAAACATTTTAAAAGAGAATTTTAATTATACTACTAAAGAAATGCCCTTGTTCAGTGTTTACTAAACACTTGCCAGAACAAGTTAATTAATACATGTTTAAATAAGTGAAAGAGGAAGAAGGGAACAAAAAAGGAATCACATTCATCTTTTGTCAAGTTTTAGTACAATTGACAAAGAAGCTCAATTCTAATTTAACAACTGCACTGTCACGGTGCACATGTGTAATTATAAACAATGGGGCACCAGAACACAATGAAGGCCAGTGGAAGGCTAATTCCTACTAGAAGTTGTCCAAAATAATTGCTTATTGTTTCTTTTTGTTCTGCAGTCATCATATCGAGTATGAATTTTCAGTTTCCTTCACCTAGGCATTTATGGTAGAATATCAGAATGTTGAGATGCTACTTTTTTTAAAGCTTATTAATTTCTTTCATAAGAGAGAGAACACTCAACAACTCTTGCCATGCGGTGATCCTCCCCTAGCCTTCTAACTAGACAGGATCACAATTGCCAGCAGGTGTGCCCAGGATGTCCCCTTGGCCAGGGGTCCCAACCCGGGCTTCCCATATGGCGACCTACTGCATATACCGCTGCAGGTGGGCCCAGATACTGCCTTTTTTTTTTTTTTTTTTTTTTTAAGAGAGATTTTTGCTATAGGGCATGTGAGGTTGCCAGGGAGACAGAGAAAGACAGAAAGTGACAAATCACTCCCTGTGTGGGTGGCCACACTGCAATCCCTTCTCCTCCATTCCCCTCTTGGGATTTTGGGCATGCATGCACATGTGCCCGGCATGAATTTAAGCCACCAGGTCTGGGACTCGAACTGCTGTCGACCACATGGGAGCCCAGCAATGTAAACATTACTCCATCTGCTGGTCCCATTGTTGCTTTTTAAATATGTCAGCAATGGCCTCTTAATTACCACCTTGTACTTCAGAGGAATGTTTTAGTCAAGGAAGAACCATAGTGTGCATATAAGGTTGTAAAAGGTATACCATATAGCCTACCTGTGTACTAAGTTATATCAACTAGGTTTGTGTAAGTAGACTCTATGATGTTTGCACCACAATGAAATCACCTAAGAATGTTTTTCTAGGATGGTATCTCCATCGTTAATGACACATGAATCTATTTTAAAACTACAGAAAAGTACATTTGGAATAAAAAGAGTAAATGTGTAGAAAGAAAGAAAGTTGATAATAAAAGTTTTTAGTTCTAATTCTAATAGGTCATCACTTTTTGACTTTATTTAGCCTTTCAAATTTCCTACATTCTCCACCTATCAATAAATATCAGGATTACTTGTGTTAGTAAAGACTACTAGTGGAAAGCAGTTGATAAATTGCTGAAAAACGCATGAAATAATTTTCCTGTGATTCACTCTATTATCTCAGTAGTTTTATAAAAAGTCAAAAGAAAAAGCATTCAAAATTTTTTTGAAAGATTTTGGAGAAATAAAACATATACCTCCCATTAATTGCCATTATTATTATTAAGAAAGTTTTCTCCTAAACAGCATAACAGGTATTTTTAAATTTTTTTCTTCTTTTAAAGAGCAGACTATTTTTTAAGAGCTGCTTGCTAAGATAGCCCATGAACACTTTTTTTTAAAACTATTCTAATATTAACAATTTTACTCAGAAAACATTTTGAAAAGAAATGTATATTGATCCTGTAATTGTTTGTTTCCATATTGCTGGAAGTGATCATCAAATTTCTCAAACCCACAATTTATGTCACAACCTGTGCAGGTCTGGGAAATGATGTTACTTTAGGAGCAGGCTGCCTTGAGTGTTCCATCTGAAATTCTACTCCAGTTGACAGAGTTGAGCTAGATGTCTTCTAAGCTTCCACTGGTTTGTTATAAATATGATGTGATACAGTGTTAGAGACTGAATGTTTGTGTCCTCACAAAGTTCATAGGTAGAAACTTAATCCCCAAAGTAATGGCATTTGGAAGTGAGACTTCGGAAGGGGATTGAGACATGAGGATAAAGCCCTCATAAATGGGATTAGTGTCCTTATGAAAAAGACCCCAGAGAGACACCTTGTCCTTCTACCATGTGAAGACAGAGAGAAAAGGTGGTCAATGACCCAGAAAGGGGCCCTCTCCTCAGACCAATCTGCTGGTACTTTGATTTTGAACTTCCCAGCCTCCAGAACTCTGAAATATAAATTTCTATAGTTCATGAGCCATCCAGTTTGTGGTATTTTTATTACAGCAGACTGAGACACACAGTATGTAAAACATTTAATACATTTCTACATAAGCAAGAAGTAAATATTGGCTAATAAATAATAGCCTTCCATATCTATTGGTTCTGGATCCACAGATTTAACCAATTTGGGACAGAAAAAAAATGTGTGTGTGTGTGTGTGTGTGTGTGTGTGTGTGTGTATGTTTAAAATATCAGAAATAAACATAAAATAAACAAAAATATGTCATGGTATTTAAGGCTCTGGACTTCCACATGGCTGATTGTGGTTTGATTCCTGTATCTGCTGGCCTTTGAAATTTATACTGGGCGTGTGTGTGCCCAAAATCTCTAGAGGAGAATGGAGGAGAAGGAATTGTGGTGTGGCCACCCCCTCTGGGGATGGTTTCTCACTTTCTCTCTCTCTCTCTCTCTCTCTCTCTCTCTCTCTCTCTCTCTCTTGTGAGTGTATATCCCCTATGGAATTTCTCACTTCCCTTGTATTGTCTCTCTCCAGAGAGTGCATGTGCCCTATGAAAAACTTTAAAATAAACAAACAAACAAAAATATACCATAATAAATATTTACATAACATTTGCATCATATAAGGTATTAGAAGTAATCTAGAGATGATTTAAAGTATATGAGAGAATGTGTACAGGTTACATGCAAATACCATGCCATTTTATATAAGGGACTTAATCATCCTTGGATTTTTGGTCTCCACAGAGGGTCCTGGAACCAACCACTTGTACACTGAAGGAGGACTGCAGTGCTGTTTATATTATCGCCTTCTAAGAGCAGTGTGACATATAATCTACTGTCCGAATCTGTTCATACTAGAGAAGAGTATTCTTAAAAACAAAATCAAAACTCTTTCTTCCATGTATTGTTTTTCTTTAAGAAAGAAAACTTTTTGCCTAACAAAAAGCATATTTTGGTACTTAAGCATTCCATTGACTTGCTCTTATTAATTTCAGCTGGCAGGGGAAATCGACTTTCCTAATGTATTTTTTTCCCTTATGAAATAAGTACCTAAAGTGCCAGCATATTTGCACACCTACCAATTATGAAATGAATTTTTCTGAATATAAAACTAAGCCAAAATATAATTTAGTCCTATAAGCTACTGTCAAACTCAGCTATAGTTTCATTTGGAACATCCGGGATTATTTAATTAGCAATTATTTAATGGACTTTAATGCAGCTTACCCTCCCCTGACAGAACAGTAAAAAGTTTTTGTAAGGTGAGTGTTATTTTTTTTTTTCTTTTCTGATGAATAAACACACACACACACACACACACACACACACACACAAACACAAACACACATAGACCTTAAGAACATGTTTAAATGTCAAGTGTTTTTGACATCCTGACTTTAGATGATGATGTGGCTCTGTTGGTAATATAGAATTTCTTTCATGTAGCTGTAAATGAAAATCAGGTGCCCATGGTTATAAATACCACATTTCACATTATCTTTAGCCACAGCAAAAAAATCGCAAGTAATTGAGTTTCAGCCAACTACAAATAATGCCAGAAGTGCAATACTTGGTGCTCTAAGTCATGGGCAACCATTAATTAAGATGCAAAGGATCAGCATTAAAGGCCCCAATATAGGATTTTTATCCCAGAATTTTTTTTTAATGGATATAGACTAAAATATCTGGAAAGCGCAGTTTCAGCTATATGGGAAACTGAGAATTATGTACGATCTTTATTTTGCTTGACCTGGAATTTTTGATTAAGTTCTGAAGTGTCACTTTAGTAAATGAAAATGCAAATAATCTCACTTTAGGAGTTTTAAAAAATTTATTTTAAAATTGACATACAATTTATTTATATTAAAAAGGCAGCTTCCTGGTAGATATGCAAATTGGTATATACAAAAATGCCAACAATGTGGGAAATGACCATTCATAAGCTCTGTTCAATGATTTCATGGTGTTGCCTTCTAACTTTCCCTATCATTTTCTCTGTACTTTAGTGCTTAAAGGGAAAATCCTACATGAAGGCTACTTGGTATCATGGAATCAATCCCTGAGAGGTGGATAGTGAAGGAACGTTCAGTTTCAATTTCTAACTTTCAGAATTAGAATAAAAATGAAATCATTTTTATATGAAATCATTGGATGAGGAAATACAGCATCCCCCATTTTCTAGATATCTGCCTGCCTTCAGTTTTGACTTCTGAACTTGCCACCAGAGAGAGAAGTGCAGATGTGTCTCTCTTAGATCTCTTCCTCCCACCCCAGTTCAGTTCCAGTTTGGGCATAATACAGACAGACCAGGAGGTGATGTGTGCAGGGAGGAGGTGATGTTCGCTATGAAAATGCTTTGGGTCTTCAGGATTTAGCCAAAGCATCTAAGACCTGATGGCCATGGTACTTCTGGGGTCAGTATGGGATTTCAGAATAATCTTTTAGGCTGTGAAATAAGGATGGAAGTTAAGTGTTGCCCAGAGGACAGTGTTCACTTGGTCTGGCCTCAGTGATGTCCATAGTGTGCTGAACTGCAGTGCTGGAAGCCACATGACCCACCCTGGTTTGGATCTCTGTCTGGTTGAAATACTAGGTGAATGCATGTCCAAGATCCTGATGACCCTGATGAGTAGAAGGGCTGGAGGAAGGAGACCATTTTATGACCAGACCCTGTTGAAGGTGTTTCTCTTTCACTCTCTTTCTCTCATGTGTGCACACACTACCTATCATGAACAAAACAAATGAACTTTAAACAAACAAACAAAACACATCCTCTGGCTTTCCTAGTAGTTGGTGCTTTTGTGTTAGTCCTGCTCTTGTACACAATGCGTTTGTTGCTCACCCTCCATTATATCATTTCTGATCCTGTATCCCAGCCAGGGAAACCGGAAGGGATCAGGGTGGTGAGGACACTTCACTCCTCTTAAACTGCAGTCCTGGCGAGTTCTGCATCTTGTTGAGCAGAGCCAGAAACTCCTCCATGCCGAAGGTTGATTCTGGTGGTGGTGGCTTCTTCTGTGGATCCAGATTCAGAAAGACTCGTGCCTTCTCCTGAAACTCTGGGGTTGACAGGAGTTAATCTGAAAGGCTTGAGGTGCTACAAAGTGCTGGTGCAGGGGTCTAAGCAGCTCAATGGGCCTCCAGGTGGTAGTGCTGGTTACTGCCACAGGGCTGGCTCAGTACGGACATCCTGCCAAGGTGCCCCCTCCAGCTGTCCTTCTGACCATGATGTCCTTGGGAACTCACACTCTGCTGCACAGCATGGGATGTGTCTGGCTGACCCAGACCCTGCACTGCTGCTCTAGATGCTCAGGTTGGGGCTGAGTAGAAGCTTACGGGGCAGGGCTGCCAGGTCATTGTGCTTATTTTCCTTTGCATCTTGGCATCTTTCTTGGTATGGGGCCAGAAATGAGTTTGAGTATGTGAGAACTGCCCCCTCCTGGAATATGTAGTATTGACACTGGAGTTCTAGTGCAGAGGATGGCAAGAGACTTCTGGTACAGCTTGGGTAGGTTGGATCATCACACCCCTGAGAGACCCCAAGGACCAAAGGACAATAGAGGCAGGTGGTAGGTGGAAGAAAAGCCAGTACAAATGATTGGATGCTGCTGAAAGAACTGGAGGAAGAAGGTGACCAGAGCTTCTTGGGGCAATACCCAAGTTGCTTCATGCCAGTAGAACAGTTTCGTGAGGTCTCTGACCTGAAATTCTGCCCTGAAATTCAAGAGGCCACCTCTGCTCTGGTCTGGGGTGAGTTCTTCAGTTCTGAAATAATATTTGAATTCCAGATTCTGGAAAGCCTATTTGTTTAGCCAGTTCTTCCTTGGGAGCTATTTCAGGAAATCATTTTTTCCAAAGTTTCAAACAATACCAGACTGTGATCCAGTGAGGAACATATGCTGCTGTGTCCTCTTGGGTTTGTGCACTCTTGAGTCACAGCCCCAGTCTGCTTCTGTTGCTTGAGTTGCTCTTCAAGGAGCATCCAGACCCAAATCATCTCTGCCCGAGGTGTCATGCTCTCTGGTTTTGAGAAATCTGGTCGAGGTCAGAATGCCAATTTTGTTGTCCAGTTGCTTTTTGGTAATTATCCATGGGAGGGATTCTATTCAAATTGTGCTTATAGGACATCCTTTTGTCTCAGATTCAAAGCAATCTACCTTCATTGGGACTCTCTTAGGAGAGAGCCACTGGGAATGCTGGTCAAATCCATTATGGGAAGTGTCATCCGGAGTCCAGACACTGCTGGCCAAAGACTAGGTGATTACTGGAAACCAGGACTCAACAGGACCCGGCTGGGCTCACCCATTTCTTCAATACCTTTCTTGTTTAGCCTTTCATTAAACACGCAAGACCTCAGTTGCATTGCATTCTGGACAGAGGGAAACCAATGAGATGTGACTGCTAAGCATGGCAAAGCTATATAGCAGTCAACAAAACCAAAAGGCAGAAAATAGAAAAGCCCTTTTATATTTTGAAGGAGAGGAAAACATTATAAGTAGTTAGGCATGCCTTTTTAAAATTTATTTTTAAAATTTATTTGTTCATTCAAATTGACAGATAAGCGTGTATTTACTGTGTACTACATGATGTTCTGATGTACATACGCACTGTGGGATGGTTAAATCCAGCTAATTAACATATGCATTACCTCATATAGTTATCATTTTTGTGGTGAAGGGATTTTTATTTTTAGCAAAAAACCCTTTTGCATTTCATGTTATCTTTCTTTTACGGGAACTCTAATTCGATGATTTCCCACTGAGAAGATGTAGGGGGAGGTTAGGGTTTTCTGAAATGGCAAAGTCACCAAATATAAAATTTGTAACTCTGACAGATCTTGTTTAAAACTTTTCCCTAATTGCCTACCAAGAGACCAAGAGAAATTATTTTCAAATTATTTTCTTTCATAATATCAAGATTTTCTGGCAGGATAATTTCATGTGTGTGCATTTGCATGTATATATATGTGCAACACGTGCGTATGCTTTGCTTGTGGGAGATTTCTGGAATGTTGATATTTCTTCATGTTGCTTTATGGTGATTGAGTTCAAACAAGAAGAATTCTGAGAAAAAGATCAGTACAACTTGTTAGCCTCCAATTTATCACTCACCTATACAAGATTTAATGGTAGTGTTAACCTGGAGTCTCAAGAATAATTATAGTCTAAAACAAGTCCTTAAAGGAAAGAGATGAAAAGAACTATAGAAAGGGAAGGCTGTCATGAAACAGAAATTGCACACGTGAGGGGACTTTCATCGTGTTCAGTTAGTACTTTACTATGGGATTCTTTTTAAAATTAGGGTGCCTAGTAAGTTGGATGAAAATTAAATATGTATGATTAATAGGAAATACCTTGGCCCAGAATAGTTGGAAATATGTAGAAAAAGGATGGAGAGGTGTTTTTTTTTTCTCCCCCCAAGTCATTACCAGCTTTAGTTCACAGAAAAGTTATTTCAAATACTTGCTTTGAAAGATTGCTTTGAGGTCTGCTTTTAATTTGAACAGTTAACTATCATATTCATGCCAACGAATCCTTTTTCTTGTTTTAATATCATTAGGAAGAAAGCTTTCCTGGCCAGAACCAATAGTGGAAATTGCTTAAAAGAAGAAATATATATCACACGTATTTAATAAAAACCTTCAAAACAATTTCCTTATGCTGGCTGGGCACACTGGACTATATGGAAAAAAAAATCTCTCAAATAAGAATTTAGCAAATAAATGACCTCTCACTGCTCTTTGTTGTTGAGCCTTTTCTGGTTGTAGCTGCTTGAATAGCAGAGTAATTTTACAGGGGTCCTTTAATTTGCTAATGTAATTAGACTAAGTTGTTGTCTATATAAAACCTAAAACAACTGCTAACAGCTTGATAGGGGTCATCACAAAACTTTGGTCATAAATTCTATAACACAAGCAGTTTGAAATTTGCTATGTGTTCAAATGCTCTCATCAATGGGAAAATATTTGTTTTCATTTAAAGTGAAATGAAAAGCTTTTTAGAAACAGAGTGAATCACCACTTTTCACAGCTCAACAGATTGCTGTCTGCATGTACGACATTTTCCTGCTTGTAACAAAAGAGAAATGACTATGGTACTTTCTCTGTTTGATGAGAGATTGTAGTTCCAATCGCCCTTTGAGACACCAAAACACCTACCACACCACACACAGCATCCCTGGTTCTTTTCTTGCCCAAGATAATCCTCCACAGTTGGGGTGTGTGTGTGTGTGTGTGTGTGTGTGTGTGTGTGTGTGGTGTGTGTGTGTATGAATGAAACCTACGTGGCACCAGATAGAAATGGGTAGAATGTTCTAGATAAGAAAATGTTTTTTTTTCTTTTTTGGGAGTTTTTTGCTATAGGGCACTTGCGTACGCCAGACAGACAGAGAGAGACAGAGAGACAGAAAGCGAGAAATCACCCCCCAGGGGGGATGGCCACGCTGCAATCCCTTCTTCTCCATTCTCCTCTTGGGATCTTGGGCACGCACGCACACGCTCCCGGCGTGAGTTTTAAGCCACCGGGTCCGGGACGTGAACCGCGGTCGACTACGTGGAAGTCCAGCGACATAGCCATTACACTAACTGCTGGTCCCTTTTTTCTTTTTTTAAAGAGAGATTATTTTGCTATAGAGCAAGTGCACTCACCAGAGACACAGAGCAAGACGGAGAGAAAACTTGAAATCAGCTCCTGGGGTTGGTAGGGATGGCCATGCTGCAATCCCTTCTCCTCCATCCTCCTCTAGGGATTTCAGGCACACATGTGCAGATGTCTGGCGTGAATTTTAAGCTGCTGGGTTTGGGACTCAAACCATGTGGGAGTCCAGCAACATAAACATTACACCGTCTGCTGGTCCCAGTAAGAAAAAAATGTTTTTTTTTTTTTTTTTTTTTTTTAGAGGTTTTTGCTATAGGGCACGTGCGCTCGCCAGACAGACAGAGAGAGACATAGAGACAGAAAGCGAGAAATCACCCCCCAGGGGGGATGGTCACGCCGCAATCCCTTCTCCTCCATTCTCCTCTCGGGATCTTTGACACACACGCACACGCGCCCAGCGTGAGTTGTAAGCCACCGGGTCCGTGATGCAAACCACGGTCGACTACGTGGAAGTTCAGCGACATAGCCATTACGCTAACTGATAGTCCCGAAAATGGGTTTTGAAATCAGTCAGATTCAGGGTGAAATTTTTACTTCACTTAAAGGACTTTGGATATGTTACTGAACCTATTGAAGTTTTAGCTTTTTCACCTTAAAACTGATGAGGACCATATTTGGGTCCTATGGTACTATTATTATTTTAATGGTAGAGAAAGCATGTGCTTGCATGAAGGAGGAAGAGGGAGAAAGAACCTTTGATGGAGCCTTTTCATCCTGTGATCCCCTTTTCCTAAAACCTCCAGATACAGAGGCTCCTGGGGACCCAGTGTGTGGGCTCCCAGCGTGTTCTCAGGCCGACCCAGAAATGCAGCCCACAGCTGGCCATCTTGCATCACTACTCCACCACCGCGGCTGGGCCGGGGCCTATGGAACTGATGTGCAAACAAATGGCAAGTGTACAGAAGTATTCAAGACACACAGCAGTTATTTCGTCACCTCTCGGGAAAGATCTAGTGAATTGATAGTTTCTGATTATTGATAACTTGATCTTATGGTAGCTGGCTCACTCGCAAACTTTGTGCAAAGATATTTTGAGTAATGATCCCTGGAAGACATGAGGGCAGCACCTAAAACGCCAAATTTGAAAACGTTTTCAATGTTCCATGAGATGCTTTTTTATAGTTTGTGTTCTACTCAGTAATTGATCTAATTTGGTCTATTATCAAAATTGTTTTTCATTCTCATGTAAGTCAGTAAAGTGTATGGAAGAGAGGAAAGAAGAGAGAGCGGGAAAGACAGAAATAATAAAGATATACTCTATGAGGACCTATTTATAACTATAATAAGGAAAAGGATTGAAATCAAAATGCAAAGTTTATCTCCTATTGTCTGTTAAAATTTTGCCTGGTGGAAATAATATTTACTTGTTCCTGAGGTCCATGACTACCCTGGCCTTCTGCAGTTCATAGAAGGGCTACAGACTCAATTCAGTGATTAGACTGTGTCATATTCAGGCAGTGATCAAACCTCTGAACTCAGCTTGGGGTGAGTCTTCCCTCCTCCCTGGGGCTAGCTCCCTGCTAGACTTCTGCACAGAGGGAAGAGATGTGGTTCTGTATTCCTCCTCTTCCTGCCCTTACCTACCAAGTGTTAGTGGGGAGAAAGGGTGAGCTCATAGGATACTTCTTTATGTTTCATGGGCCTGGCACACTGTTCAAGCTGATATTTCTGGGTGGCTCAGGCGTATCATTAGAATGGACTTTTCCTCTCTTGGGGCACTTTGATAGGTGTCCTAAGAGGTTCCTTACTTATGGACCCTCTTCTTTTTGTCTCCAATCTTCCATAGTTCTATTCAGGTTGCCCCCCAAGGAGTCGTTCCATAGTGCTTGGGCACTTCTAGACTCTTTCTGCTGCGGCCACCTTGCTCCTCCAGGCAGCCCTGTTATATACAGTTCAAGGTGACCCCACCCAGTTCTTTCCTAAGTGACCCACACGTGGTGCATGGGAAACACATGGCTGTCTGCTGACAAACTCAGGCTGATCCCAGTGAAGGCCCCAGGAGATCCCACCGAGTCTCCCTCAGTACTGGAGTCTTCCGTAATTAAGCTTAGGATGGGAAGGTGGCAGCCCCTCTTACAACAGAAGGTGAGGGCTCAGCCATAACAGCCTTGCAAAAGAATTTCTCCACTAATCTCATATCAAAATTCTCACTCTGACCCTCTTTATGTTCTTAACCTGGTGAGATTGTCCTTCATTCCATTTAAAATTTTTCTTTAGACTTTTGTCATTGGATGTGTGTGCTCACCAGAGAGATAACGGAGAAAGGGAAAATGAGAAATTACCTCCCAGGGGGATTGGCTACATCAATCTCCATTCTCCTCCATTCTCCTCTCAGGGTTTTGGTCATGCACACACACATATGCCTGGTATGATTTTCATCCGCCACATGGGAGTCCAGCACCTTAACCGCCACACCACCTGCAACCACCTTTATTCCGTTTTTAAATTATGCACATGTGGGAGTAGACTCTATATCCTTGTCCACGTTATGTTGGTAACTCAATTTCAGCTGAGTTAGGAAGAGCCCTCATCCTTGTCATGTACAAATCTGGCTTGATTCAGTTAGAAAAAAATAAGCAAATTCTCCACAATAAGTGACATTTAAAAATATATGAACGTGTCACCAAAATTAAGTCACTGCAACACATTTAACTTCTCTAGGCAGGTAACCTAGCACTTAGAGTTTGATTTGACCATAAAAGCAAGTCTGCACAAAATCGGTCCCAAACTGTCATAAAAAGAAATGAACTTTAAAACTGTATCCAATTCACAATGTGAATTTTTCCTTTAAAAGTAATATTTATAGGCATAGTGCCCAACCTGTAAGTGAGAGGGGAAGCGAGCATTTCTTTCACACATTTTCATGTGATGTCTTTGATTATATTGAATAGAGAGTGGGGGAAATATGGAGTTGCTTTAAGGACCTGTAGCAGGGTTCCTTGTTTGAGCACAAACTGTTTTTTCCTCTTAGATCCAGCAGGTCTAGATTGGCCTGGGAGACTCGGAGTCTCTGAGCCTGGGACACTATGATGCTTCCCAGGAGAGAAGTCCTCCTCAGGGAGGAAAGTGTCAAGTGGACAAGCTTGAACCAGTAATGAACCTGAGCCATCACGCAGGAAGGACCGTTCTGGCAAAGTACGATGCCACCATTTGGACTAGTCCCCTGGGAGGCAGGTGTGAGTTACAGGGAGAGACAGGGCTGCAAGTAGAAAGAGCTATTTTCACTAAAATCTTTGGGGACATGAAGGACTCAAATGACCTGAATACCCTGAAACACCAATCATCCCTTGCGTCTCTCTGTTTGCAAAAGCAGGCCCTCCTCCCCCTTGTCTGTTGAGACTGATATGGTCTGACTTGAGAATTTTTTCAGTCTAAACAGATAAAAAATAGTTACCTTGCAAAAAATAGTTACCGACTGGGATAATTACCTTGCAAAGAGGTGAAAATTCTCCGTATGGACCCATCATATCAGCCCCCATTCCCTCTAGACATGTATCTAGCAGCAGACCTCAGCAGGCTCCAGAGGGCCTTTGCAAAATCAGACCCAGAAGAAGGATTGCAGGTTTTAGAGGAATACATGTGGGCTGAATTCTAAGAGGGTTATACCAGGAAGAGAAGAACTTAATTTCAGATTGGGAATAGAAGCATGAACCAGATATTCTTGCTTCCATTGGCTTCATTGTTTGACTCAAAACAGGCCTCACCAGTGGCCTAGTTAAATTAAGTTCCAAGTCCAGAGATTGCTTGGTATAACATAGTGAAAAAAACCAAAGACTTAGTGAGATAGAAAGTCAAAGTGCACTTTCTTTTGTGACTATTCGTCTATATTAACCAGATGGTTCTCTCTTGCAGCTAGCTCCCTGGTGCCCTAGAGAATACTTTCTTCATTAATATATTGAAAAAATATACCAGCATTCTTGCAAAGTGCTAAAGAGTTGTTCTCTGTAGACTGGTGATGAATAAGGAGATTTCACCACTGAACTGGGCTTCCTAGTTGCCATAATGACTATCCTCTGCAGGGTGGCAAAAGCAAGGTGCAGCATGTGACTTCAAGTGAAGTAGGTGTGGAATCAAAGAGGTATCTCAGCCAGACTGGCGATCAGAGAGGGGTGGCCCACCACAGAAATCTCTGGCAGTGAGCAATCAGTCATGGAGATCACAGTACTGAAATAGTGACTGAGGTCCTTTTTGATCAGTAGAGCTGCAAAACTCCAGATTGTGCAAGCAAAGTCTACACATATGGAGACCACGCCACTAACCAAATTGTTACTCTTGAATGAAGAAGAGGTTTAGTATCTTTGAATCAAGCCCTCAATTAGACCCTAGCCTTCTGCAAGGGACTTTGGCTATGTACTAGAGTAACTGTGTCCAAGGAATAGGGAAGATCCTGAAACCTTCACACTTTTGAGAGTGGCATATCCCTGAGACACCACTGGTGGTGTAGTATTGGTTTTGGTTCATTTTGTTGGAGGGAAGGACCTTCATTGACTTTCACTTGGTGCTTCCTATTATAATGCTTGTATTCCAGGGATTAGGGAACCAATACAGAGATTCAGTTCCTGGGTTTATGTTTAGGTGGGGCCATGGATCCTGGCTCTGAGCTGAGGATGATTGTGGGGGTGTGGTATACTGATTAGGAAGGGGGTCCTGGGATTTGGGGGTATCCAATGATTTGACCTGGGACACCTTCTTTGGTCTATATTTTAAAATGAAAGAAAATTCTGCTGGATTAAATCACTGTAGTTTTGAGGTTTATCATATAGAAGCTGGCATTATGCCAATTAGTTGCACACCCCTTGAAAGCATGATTTTTCCATGGGTCAAAGACGCACTATATATCCCCCTCAATATGTACTGAATGTCTGCACTCTATGGCAGAAATGGAAAGATCCAAAGATATGAGAGTAGAGAGGATAAGTATAGATACCAGAGACTGGAAGGGAGGGGAGTGAGTGGTAGAGAGTGGATGATAGAGAGGCGGAGTTAAGAAACAGTTGAGACACAAAAGAATGTGAAACTCTGTGTTAAAAAGCAAGTTCTGTAATTTTTGCTTTATAAAAATTAAAATTAAAAGCATTATTATGGAAAAGGCACACTTGGGAAAAGAACCTGGCTACAGGTCTTTATGCCTTCATCCAAGAAGGATGCTTTTGGAGGGGGTATCCAAATAGCAAGAGACAATAAGGAGATGCAAAAAGAAGGGTTGAAGAGGTTGACTGAAGTGGGTCTCTCATCTTAGGACACTGCAGTTGAGTGGCCCTACTGGATGACTGAAAACTTATATTTGGTTCACAGGTGAGCTATTTAGTTAAATGCCTGTCACACAGACAGATTGATGGGCATGAAGGTGGATCAGGAGACACCATGACCTATAAGACCAGACATATTTTCTTGGTCCATCTCCCTCCTCTGCCCCTGGTGACGAGGAGCTGGAACTAGAAGACTGGTGAAGAGGAGGAGAAGGGAAATAGCCTCTAACCCACATTTATGGGGTGGAGCCTGGCTGAGGTCAAGGAAGGGAAAATTTTAGATTGGATATGACATTAGAAATTCCAACTGGATAGCACCAGACTGGACTATAAAAATAACCTGGCAACCAGAAACTTAAGAAATGTGTCCAAGATGTCATGGATAGGGTAGGAAAGTGAGGTAATTCAAGAAAGCATGAAGGATGTAGCAACTGAAAAAAAAAATACCATTCGACCCGTTACACACAACTTACAGTGATGCTGTCATCACACACCCATTTCAGCTACTTCTCAATACTTTTAATACCAGAGGAGTATTGCCAGGTGAGTATGAGGAGTAATTGCAATGAATCCTGGCACTCTTTTATAATAGTGGTTAAAACAAAGTCATATTGGGACGAGTAGATGGTGTACTGGTTACATTGTTGGACACCCATGTAGTCGACCACAGTTCAAATCCCGGACCTGGCAGCTTAAAACTCCCACCGGGTGCATGTGGGTGCTTGCCCAAGACCCTGAGAGAATGGAGGAGAGGGGATTGCAGCATCCCCAGTGGGGATGACTTCTCATTTTCTGTCTCTGTCTCTCTCTCTCTCTCTGTCTCACATGCCCTACAGCAAAAATCTATGAAAAACAGTCATATTAATGAATGACAATTGCTGTATTTCTCCTTTACTTGGCAGTTGGTGGACTGCTCAAAAAGAGTGAGGTTTCCATAAGGCAAGGGACCACTCTTGCTACCACTTGCCATGGTGTCATTTATTTAGCATCATATTTTCTGCCCTAAGAATGCCCTGAAGGATCTAACTGTGCAACCACATCTTGTCTGAGGTCGAGGTGCCTCAGAGTCGTTATGTTGGGGGAAAACCTGCCCCCTATCCTATGCGAGTGAAGGCTTCTGATCTGATGAGGGGCAGTTCCTTCTTCTCTTCCCCCCAGATTGAAGAAAGAAATACATCAAGTTGGCATTTCCTAATGCCAGTTACACTGGACTTAAGTTCCATGGAAAGCTTACAAATACTACAGAGGAAAACAAATTTGCTATGATCAAACATTCGGGTAAATTTGAGTTAAATAAAGGGGAATGATTTTCCTTTACTGTAGGTCTTCTCACTGCTCTGACATGCTAACTAACGTGGTGGTGGATCATGTGACAGGGATACAGAGAGCAGAATTCCACAGACTTCTAAGTTCAGGGACTTTCTTTTTACCCTAGATTGTCTCGGACGATTGAGTGTTCACCAGCCATACTTTGAGACCTGCTGGTCCAATTCATTTTCCCTTTTGCAGAAAAATCTGCAAGTAATGAATTTATATGAATAAAAAGAGAAAGACAGTACAATCCTATTCATTTATCTAAAAAAAACATTTGAAGGACTGTCTGTGTTAAAATTATGTGCTTTTTTTCTCAGACTAGAGAGAGGGGCTAGCTTATCCCTTGATTAAGTGAAGGCCAGTGAAGTTGGAAAGCATGTTTTATCCCAGCGCCAAAGAGCTATGGATTCCTCTGTGACTCTTCTAATATATAACCTTTGTGCAAGCAAGTTTTAAAATGAATGCTGGGGCTTTGCCTGGTCAGATTCCTCACTTTTCATCACATGCACCACCTTTAAACTGCCCATGACGCTAAGAAAAGCATTGCTTGTAAGTCACATATTTTGTTACCATCAGGGCAAACCCTAAACTCACCTGCTTTTAATTTTTTTTTTTATTATCCATTCATTTGTAAATATGTGTTTCCATATATTTCTAGGAATATGTATTTATGTCATTTCACATCTTTACGTCCATGCTTTTTAATGAGCTAAATTTTATTCTTTAAAAGCTTTTGAACAAAACTGGAGAAATAATCTCCCACTGAAATTGTATGGATTAGCAGTATGGATTTGGTAATCGTCTAAAGTACCTGGGCAACAACTACATCACTTCTCATTATTTATAAATAAGTCTTAGAGCCAAGAAATCTACTTCCTATTTCTGTGATTCTAATAAGTTATGGCCCTTGGCAAGTTTCATAACTTTTTCATAACTAATTTAGGCCTCAGTTTGTTTAACTACACAGTAAGAGGGCTTGAGATATTATCTTCTAGGGACCTTTCAAACTATAAAATTCTGTGATTTTCATACTATGTTCTACCCAAACTTCCACATTTAGCAGACTTTTTAATAGAATTATTTTATTTAACTTTATTAATTAATTACTTGGAGGGACAGAATGAGAGAGACAGAGAGAGAGAGAGAGAGAGAGAGAGAGAGAGAGAGGAAGAAAGAGAGGGAGAGGGAAAGTGAGAAAGCAAGCAAGCTGTCAGGTTAGGGACTCAAGCTACGGTCAGCCATGTGGGAGTCCAGTGCCCTTAGCCACCAAGCCACCTGCCGGCCTCAGATTTTTCTTTTCTTTTCTTTTTTGTTATAGGGCACGTGCACTCACTGGATAGACAGAAAGCAAGAAATCACCCGCCAGAGAGATGCCATGCCACAATCCCTTCTCCTCCAATCCCTTCTCTTGGGCGCACACACACACACACATATCCAGTGTGTTTCAAGCCTTTGGGTCCAGGACTTAAACCACTTATGTGGGAGCCCAGCAATGTAACCATTATGCCATTTATTGGTGCCCCATTTAGTAGATTTTTTTTTTTTTTTGGAGAGGTTTTTGCTATAGGGCGCGTGCGCTCGCCAGACAGACAGAGAGAGAGACAGAGAGACAGAAAGCGAGAAATCACCCCCTGGGGGGATGCCACGCCACAATCCCTTCTCCTCCATTCTCCTCTTGGGATCTTGGGCACATACACACACGCGCCCGGCGTGAGTTTAAGCCGCCGGATCCGGAACTCGAACCGCGGTCGACTACATGGGAGTCCAGCAACATGGCCATTACACTAACTGCTGGTCCCATTTAGTAGATTTTTATGTATCTATATTTGTAACTCTTCTTTTGCCTAGCACAGGAAGAGTTATAATTTCTAGAAGCACACATCCATGGTACATGAAACAAATAACAGGCAATATCATACCCCATTGTTTTATGAAGAATGAACTGGTATGGTTCTTCTAGCCACTGGTCAAAACTGTATTTGAGTATTTGTTACTTAAATGTGTCATTTTTGTCCCAAATATATACAGGGAAGCAAATATAAGATCCCAAACTCAAACTAGTTTTTAACTTCTGAATATGCTACAATGCAATTAAGAACAAGATTTTTAAAAGCTGATTTATACATAGCATAGAGAAGAGATAAAAATTTGCAGAGCTGTGCTCTTCAAAAGAGGAGTCATTTGAAGCTACATGAGTCTATTGAGCACTGGAGGTGCTGCTAGTCTGAATTAAGACATGCATTATATATACATTAGATTTCAAGACTTGATACACACACACAATCTTAGTGATTTTAGAAATATTGATTATTTGTTAAAATGGTATTGGGTATTGGAAAAGTTATGGTGTATTTTTTCTATGTTTTTCTGTGCAAAAATGCATTGTAACTTTTCTGAGGACCCAATATTTTGGATATCCTAGGTTAAATAAAATATATTATTAAAAATAATCTTACTTGTTTCTTTTTACTTTTAAAATATGGGTACTAGATGGGACCAGCAGTTAGTGTAATGGCTATGTCGCTGGACTCCCATGTAGTCAATCTTGGTTCGAGTCCCGGACTCGGTGGTTTAAACTCACACCGGGTGCATGTGCGTGAGTGCCCAAGATCTCGAGAGGATAATGGAGGAGAAGGGATTGCGGCGTGACCATCCCCTCTGGGGGGGTGATTTCTCGCTTTCTATCTCTCTGTCTCTCTCTGTCTATCTGGCGAGCGCATGCGCCCTATAGCAAAAACCTCTCCAAAAAAAAAAAAAAAAATACGGGTACTAGAAAAATTTAAATGATCTCTGTGACTCATATTTCTAGTAGACAACACTGTTCTAAGGAGTCTGTGATACTAATAAAAGTAAAGATTCTCAAGATAGCAACACCACATTATACCCTATTCCTGGAGAAACATTAGTCAATAACTCCTAACTCTTAAGTAGGCTTTGTTCCAGATTTTTATGTCATTTTTCAATTAAAATGATTAAAACAAGTACAGTTTTAAAAATCTCTGATTCTTTTTTCTTAAAAGGCAGAGGTTGTTAAAGTTTAATGTTTATTTCTCTCTCTCTCTTGTGTCAGAGAGACAGAGAAAGTGTGCACACACCCAACAGAATCCAGATGCCAAATCCACCCTGGCCTTTGGGTAGCACCAGACCATGGGCACAGGTGTGCCTGGTATACTCAGGGAGTTGTCTAGATTTGAACCAGGAACCTTCCCAAATGGGATTGCTTCACAGCACATCATATTTTACTGCTGAGCCAGTGTCTGGCTCCTAAAGTGAATCTTTGAAAGCTGAAACAATATGGGAGCTTTACAGCAAAACAATGATAAAAGATCGAGTAGTTTCCCATTTCAGTTCTAAACTTTATTTAACCTTTAATGCAACAAAAGTATTGCATATAAGCAATGAAAATATTAGGAAACCATATTATTGAAGTGATACTAATTTAACAAAACATAATGAAAAAGAAATATTTTTGATGGTTTCAATTATTTACACTTGAGTTGATTGTCTAACCAAAGAAAAATACAGGTAGATGCAAGCCTTTGATGCAGCCCTTCAGAGGACTTTGGGCATTCCCAAATATTTAAGAACTGTTTGTCTATTTTTACTTCAGAATTAATGGTTTCCATTCTTTCAAAGGCATAGATGATTTTCACTAGCTTCTTATTACCATGACTGTAATAATTGTTTTGACTTATAACAGTAAAAGAAAAAGAAAAACAGAGAAAGAATTTAGGATATATTTTTTAATGCCACAGGGTGTGTACATACACGGGAGACAAAGGGAAAGAAAGAGCGAAAGCACACTCCTCACTGGGGCCTTGTCATGGTGCAATCCTTTTTCCTCTAATTCTTCACTCTGGATCCTGGGCAGGGACATGCCCAGAGTGTTTTTCAAGCTGATGGGTCTGAGACTTGAACGCTGGTTGGCCATGTGGGACCCAGTTTTGTCTAACCACTGCAGTATGGGACCAGTCCTATAAAGGAAAATCTTTTCTGTCTACTCTCTAAGCTGAAACAAAAGAGCTGGACTTGGGGTTGGGGAAAACAGTTTGGGGTGAGAGGCAGTCAGTGCATAGGCCACACCCATGCAAGGTCTGTCTTTCGTTGAACAGTATTGTGCAATGGGCACGTTTCTATTTTTACCAGAGAGCACAGGCAGTATTCTCAAGCTACAGAACAATTCTTCTGCTTTATTATTTTTTTTTAAAAAGAGTAATTACAAAGCACAATAGAATACCACTAAATTATCATCAGCTGCTGTCTGCCTATTATATCTTCAGTCCAAAAAGTCCTTAAATATAAAGTTCAAAATCATTAAAAAGAAATAAACGTGTTATTATTTCAAAAGTTAAATCCAGGAACCAGTAATTGGCATAATGGCTATGTCACTGGACTCCCATGTAGTCGACTGCGGTTTGAATTCTGGGCCCAGTGGCTTAAACTCACACCGGGTGCGTGTGCATGCGTGCCCAAGATCCTGAGAGGAGGAGGATGGAGTAAAAGGGATTGAGGCGTGGCCATTCCCCCTGGGGGGGTGATTTCTCTCTTGCTGTTTCTTCTCCTTTGCCTTCCAGGGGAACAATGTGAGAGGAGGAACATGGCATGGAAGAGAATGGAGAGCTTGAAATGTATTTCACATACGAAGAAATACTGGAGAGAGAAAAAGGTCCAATCCATCCTCTTACCTCTGTCTCAGGAATGAGGTCTATTTTTAATTATATGGGTCAGGTTGCACAGGGGCCAACCCTGTGCTGAGTTCAAAATGACTGAGTTCGGGGTTGGAGATTAAATGTGGAGAGAGGCTCAGATTTATCACTGTGGGTGAGGAATAAACCTCCTTACGTAAGACAGAGACTGGATTCTCTCTGCCTCCAGCCTGCCCTTGACCCTGTGTGAGCAATGTGAGGTATGAGCTCTCTGGACGATAAATAAATAGCTCATGGATAGCATGGTTCAGTGTCTGCCATATATTGAAGGTGCTGATAGCATGCGAGAAATCATGTGGCTGTCACCATCTGCTGACGCCTTCATCCTTTGGGGGGCACCGATTTGCTGAAGTTACACAACATCCTTCAGAGTCCACTGAGAACTCCTTTTTGCCTTGTGAGGACGTGGACCCTAAATCCCGTATCTGATGAATTCTAGTCCATCCAGCATGTGTCAGACTGCTAGCCATTTATTAAACATGATTCCTCATGCTTACCTACCTTGTTCGGCTGACTTACATCCTCTCTGGCAGAGGCAAGATTTAGAAAAACAAACCAGGCCCATTCATTCTTAAACATACTATCTCTCCAGAAAGCTATTTTTCTACATGTTCAAAAATAGAAGATGGCTAAATGCACGGTCGTCTTAGATGTACAAATCTACATGGGTTTCCTTCGAAAATGAGATCAAGTTTGCTCCTGACCATCTTAACAGCAGGATTCCACAGAACTCCCTACGCATCAGAAATCACACTGAATAAGGCAGTAACTTTGATGAAAGACAGTTAGAGGAGAGAACAGCGCATCAGGACCCCCTGCTCCATTCAGATGTTGGGCACAAATATTGACGTTAAATCCCAGCACGAGAGGACAGATTTCCAAATTCTGCTGATCAAAATGGATTCATAGCCAGCACACTCAAGTTCAGAGAGAGGACACAGTGACACTGGGGGATGGGCAAGTGGGGGTTCCTCCCAAGCAGAGCTTTCCTTTTTATCCCTCATGGTGTGCCAGTAAATTAAAGGGAGGAAAGCCAGCCAAAATAGTGGCTGAGGATTTAATGGTGTTTGTGGTAACGTGGAGCACGTGGCGATGAATCCTGCCAGAATTCACCACGTGGCCCTGCCCGGGAAGGGTTGCGTGCCTCTGAGAACTAGGGAGATCAGACAGAAATGTTCCTCTTTCTTCCCTACTTCACATCACCTTCATTCACATTGTGTTTTCATTGCTGCTTATTAGAAGGGTAGGTGACGGGGCTGCAAAAGTTCATGGAAAAAATGCAATTAAAGTATGAGTTTATTTTGGTGCAAAAATTAAAACAAATTTATTAGTGAAGTACAAAGTACCGTAAGATAACTGATGTGAGTGCTATTGTTACTGAGTATGTCTTCGAATTTCCCCATTAATTTTCCTGTGACTACACAAATTCCTTATGGTTTTGTCTACAAACTATAGAAAATAAACATCATTTGCCACACTATAAATTTGCTATTTATACTTAAACCATTTATTAGGTCATCAGGAAAGTCATGACTATCTTTCCATGTTTTTCCATGCAAAAATGCATCATGACTTTCCAGACTACCCAATGTAAAATGCATGCCTCATAATAAATGATTACATATTACGGTTTATGTCATGGTCCTTCTGCCTCAGTCTCCGAAGCATGCATTGCCAGACTGGCATTTTTAGGGTGGGCTAGGAATTGAACCCAGACCTCTCAAGTAGCCTAAACCTGCTGAGTAAGTGTCTACGAGCAAATACTAGTCTGGCTGGGCTGAGACAGCTATTTCGTTTTTAAAACAATTTTTTTTTTTTTTTTTTTTGCTATAGCGTGTATGTGTTCAGTAGAGAAAGACAGAGAGATGGAGAGACAGAGAGAGAGAGAGAGAGAGAGAGAGAGAGAGCAGTGAGAGAGCACCCCCTCAGGGGGAGATGGTCACACTGCAATCTCTTTTTCTCCATTCTCCTCTTGGGATTTTGGGTATGCATGCACATGTGCCTGGTGTGTTTTTCAAGTTGCTGGGTCCTGGCCTCAAACCATGCAGTAGGCCATGTGAAATCCAACAGCCTTAACCATCATGCCACTAACTGGTTGGTTCTTATTTTTTAAATCTTACATTTCTTTTTGTAGTTCAAAAACTGAAAGGCAATAGAGAATAAATTCTTAGCAATGAAAAGCAAATAAAAATGCAAATATTAATCATTTTAGTACAAACAACAGAGATAAATTAATACAAATAGGGTTAACTAATGTCTCAAAATGCCAGTAATTCCCTTCTTATCACAGTACTAAAGAAGCTATGTTTTAATAAATTTACATTCATAATTTTCTTAATATTGAAGAGTGTGACTAAAATACTGTGTCTTGTATGTGTTATAATGTATTCAGTTTGGGCCTTATTTTTGGGTTAAAGAAACAGAAAATATGTTTGGAGATGAGATAGTCTTTCATTTGTTCCCTGAAAACAAGAAATTATTCATTTGGTTTTCATTGCTATAAGTAAATTACTCATTTGGGGCTTGTTTCTCCAAAATAAAGGGTTTATGCAGTCAATCACGCATAAAATTTGATACTTTCCCCCACTTAGTCCAGTAACTGCTTACAGAGAAATTGTGTGAGTAGTTAGTTTTCACTGGCATTACAACAGACTGGAGACAGAAGAAGATGAGAGAACAGTAGAAATCAAATAGAGGAAAACTAAATGTACCGTGATGGCGGACGGCAATAAAACTGTCGACTTCGAAATGAAATCAGAGAACAATATTTCTCTACAAATATGTGGGCACAGAGAAGCCACTCAAATCACAAAATTAGTGTTCAGTTGTTTTTGGCTCTGATAGAAAGTTTTGACTGGAAAAGTGGTATTTTTCTAACTTGAGACTTAAAACAGTGGCACACCAAAAAAAAAAAAAAAAAAAAAAAAAAAGGAAAGAAGAAAAAAGATGAAGAAATACAATGTTATAAAACATATCTTTAAACCTTTGAGAAAAAGATTATGCACTGGTAAGACTTTGGATTGAATGGATGGTTGGAAAATTTTCTTCCATCCTGTGATCCCGTCAGTTGGTTTCTGATACTTGACAGCTCACCCAGTGTTGCAAAATAGAACATGGATTGAAATGATAATCAGACAAATGATATTAACTGTGGGGCAGGGGGCAAGCTCCCGAACCCCCAGTGAGGCTGAGTCTTCATATTGCATATCTGTGGGTCATGAAACGCTTAGGTACAGGATGCTTTTAGGCTAGTGAAATAATTTTAAGTAGCTTCAATACCATATAGAGTATATATGTATGTATGCAAATCTATATGTCCGTGTGTACGTGTGTGCATATGTGTATATGTGAACACAAGGGATCTTCAAAAAGGTCATAAAAATACATATTATGGATTTCTAATTTTTTTTTTTTTTTTGGTCACCAAAATAAACTTATACTTCAATTCCATTTTGCACAAACTGTTTTGCAATCCCCTGGGATATACCTATCGAGCTATATAATTTTGGCTAATCATCATTATAATAACAGAGGCCCAAGAAAGAAGACCTGGAGCCTAGAAAAAAAGGTCTTGTCTTGCCTTGCCTTGCCTTGCCTTTTTTTCTTTTCTTTTCTTTTCTTTTCTTTTCTTTTCTTTTCTTTTCTTTTCTTTTCTTTTCTTTTTTTTCTTTTTTTCTTTTCTTTTTTTTTTTTCTTTTCTTTTTTTCTTTTCTTCTCTTTTCTTTCTTTCTTTCTTTCTTTCTTTCTTTCTTTCTTTCTTTCTCTCTCTCTCTCTCTCTCTCTCTCTCTCTCTCTCTTTCTCTCTTTCTTTCTTTTAAAATAAACTGCCAATTTAATAGTTTATTTATTTATTTATTTTTGGAGATATTTCTTTGCTAGAGGGTGTGTGTGCTCACTGGGAGTGTGTGCTCGTGTGTGTGTGTGTGTGTGTGTGTGTGTGTGTGTGTGCTCACTGGGAGTGTGTTCTCGCCGAGACAGAGAGAGACAGAGAGACAGAAAGTGAGAAATAACAATCCAGGGGGATGACCACACTGCAGTCCTTTCTCCTCCATTCTCCTCTCGAGATCTTGGGCACTCACACATGTGTACCCAGAGTGAGTTTTAAATTGCCACGTCTAGGTCTCAAATCGCAGTCAACCACATGGGAGTCCAGTGATGTAACCACGATGCCATCTGCTGGTCCCCAGGTCTGTTATTATAAACTTTGACTAAATACATGACGCAAGGGATAGTCACAGAAGAGGTAAAATAAAGAAGTGAGAAAAAAGAAATGCAGAATTCAATGGTTTATGAGGACGAGACCCCAGTGGTGGTGTGGAGGTGTGATTCCCCCTCTGCTTCCTTTTCTTCTAGCTGAATATAATTAGAAATGACAGGCATCAGAGAAATAGCATCTAGCTATCAGTACCTTTCTTTCAGTGTTGCTACTCTGGATCCCTCCCCATTATCAATCTGTGATAATTTTGCTCAATTTAAAGATACGGCTTAATTAGCAGATACTCAATATACGTGATAAGACTCTAAAGTCATGACACAGTCATTAATAAAAACATTAAAACAGTCTTTTTGAACTTTACCTTAATTTATAGAAATTCACAGATTTGCATATGTTCTTTTATAATACTATTTAAGCATAATTTTTTGTGTTAATTTAAAAAACTCACGTATCATAAGTTCTTGTTATAACATGAGGCAAGCAAAACGGATAAAAGATAAAAATGTGCCCTTAAGTACATTCATTATTAGGCTAGAGATCTAAACATTCTTTGACTTTAAAAGAGAAAGAGTATAATGAAAATGTGAAATACTGAATATCACCCCAATTTTTCACTCATTCAAAAGTCATCAGAATTGAAAAGTTAATAATTCGATCACTCATTGAGCGTTATCTTTGAGTTCCTAACATGTCCCAGACATAAAGTTCTTCCTCGTGGAATTACATTCTAGCAGAGGAGACGGACTTTAGCAATGGATGCTAAGTAGGTAATATGTTTGGAATCACTGATAAGTCCTATGCAGACACAATGAACAGAGTAAAGAGGTACCATGATCAGAGAGTAAGCAGGTCAAGAAGGGCCTCTCTGTGGAAAGCAGGAATCATGACAAAGAGTTAGTCATGGCAGGGCATTTTGGTGGAGAAGAAAGCAAGTGCCATAACTGGAGAAAACAAACTTTCAATGTTCGTATTTGAACAAAGGCAATAGTAACTGATACAGTTTGAGGTAAGATGACCAGAAACTAATGAACAAGAGGAAGTAAAATAAGAAAATGTGGCTAGCCACGTCTGGTGATTGGAATGTGTGTAAATGGCTCAGCTGCTGTCTGTGGCACAAGAGTGAGGGTGTTGCTGAGTGAATCCGGAGCCACATGTGAGGATTCCATGTCAACCTGAACTGCTAGGTGCACCCACATGTGCCATGATCTTGAAGGCTGGAGGGAGGCTCACAGCACAGAGAGACTCTATCAACGTTTTCTGTCTCTCGGGATCAGCAATTGGCATAATGGCTATGTCGCTGGACTCCCATGTAGTTGACCACAGTTTGAGTCCCGGACCCAGTGGCTTAAACTCATGCTGGGCCCGTGTGCGTGCGTGCCCAAGATCCTGAGAGAAGATTGGAGGAGAAGGGATTGTGGAGTGGCCATCCCCCCCAGGGGGTGATTTCTCGCTTTCTGTCTCTCTGTCTCTCTCTGTCTTTCTGGTGAGTGCACACGCCCTATAGCAAAACAAAACAAAACAAAACAAAAACCCAAAAACCAAAAACCAAAGAAACAAAAAAAAACCCTCTTCAAAGTTATCTGTCTCTCTCATGAAAGAGACTTAAAAATTGTAATGTCTTTATCCACTTTGAGCTTTCATGCCTTAAAGTATTCTTTCTCTTTAAATATTTGTTGCAATTTATGATTTACATGTAATCGTTATACATCTTTGTAGGGTACAGAAATGTCTTTAAAAGCGTGTATATGGGATGTTAATAAACAATCAAGGATATAACCATATCACTGCCTTCAACATTTATGTTGTGAACATTAGAAACCCTCTCCAATGGTTACTCTGCAGGTATGTACTGAATTGTCTATGGCATTCTTTACTGTGAGATACAGTTCTAAAAAAAAAAAGTATTGATTAAAAATCAGGCAACAAACAATCTCACAAATTAACAAAGATAACATAGTCAATGAAAGAAGAATTTGTAATTTCCATGTAGAGGACTGTGGGAGATAAGAGTTTATAATCCAAAATAATCTGTGGATACCAATCATTGGTCTAGTTAGAGATAGGTAGAATTGTACATAACAGTAGCTCATTAGGAAGAGATAGAAAAAGAACACTTTTACTCGCACACTGTGAGTTCTTGTAAGACCACGATACTATACTGTGATTAAAGAAATAAGTCCTCGAGAAAGCAAAATCATTCAAAATTGGAAAGAGATGTTTAAAAGTGAAGACATGGGAAAGACAGTGACTTTGTGATTTTTAGGCTTTACAAAGGTCTTGATTTTAGCCTTTTAAAAAATTTATTTCAAAAAAAGACCCAGCTACTTGTAACATTTTGGACTTTTCCTCTATTATCTATTTTACACAATGAGTGAGATGCTCTTTCTTCTGCATGGTCTAAACTGCTGTTGATACTTTCAAGGGAGGTTTTGATTCCTTGCATCGTATTCTCTAGTTCCAGAAATTCTGTGATTCTCTTTCAGTGTGTCTGTTTCTTTATGGAGTTCCTCCTTCAAGTCATGGAAGGACTTTCTCATCTCCTGCCATTGACTGTCTGTTTTCTCTTACATCTTGTTTTGTTGCAGTGCATATTCTGAATTCTATTTCTGACATCTCTGTGATCTCTAGTGTTCTATACATTGTTATCGGGAGTTATAATCCTTTGAGGGGGTTGTATTTCCTGATTTTCTCCTTTTTCTTGGGACTCTGCTATGATTTTTTAGTCATCTGGTGATACACTCACTTCTTCCTACTTCCGTGGACTGTGTTTCTGTAGCTGTGTGCTCCTGCACGTCTCTGAGTTATGCATAAGCTCTGTGTCAATTTCCCTACTCTACAGTGGGTAGGAGTGTCGAATTCACAGTAGGAGTTTGGGGTTCAGGTTTTCAGAGGGGAGTTTCTTTTCTTTTACTGCTAAAAATTTTATGGAAAAGAATTCCTCCAGAGCCTCCTGTTTTCAAGTGATTGGTTCTTGTATTCCCAAACCTATCTGCTTCCAACCTATGTGGGTGGAGGTTGAGCTGACGGGTAGAAGGTAAGGTGGTAGAGCACTTCATCCACACAGAGCTGCACAGGCCAAACAGCCCCTCCTTCTGCATAGCAGGCGGGGCTCGGATACTTGCTCATAAGCTCAAGCTGAATGGCTTGGCTTGGGCCTGCCTGTTGGTCCTGGATGGGTGAAGGACAGAATGGCGTCAGCACACAGGGGGCACCAGCTCCCACCTTCTGTCTCTGGATTGCAGGGTCTCCCTGTTTCTCCTATCTCTCAAAGTATTCTTTTTTTATATAAAATAGTTTCCTAATATACTCTCTGTGGTATATATCTGTATGTTTGTGCATGTATATACTGTGTGTACATGTGTGTGCATATGTATATGGACATATAATGTGTGAATGAATGTGCACATATGTGTGTGTGTGTGTATATATATATATATATATATATATATAGAGAGAGAGAGAGAGAGAGAGAGAGAGAGAGAGAGAGAGTGCGATGTGTCTATGTACGTGTGTGTGTATCTGTATATTCAGTTGTCCATTGCGTGGTAAGAAACATGACATAATGGCCTTTGAACTGCCTGGTTTTGCATCCTGGCCCTTCCAGATTTCAGCTCTGTGATATTTGAAGAGTTATTTAACCTCTTTGTGCCTCAGTTTTCTCATTCATATATTAGGGAGCATTAAAATAACTACTTTGGAGGCATGTCATAGGAATTAAGTGAATTAATATATGTAAAGCGCTCAGAACAGTGTCTGGCACATAGTATATGTGGAATATAAGTGCTTTATAAGTGCTGCTCTCATAATTTCATAAACAGAATTTTATCCAAATTCTAAATAAAACAGAATAAATAGGAATTATTAATCAGATTTACACTCTCATGAGCAGAAGCAATCATCAAACATCCTGACAATAGTTTCATAGGCCACTCTTAAATTCATTGGCTTGGCAGAGTTGCTGGGATTTTCGTTTCTTTTTAGAATCTCTCTAACCTAAAGAGGAAACCTTGTCTCCTAAATTGGGACAATGAACTATTCTATACAGAAGGTGCAATCAAAAACGTTTTCTGGAGGTTAAGGGTGCAATAAACATGTGTCCACTTGAGGGAGCTCTAAGATCTTGCCAACGCCCTAATCTTCTCAGACTCTATCCAGTCCTGGGATGGGGCACCTACCTAAACTGGATTTAGGGTACACAAATTGTGGAAGAGAAATTTTAAATGTCCAGAGTTAAACTTTGGGAAAAAAGTGCAGGGTAGTAAAACTGATCATTATTTTACTGATTTCCAGTTATGTATTTAATTGAGGGGAACAGAAACACTTTTTTGAGAACTTCAAACAGCTCAGCTGGAAGCTCAGGCATTAGCATAAAGTGAAATATTTATGGGAGCTTAATACTGTTTAAGACTCATTTTCGCCTTGCCTTAAGACAAGAAGTCAAATTAACCATTTCTAATTAAAGAGTTAGAAACAAAGTGGTATAAGACCAGAAGTAGAAGCTAAATGGTAATGTCTAAGTTGCGAAGTGTGAAAAAGTCATTTGACATAGAGGTCAGGAATGGGAAGATACAAAAGAATCCCCGTAGAACAAGAGAAACAAATCAGGGTGATTTAAAAAGAAATACAATTACAGCAGGCTTACTACATTCTTTCCTTTAATTTTTTTTTTTTTTTAATTGCCAGAGGGTATATGCGCCTGCCAGGAAGAGGGCGAGAGGGAGAGCACATCCTCCAATGTTAGACCACTATCCTTTTTCTCTATTTCTCCTTCCTGTCAGGAATTTGGGCATGGATACACATGTGCTCAGTGTGTTTTTCAAGCCACTGGACCAAGACTAGAACCATGGTCAGCCATGTGGAATCCAGCTCCCAGTGTAGCGTGCTTACCGACTGTACTCTTCTTAAGTGAGTAGTTTTCCTTTAAGAACAAAGCTCTCAACCTGGATGAAGTAATGATCCGATCCTTCATCTCCTTATGTTAGTGATTCATATACAAAGGAAGCATCACGCAATATTCAAAATCAGCTAGCATTGTGTTAAATAAGATTGATGAGAATTCTGGCCCCCCTCCCCCAAAAGTTATCTGTCGAGAATACTAAAAAGGAAAGAAACGACCCAAGTTAATGAAGTCATGATCTGGAGGGTGCCAGGCCCATCTTCCTCTCCTTATTTCTAAACCACTGTGTAGTTACTCAGTAGTTTGATTATCAGTTTTATGTACAAATTTTAATTTAAATAGCATCATCAGTGATCTGTTAAAAAGAGTTTGAACATTTAGCCCCTAAATCATCATAGGTTGAGTCATCTAAAGATGAAAATGAGACAGTAGAGACTGTTACCCAGGAAAAAGGAAAGTATTATATATGAATATACTTGAACTAAATGAAAACTATAATTAAAATATTATTATGTGATTAGAAAAGAGTTTAAAACAGCACATTGTGTTTCTTGCATGTTTTTTATTGATAAATGCTTAGATCTTAAATTACAGAGTTTATTCCTCCTAACAGGGCTTTAAGCATAATGCTCAATGATCTCTTCACTTATAGCTCATGAAGTCCTCTATACATGTTTATTTATTAATTCATGTGTACTGTTTATTTAAATGGTATACCCTACTGTTAAGTTTATTTTATACACATCTCACATTTCTCTTCAACCTTATTTTGACTTTGACTAAACTGAATGAATTTGTTGTTCTGTTTGAGAACAGAATCAGGATTATCCCACTTATATTTTTTAAATTACAGTTGGTGTTTTTAAAATATTATTTCCACTTTTTCATAGAAGATTTGTTTCTGTTTCATTTATGTTTCTTCCTTCATTTTTCATCAAGTACATTCCCTCCCAGTCTCAAACATCTTCAGCTGCTTTCTTTAAAATGAAACAAGAAGATATGCCTATGGAGGAAGTCTCATACTTCTGAATTCTTAATAAATTGGACATGTATTTTAATGGTGTTTAATATAGAGAGTTTCATACATATTCACAAACACTTGCTTCTCTGGGATGTGAGTGGAAATAAGCCAACCTTCATTTTTTCCTTTTCTTTTTAAAAGATTTTCTCTGTCTGTGATGGCAATAGGGACAAGCCAGTGTACCTCTGTTTACACGCTATCCATCATCACTCGATGAGTAGTCTGTATCTTTGGAGAAGTCATCAAGTAGATGGAACTGTGAGGACTTTCCTTCCAAGTATGTTGAACTGAATTTCTAATTTGTAATAGTAGAGCTTAAACCTTATCTTGAATGAGAATCTGGATGATTACATAGGCCCTAGGTTTCTTTTTCCTAAGTTTACTTATTTATTTTTTTTCTTAGAGAGAGCTAGAGGTATATACATACACACACAGAAAAAGAGAGCATGGGGGAGAGAGAGAGAGATACAAACACTCGCAGTCCCAGCCAGCCTGGATAAGGAAGGCACTCGTGTGCTCAGGGATGTCCTGGAACCTACCCTAGGACCTTTCCCATATTGGGTCCAGCTGGGTTACCAAGGAACCACTACCTGGCCCCACCTTAAGTTTCTTAACTAATGCTTTGAAATTGGCACTGCAGTTCTCTTTCTGAGCCAAAACCGAAGTGAATTCTCTTTAACCCTGGTATCCTGCAATGAGAGGGATCATTGTTTATGCTGCTTTTGTTGTGGAGATAAACCACCATGACAGTAAAAATAGCATCCGCCAATTAAACACCAATACAGTGTTCAAAGGACATGGAAGATAGAATTTAATTATGAAACAGATGACACTACTCAGTCCTAATTGTCATCGCAGGATCCAAGTCACTGGCCTGTTAATCACCAGCCAGAAGAATGGATAAAAAGTGCCTCACATCACTAAAGGCGAACAACCTCAGGCCATGATTACACTGCACTTCCGTATTCTGTTAAGGCAACAATAACGAAGACAAATAAAAATTTCTTTCTATTTTCTGTAGCATTTAGTACTGGGAAATGTTTATTCAGTTACTATGATTACAGGCAATTGGATTTCGTTTTGTCATGATTCTTTCACTAAGAAATTCTTAGGTGGGACTCTGGAGTCTCTTGAATTCTCACAAGCGTTTTTGGAGTTACAATTCTTCTTAAATAAAAAATTAACCGCTTATTGGCCAATAATATCAGGGGAACTAGAGACCTATAAAAGCTTCCAAATTGGCATCAGCCATACAGTTGTAAGAGCCAAGCTGCCTGAACAACTTGTTACAAATGCCTAACAGCTCCAGAGAGAAAATATTTTCCTGAGCCTACAGTGCCTCATTCTGTTTTGCTTTTCTACAAACTTCACAAAGATAACAGGCAATATGCTGCATTTTCTATACATCAACCTATTTTGGCCAAATATTTTATTTTTAACCAGAGTAGTGACCAGAAGTGGATAAGAGTTCTAAGATGAGGATATAAAAGAAAAAAAATACAGGATTTGGAGTTCAAATACCTGGTTTGTAGTCCTTGCTTCCTACCCCACCTCTTCCTTTTTAAGAAAAATCCCTTAACTTTGATCAGCATCAATTTGTAGAGAATGGGTGAAGCTCACAGTTGTTAGGTAGGTTAAGTAAGACGACATGGTTAGGGCAAATGGTAACCTTGGAAATGCCCTCCATTGGTAGATTAGTACTGCATGAGATCGAAGCTGTAACATGAGATCGGAGTTGTAGCATCATGAGTTGGTTGAAAAACTAACTTTTATTGAGCACCTATGGAAGGTCTCTTGTTATACTAGGTAGTTTTGCATTTTTATATCTTATGAGAGATTTATTATTTTTCCGTGTTCTAGGAGAATAAACAATCATGGAGAGATTAAATAACATGTCTAAAATCATACAGCTCCATTATTGGCAAAACTGGGATGGGAATTGAGGTATGTCTGACGCTGAGGTCATACATCTTCCTAGTCTTAAAGTCTGGAATCAAGGCAAATGCTACTTCCTTTAGCTGATTCACCTCCTGAGCCTTGGCACTGGGGCACTGTGGTAGGCAGAATCATGGCCTCTCAAATATGTCCACATCCCAAACCTCCAAAACTGCATTACTTGACATGATAAAGCAACTTTGTAGATGTAATTAAATTAAGGATCTCAAACTAGAGAGATTCTTCTTCATCATCCAAGTGGACCCAATGTAATTCCAATGGTCCTTAAAAAAGAGAGGCAGGAAGGTCATAGAAAGAGATAAGGCACAAGTCAGAGACCCTTAGAAGGTTATGATGATGCTGCGCTTTTGTCTTTCAAAGTGGAGGAGGGGCTATGAGACAAAGAATGTAGGTAACTTCCAGAAGATGAAGAATACAAGGAAATTAATTATGCTCTAGAGCCTTTGGAAGGAACACAAAGACATCAAATACATTAATGAGCTGATTTTAGATCAGTAAGACTCTGAACTCTGACCTCTACATTTATAAGAGAACTTAGTTTTTTTTTTTTTTTTTGTTATGTGGCATCAGAGAAACAGAGACACAGAAAGTGAGAAATCACCACCCTCGCCCCACCTCCTTCCGGGGGATGGCCATGCCACAATCCCTTCTCCTCCATTCTCTTCTTGGGATTTTGGGTATGCATGTCCAAGGGTAAAGGACTTGAACCTTGGCCAACTACATGAGGGTCCAGCAATGAAACCATTATGCCATCTGCTGGTCTCAACTTATATTCTTTTAAACTGCTAAATTTATAGTACTTATAGCAGTCATATGAGCCAACTAATACTGCATCTTTGTCTTTTCTGGCATTTTCAAGCTTTGCTTGTTTGGATGTAGGGTGGCTAAGGTGGAGTCCTCTAGCCCAGGAGAGGGATGCTCATGAGGGCTAGGCATGCTGATAGGAAGGGAGTATCTGGGAATCATAGACTTACCTTGAGACTGAGATGAGATCTACAGTTGATTTTTTTTTAGAGGAACAAAGTGATGATTGAAACCATAGGATATAAAATCTGGAAGGACCTTGGCTGAAGCCTTGGCCTCTGAGGTTTAGTAGGAGGTGAGGGAACCTGGATGTTTGCCTCTGATGCATTGACAGGGACGGGGAGGAAGTCTACAGACTATAACTCTGAGAAAGAGTTTCTGTTCCAGAAAAGACTGACAAGTGACATCTTAAAATCATAAAGCATATAATCCCCTAATATGTGGATTTATTTAGTTATTACATTCATATACATCCCTGCTAATATCCATATGAGAGCAAACAAAAAAATTAATTGAAAGTACATGTGATAAAAATAACTATATACAGAAGTTCAAATAGCTTCTTCCTAAACCTGAATATATCATCCTCCATATTTACCCTGGAATAGTATAGAAACATGACAGGAGTGGGAAAATAATTTGATGGGTGGAGGTACTCCCTCACGTTTTCCTTTCCTTCTCTCTTGCCCTAGTTAGTTTCAGAAAGGGAGTGCAGTGGGGTAGTGTGAGGAGAAACCTGCAATCTTCTCTCTTGAGCTAGCACATCAGCCAGGAGGGGAGATTCTGCACTTTGGAGTCTGAGAGCCCTATTTTAAGGGAGTGTGTCTTCAGGTAACATAAAATGCTGCTTCAAGGGGAGCAGATTCTAGGGACAGTAGTTTTCAGGCTTTGTGCTTACAGGGTTTGAACAGGCTCATAATTTTTTTTATGAAAGTCATGAGATCACATTCTTTCCTATTTGATTATGCAAACATAAAATACTCCGAAATCCTTAATTAGTTTCACAGAGTGATTTGATTGCATAATAATGAGGATTGTGGGATTTCACTGTCTCATTTTTCTTTTTCAAAGGCCTCATGTTTTACAATATATTTGTGGTTCTAAACAATTGCTGAAAATAACAAAGATAATGAATTTGTGTACCTAGTTTGTAAAAACCACTTCATTCAAGAGGATGAACGGGCTGCTTTCCTGCTGTCGTGGCAGGAAGGAGGTGGGCACGCCGGGGGAAGAGGCAGAAAGGGACTAGGAGTAGGAGAGCCGGGCTAGGTCATGGATTTCCCTAAGGTGCTGTGTGAACAGTCAAATCACACAGTCTCTCTGGGCCTGCATGTCCTCTTCCCAGGAAAGAAAGAAGCTGATTAGAAGAGATGATCGTCACATCCCATTCTTAAGAAATGCGCTGTTTTTATACACTATTTGTGCGAGATGAGTGTATTTTTCTGTGAAATGAGAAATTTTCTTCTAAAATCCTCTTGTTTGGCAGGCTACTCAATGTTATCTAAGCTGAATGGTGCCTGACTTTACTTCAGGAAAACATCTGATTTTAGTGGAATAAAGGATCAGGGCAGAACTTAGTACTCTACCTTTCTCTTACTACTTCTGTCTATACAGGGTTTCTATGTGGGATGTGAGTTCCCGGCTCCTGTACTGACGGACTGTGCAATTTTAAGTGAGTTATTTAACATCACTACTACTCAGGCTCCTTATCCACAATATGGGGAAAATGGAATCTAGCATGCAGTATAGCTGTGAACATCTGAATATGTAGCATATAAGGATCGTGTGTCTAGAATGGGCTCTCGTGTTGTGTCTATAGCGGTAACAATGTCATCAAGCTCAGAGGATACATGGCTTACACCCCCTTCAAGACTCCGATAATGTGAGCCGGCTGGGTTTACTCTACATAGTCTCTACTCTACATAGTCTCTTCTATAAACACTTATGCATCCAACAGAACAGAAATCAAGTCATATAAAGAATGGATTACCAGAAACTCATTCATTGGACAACTTCTTAACATGGCTTTCACAACCTCAGCACTGTAGTCTTCTGGGCAAGATAACTGTGGGAAATTTAACAGCATCCCTGGCTTCTACCCGCTAGATGCCAGTAGCTTCTCCCAGCAAAAAGTGCCTCCAGATATTGCCAAGTGTTCCTGGAGGGTTGAGGTGGGGGGGGATCACAGTTAGTTAAGACCCACTGCTTTAAAATTATGAGCTAAACAATACACGGAACTTGATTGAATATAAAACTTGTGAGATTATGGGGCTGGCAGGTGGCATGATGGTTGGGGTGCTGGATTCCAATATGGCCAACTGTGGTTTGAGTCTTAGATGTGGCAGCTTGTTTTCTCACTTTCCCTTTTTCTCTCTTTCTCTGGTAAAACTGAAAAATAATGATAGTAAATAAGGTTAAATAAGTAATTCTTTAAAAAATTGTGAGATTACTGGTTACATTCATTAAGACTAAAAATACTAGTATGAGTGGTTAAGTTTCTTGTCTCTGAAGACAAAATGGAAATTTCCAAAATGGACATTTAACCCTATCTCCAGGTGTCCATTTGACTTTAGATACTTCTTTTAACTTCTCAGAATTTAAGTCCTCTCATTTGTGAAATGGGGATAAAAACCATACATGTCTTGCAGGGTCATTGTAAAGATTAAGCAAGATAAAGTCATGACGTTGGGCCTACAAGTGCATGCAGTAATTTTTTTTTTTAAGAATTATGTATTTGGGGTCAGCAGGTGGTGTGGTGGTTAAGGTGCTGGATTCCCACATGTTCAATCACGGTTCAAGTCCTGGACTGGGTGCTTACTTTCTCACTTTTATTCCCTCTCTTTCTCTTTCTCTCTTTCTCTGTCTCTCTCTGGTCAAATTTAAAAAATAATAAATAAAATCGAACAGATAATTCTTTTTAAAAAGAATTATTTATTTAATTTTATTTACTTATTATTATTATTTTTATATTTTGCTATATGTGCTCACCAGAGAGAGAGAGAAAGGAAAATTGAGAAAGCAAGGTACCAGGTCTAGGTCTCAAACCAAGCCAGCCATGTGGGAGTCCAACACTTAACCACTATGCCATCTGCTTGCCTCAACACTCAGTAAATGTTGATAGTTGTTCTTTCCTTAGTGTTTATCACTACTACCACCTCCAACATCATCATCATTATTGATAGGTCTTTCTCAATAATAGAGCAGTAGTCCTCAATGATAAAATACAGTATAGCGTTAAAAGAGTAATTATTTGTGAAATCGATTTTTTTAAAACACCTCATTTATAGGACTTTAAACTTCAGGCTTCCAAATGAAAGGCCCATCAAACTATCCAACCCTACCCCCTTTTTTTTGGACTCATTCATTCATTAGAAATGATTATATTGGACACAGTTTAATTCAAATTTCATCCAGTGATGCCCACAGGGAACCCCATGTAACCTACACTATCCAAACCAAAATGTAATGTTCATGGAAATTAACAAAAGACAAATCATTCCATAGCACATTAATTAGTTTTATAAGAATTAAATCACTGTGAGCTGCACATTCTACAAATAATTACAAGAAAGAATAAAATAAGAATCTCATTAAACTATTTAAACAAAGTACTGGATTTAGAAAATTCCTAAGTTCCACATTAGAGAGCACAAGTACGTTTCCCAGAAGGAGCAATGATGTTACAAAGCTTCCATTTTTCTGAAATCCTAATTTTATTAGCAGCAAAGTAATTAATTTTTGTGACAACAAATTCTTCAAGGAGAAATAAATACTAAGTCGAAAGCAATGTGAGCAAAGCAGTCAAAGAAAGAGAGATGAAAATACATCAAATAAGTCTTTAGAATAATTTTCATTCCCTGCTATGAAATTATGTCCTTAAAGTCGGGTACATTTTCAAAAGGGCTTCTAAATGAATCTCCACTACTCAAAAGATAAAGATGGTATCAATGAGCTCCTAGATGAAATCAACAGGGAAGGAAAATGTGAGAATTTTTTTTAAGGTGCTAAAAGACACAATATAAGTTAAAACAGTGAAGTGTGTGTATATATGTGTGTGTGTTCGTGTGTGTGTGTGTGTGTGTGAGAGAGAGAGAGAGAGAGAGAGAAAGAGAGAGAGAGAGAGAGAGGAGTTGGTGTTGCAGAAGGATAAAAGACTTCAAGAAATGCGGACTTTGAAGGTCTAGGGTTCATGTCCCAAGGACTCCTAAGTTGGGATATATATATATATTTTGTGTGTGTGTGTGTGTGTGTGTGTGTGTGTGTGTGCCTGTGATCCAGCAGGCTAAGGCTGGGGGTAGACTGTGTCATGAAGACCCTGTTGGTGTGCCTCTCTCTCCTGGAAATAGCAAATAAACTTTAAAAAAAAAGAAAAAAAAATGAGGACTTTGCAAGAAAATATAGTCCCTCAAATATCTAATGATCCTATAGTATTAATCAGGATAGTGTACAAAATAGTAAACATAGCAGGTGATCTAACACTTACATTCGACCTGCTTGATTTTGTCATGTTCATTTTTGTCATGTGCAATTAATGAATGGAGGTTATGTGGAATCAGACAGATTTTTATTTAGATTATAATTATCATGAACTATTCTACCTTAAGTTTCTTAACTTCTCTAAATCTCAGTTTTCTCATCTGTATAATGAATCCATCTATCTATATGTAAATACGTATATTAAGGATTAAGTGAGATGAAATGTACTAAAGTCTTAGCATTTAACTTGGCACCCAGGAGGTGATTCTGATTGTCATGATACCTGAATCATCAAAAGAAAACACTTCTGTGTTACGCTCAAGGTAATGTACTCTTCTGGAAAGGTTTTTATTTTTTTAATTAAAAAACTTTCTGTAGCATGATTCCGGGCAAAATAAAAATGCATAAACTTTTATATGTATGACAAATTGAAAAATAAGGGACTTAACACACTTACATCTAATTCACTCTCTCTGATTTGTATGCAGGACTAACTTTTATATCTATATCAATCACTTTTATAAGATGGCAGGATTACATTCTTAGAGCAAGAAAAAATTGGTATCCAAGAATGTTCGCTTAGTAGTCACAGTTCGGTCATTGTATATCATGCATTAAAAGCTATATATTTTCAATATTAAAACATCCAATAGTGAATATTCTTATCTAAAAATAGTTCTGTTACTTGGATCATTTTAAGATTTATGTCTCTTCTAAGAAGTTTTACTAGAAAATCTGGTTTGGAAAGTCCTATTTGAAAAATTATAATATGAAAAAGGTATTTTATAGTTTTATTGAAAATGCCGGTAGGTAAAAGAAAAGTAAACTATCATATAGTGAGAACTTACTAGCTAAGAGAAACCACACCCAATACTTCTGCGTGTGATCGCTTGTATAATCCATGCAACAAATCTAGCAGTTTTGATCGCTATTTGTATAGATGAAAAATATGAAATTAAAAGAACTCGAGGAGTTACCTGTTTCAAAGACTCTTAACTAATAGCCAAGTTGGAATTTTAACAGTTTCATATGGGCGATGGTCTTCAAAAGTTAACAAAAAATGTGTATTGTGAAAAAAAAAAACTCTACATACATTTCAGAACATATTTGCACCAAAATAAACTTATATTTAAAAAAAAAATGCTATAGGGCCTGTGTGTTCATGAGAAAGAGTAAGTGAAGAAGTGACAGAGCACCTCCCAGAGGGAATGGTCACACCACAATCCCTTCTCTTTCATTCTCTTTTCAGGATTTTGGGCACACACGTGTCCAATGTATTTCTGTTTGTTTGTTTTTGTTTTTTCAAGTTGTTGGGTCTGGGATTCAAACAAGTCAGCCTTCTGGGATCTAGCCACCTTAACCTTTACACCACTAGCTGGCCCTAAACTCTTACTTTAATTCTGTTTTCCCACAAATGTTGTGAAGTCCCCTTGCATAATACTATACCATCCAAACTTGCCTGCCATCTTTCTTTCTTTAATAACTTCCTGGATACCTCGAACATCTGCATTGACTAATTGATTAACATGCCTTAATGTGCTAACCCATACATTTCATGAGAAAGATGATATTTATTCTAATTTATAAGGAAACAACAGAAGAATGAAAGAAATCAGATGAAAGATGGCATATAGCAATGAAATACTATCGTGGTTTCTGATTTCATCCAAGTCCTTCTATGAGTCATCATTTTTTTCTACCAAGTTCACTTACTTGTTTCTTCCACGAGTGAGTGAGAGAAAGAGACAGAGATAGTACTTACAACAGGGCCTTAACACAATGATCTCCAACAGATCGTGGACCCCCGTGTGCCCAGAGTACTCAGAAAGTTCTCTGGACGTGAACCTATAACCTTCCCATATGGGTCAGCCTTGCAGAGCATTGAAATTTTACCTCGGCACCACTGTCTCTCCAGTCAATCAATCTTTGATGACAATTTTCTCTCAGATGTATGTAATTAAATGTTTAATAAAGGTCAGTGAGAAAAACACTCAGAAAGATAAAATCTTCAATAGTGAGATCAGTTTCCTAAAAATCCAGAAAACCACTTCCTACTTCACTCCAAGAAGATTCTAGCCCGTGGAGCAGTTATGCACTGATTCTTTCAGAACAGAAAGGTGATTACGGTAGACCGAAATGTATGTGGCTGAGTACAAGACCAGTCAAAGGCTTCTGAGTTAGGTCTACGAAATCAACGCAGTTGGTATAAGGAAAAGAACGATTGACCCAGTCCATCCAATCAGAAATGTTTACTTTCTAACTGGGTCCTGGCAGGGAGCTGAGTGCTAGACTAGTGAGCGAGGAGTAACTAGGGACAAACCGAGTGGCTACAGTTGACAAAGGACTTTGTTAATGAGCGGTCAGACTGTGCTTGCATAATGAACAACCTGGACATCTATTAATTAAATCAAAACCTGTTGCAGAGATTCAATTTGCATGACAAAGTACATGGTTTGCATTTAAAAGTCTCACTCCTGCATGCTCAGTGTCCAGGATTGGGTGAGAATCCAGACAAGACAGCTTATGAGGTGTTAGCCAAACGTTAAAGGAAAGAAAATAATCCAGATGTCAGAGGCGATGTGACTAGGAAGAAGATTTCTTCAGTTCTTAAACTGAATCAGCACTTGCTTCTCCCAGTCTTCAGCCATGCCATCTCTCTTCCTGGTACTCTCTGTAAGTCTCCATCTCTCATCTCGTGTTTTCCTCTTGGCTTCTTCTTTTTCATCCTTGTGATTGAGGAGTAAAATACTGCCACAACAGAGAGCTTTTCTGACTTTCCTGTTGGAGGATATGTTCTTATTCTCTGCCATTACGCCCAGGTCCATCTCCTTGACAGTACATATCAAGGGTGTTCAAAAGTTGTTGGAAAATGCATACCATGAGAAAACTATGCATGGATTTCAAAGTTGTTTTACACCAAGATAACTCATACTTTAATTCTATTTTCTGCAAACGTTTTGAAGTTCTCTTGTACTATAGTTGTTAAATTTAAAATATTTGTTCATCAATTTATTCGTTTATCCTTTTTTTTCTTCCTTTGTTAGACTCTAAGCTTTCGAGCGCAGGGACAATGTCTGTTTTATTCACCAAATGTATATTCATACCTTAACTCCATATCTGGTTCTTAGCAATGCTTCATAATGAAATGAATGAACAGATGAGTGAATGAATGAACAGATAGAGAATTTTGGCTTCCCAATGTAAGCATTTATACTAACTCTAAGAATTAATAGTATAAGATAATATGAGATCCAAGGAGTGTGCTATAATGTGCTTATGAAGTTAAATATTCCAAATGCCTTTAAATGGATTTAGCATATCTGCTGGAATTGTTTCTATTTCCTGATTTCTCACATTTAAAAACTCAGGTTTTTTGCTTTGATTTTGGCAATATGGGCAATACTGTCTCATTAATTAAAAAAAGAAACTGGTTAGCTGGTAAAATTTTGAAACTAGTATTACACACTAGTCAGATCCTCTGGTGCTCGCCATTATACTTTGTCACAGCAAAGTATAATTAACTGTCTCATTCATCCCTTCCATGAGTGAAAGACAGAGAAAGACAACATCCCCAACAGGGTCCCCATACTGTAATCCACCTCCAGCCTCAGCCCGCCTTGGGTCATGGGCATTTGCATACATGGGGTACTTAAGGAGGTCTCTAGCTGTGACTCCAGAACCTTCCCAGGTGAGTCAGCTTCAAGGAGCATTGCATTTTTTTTTTTAAAGAGAGAATTTTGCTATAGGGTGTGTGTGGTTGCTGGCGTGACAGAGACAGAAAGAGAGAATCACTCCCCAGGGGAAATGGCCACCCCACACACCCTGCAATCCCTTCTCCTCCAGTTTCCTCTCCAATCTTGGGCACACATGCACATATACCTGGTGTGAGTTTAAAGCCTCGGAGTCTGGGACTTGAGGTGAACTATGTAGGAGTTCAGTGATGTAACCACTACACAATCTGCTGGTCCCAGGAGTATTGCATTTTACCGCTGCTGCTGTCTTGTCCCAAGAACTGTTTTTAATTCTAGATGATTTACAAAAGAAAAAGAAAATTGTCGCTCTGATTTAGTCAGAGATTTATTAGACTAGACTATGTAACAAAGAAAGAATGATTGAAGACAATTTTAGTAAATAAAAGGGTTTTCTCTTTAAAGACTTAAAGGTCAGTGGAAAAAGACTCAAAAACATAGAATCTTCAATAGTGAGATCAACTACAACTACGTGTGGAAATTAAGAGGTGAACTGCAACTTTGTGGTAGTTAGCTAACGGGCTTTTTACTGCATCGTATGGACTATTGAGAGATCTCCTGGACTAAATAAATTCTGCCACTTGATTGACAGTGCTTAAAAATGCTTCTTAAAGTTAATTGGCTTATTATTTTATTCTATAAATACTAACAAATATTTACTATATTCCCATTGTTCTATGTGCTGGGGACTCAACAGGGAGCAAGATATAATGCGTCATTTCCCTCTTGAAACTTGGAATCTGTCAGGGGGAAACAGACAACGTGCGAGTAAATGAGAGAACAGAAGTCATTTCAGGATGAGACAACCAGGCAGGAAATGACCTGTGGGGATGTGATGGGGTTTCTGGGGTTAACTGTTTTGAGCTGAGGCATGAATGATGTGGCAGAGGCAGTGATAAGTTGAGCTTGGGAAGGGAGTTTCAGAGAACAGGGAACAGCAAGAGCAAAGGTGTTAGAGTGAGAGAAGGGCTGGCATGTTTTGTGAGGTATGGTCAGGGTTCTCCAGAGAAACAGAACCAACAGGATAAGTGTGTTTGCATGTGTGTTTGAGTGTGCACATATGCATGTGTGTATGTGTATATTTGCAGATGTACACAGGGAGAAACAGAGGGTAGGGTATGTGAAAGAACTAGCTCACACAATTGTGGATGGAGGCTTGGTAAGCCAAGAAAAACGAATGGGGTAGGCAGTTAGCCTGAGACTCCAGAAAGATTTGCAGTGAGAGTTCAGAGGCCCATCTGCTGGCAGAATTCCTTCTTACTATATGTCTGTGTGTTCTTTGTGGGCCTTCAACTGATTATATGAGGCCCACCCACATTCAGAGGGTTACCTACTTTACTCAAAGTCCACTAACTGAAATACTAATCTTGGGACCAGCAGATGGCGAAATGGTTATGTCACTAGACTCCCACAGAGTCAAACATGGTTTGAGTCCTGTACCCGGCGGCTTAAAACTCATACCAGACATGTATGCATGCCTACCTAGAATCCCTAGAGGAGACTAGAGGAGAAGGGATTGTGGTGAGGCCCTCCCCCCGAAAGGGAAATTTCTCACTTTCTGTCTCTCTATCTCTCTGGCGAGTGCACATAACCTACAGAAAAACAAAAACAAAACAAAAAACAAAAAAAAACCTCTCTTAAAAAACATACTAATCTTTTTCCAAAATCACCTTCTCAGAAATCTTTAGAATGTTCGTGCACACATCTGGGGATCTTGGCTTAGCCATGCCTACACAATGAGTTAATCGTCACATCTGGGGAAGAAGTCAAATGTGATTGACACACAGGGTACAGGGAAGAGCAGGGCGACTCGAGATGAGGGCAGGTAGTGCTATGGGAGCCACGGAAGCTTTTGCAGCTGCCCGAGCAGCATGTCCTGGCTGGCGTCTCACAGACCACTCTGTCCATAGAGCCTGGATTTTGCAGGACAAGAGAGAAAAAGCAGCGAGATCAGCTTGGAGGTTTCTGGGGAGGTTTGGGCAGGAGGACATGGCAATTTGAACATAGGTTCTACAAGCAGATAGAGAAGAAAGGAGATGGGTTCTGGGCATTTCTAGGCAGCAGAGATGACTGGGGTCTGATGGGCTGTGGGACTAACGGAAAAGGGACCCAGCACTTTTCCCTGGGCTTTGAGTAAGATGGGCGGGAATGGGAGAAGCTCATTTAGGAATTTGCTATCAGAATAAATGGAAGTGGGTAGAATTTCTTAAAACAAAACAAAACAAAACAAAAACCCTGTGGTTTCTCATATCTACAATTTATAGCAGTAAAATAGTTCTTTGTTAAATGGATGAAATTGCAGTGCATTTGGAATTACCTACCCGTGTTTTACTTTAATTAACTATAAATCTTTAAGACATGTGAGATAAACCTCTTTCAGGCACAGTTCTCTTTTGGCTATAATTTTAACTACAACAATTGAGTATTGTGTCCCTTTTATTTTTGGTTGTGTTTTTAAATTTCTTTGCTTATAAGATGTCTGATTGCTTCATTGGATAATATAATTATGCTTAAAATAGTAATGATTGCAAAAAAATATTGCAAGTATATTTCAAGTTGGTTGGTATGTCCATGATTATAAATGCTCTGTGATTTCAAATGTATTATAATAATATCATTATTTAGTAATATGTTTATAAAATGAATTAAACTTAAATGACTTTAATGACAATGGAAAAAACAAAAACCTTTTCTACTTAAGCAAGCAAAGTTCTAAATACCTGGTTCCAGCAACAGCCACACTTAGTCTCAGTTTATATCACATTTAAGCTAAATATGAAGAGATTTCAAAAAGTTAGTGAAAAGTTGGAGTTAAAGTATGACTTTATCTTGCTGCAAAAAAAAAAAAAATTTAGAATCCATACTTTTTTTTTTTTTTATAATGTCCTTTTTTTTTGGAGAGATTTTTGCTATAGGGCATGTGTGGTTGCCAGAAAGACAGAGAGCGACAGAGAGACAGAAAGCGAAAAATCACCCCCCCCCCCCCCCCCCCCCCCCCCCAGGGAGGATGGCCATGCCACAGTCCCTTCTCTTACATTCTCCTCTTGGGATCTTGGGCACGCACACGCGGCCAGCATGAGTTTAAGCCACCAGGTCTGGGTCTTGAACCGCGGTCAATAACATGGGAGTCCAGCTACATAGCCATTATGCCAACTGCTGGTCCCCATAATATACATTTTTAATGAGCTTTTTAAAGACTCTTCATCTTGTTAAAAAGTCTTTCTACTCTCAAAAGCTGGTTGAAATTTTTGGAAGTGATTACATCTACATAACACAACAGGAAGCTATGTCCTAAATCCAAGATTAATTAAAATATTAGTTAAATGGAGGCAGAGTGGAGCCTGAGAGTTAGATTTCTTTTCTTACTTCTGAGGACTTGATACCATAACTTACGTATACCTTTGACTGAGCTGAGAAGTGTTCTCTGTCTGCAACATTTTCTGTTTCTTATCTCCCTGGCTACACATTCAGTCCTTTGAATTTAGGAGGGTACTTTGTTGATCACAGCATCCTCATGTCTGGGCCAAGCACTTATTAAGGTATTTAACTAACAGTCCTGAAGTAACAAATGTCATCAATCTATATTGAGTATTTGGCTCTTTGTCTTGAACCAATTTAGATCCAGCTTTAGAAACTATGGGTTGTGGAGACTAGCATATATTGTAATGGTTTCATTGCTGGATTCCCATATGGCTGACCATGGTTCAAGTCTTGGATCTGGTGGCTTGAAACTCACACCAGGTGCGTGTGCATGTGTACCCAAAACCCCTAGAGGAGAATGGAGGAGAAGAGACTGTGGCATGGGCATCCCCCTGGGGGGTGATTTCTTACTTTCTGTGTCTCTGTCTCTCTCTGGTGAGCATGCACACCTTATAGCAAAAATCTCTCTTAAATAAATGTGGGTTATGACCATTAGTAGGTCACTAAGCCAATTTGGTAAGCCTGATGAGAATTTAAAAATAATTAAAGGGAGTAGACTATAATAGAATGGACAAGATGGCATGTAGTAAGGAAGGTCCTTTTTTTGGTTAAGCCTTTGTTTTAGCTACAGATAAATTTCAATGTGTGCATTCAGTTGTAATATAAAATGTGTTTCTAATGGTAGTTTACAATAGAAAAAGTTGAAATCCACTGGTGTAATTTTTTTAAATGACCATTTTTTAAAGGTCTGAATTTTTGAAAATTTTGCCTAATAATGAGAGAGAATAGGATTATATAGGAAAATTGAAGCCATAGTGAGTGTTTAACACAGATAACAGATCCCACTTCATTTAATAGATATGTATTGTATACTTATAAATACTTTTGGGGTGGCGTAGCAGTAAAACAATTGGACTCACAAGGTGACAGTCCTGGGTTTGTGTCCTGGGACTTCTCTGAGCATGTGACTGAGGACAGAGGTGGATCATAGCATGTAATCCCTGTTGGAAGAACCTGTCTTTCTCTCTCATGGAAAAAATAAATAAACTTTAAAAACTACCCTTTACTAAATACTATGAGAAATATAAGAATGCATAATATAAGGTCCCTTTGATCAGGGAGCTTGTGAGCACCTTTGAAAAAGGGCCCTAGGGCCACGCATGTGTCTAGCTACTCACTGTTTGAATGACCAGGTAAAGGTTGTGGACACCTCTCTAACTCTCTCCTGCAATTTAATGGTTACTGACTTCAAACTTCAATATTCAAGCTCTTAATTCTACAGTTAATATAAATGATAAGTTAATCAGTATTTGAGGGCTAGTCCAGGCATCAAACTGCCATTTATCACTTGGTTTCCATGAACAATGGACTTTCAAATAAATTTTTGGTATAAAACCTGTTCCTAAGTTGGATGCTAATTATGCAATGTTTTTTTCTTTGCTTTTCTTTTTTGTAACAGACTTGCTATATTACAGCATGAGTCAACAAGTTCTAATAGACCAGATAGCAAAGATTTTAGACTTTCTGGACCATATATGATCTCGTTGCAGCTATTCAACTCTGTTATTGCAGTGTGAAAGCCATCATAGATAATTTATAGATGATTTATTCCAATAAAATGTTATTTATGGACACTGAAACTTGAATTTTATATATTATATATTACAATATTTAATATATAATGTAACCATGAAATATTACTCTTCTGTTTTTTTTTTTTCCCCAACCATTTAAGAATGTTAAACCACTTTTAGCTTATAGGCCATACTAAAACAGGCAGTGGCTAGATTTGGCATGAGAACCTAGATTGTCAACTTTGGGGTTGAAACAAGATTTTTTTCCCATGAGAGAGTTACTGTAATGTTTATGTGCAATTCAATTGATAACATAAGCATTAGGTTGCAAACAACTTCTTAAGGACAGAATTTGTCTCATTTAACAAACAAACAAACAAAACAACAACTTGTTCAAAATATTAGATGTATTGTAAGTTCTAAAATTGTATTGAATGTGAGTATAAATGGATGATTTAAAATATAATAGACTCTGGTAGAACTCGTAAACATATAAGGCCCTTTTATACTTCTGGTGTAGCAGAGCACAGGTTTTGAAAAAAATCAGAGAGCCTTCCTGCCTTACAATGGAAACTGTGTTTTATAGCAGTCATTGTCAGGAAATACAGGTCTTAGGTTATCAGGCCCCTGGCACCTAAATGGAGCTTCTTTGTCTACTGTCAAATTGGATGTCCAGATTAGATTCAACAAAGGGAGCTGGCTCTTTTCTTTACAAGTGGAAGGTGTGTGTGGTGTATGCTATTTGTGTGACAATTCAGGAGTTCCATTTTTCCTTGCATAGATTTAGAAAAAAGTTTTAAGGTTTTTTTTTTTTTTTATGTCTTCTATGACAGAGAATGTTTGAGAAAGATATAGTGCCCTCTCCGCCAAGGTCTTCAAGCCACAGTCCACCACCAGCCTCAGCTGACCCAGAACAAGGGTGTGTGCGTGCCTGGTGGCCCAGAAGTCCCAGGATTCAAAACCAGGATTAAAATTAATGATAGACATGATTCAAGTGCCTACTCAGCAATAATTATAGTAGAAAGGAGTTGCCAATTTGACCCAAATTGGGTAAGATATCTCCTTAGGAGATACCTAACATCAGGACTATAATTTCAATTGTAGCAACTAGATAAAAAACAATGAAATGCAATCATTCATATATGTGACTTGATCCATTTCCGTTGGATTTCATAAATGAACTAATATGAATTGCAATTTTCTTTTTTAATCAAAGGGTCAAACATTTTGAAGCTAGACAATTTGACGGTAGCAAGAGGGAAGTTATAGTATCAAATCATTCAATATGAGTTTTCAGAACTTTATCAGAACATACTTTTTTTTTTCATGAATTTCAGGTCAAGATTTATCTGCACTCAGTAAATAAAGGCTTACAGAAATGTAGTTCCATTGCCAAATGCTTTCACTTCAAATATGATTTTTCTCCCAATGTGATTTCTTTTAGATACAACACAATTTCTTTCTGATCCTGAGCATGTGGGCCTATGCTAATGGGAAATGGTGTCTTAGAAAGGTTATTTTTGCTTTCTGCAGGGAGCAGTCATTCTTTGACCTATATTCAATACGTGACACAGATCTGACCATGCAACAACCATTAGCCTCATCTGAATTCCCTCGCTGGAGTTCGGGGCTTAGGTCAGGGACCATTACTCTTGGGTGTCAGAGCCAAACTTAATTAATGCCTTTTAAAGATATATGGATGATATTTTGTTCCCCTTGAGATGTATGAAAATGCCCTGTAGAATTTAATCCTGAAAAACGTTAAAAACAAGAACGGTTGAGTCGTTTGACATGTCCCTGTAACCTCCTTCTGAAGCAGCATTACCCAGCATGTTTGGCTTTTCTCCTGCCTTTTTTTTTTTTAAGGCACAGATTCCTTTCTGCACATCTTTCTGGTCCTCCAGCACCCTCTGGTAAACCATGATCTTTGGAAGACAGGCCTTCCCCTCTGGGCTGTTCTACAACCCACAGGGCCACAGGGGCAAAGAGTTGCAAAGTAGAAGGCTTGGATTCCCAATTACCAGGAACAATGGTGGTTTCTATGGCATCCCTGCAGAGGAGGGAACTCTTCCTGGAGCTGGTGCTGAAATGTTTAGCAATCATTTTTCAATGAGAATTGGCAGTTGCCTGCCAGGATGGGCTGTTATGTCAGCACAGGTGTCAGAGAAGCAGAGAGGTTTTTGAAGGAAGTAATTGGCAGATCAGATAGGGCTGGGGAGGGCGAGGGGAAGAGGGCAATGTGTTATTCAGCAGATAGCTTTCAACGTAATTTTTAACCAACATTATTTAAGAGGCTTTTAGAAAGCAGATCCCCCTTTCCCAGAGGCATCTGCCAACTGACAGTCCAACAGGAAAAGGGGAAACTACTTCCGAAAAGGCTTTAAAAACAGACTTTTAGAGGCTGTTAAAAAGACGTACAATCACATCCTGCATACACCTGTTTAAGCAGCAGTTTATTGCTCGGACTAGACTGCTCCTTTCACTTAACTGTCTGCTGTCTTCCTACAACCGCCAACCCAACAACCCACCCCCCTCTCCCTACAGCCCTTTCTTCCCACTGAGAGCTAGGCTGCACCCCTGTTTCCTTACTGGGTTCAGCACAGGATAGACACCAACAGCTAGTTCCCTTCAGTGTGCAGATGCAGTCTTACTTTTAAGTCTTTCATCTTTGCAGTAATGTGCACGCAGGCCCACATTTGAATGTCTGCAGCTTGTCCTGTGTGGGAGGTTTTCCGGTGGGTTTACTGCAGCCTTTACTGGTACTTTCTTTGTGTGTTTGGGTTCTAACATCCTTTCTGATCATCCGTTATCTAGTCTGTGATATAGCTTCCGCTCTGTGGTTTCAGATGTGAAGACTATGCTTTCAAAATGCCCTTCTCTAGTCCTTTTTTTGAAGACTTTTCTTGGATATATAAGGCTTTCAGTGAAAGAAAAAGAATTATGTTCATCACTGTATCTGGACTAATCAGCACATAGTAGGCAAGCAATTGGGACATATGGAAAATAAGAATGAATAAATGAATGAGTGAATATGAATGAATGAAGGATGCCAGGGAAAATGACGGGGGGAATAGCAAAAGAAGGAGTTTAGGGCACAGAGTTTTGTTTGCAAAACAGCTTCAACTAAAGGGAGCCTTGATTTCTAGACTGTAACTCATTGTCCCCACTTCCTGTGAAGCATGTTGGTAGCAGGACTGTATTATGTGTGAGTTTGTGTGTGTGTGTGTGTGCTCAGGTGAATACTATGTGTGTTTGCTGCCACTCTTGTGATCTCTTGCTTTCCTCAGTCATGACCACAGAGACAAAGGCAGGCTGGCAAACAGGTCAGTGCAACTCCCACAAACCAACACAAGCTCTGAGCAGAATTTCCATCTCTCATTCTTACTTCATCTTGGCTACAGTTGGTTCACACCTTCGAAAGCCTGAATGAGAAGCCAAGCTCGGGTTGCAGATTTCCTGGGGGAACAGTGCTGAGGAGGCTCTAACGAAATACTGAATTCAAGCACCACATTTGGCACATTCCTTGTGTCAGCCAAAATACATTTCAGTGAGTAGGATTATGGGCGTAGTGCCCCCAGTGGCATATTACATTGTGATATATATATATATATATATATATATATATATATATATATATACACGTAAAAAAATGTAGTTCCCTCCAATTAGTAAAATTTAAAAAAAAAAAAAAAAAACAGCAAAACTTTCTAGGATGCTTAAAAAATCTCTGCCCCTAAGTTGATTGCGGATCAGAAGAAATAGTAATAATACTAACAGTAGCAACAAAATAAATATGTTGGGATCCTCTCTGTACAGTAGACACCATGCTAAAGGTCTTTCTGACTTTATCTTAATTACACTTCCCAATTTCTGACTTTATCTTAATTACACTTCCCAATATCTTTATGAAGTTAAAACTACTATTGTCCTCATTTCATTGGAGGAAAACATAGAGAACCGTTTGACAGAGAGTCTGTCAGAGAGGTGGTCATTGTATCTGTATAGTCATGCAAAAGCAGGGCAGTTTGAGCTCAATAATGAAGATGCCCCATTTTCTCCAAATTTTACATATAGCTCATCTCCTAATTAAATATGAACATTTTAATTCTGCCCTAAAATTGCTATGCAAAAAGCACAAAAAAAAAACCCCAAAATACACATTTGTGTCATAGTTTCATTCTGCAGAAAGATAAGCTCACACAGTGGCAAGGTCAGCTCTAAGGGAAATACAATTAATAAATACAATTAGAAAAAAAGGTAAGATTTCAGTTTTTATTCCATTTCAGGAACACCTCGTTGTGTGGCACACATCATAGCCACATACGTACATTTGTAAAAAAGCAACCCCAGCACTTTGCTTTTGCCTAAAATTAACCAAATAATATGGGTGGAACTCCATTGGCTTTTCATTTTATATTTTGTAATTATTTCCTGTTCTGTTTTGACTTGGATTTAGATAAACATCTGCATTTCAGCTTATTTGCCTTTCAAATAAAGCCAAAAAAAAAAAAAAAGCTTTCTTAAAGAAGGATTTGGGATATTTATAGTAAGAAAGAGAAAGAAAATTGTTTTGTGGTGCTATTTTTAAAGAACACCTTTTTAAAGTTTCTTAAAGCTCCAGTGGTTAGGATAGAGCTAAAGGCAAAAATGTTGCTTAAGAAAACACTTCAGAACATGCTAGAAAAGTTAAAGCGCAAGCCAAGCCCCCTGAGAGCACAGAAAGTGCTCACATGGCATGCTGTCCTTTGAATCTCTTAAGGTTATTTTCTAAATGAGACTATGAGAACAAAATGAAGTTGTATTTCCCTTCTAGCTAGTTAAGCCTCAAATCCCTAAATAAAAAAATGTTTTCTTTTTTGGACAGTGATGTATTTCTAGTCAGTCTCCTCCCAAAACAAACACACTAAAAAACCATTTCACGCAAGATAAGAACAGAGGTTGTTCAAATGGTTAAGTAACCTCTATATGGCCATTGTGCAGGTTGCCTCAGTGAATGGTAGGGGGTTTTGGTCTTGTTATCTAGTACCCCTAAAGCCATAGTTTAATTAAACCGAATCTTATTGAGTCCCTTGTTTATATTTATATAATACTTTTATTTTTACTACAGGCAATACCAATTCTAAGTGACTAAATTGTAGTAGATAGAGTTGGTTGACTTCCCCAGTATCCCTTTCTCAGTTTTTTCTTCCTAATACGATCCTAATTTCATTCGAGTATCTTCCCTCTACACACATACACACACACACACGTGCATGCACAATTCAAGGGAAGTCATCAAAAATGGATCGTTAGTCTAAAAAACCAATCAGCACTTAGAATCTCCAAGCAGCAGCACTGTATTGAGGGTGGTCATACAATCTGAGTTGGTGCAGTGGGACTGAAGAGCACAACCCTTAACTGTGGAGGTTTTTCTTTCTTGTTTTTTTTTTTTTTTTTTGAGAGGTTTTTGCAATAGGGCATGTGCGCTCGCCAGACAGACAGACAGAGAGAGACAGAGAGACAGAAAGCGAGAAATCACCCCTGCAGGGGGGATGACCACGCCGCAATCCCTTCTCCTCCATTCTCCTCTCGGGATCTTGGGCACGCATGCACACGTGCCCGGTGTGGGTTTTAAGCCACCGGGTCCGAGACACGAACCGTGGTCGACCACGTGGGAGTCCAGCGACATAGCCATTACGCTAACTGCTGGCCCCAGTTTTTCTTTCTTTACTTCTACACAAGAATAAGAAAAGATGCAGCTCCAAATGCCACTGGCAACCATTTTACACTCTGAGGGAAATCCCTGGTTGAATGACTCTGCTACTGAGGATAGCTGGAGGGAGATAGAAAGATCTGGGTCTTTGGTTATATCTGATCTACTGATCAGTTGGGCCTTCTTTCCTATGGACTATCTGTTCTGTAAAATAATAATCTTATTTCTCTATTTTTTAGAGATTTTTGCTATAGGGCATGAATACTTGCCAGAGAGACAGAGAGACAGAAAGTGAGATATCATCCCCCAGAAAGGACGACCAGACTGTAATCACTTCTTCTCCATTCTCCTCTTGGGATCTTGGGCATGCACACAAATGCACACACACATGCCCGGTGTAAGTTTTAAGCTGCCAGGTCCAGAACTCAAACCATAGTTGACTATGTAGGAGTCGGACAACGTAACCATTACGCCATCTGTTGGTCCCTAACAATCTTATTTATGAATTCAGGTTGAGATAGGATTATCTTTTACTGAAAGCATCCGAATACACAGGCAGGAAACACCTAGTAGACAAGTGTAAGAAGTCATCAGATCTTCAGCATTCCAGACATGAATTACTGTAGCTTGATTTTCCCATCACCTTTCTCTGGTTAATAGGGTTACTTACTGGCTTCTCTTTTACACCCACTAATTTAATCACTCCTGACAAATCCTTTAATTCTCTACTTCTTATTCTGAAGCTGAGAATATACAGTATGAGAGAAGTCTGGCCCTAACCAGTTTAGATTATCTGCGTTAATGAGAGACATTACTCATCAGAAGGTGTTAATCCAGACAGTGGTGCAGAGGCAGATAAACAATGTTGAGAATCACTGTTCTAAGTTTTCTGAACCTGTAATTTCTCCTCTTTTCCTTAGAACGTATCATTTCCCTCTGTGATGGGATACAATAGAAAATTTGCCAGACAGTACCACTGTATTTACTCTAGTCTAGGAAATCCACTTATGTAAAACAAACAAATTTCTATTCTATCGATTAGTACGTTTAAAATTCTCTGTGTACCTTCGACTTCAGGCTGATGGATATTACATTAAATAGGGAATAGATGGAACATCTTCCAAACCTCTCCCACTTCATTTCACAACCTTACAAAACATTTGGCTTGCTCAGAGAGAGCTGGGCTGAACGGCTTATTTCATTGCCAAGCAATATTCATGAAGATTCTATTCCATGCATTGACTGCCACTTAAGGAATGAAACAGGACGACATAATCAGTTGAATTTAATTCAATCTATTTTGTACAGCCATGTTCAAGGTTACAACAAGGGACACAGACTCTAGTAACAGGTTCTCTGCAGAACTTCAAGAACTATTTCTAGGATAGGAATTCAGTGGAAAATGATTTTGCTTATAAAACATGTACATAAGTGCATTCCATAGATTGTTTTGTAGATTCGGTTTGACGTACTACTAGAGATGGACAATAAACCGAAAGATAATCAAGGTTTATCTACACCGAAGAGAAAAAATATACATAGTTTTCAACATGGCCACATAAACAAAAACTGTAAAAATCTATGCTTTAGAAAAGACTGAATTGTTCTGTTAGGAGACCCATCAAGTATAGGATCTGGAACCCTATTTCAGACACTAGGTCAGAGGTACCAGGGTCATCCTAAGGTGGTTTCCCTTCTGTTGGGTGTACTCCTTTCAAACAATCTCATAGGCTGGCACAGACTTTCCTTGCTTCTTCAGTACATTCCCACAATGTTCCAAAGAAAATCAGATTACAAGAAAAGAAAACTAACATCCAACATGAATAATGGAAAGGCATACAAATGTTGTCTGGATTTTCATAATGAGCACTCTCCATTTGTTCTTTCAACAAACCTCTAACATGTTCTTGCTATTTGTCAAAAACAATGGTAGGTCTTCCTGATAAGAATAAGATTAAGTGGCCTTGTTCTCAAGATGCTTATGGTGTGATGGGTGAGATCTAGACACCGTGGAGAAACTTCTGAGAAGATGTATGTATAATTATACTGAGACCAAGTGAAGGCTATCACATAATCCAGGGTAAAAAGTCTAAGCTGAGAGCAGGTTAGGTAGGTGGAGGTCAGGAAAGTTTCTGGAAGAAACAGCATTTTCAACCTATTCCTTGAAATGCCAATAAGATTTGGTGAGGTGAAGATGACTAGGGACACTGGAGGTCAGCAAACAGCACAGCTAATACTGCAGGACACCAGCTGGGTACTGGGTTTGTGTGTTAATACATTAAACTCTAGATTTAGCAATGTTAGGTCCTAATCTATTAAAGAACTCAATCTTTTTTTTTTTTGGAGAGGTTTTTGCTAGAAAGACAGAGAGAGACAGAGAGGACAGAGAGACAGAAAGCGAGAAATCACCCCCCGGGGGGATGGCCATACCACAATCCCTTCTCCTCCATTCTCCTCTCGGGATCTTGGGCACGCATGCACATGTACCCGGCGTGAGTTTAAGCCACCGGGTCTGGGACTTGAACCTCAGTCGACTACATGGGAGTCCAGCGACATAGCCATTATGCTAACTGCTGGTCCCAAGAACTCAATCTTGACAGAATATCTATTAATTGAATAAGTTTCTAAAATAAAAGTTTCTAATATTCACATTTAATACTGAGGGAGGTCTTCCAAAAGTTCATGGAAAGCACACAGAATAAAAAAAACTATGCATGGATTTTTTTTTTTTTTGCACGAAAATAAACTAGTATTTTAATTCCATTATCTGATGAACTTTTTGAAGTTTCCTCATATAAAAGTATTACATTAATCATGGCACCCAGCACAATGCCTTGTATGAAAGTGTTCATTAAATGGTTATTGAACTAATTTGAAATCTCATCACCCAAATCCTAAATTTTTGCTTGTCTCCCTGCATAAAATTACTTCATGGATCAGCCAGATGGCATTGTGGTGGTTAGGGTGGCTGGATCCCACATGGCTGAATGTGCTGTTCAAGTCCTGGACTAAACAGTTTGAAAAATATGCTGGGCACATGTGCATACGTGCCTAAAATCCCAAGAGGAGAATGACGAAGGGATTGGAGTGTGGTCATTCCTCCAGAGGGATAATTTTTCAGTTTCTTTCTCTCTTGCTTTCATTCACTCTCTATCTCTGGCAAGTGCACATGCCCTATAGCAAATTTTTTTTTTCTTTTTTTTTTGGAGAGGTTTTTTTTTCGCTATAGGGCGCGTGCGCTCGCCAGCCAGAGAGAGAGAGACATAGAGACAGAAAGCGAGAAATCACCCCCCAGGGGGGATGGTCACGCCGCAATCCCTTCTCCTCCATTCTCCTCTTGGGATCTTGGGCACGCACGCACACGCACCCGGCATGAGTTTTAAGCCACCGGGTCTGGGACGCAAACCGCGGTCGACTACGTGGGAGTCCAGCGACATAGCCATTACGCTAACTGCTGGTTCCCCCCCTATAGCAAATTTAAAAAAATTCTTGCTGAGATTTATTTCTACTACTAACCAGTATATGTATGGCTTTGTGCTTTATGGCAGAATCTCTGTAGGGATTAGCAATAAAAACAAAGAAAAAATCAAAACATAAAAAATATTCTGAGATATGCCATCAAAAATATAAAACTAGGGGATGGCAGGTGGCATGGTGTTTAATGGTGCTGGGCTCTCTCTGTCCCCCTTTGGTCAAATTAAAATAAATAAATAAAGTTAAATAAAATAATTCTTAAAAAAATATGGAAACTATGTTAAACCTTTGGTCATGAAGACAATGTGGTAGTTTTTCTTTTTTTTTTTTTTGAGAGGTTTTTCGCTATAGGGCGCGTGTGCTTGCCAACAGACAGAGAGAGACAGAGAGATAGAAAGCGAGATATCACCCCCCAGGGGGGATGGCCACGCCGCAATCCCTTCTCCTCCATTCTCCTCTCGGGATCTTGGGCACGCACGCACACGCGCCCGGCGTGAGTTTTAAGCCACTGGGTCCGGGACGCGAACCGCAGTCAACTACGTGGGAGTCCAGCGACATAGCCATTACGCTAACTGCTGGTCCCTGGTAGATTTTATCCTAAACTGGACAGGAGGTCAAAACTCAAACCTGTAAATAAGTAGAAACTCTACAAATCATAAAGAACCCTGAAACTGAAAACTGATTTCAGCTTTTATGCAAAATGTTAGTATGTAGGAAACATGAAAAACAACTAACTCTGAGTATCCTGTTCATTATACACAAAACTAGTACTACTTGTCTCTTCCAGAGTACAAGGAAGCAATCTACCATTTTCCCCAAATTGCTGGTGGTTGTCTTGTCTAGTACACAACCTACTGTCTACCTACTATTTTTCCAGCATCTGGCACAGAGGCCCTCAATAAATATAGAATGAATAAATTAGTGAGTGATGACTCTGAACCTGCTAAACACTCTTGCCAGGTTTCCCTTGGGACGAACAGTATGTGATCACAAGACTGACTTAAATTAAAGTGAAGAGCCAGGCCTAAAGCTAAAAGCCCTTTGTGAGGCTGAAATCTGCAGCTTTGGGCTATAATTAATTGATCTTACTTGTAAAACATATGGATATATTCATTCATTGATGCATAAAAAGAGAAGTTTGCATGTCTTTTCATGTTTACTTTCTAAAGATATTTTTGAAAAAGTGATTTCTTGAGAGAGAGAAACATGGAGTGGATAAACACAAGTGCCCCCTACAGTGTCCTACTGGCGATCCTCCTGGGGCTTTCCCAGCCAGCAGGATCAGAGGCCACTCATAAAGGCACCCAGCACATTCAAGTCAACCTGAGAACCAATCCATCTATCTATCTGATCTGTCTATAACTATCTATAAATCTATTGTCTATCTACACACACACACACGCACACACTTAAAACATCATGGGTTCTCAAGACTGCCAGGATTTCATTTTAGCTCCAGCAGTCCTGGTTGTGTGACCTTGGACAAGTTGTTTAATCACTCCTCCTCAATTTTAGCTTTATACTTGCAGTATTGACAATATTTGTTTTAGAGCATTACTGTGAACATTACATTCATGTAAGACCCTTAGAAAGTGCCTGAAATATTTTAAGTGCTATCTAAATGTAGCCATTACAAAGATCCCATTCCTTTTTCCTAACCGCTGTTCTTATTTTTGATTATTAAGTAACAAAATTCTAAATATTTTTAAAAGAATATATAAGATTATTAGAATGAGAGATGAAAAAAGTCATTCACTTAGCAAGTAAGTCATTCACTTTATCACAGAAAATGCATAGTAATACACTTGGATACTAAAATTGTAAAAGAAAATATCTTGGGAAGGATGTTTAGCTTAGCTATGAATTCTGAAAAGTGATATATAGTGTAAACACAGAGGTACATTCTGTTTCCAAACACAAATTAAGAATTCAATGATCAAAATGACAGACTTTTGTTAATCTATTTAGAAAGGCAGAAATTGTGAATCAGGCTCTAGGCAACAGTGTTTAATACCAACTTTAGTAAGAAGTCCTCCTGGAGTAAGAAGAGGCTGGTGGCTGAATTTTGCACAATGGGCAGCCTTACTAACCTGCTTCGTCTCTCAGGGTCTCAGGGCAACATTGGTAGGGTTTCCTTTGAAATAGTTTCTTTTTAAAGAAGCTAAGATGATTAAAAATGAAGTTGTTAGCATGTGAAAGGTAAGGCATGAATGACATTAAAGGAAATAAGTTGGAAATTTTAAATTTTTTTTACGAGTCTGTAGGTTGTATGAGAGTTTCACTTGGTAATCAATACTTCATTGAGCCCAACTGTGCTTTCAGTTACAAGTGATGCCTTCATCTCAGATCTTGAGATGGAGAAGTGATGATATTTTAAAACCATTTTTTTATCCCCCCACCTAAATTTATTTATTCTATAAAGCATCTTATATTTGTATCAGGTGGGCTTTGCTGTATCTGATTCATCAAATAATGAAATTTGCAAAAGTCTAGGCTGAATATCATTCTTAAGGAACACTTGTCAGTCAGGTACAACCAAATTGGAAAGTTTTTGGCAAGCATGGCATCTCCTTAGCAGTCACAGACTTGTGGCTGCTTTTTGGGGTTGCCAAATTTAACACGCAGTCCAAATTTCACTCCTTGCTTTAAAGTCCTTTTTATAACATCATGGATATTAGCGCATATTTCTTAATTACAAAGCGAGGCAAGTTTGGCTCTTGTCTTCTGTAAGTAGTTTTTCTACCCAGTCATAATGAAAAGATTATGAAATGGAGAATTTTTTAAAAAGCTATTAAAAAAAGCTATTTAAAAATTCATTTTAATTTAGTGACAAATTGGGAGGCAAACACATGCTCTATTAATGTTCAGAATACCCAGTGTGCAAAGACAACTTTTCGTTCTATGATGCCAAATTAATTTAGCCTCGGGTCTCAATAATTTCTCCTCTCTCTGTCCACTACATAAAAATCTTTCATTACATCACATTAAACTCAGTCGCTTGAGGGCATTTGGTTTTTCTGTAGCTTTCAACTTCATGTTTTAAATAAAGTACCTGTCCTATTTAGTACTACGTAAGGGAAGAAGATAGTTACTCAGATCATCACTAGACATCTTGCGCCATCCACCCCTCTACTGTGGTCATCTCTTTAATTTCATTTTTTTTGGAATACAAAATACATGCTCATTTAAATTCAACAAGGAAAATTTTCTAAGTCAAACACACCATGGTGGTCTTTGGAAAGGTATCTCGGGAGTGTTGTATCTGAAAGTTAAAAGCACACGGGGACCAGGTGAAGGTACAGTATACTGCAACTGGACCCACGTGGGGAAGGTCCTAGGTTCTTATCTGAGTGTTCTCCCATATGCTCTGTGCATGCATATGCACGCATGCCTATTATCTAGGCCAGCTGAGATCCAAGGTAGACCATAGTACGAAAACACTAGTACGTTTTAGGTTTTTAATCTCATTCTCATGGAATAAATAAATAAACTTAAAAAAAAAAAACTTCAAGAAAAAGAGGAAATATTATAAGACAAACCTAAAAAATCTAAGACCTGTATTTGGCATGCCTATATTCTATTTTGAAAGCTGAGGGACCAGCAGTTAGCGTAATGGCTATGTCGCTGGACTCCCACAGTTGACCGCGGTTCGTGTCCCAGACCTGGTGGCTTAAACTCATGCCGGGCGCGTGTGCGTGCGTGCCCAAGATCCAGAGAGGAGAATGGAGGAGAATGGACTGTGAGAAGTGACCATCACCCCCGGAGGGTGATTTCTCGCTTTCTGTCTCTCTGTCTCTCTCTGTCTGTCTGGCAAGCGCATGTGCCCTATAGCAAAAAGAAAAAATAAAAAAGCTAAAAAAGGAGGCCCTTGTCAGGTGCCAACATTTTGATACTGACTTTCCCAGTCTCCAGAACTGTATGAAATAGATTCCTTTTCTTCATAAAAAGATAAAATTAAAAAAATATAAGACCTGTATTTGGTATGTCTATATTCTATTTTAAAAGCTTGTTTACTTGCAGGTAAACAACTTTCTATGAATGCAAAAGTTACTGCAGAGCTGGTACTTTCTGTATTTGGAGGTGGGGAGCTACCTTCTTTGAGGACACTAGCTAGGAAGGAACCCCTTTGTTCTGCTGACTTAATTAACACCTGTCCCAAACATATCTCTCTCTCTCTCTCTCTCTCTCTCTCTCTCTCTCTCTCTTTTTTTGATAAGAAGGCAGGTAAGTCAGGGAGTGAAACTGTGGCACCAATATTTATCACAAGCCCACCTTCTTAGAATCTATTCCTTATGAAACACTGACAAAATTCTAAGTAGACACTTTCAAACAAGTACTTTAATATGAAAAGAATTTGGGGGAGATACAGTAGCTCGATGTGGTTCAGATTAGGATTCAGCAGTGTGATAACAGTCATGGTGGATTTTACATTTTGCATTGGTGATAATTTAGTTTGACCATACACCATTCTGATCAGTGTTGAATTAGAACCTGTTACCAAGGAGAGCTTAGAATATTTTAGTTAAATGTGAAATGGAGCCATTTCACACATTTTATAAAATAGATGGTAATAGGTTAATAAGACCTTTACTTTTATTCAGCAAAATGTTGTTTAAATTTTGCAGTTAAAAGTATGATAAGCTCATTGCCCTGACTGAAATCTGTATTATACACTAAAAGGCAATTGCTCTTTGAAATAGAAATGCACACCTTAGTATTTTAATCAACACCTTAGAAAATTTTTGTTTGTTCACAGTGAGTTCATGTTTAAGAAAAGAAACAAACACTCCTTTTATAATTTATTTGGTTAAGGTAAGCTTTGCTTGTTGTAGTTTACCAAGTTTGATATAAATCTAAAACTTTATGTTTCCTGTTGAATAATCAACTATGTAATCAAGTGGGTAAAATAATTGTTTATGACATGTTCTGGCCACAAGCTAGACAAAGCATATTTAAAAGGACTTGTTAATATGGTTGAAGATCATATTACTATTCCAAACATTAGTATTAACCTCCGTAAATTTTAATTAAGGTACTCAGGGACAACATTTAAAAAAATTTATTCATTTAAAAATTTTTCTTGCCAGAGGGTGTGTGCACTTGCCAGAGAGAGAGAAAGGGAGGGGGGAAAGGGAGAGAGAGAAAATACATCCCACTGGGGCATGGTCACACCACAGTGACTTTCCTCCATCCCTCCTTCCCATCAGGACTTCAGGCATGCATGCACATGTATATTGGCATGTTTCTTGAGCTGCTAGGGGTGGGATTTGAACCAGTCAGCCTGTACAGTCTGGCTCTCTTAACCACTACATGACTGAACCAGCCCCTAATTTTTTTTTTTTTTATTAAAAGATATTTGTTCAGTTTGTCTTTTGGGCTGTTTTCAATATTTATTGAAGTCATAATATAATTTTATTAATTATTATTCTCCTTTACCTTTTAAAATAAATTCGTTTATTTCATGAGAGAGAGAGAGAGGGTAGAGAGACAGAGAGAGAGAACCCTCGTCAGGGTCTCTCTGATCCCCCCTCAAACCTGCCAGTCAGCCGAGATCACAGGTATGTGCATGCATGTCCAAAGTGTTCTGGCCATTCCAGGATCTGCATGTGGGCCTCCCATGGGGCTCTAGTATTACGTAGTTCCTCCCTGACACCTATGTCACTGTGGCTAGGCCCCTCAGTGCTTTTTGTTCATCTAAATAGGAAGAAAGAGAACTAGGCTAATAATTTTTCAACATCTTGCCATTCATTATATAATTCAGTGGTCTCTAGACTTTTCGATATCATGGAACATTAATGAATTTATTTATTTATTTATTGGAGAGTTTTTTGCTATAGGGCACGTGGGCTCGCCAGACAGACAGAGACAGAGAGACAGAAAGCGAGAAATCACCCCCCAGGGAGGATGGCCACGCCACAATCGCTTCTCCTCCATTCTCCTCTTGGGATCTTGGGCACGCACACACATGTGCCCGGTGTGAGTTTTAAGCCACTGGGTCCGGGATGCGAACCACAGTCGACCACATGGGAGTCCAGTGACATAGCCATTACGCTAACTGCTGGTCCCTTGTTTAAAGGGGGGAAAGGCTGACATTGGGTCTTGCCAGATTTTAATTTTGCCAAGGAAAAGAAAAACCCAACATCATCTTTCCATATACTTTCACAGAAGAATTGACATTTTAACTCTGAAGAAGAGGGAAGGTCGCAGTTTGAGTCTTTTAAACAGAATAAATTGAGATTTATGAAAAACAAAAGGTTGTCATCATTTTTTATATCTGACCATTGACCAATGCATTTTTTTTTAATTGTTTTATTTTAACTTTATTTATTATTATTTTCATTACTATTTTCCAGTTTGATCAGAGGGAGAGACACAGAGAGAGAGAGAGAGAGAGGAAGTGAGAAAGCAAGCCACCAGGTCTGAGACTTGAACCATGGTCGGCCATATGGGAGTCCAGCCCCTTTAACCACCATGCCACTTGCCGGCCCTAACCAATGCATTTTTTTTTAATTGCAGGAAGCCATGTGTATTCATCAGAGAGAAATAGAGAGACAGAGAGAGAGAGAGAGAGAGAGAGAGAAAGAAAGTTCTCCCTAATGGGGTGTGGTCATGCACAATCCCTTCCGCACTTTTCCATTCTCTCAAGATTTTGAGCATATATGCACACACATCCAGCATGGTTTTCAAGATGTTGGGCCAGGGATTCAAATCTCAGTCGACCACATGAGATCTAGCTCCCTTAATCACTAGGCTATGGGGCCAGCTCTAAATCATTTCTTCAAAGATGGACATGTAACTTTGACTATCTTGGGGAATCACTGATTTAGAAAAGGCTCACTCAATACTGCCATTAAACAATCACAAGTAAAATAAGACCCCAATAATAAGTCCCCCAAACAGTAATCAACAGTTTTAAAGGAAAATTCAATTTTTCCTTGCAATAGAAGTTTTGCAAAATGTACCAACATTCCAAAAGAAGCCTATATCTTTATTTTCACTGTAAGTGTATGTCATTCCCTTCACAGAATACGTGTAAATAACAGTACTGTAGATGTACATTTTTAAAATTTTTAATGGCATAATTAAGTGGAGATAAAAAGCGATGGCATCCAACAACTAGGAACCAAGCTACCAAAGACAGAGACAGAGATAAAAGAACAAAATGAACTAGTCCACCTATGGGGAAGTCTCTTAGTCTTTTCAGTGATTAGTTTCTCAAATGTAAACGGTGAGGGTTGAGAAAGCCATCCCTAAAGCTCCTTCTCTGTCTTCCATTCTGTTTCTATTTTAATGATCAAACTTTGGTTGAAGGTTGGGTTAACCACATGACTTGTTGAATGGTGGCAATGGAAAGAGAAGAGTATAGTGAAAATGGCCCATCAATGCACATCATATAAAATATGACTGTATTATACAGTGCTCTTACCTCACTCCCTCTACCTCCTCATTTTTTCCTTCCTTTCTGTGTTTCAGTGGGGCGCTCTCTCTCTCTTTTTTTGGTATATATATGAAATTTTACTTGGTAAAGGAACAATGAATTGTGATGGTAATGAAGTAACTAAATTGTGGTCTTCACAAAAGAAGCAAAGACTTACTTTCACTTTGTTAGTTAAGGAAGGAATAAATACAATCCTACTCAGCTCAGCTCAGAGACCCGAGTGCCAGGTACAAAGCGAAAAGGTCAATATCATGGACTGATGCCCTGAAAGGATACTGTGAGGTTGGGAAGCCCACCTTCACTGTCAGCGAAATGAATTGTTGTCACTTTTAGTCACCTCCCAGAAGTATCATCACTATCATTCTGAAGGCAGAAGATAATCTGTTCTCTTAAAAAAGTACCATCATTCTGTTCAGACAAGTGGCCCACACAAAGCTTTTTACTCCAATTACGAACTCTAATGCATGCTTACGGACGGTCTTTCAAAAATGAATAACCTGAAAACATTTTCCTCAGCCTTAAAATCTGCCTTGCTCTTGGTCAGAATAATCAAGTCGTTCCCATGCTGTCCTGTATTTCTCAGACGGAGTCATACTTTCACTTCGAAGGCACCACAAGAGTTTGTTAAGGGCGTATTCATTAAGTGCTTGGCTCAAATAGCAATTCCCTGGAAATTAAACCAACAAGAGCCAAATAAAAAGGATACAAGTTTAATAGTTTCCTTTTGGCTTCCTGTATAATTATTACTAGATGCCTGTAACATACTTAGAATAGTATATGACATCGGAAAAAAAAAACTCAGTATAAAGATTAGTTTTTTACTGGTTATCATCATTATTTGATGCGTAACAGTTCTGAGCCTCATGTTCAGTATTTTTCATCCTGACTGAATATCTGAGGGGACTTCAAAAGCTCATGAATAAATGGAATTAAAGTACAAGTTTATTTTGGTGCAAAAATGCTTTGAAATTCATGTAGTTTTTTTTATAATACACATCACTATAAATTTTTTTTACTATGAACTTTTTGAAGACCTTTCGTAAACATACATGCATGCACACATATACACACACATACATATATACACGAACATACACATCTCATGTACAGAGCTGGGGATACACTGTTGCTACTTCAGTCTTCCATCATTCTGTCCCCACATACGGAATTCTAATGCGTAACAGGTGGAATATTGGTTTTGTATCAGTGCTGCATACTGTGGGCTTCAGGCATTGGGACACGTGGTATATCTTTTTAGCGTTCAGAATGATGAAGATAATAGGAGGAAGATAACTGGTATTCTTCAAAGCCTAAGAAAAGCTTTGCCTTAATTCTGATGAGATTTTTGGACCACTTAAAAAAAAACCTACACGCACATATTTCTTTGGTTCACTTATCATCCATCCAGAATCATTTCCTTTAGATGGTGATTTTTTTTTAAGGATAATTTCAAAATTTACATCCTTTGATAGAGAAGAAGAGCATGTCCAAACATGTTAATGATGTAATCAGGCTTATAAAGTTGTATATATATATATATTTTTTTTTTTAAGAGGTTTTTGCTATAGGGCGCGTGCGCTCGCCAGGAAGACAGAGAGAGACAGAGAAACAGAAAGTGAGAAATCACCCCCCAGTGGGGATGGCCACGCCACAATCCTTTCTCTTCCATTCTCCTCTCGGGATCTTGGGCACGCACGCACATGCACCTGGCGTGAGTTTAAGCCACAGGGTCTGGGACTCGAACCGCGGTCTACTACATGGGAGTCCAGTGACATAGTCATTACGCTAACTGTTGGTCCCAGTTGTGTATATATATGTATATATATATATATATATATTTTTTTAAGGTTTTGTCATAGGGTGTGTGCAGTTGCCAGAGAGAGACAGAGAGAAACAGAGAGGGAAAGTGAGAAATCCTCCCCTGAGGGGATGGCCATGCCACAATCCCTTCTACTCCATTCTCTTTCTGGGATTTTGGAGATGCACACACATGCACCCGATGTGATTTTTTAAGCCGCTGGGTCTGGGACACGAACTGAAGTTGGCCATGTGGGAATTCAGCGCCTTAGCCACCACATCATCTGTCGGCCTCTAAAGCTATATTTAATAGTAACAGTATTTATAAAGAGGAAAATGTACACTGTGTAAAAATGGCAATTTTAATCTATTTCTACTCTTATGTTTTCCTCTTATGTAAAAATTTACTTCCTCATTGCTTTCCAGTCTGTTCACTTGGACACTTGCTCAATTTAATTTTTTCTTGCCTCTCTTCATTCTTATAAGTTATTAGGTTTTCTGAACATCTTTTGGCCAGACCTACCAATTTAGGAAATTACCGAAAGAGAAAAATACAGAGCTTTTTCAAGGGATGAAATATGAAGATAAATCCGACCCCATGGATACTAGCATTGCGTTCCTCATCTTCTTCATCAGTTGTTCTCTTCCACAAGATAGTACTTCACATATTAGAAAAAGCTGGGGACCCACACTGCCCATTTATACTGGAAGTCAAATTTCATAGTAACATTCTGGCCTTAATGAAACTCTTCTTATAAATCTCAGTGAGGTGATCTGACTAGGAGAAGAAACGAGCTCCCACCATGTTTGTGTAAAGATATGAAACAGGAAACTGGATGAAAAAATCACTAACACTCTGTAGGAATGGGGCCACCAGCCCCTCTGAATATTTATCTGCTTGACAGTTATAAATGTGTTTTCCGAGCATCTGTCCTTCAGTTAGTTTTCTCTGTTGGAAGAGTTGAAAATTTCCTGATAGCTTAGTCTTGAACAGTTAGCTGACTGGCTTCAGCTGGCCCCTTCTGACTCAACTATTTTGGCTTAAAGAGCCTGGCTCTATTTCACTTTTATAGTAAATGAAGGTGAACCAGCTTTTTGAAGGGTTATTTGTACTTCTCCCCTTTTCCCTTATCTTCCTACAGTGTGGGAGATAGCGTTACAAAAACCATATACATTTGGTTCAATAGTTAATTAGAGAGAAGTGCAAGTTCCTCATAGGACTGCTTTGAACTAGCGTGCCTTCCTCAGGAATAGGAAATTTAAAAAATGTAGGCCAGTTAATCTCCATAAGAGGCAAGCGTGAACAAAAATATTACAGTTTAGATCCAGGAAAGTGCCTCCATCTCTCATCTGTCTTCAAAATAAAATAAAAATCCCAATGGAGGGAAAAAAAAAAAGAGAGAGAGAGAGAGAAGAAATCAGCCTAAGCCCCACCTTTCTATATTTCTTCTCTGACATTACTGGAACCGTGTCACAACTGGGTGCTCTGTGTGTGTGCGTGTACGTAACTTCTTCCTTTACAATTCTTCTATTAACCAAGATGTTCTTGAGCCTTTGTATTTAAAATTCTTATTCATAAAAATATTTGAACCACATACAGTTTGATTATGTGCATTTTCACCTTTTTGTGAAGCAAATAAGGTAGACTCCGGAGACACACTGGCTAGGCTGACACACTATTAAAAATGCAATTCAGACTGAGTCACTGCCTGTTATTTTTATAAGCGAGACCCTCATTCTGATGGACCCCAAAGAATGGGCTGCCGTGACTAAGCAAGCAGCACAAGAAAACTGGCTTCTGCCGGATCTTATCTTATTTGGAACACATTTCAAACTTTAGAACAGATTTTCAAATGGGAAGTTGAAACCTGCAGACTGTCAGCAGAAGGGACTGATTCACTCTGTAGAACTTATCTTACTCCAAGTTCCAGGCGGGGTCTTTTAAGGAATAGGTTGCCTGTGATGTGTTTTGATACATCAGAAAGAGAAAGAGAGAGGGAGAGAAGGAGAGAGAGTGAGCGAGAGAGGGCGAGTGTAAGGGCAGCACACACTTTTAACATCCTTTGAACTTTTAATGCATGATTATTTGATTAGAAACTCCTTTAAATAAGATAGCTGCTTCTAGTTCAATATAACTTGTGGCATGTTCATGGTTCTCTGAAAGGGTAACTAATTTTATGCTTTTTATTTATTTATATTTTTAGTGGTGGGGTTTCTATGTGTAGAAGTTTTGAGTCATAACTCTTATGTCATTATTATTATTGGATAAATCAGAATTGAGAAAGTAGAATCTTGCCAAGGTCAGAGACAAGAAAATCTTATATTGCTGGTGCCGAATTCTTTATTAATTGGTCATCGTTTTCATGCGGAATCAAAGACTTGCTGAAAGTCTAGCTACTCAGAAAATTGTGAAAAGGCTCCTGAGTCCCTTAAATTAGAGGAACTACAGAAAGGATAGCAATAATAATGATTGTTGGCCTGGCACAAATATTGAGATAGCACTGGGAGAATACTAGCTTGTCTATGGAGAAAAAGCTCCATGCTCTTATTATTTTTAGTTAACAAAACCTAGGTTGCTACTGCTCTACAGGGAGAAATACAAGGAGTGACCCACTAGAGGTCCCTTCCAACTAAAAAAAGTTTCCAGAGTTCAAAGGATGCAGCCTTATTAAGTTGGCTTCAAAGCTGCAAAGCAACTAGGGGGGACCACACATTTTAATTCCTTATGAAGATACGTGGTTTTATGAGAACATTGGTCACATTTCCTCTCTCTCTCTCTCTCTCTCTCTCTCTTATCTTTATGTGGGACCTCCACTCAACTAGCACTAATTAGATACTCAAAACTTGTTTCAACTTACTGATACGATAAGAAAGTGTTATTTGTTGTCCTTCCATGGTAGCTGTGCTTTCTAGAAATCTGAGTGTTTTCAAGGATCTCAAGCAGTATTTTGCAAGATAATTTTTCCCTTAAAAAAGAAGAGTATCTCACAGTAAGTTTTCTCTTGTAAAGTTGATGGAAGTGGTGGGTGGAAGAGATAAGGTACACATTTTTTGATAGTAGGAAACGTGCTAGAAAATGATTTTCATTTCTTATATTATCTTTGCAGAGTTAGCATTGAGAAATGTAATTGCAATAAATTGGTGTGAAAGCCAGATTGCAAAGGGATTAAAAGTCCCTATAGAGACACTGACTTGTCACTTTCTTATAATGGCAGCAAAAAGATACTTGTAGACAAATACAGTACCACTAACCATTGTCATTTTCCTTCAAACTGTGCTGCTGCCTCTCCTGTTTTTCTGAAGAAACTGAATACTTCCTCTACTTCAAAAGTATGGCATGAGCCATCAAATTAAGTGGGAAAGGGTCTGCCTTTTAGTTCCCCTCAATACCTTTTTAATTAGGATACACCAAAGAACAAAAGGAGACGAGATCCAGTCCTGTGTGATGATATTTTCCAGGCAATTGCTGGGTTTCTTTTAATTTCTGAGCTTTGCATTGAAAACCTGGCCTCTGGCATAAACTTTGCTCTGTTCTTTATGACATAATGAAGACATCTGCTTGATCCTATCCCCCTTTTTCACACAACTGGTTTTCTGGTTCTCTAAAATAGTGAACACAGAGCCATGCAAGTGCTCTTTCACAAAGGATGATGCTCAAGCTAAACTGGAAGAAAAAAATTTTTTTTTCTCTTCCCCAAAGTAGAAGCCTAAGGGTTTTCCTTTTCAGGTAAAGCTGTCAGCTAGAAAAGAAAAAAATATGCAACCCTTGGCCACTGTTCATTTAACCATATTTGTTTCTCATTCTTGGAAGAGTTGTGTATTAACTAGGTATCCCTGTGTTCCCTTTCCAACACGGGGAGGAGTTTGCACCCCCTGGATAATTAACCACTTAGAAAGCCCACATTTTGCGACTTCACCCCTCCAGAGCAGCCACACACACACATACACACACCAGCCACTCCTGCAACGTTCTTGCAGGAAAAAAACCTCTTCTTACCCTCAGGATGTGCTTCAGTAAGTCAAAGTGAAGACTGGCTGAGACACATCCACAGTGTGACTATCTTAATCAAAATGCCTTTACAAAAAAGAGTGCGAGAGAGAAACGTGTGGCTATTCCAGATGATTAAACTTCTTGGTTCTTGAATGTTCTCGGTAGTAGTTAACTCAGGTGATCAGCCCCTTGCACTAACGGAGACCTGCATTTAACTCCCTATAAAATATGGATTTTATTGCAGCAGTGACAACACTTCTCAGCACCACGCTGACCTCTCCAGCATCTCCCACCTCCAGGATCTACGGTAACTCTTGGCAGGAGACTACCTAACTACAGAAGAGGTCATCCCAGCTGGGCAACTGCTGCAGTACACAACGTTGCAAACGTCCTCTTTCATTAAATTCCGGGATTAACGCATGGGGGGCTCTACTTTTCCTGGATCTGACACCCCAAACCAGGCGCCCTCGCTCTGCTCTCGATCAGTCCAGGGAAGGCTTTCTTCCCCAGATTTGTGCCTGGCCAGCCAGAGAAGAGCACGAGCGAGCTGCGGCTTCCACATGACTTTTCCCTGGACAGTGTGCTCCATTTTCGGAGTCCAATGTTGGACTTTCCTTGCAACCTAAGCATTTCTGCCCTAGATGAGCCGGCAAGCGTTGCCCCGAACGTGCAAGCTAACAGTTCTCTTTGCTCCTTCTCATAGCCAAATCATCTCTGTAGCTTAAGTTTTCCCTTTTGGGAGCATTCCAGAGTTTTCAGACTATCTGATCGTCTGCTTTATCCCAAAAGCCAAGAAATGTAACTCAGCCCAAGCAGTCACCTCACCGACCCTTGTGATGTGGGCAGGTGGAGATAAATCAAGCCCCCAAAGGCTCCGCGGGTCCTGCACGCACCAGCGCCCTTGGTAATTGACCAGCCAACTTTGCAAATGCCGGAGCTCCCCTGGCAGCCTCCGCAGGCGGAGAGAAATGCTGGCGGCTCGTCCCCGGGTGGCGTCCCGCTTACTTGTGCCCCGATCAAGCCCTAGGGTGTATCGGTCTTACCAGAAGGCGGAGGAGTGGCGCCCTGGCTCCCGGGGAAGCTGTGCGGGTCCTGGGTAGCTGCAGCGGCAGCAGCGGCCGCCCGCGCAGCCGGACCCGCGCGCCCGCCCCGACCCGGGCTCGCAGGCTGAGGATCCCTCCCAACTCCGGCGCGCGGCACCCACCGGGTGGAGGGGACTCTCTCTCTGATTGGCTTCCATCAACGCTACAGAATTATAAAAAAGAAGATGCAGGCACCACCACCAGCACTGCCAACAGAGATCGAACCCACCTCTGCTTGCCTTCGTGCTCCCGGGGAGACCCTGCGACCTGCTCCCGCAGCTCCTGCCTCCGCCGCGGCTGCGGTCGCCGGCTCAGCGGTTCTTGCTGCCGCCGCGGCTGAAACTGCAGCTCTCGGGATGGGAAGGTTACGGGCTCGGGAGAGCTGGCTCTTGTGGGCACACACTGATTTGCAAGTGAATGAAGTGGGAGGGAGCAAAGAGAGGAGGACTTTGTTAAAGAGGCCCAGTGCCTGCCCCCGCCCGCCCCCTCCCCTTGACAGAATGACTCCCAGTGTTTGAAGTCCTGAGCAATCCCTCCTTGCAACCCTCCCTCAGTCCGGGCTTTCTCTTCTGTTTCTCTCTTATTTGGGGGGCGGGGGAGGGGGTTAAGACATGCTCAGAACTTCTGTGACTCCGTCTGTGGCCTCTCGTACTATCGAAATGCACCTCGTACTGTTACCGGCAAACGGACTGATGTCCTTTTTTTTTCTTTTTTTTTCCACCGACCAAGCAATTCCAATTCCCAGGGACACGGTACCTCGTCGCGCTCTCAGTCGGTCCGCTTCGTGATAGCACGCAGAGACGAGAAGCCGGGTCTCCTGAGATAACAATAACCATGGCTTTTCTTTACAACACAGACAGGCGTCCTCCGGACGCAGCGGACAGGGATGCATCCACGCCTTGCCCTCTCCTTCCAGGAAGACAGGTTATTCCGCAGACACATGATCTCTGTTACACTTTCGGAGTGAGTAACCCCAGGATGGTGGAGCATGAAGCCATGCTTCCGTGGGCTTGCAGAAACCCTTCCGACTCGCCAGGACTTATGGCTGATGCCATCTTTCTATGTAGAAGGCTATTCTAGATCTGCTTCACGTTTCAAGATCTTTCTAGAAAGTTACTGAAATAGATTAACCTCCCAAATAAACTCTTTGGTACATGGAGCTGCTCAAAGGGCTCTCTCTACAGTTACAACCAAGTAAATGCTAAGGTTAGGGACTAAGCTGCAGAAATCTTATCCATGTCAACGTATTATTAAATGAGAGTAATGACTTTCCACATAGGCAAGGTAGACATGATGGAGTCAGACACTGTCGGATTAGGAAAATGAAATCGAATTACCACGGTGATTGCACTCGGGGTCACTAGCATCCCGGCCCAGCTGTTTGTGTGTGCTGCAAGTTCTTGGGAAGATTGCCACTGAGTTGTACTGGAAAAAAGGTCAGGCGATGTGGCCTCTGAGTGGCTAAACTGGTTGGAGGTTGGTCTTGTTCCCAACAGAGTTCTAACTAGAAAACCTTTTGTTTCTCCAGGAGTTGAGGCATTTAAATAAAGCCAGAATCAAAGTATTTCTTCTGGACATTTAAGAAGGTGTGTGCATTTAAGACGGGTGTGTGAAACGGTTTCAGCACACATGGTCTACACATGGATGATGGAAAGACTTCAAGTTTCTTTCTTGAAAAGACCTTCCCCTAATAAAGAATTGCCGCCAAGTTACACAAGGAGGCTGAACATTTTCTCTTTGTAAAGCTCTTTAAACTCTTCTGGAGATGGGCTGGCAATTGGCTGGTGGTTAAGGTGCTGGACTCCCTGGTGACGGATGGTGGCTCAAGTCCTGGGCCTGGGACTTGTTTTCTCACTTTCTCTTTCCCTCTCTCTGGTGAGCACATATGCCCTGTAGCAAACTGAAGTAAAAGTAATAATAATAAATAAAAATAAAAATAAACTCTTTGGAAAAAGGACAGGGAATAAGAAAGCTACATCTGATTCACTGTCCATTCCTCACATTATGAATTTCTTATAGATTTAATTTGAAATACTAGCTCCCAACATCTGTACAGTCCTTCACTGCTTACAAAGCACTTTTGTAGACTATTTTATTTCATTCTTCTTTCAACAAGTGACTTTATCCATTCCCCCTCCCCCAACACACACAGGACAGAGAAAAGGGCTGATAAAGAGGCAGTAGAGGGACTAGCAGTTAGCATAATGGCTATGTCTCTGGACTCCCACGTAGTCGACCGTGGTTTGAGTGCCAGACCCAGTGGCTTAAAACTCACGCCGGGCGTGAGTGCGTGTGTGCGTGTGTGCCCAAGATCCCCAGAGGAGAATGGAGGAGAAGGAATTGCGGCGTGGCTATCCCCCCGGGGGTGATTTCTCACTTTCTGTCTCTCTGTCTCTCTCTGTCTGGCGAGTGCACGCGTCCTATAGTGAAAACCTCTCTCAAAAAAAAAAAAAAAGAGGCAGTAGAAGTTGGGACCAGCAGTTAGCGTAATGGCTATGTCACTGAACTCCCATGTAGTTGACCGCAGTTCAAGCTCTGGACCCAGTGGCTTAAATTCACGTTGGGCGCGTGTGCATGCGTGCCCAAGATCCTGAGAGGAGAATGGAGGAGAAGGGATTGCGGCGTGGCCATCCCCCCTGGGGGATGATTTCCCACTTTCTGTCTCTCTGTCCCTCTCTGTCTTTCTGGCGAGCACACGTGCCCCATAGCAAAAAACCAAAAAAAAAAAAAAAAAAAAAAAAAAAAAAAGAGGCAGTAGAAGTTAATAGGTCTAATGCGATAGTATTGGGATGCACAAGAGCCAATTGGACTGGTAGAACTGTGTACATGTGTGCATTCAGACATACAGGCCTACAAACTGTAAGTACAGATAAAATTCATTAGTGCATTAGCTTATGTGATACTTATTAGTAAATAATATAGAATATCAATACAAATAAGTCACATGTTAAGATGTGCAGAAAGATGTGCAAATGGACTGATTTTTATGGCATAAGAGAGATGGCGTGAAGTTGGTTTTCGAAGCTGGTTTTCTATCTGTGGAAGCAGTTAATATCTCACAAAGGAAATCCTAATTGATTGCAATATACTATTCTTCAAACCCCATTAAGCTACACATCACAGGTGGTTAAAGCAACTACTTTCATTAGGAGTGGACAATCGGTTGCTTCTGAACAGCTCAAGTGGCAACAGTAAATTACATAAAGGACAGCAATTTTTGTACTAAAGGATTATTTGTGGTGTTTGAGGCTTTCTAATAACATTTTTCATGATAATTATTTATTTCCAATTGCATAATTGATGTAAATATTCCAGATTATTTTATCTTTTTTTTTTTTTTTTTTCCAGACACAAACAACCAAGAGTTACTAAAGTTAGTGGTTTCCTGCTGTAGTGGCAGGTAACCATTCTAGCCCATTCTCTGGCACAGAAAACATAGAGAAGCCAGTCAGAGACCATTAGGCAGATGAGTCAGTCTTGGTTTTCATCATATAGGGTGTTCTCATGAAACTTCAGTGTGGGAATTCTTCAGGGCCTCTGGGAAGGTCTGAAGTAGGAGCTGAGGAGCCACCAGTACTCCATCTTTAGTGTCATTTTTTTCTTGATGTGCTTCTGCTTTTGTTTTGTCTCCCTGCACACCTGCCTCCTTCCCTGCACAGAGCAGAAGAGCACCATTGATAGTTCAGAGCTTGTCAGTTGGAAAGGAAGAGTGAGCTTCTTTTCCTGTTGCCTTTCCAATTTCTTTGAAAGTGCTCTCTCACTAATCAGGACCTATCCCTGGACAGGTCACCTGGGCTGAAGCAGAGGAGGGAGGAGGTGTCAGATTCTCATGGGCCATACGGGCTCTCCTGAAACAAAATGAGGGGCAGCAGTACGAACATGCCCTTGGGGACTGGGAAGACCATCCCCAATATACCCCAGTCTCTTGTTCAGTACAGCTGATGTATCCCATCAGTTTTTAGGCTGCTTCATTATGTTATATGCCTCAGTCACAATGACGTGTACTTCTATCCTTTTATAGCTTGCAAGTTCTTTTTTTTAAAGAAAACCTCCTTCATAGACCATTACTAGGGATATTAATTTTGATGAAGGATTTTCCAACTTCCACTAAATCTCTCTTCAGATGATTAAGAGGCTATCATATCCTTATAATGGGGATGCATATAAATAAATAAGTTACAAGTTCTTTGACTTTCTTTTCAATAATCTGTATGCAATGATTATCTGATAAAAAAACGTTTTCTTGATCATCAACAATTATTCTTGATTAGAATGAAGAAACCCTCACTTTTTAAGCTGTGTGCCTAATTAAGAATCTTGGCACTGGTAGTTTAGATTCAGCCAATCCAAATCTTTTACCTAAAACTCACCCTAAATGTGTTGCTGCTAGCAAAAGCACACACATTACAATGCTTATGACTTAATCATCATGGTGTGCACAAGTAAACAGATTTCATAAGGAATAAGTACCCCTTCCTCACCTCTACTCTGTGTGTGTGTGTATGTGTGTGGGTGTGTGCACACATACACAAGTGTTTAAAAGGGGAAAAAAAGCTTTAACCACTCTGGGTATTATTGAACTGAAACAAAGGAGACAGGAAACCTCGATGGAATTCCCCTTTTGTAAGAGCCATAGACATCTCAATCCAAGCTAAAATAAATTCTCACAAACTTCATGTGCTTATCCATGTCTTCCAATCCTGGGAGAGCTTCCAATACTTTATTTAAAGTGGGTTGGATCCCAGGGTGCATTAAGACATTTCCCTCTTGATCATTATGTTTGACTCATCACTATAGGTAGTTTATAATAAGCCAAAAGATTTCCAAATAAGATAAATGCACAGCAGCAAAATATTATTGACCTACACAGGACATTTTAGTACTCTGGACATTTCAGGGTAGGTAGGACTTCAATTTTGCTGAATTCTTTTTATGTGTTATTCACTGCCTTACAGTAGAATATAAAATTGCCTAATCAGATATGAACACCTCTAGTTTGGTATACTGACAATCAAGGTTGTACTATAGGAATGAAAGAGCATGTCCTTGTTTGGAAAAAATAGTTCATTAGGAGGAAATGCAACATATCAGGATATTCTTTTAAATAAGTGGTATAGACCAGAATAAATACAAAATCCTACACTTTCCCCCAGAGAGAAAGTAATTTTCCTCTCCCACTATCTCTCCTCCCAATTATAGAAGCATTTGATGGGAAAGTGACAGGCTGGGTGGGAAAGATAATGTAATAGCATATGTTCAAAAATATTTGGGGATGTTATAATTGTGAGAACATCAAAATTTCACAGGATATCATGGCTATCAAAAAGAAGATTACCCTCTGTACTTGATGGAGATGAGAAGATGAAAAAGAAGATTACTTCTGTATGCATGTAACTATTCTCTTTAAAATAGAACTAACCTGGGAACCAGCAGTTAGCGTAATGGCTATGTCGCTGGACTCCCATGTAGTCGACCGCGGTTCGCGTCCCGGACCCGGTGGCTTAAAACTCACGCCGGGTGCGTGTGCGTGCGTGCCCAAGATCCCGGGAGGAGAATGGAAGAGAAGGGACTGCGGCGTGACCATCCCCCCTGGGGGGTGATTTCTTGCTTTCTGTCTCTATGTCTCTCTCTGTCTGTCTGGTGAGCGCATGCGCCCTATAGCGAAAACCTCTCCAAAAAAAAAAAAAAAAAAAAAAAAAAAAAATAGAACTAACCTCATTACAGACTTTTGTTTCTTTCTTAGTACCCGTTAAATATCCCCCATTTGAACCCTGTCTTTGTATTGCTACTGCACTTTGTAAAATACCAATAGTATGTTGGCTAGACTTCACTGTTTACATACTCTTTCTCCTCTGCTAGACTGTATATCCATTGCATTACTAACGATAGAATATTTGTCTGTTTTGGTCATCATTTTATCTCTAGTGTTAGTGCTTAGTGCTTGCATGTATGATTAAGTAGAGATTCGTATAAACTGGAATAGACTCAGTACGCAGAAACTGAAGATGATATAATCTTCAGATTCTGCTATGAGTTAAAGGCAGTAAGATTGGAAAAGAGAAGGTTCAAATGGATTTTGAGTACTCTTCAAATAATTGAAGAATTGTTCCATAGAAGAAAATTAGACTGATTTTTAGTGTGCCAGAGCTTCAATTAGGATAAATGGGTGAAGCCACTTGAAGATATTGCATTTTGTTGATTTTAAGATATTCAGATTTTCGTATTTATCCTCTGAAATTTTGATGTCTTTGACAATTGAAATGATAAGAAAGCATCGTGTTACAGTACAATCAGCAGGGTCTCTTCTTTCTCAGTGACATAAGACAATGGTATTACTTTCTACCATTGGCTTCTTAGATCTAATGACATACATATGCTAGATTCCAGTTCAACATTCGGGAGGATTTTTAAACTCTTAGCAATGCTCAAGAGGAAAGATACTGGCTTTAGGACGGAGAAGAGTCCCATCCCTGAAGACATTCCATCCCAGTTTAGACAAACATGTGTAAGTGAGCTCAAACATCAGATCTGGAGTTGAATGTTCTTTTATAACTTTGTCCAACTTGAGGTTCTTGAATTTGCATTCAACTGTCTTATTTCTGTAGATGAGAAGACAAAGATCACATGTGTTCAAGGCTTTGACCAAACTTACACATGTCTTTAGAAGTAGAGAGATTGGACTAGCAGTCTGCTCATTTCCCAATTGGAAGCTAATTCTATTCATTGTTTGTCCTGGATTTCTCTTTAGGCTTAGATGATAGAAAAAGGGTGTACCAATATTATGCTAAGTCCAGAAGCTAATATTTACTGTAGGTATACTCTGTGCTATGTACTTATTCTTACATGTATTATCTCATTTAATCCTTCTGAGAGCCTATGCGACTAGATTTTATTCCCATCCTTATTTACAGATGAAGAAACTGAGGAATGGAGATAAAGCAGTTTGCTTCTGTAATTAACTCATACTGCTAGTATGAGTCAGAGCTGAGACTCCAACACGCACTGTGAAGTGACTTCTTATATTGTTAAGCCCGATTGGAGGCACTTTCAGATTAGTGGAATTTGCTACAGACTCGATGTGCAATGATGTGAAAATCACTGCTATATTTATAAATTTGTGATTTTAAGACAAACCTATTTTAGTTATTCTGTTACTATCTTTTTTTATTATTTACCCCCAAGTGTCGGGATAATTGTTTCAGGTCTCTATTTGCATTTGTGTCCGAACAGTATCTGTACTTGTGTTAAATTCTAGAGCTAACAGAAGACTTAAACCAAATACCCTGTCCTTTCAAATCAAGAAAATTCAGTTTTATTCTCTGTCATGTGTGTATCCTGGTTTCTTCCAACTTTTCCCTCTCTGGAGCTACCCTTAGGTTGAGAAAAATCAGTATTTAACTTATTTCCTGACCTCGATTTCTTGTTCATTGTGGGCCCTTGGCCATCTGCAAAGACGGGTGGACTCTTGCTGGTCTTTTCTGCGGGGAGCCATCTTCATGCACTTCTCAACCCTCAGGGACAGCCTTTATTCCTCGAAAAGGAATCTTTCCTAGAGGATTCAGGCAGAATTCTTAGTCACAGCTGAGGCCTTATCTTTGCCTCTGAGAAATTGTACTTATTATCTCCCTTAGAAGGAAAAAAGCAAACTGGAAATAAAGCTTCTCAGTGTCAGTTGATAAGAAAATAAAAAAAAAAAAAAAAAAAAAAAAAAAAAAAAAAACCAACTTAGATCTATTTTGGGGTTACTTTTCCTGATGTCATTATATTAAAAATATCCAAAAACAGTTTTTATATGCTAATGGATTGCTAAAAAAATTGGTAATGCTAGCCAAGTCCTCATCTGTTGGCCTTTATTTCTTCATCTATAAAGCGAAGGCATTTAATACTGTTGGTCTTAGTAGTTTTTTCTTTTCTTTACCTGTTGTTTTTTTAAGTGGCCACTAGGGGGACAAAGGAAAGATCTTTCTTAGGAAACTGTTGCTACCCATTACTGATTCAGAATATGTAATAGTCTTGAAGAACAACCACAGGGAAAGGCGATTTTTCTTGATGAGACATTGAACATTTTAAAATGCTTTTTTATTAATTGGTATTAAACTGTGATATGAACTGGTACTTCTCTGTAAAATTTGAGAATTTGAGGCAAGCGATTATTACTATTTCTATGACTAGTAAAGGCTTTATAAGTATAATCACGTATCTGCATGAACATTCCCATGTAGGAGATTTCACTAAGTCTATTAAGAACCTGGGATATGAGGCTTCTTTGAAAAATATCACAAACCACGATGTGTTAAAAATGCAGATAAAGACACTTCAAGGAAATTTTTTAGTGGTTATCAAAGTTGGTAATAATTACTTTATCTTTTAAAAACTGAACACAATACAGATGAGAAATCTCTAACAATTATAAAGTGGAAAAGTAACTCAATGTTTCGTAACTGACAAAGGTCCATGATATGTACTAATATTTTTTCCTGATAGCACATATGCATGCATGAGAGAGGGAGGGAGAGAGAAGTACCCTCAACAACTTGTCATATGTGCCATAACCTTCCTTCCCCATCTCTCTAGCTCCTCAGGATCTTGCACACTTGCAAATGCCTAGCATGTTTCCAGGCCAACCCAGAGGATCCTAACCCATGGTTGTCATAAGGCTTCCAGCACAGCAGTCCAGTATACCTTGGACAATTCTATCTCCTGACTTGGTCCATAATACATAGCGAATTTTTCTTTAGAAGTTTTTTGCTATAGAGCTCATGTGTTTGCTGTAGGGACAGAGAGTGACAGAAACAGAGAAATCACCCCCTAGGGGGATGACCATGCCACGATCCCTTCTCCTCCAGTCTCCTCTCGGGATCTTGAGCATGCATGCACATGCACTGGGTGTGAGTTTCAACTGCCGGGTCTGGGACTCAAACCATGGCCAACCATGTGGGAGTCCAATGATGTAACCATTATGCCATCTGCTAGTCCTCATAACAAATTTTTTAAAGAGGTTTTTGCTATAGCATGTGTGCTTGCCAGACAGGCAAAGAGACAGAGAAACAGAAAGCAAGAAATCACCCCACAGGGGGGATGGCCATGCCATAGTCCCTTTTCCTCCATTCTCCTCCCAAGATCGTGGGCACACCTGGCGTGAGCTTATGCCACCGGGTTCGGGACACGAACCACAGTCGACTACATGGGAGTCCAGCGACATAGCCATTACGCTAACTGCTGGTCCCCTCATAACAAATTTTTAAAATGAAAATATAGTTATTGCCAGAGGGCATGTACCCTCATGAGAAAAAGGAAGAGAGGAAACCCTCCAATGGGGACATAGTCATGCCATGATCCTTTTTCCTCCATTTCTCCATCCCTTCAGGATTTGGGACATGTATGGGCACACACCTGGCATGTGTTTCAACTGCTGGGGCTGAGGTTTGAACCATGGTTGGCTATGTGGGAACTGGGTCCTATTCAGGAGGCTTAACAGTTCTGTGAGGAGGCCAGCTATATAATAATTTTTAAAGCTAATTTTAGTAGCAAATCGTCACTGAGATGTGTTAAAGGTTTTGTTTATATTATTTTGGTTCTCTCAACAGTTCTGTGAATTACTCTTGTCTTGCTGGTGAGCGAGTGGAGATGTCGAGATTTTGCTCCCATGCTGGCTGGTAGCAGAGTGGAGCTTGGACCCAGTACTTGGATGTTAGGGTGGCACATGCTCGGGTCCCCAGCTGTACCGCTGCCCAGTGGTGATGGCGTCTGTGCTATAGTTCTTTCCAGGTTGCACAGTGCTTCATGGTCATTACTGCGTTGCATGTTGATCCCGGGTCTCTTTTAAAACTCAGACAGGCTAAGAGTCCTGAGTCTGAAGTTAGAATAGATTCAGAAACTAGAATATGTTACCTGCAATTACTAGAATTAGAATCTGGGCATGGGATGAGAATTCTACTTTCTGAGCTATCGATTTTGAAAAGCTTCTGCTTATTGTCTAGTTGTCTTGAAGCTGAAAACAAGACCCTAAGATTCTCAGAAATCTTGGCACTTGGTATTTTTGAACAATAGTAATCAAACCATTTATCAAGTGCTTTTTATGGGCCAGGAACTATATAGTTGGTGCCTTGTCAGTTGCCTTGTTTTATTCCCATGACAACTTTCTAAGGTCAATATTCATCTCATTTTACTGATGAATAGTCTGGACCTCAGAGAGATTAAATAACTTGTCTATGGTCAAATAGCTAGCATGCTGTCAGTGCTGAGCCCAAGTCTCTTTTTTTGTTTTTTTTTTCATTGACAGTGGGTATTAGAGAGGGGGGGGGGGGGGAGAGAGAGAGAGAGAGAGAGAGAGAGAGAGAGAGAGAGAGAGACCTCCCCAGCAGGATGTGGTCAAACTAGATCCTTTTTCCTCCATATCTCCATTCTGTCTAGATTTGGGACATCCACACTCAAGCCCCTGGAGTGTTTTTCAAGCTCCCAGGCTGGGATTTGAATTGAGGTCAGCCATGTGGGATCTCCCTTAACCACTAGGCTACAGGGCTGGCCCAAAATCTGGCTTTCTGTGCACAACATTTTACTCACAGCAACCATTTGGCCCTTGAACCCAAATCTTAAACATGATTTTAACTCAATGTATCTAATGAGGTTCAAGGTATCACATTGATACCTTGCTTACAATGATTGTGGTGGTGGTCCAGCACACGTGGAGGTTAAGGTGTCTGGATCCCACATGGCTGACTGCACAGTTTGAGTCACAGACCTGGTGTTGACAATCACACTGGGTACATTTGCATACCCCAAATCCTGGGAGGAGGATGGAGGAGATGTTCTCTCTTCTCTCTTTCTCTCTCTGGTGTGTGCATGTTCCCTATAACAAAACTAAATAAAATAAAATGGTTATGGTGTCACTTTCTATTCTTCCATATAAATATGACCAAGTTACGCCTGGTGAAGCAAGAAAAGGAGGAATTATGTGCAATAAAGGAGGACCATAAGGTTTTTCTAGTTTGCCGTTTATTTTTGCAAAATACGATCATTTTATAGTGAAGAATAAGGGCAGAGCCATCCTATCTTATAACAAATTGGGGCTGGAACAATTGGCTCAGAGCAGCGAACTATGGTAGCAGGAGCCCAGATATTGTCTACTGACAGGATAATATCTAGTTCGTCTGTCAGTGTGCTCACCTCTACTAGTAACCCATAGTGGGCTCCTCCCATGTCCTGCCCGATCCTCACAGTTGAGCCCTCTTTTCTCAAGATCTTTTTCACGTTTTGTACATGTTACTGTGATACTTTTTTAAAGTGGAAGAAGAAAAAGGAAACCCACAGCTTGCTGCTTCTCAGTCCTCTTCGGCCCCTTTGAGATGCCACCAGACAAGAGGGGAGATCAGATAAGATTTTATGACAGTTCAGAATTAAATGTCTGATTCTTCTGTTAAAGGATTCATTTTACATCACTAAGGGTATATTTAAAACGAGTCCAAGAAGTAGTATGATGTTATATGCCCCCATACTGTTTTATTTGTTGTTGTTGTTGTTTTTTATTTTTTTTACTTTTGGTCCTTTTTAAAAATCTGTGGCAAGTTATTCATGAAGGTTTTGGGTGAAATCTTTATAGGTAAATAACAAATGAAATGACTATCTTTAAGAACATAAAATAACTTGCGTGCAAGATAGTCGTTTCATTTGTTATTTGTATTTGTGCATTGTTTTTATTATTTTTACAAATGTATGTAACTACCACCTAGGTTTTATCAAAAAGCATCACTTTTGGGGCCAGCAGGTGGTATAATTAAGGCACTGATTCATATATGGCCGGCTGCACTTCATGTCCCAGACCTGGCGGCTTGGAACTCACGCCAGTCACGTGTACATGCGTGTCCAGAACCCCAGGAGAAGAATGGAAGAGAAGGGATTGTGGTGTGGCCATTCTTCTGGGGGGGTGATTTCTCACTATCTCTCTCTCTCTAGTGAGCACATGCATCCTCTGTCAAAAACCTTAAGAAAAATCTCTTTTGTACTGAAAACTTATAGATTCTCAAAGTTTGACTTGTCCCATGTGCGTGTGTAGTTGGACTCCCAACCCAATCACATGTTATTCTATTCTTCCTGTGTTTAGATTGTCTTACAAAATTCTAAATGAGCCAGAATGTTTGGTGGAACTCAAACTATCTCCATATACATCACAAGACTACACTTCATGGTGACATTCTGGTTTGACTTCTTCATTTCTCATTACTTCTTCCTCATTTATCTCCAGCTCTGACTTGGAGCATCTACACTGCCCTTAAAGAAAATGATAATGTGATTACGATACCAGAGAAAAGCAGTTATGGCGTGTCTTGCTAAATCATATTCGGGCATGTATCTTATTCTGCTAGCATTCATATGGCCCATGATTACAAATATACAGAGTTCTTGAGGATTGATTAAACATTAAAAATACAGCACCCTTTTGCATTTCTAAATGAAAATCATTAGAACAGGCTATTTAAAAATGGCAAGAGAGTACCTAGCCTATCGAGTGAAGCATTTAAATTCAGATATTTCTGGGGCAAGTTTTTATGGTGGAAACTGAGTGAGAAATATTACTGAGGTCCTACCTCCTTTGAATCTGTCTAGATGCTGTTGCCTCTGCTGTGGCTTTTTTTTTTTTTTTTTTTTTTTAACTAAAAGTAACAGTGACTTCAGTGAGATTTTGTGATAAGCTGAACTCCTCACAGCTTGATCTTTTTCTGTCTTTGTAGTGAAAACCACAGTTGTTGAGTGGAATACAGGTTGCTATTTGCTCTGCTGGACTTGGCATTCGACCCAAATGCCTCATGTTACTCGTTGCTGCCTGACGATTCCGTTTGATTGCCCATCTTGATGTATGGCTCTCAATATAGGCTGGGGTGAAATGATATTTTGGGGGCTCAATATTTAAAAAGAGAGTTTAGTGATGGGAATTTTTCCCACAGGACCGATTTCTGGGTTTGTGGTTTGCCCTCTTGAATTTGAGACCGATTCAGAGATGCTGATGGGTTTTAGACGCTGGCCTCTTGGGATGTGGCAATGTGCCATGATGCCATCAGTTTAGACTAATGATTGCACAGAATTCTCACGAAGCAGATGGCTACTAACCACAATATTAATATTATTTTGTTTTGTAAATTTAGGGGAAAAAATTTCCACAGTTGCAGGAGAAAACCTCGTTTGGATTTTAGAAAGAATGATCTGCAGCAGAAATAACATGCTGTCAGGACCTGTTTTATATGCTTTCATTATCAGTGACAAATTGTGATATTAATTCTATAGCAAATTTGTGCTTGGGATTTTAGCATTTCTCTCAGCCGTTTCCTTTCTCTGCATAGCTAGCTATAGAACAAAATGCTATGAATTTTACCTTGGAGGGATCGACAGCTGGATTTAAATGCTACCTCGGCAATTTGCTCAGAGATACTATTGTTTATAAATTTGAAGAGTGGATATTCTTTGACAGGGTTCGGAATGAAGTGGAGGTCTGAAGTAATTGCATAGATAATCCAGGTAGCAGAGACACTTCCGCCTGGTTTCTTCCAATAATGCCGCCAAAGCAAGAGACATTTATTTCTGTGTGAATTAGCCAGGTAATTACATCGGTGCTCTGTTTTGTTTTGCTGATGACATTCTGGTTTGTGCACGTTGGAAGAGATGATGATGCATCAAGTTCATGTTGATGGAATCCTGTGATCTGTGTAATTCAGCCATGGGGTGCCGATCATTATTTTGTTTTGATCAGTGTTCTGGACCTTCTCTGGAGCTATTTTCAGTAAAACTCGTAAACAAAGGTGACTCAGGAATGCCTGCTATCAGGACAGTAGGGAATTCAACATGACTTTGCCTCAAGCACACAAATTCTAACATTTGCAACATGAAGTTGCAATGGAATGTGTGGCCGCAGTGTCAGGCCACTCCCTATGCCCCTTTCCAGCATTCTGGAAGCCCATCACAGGCAGATGCAGTTCGTCGTGTGTACTTTTTCATATAACTCAGATGTTTAGACATTTTAAAAATATTTTAATTAATTAATTTAGAGAGCGAGGTGTTCCTTTGACAGGGTCTTATCACACCATGACCTTTCCAAATCTTTGAGCTAGCCAGGATCCTAGTGTGCCCACTGGCATGACTGGCATGCTCAAGTTGACCCAGAATATGAACCTGGGGCCTCCACATGGCTCCCACATTGTGCAGTGGCCCCCACCACCTGCAGCATGGTGGCTGGACCCAGAATGAAGTTCTCACCTGTTTTGATTTTTAACTTTCAATGTGAAAAAATGGAGGGGGCAACTATATGTTAGATTTAGATGACTAATAAGAGAGGCACAAAAATCACAAAAATTTAAGAAATGACTAAAATATAGGAGAAGAAAAGCATGTCTTTTCACAGAAATGTCAGAAGAAAGACTTAGTAAGGGACCCTAATCTCATTTCACTTAGAAGGTTCATTTGAAACTCCTGGCTATTCAGTTCCAAATCCAAACCAGAAAAATAAAGGTTTAGTATTCAAGTGATATTTTTCTTAACAAACCATCCTTAATTGTATTCGACATCTAGTTTTTGACCACTTAGCAGTTTTGTAGCAATAAATTAGAAGGACGGGAGGTGACATGATGTAAGACGGAAGTTTAATGACAGTGGAAGTGACAGCTAACCTTGAATAGAAAGAAAACAACAACTACCACACACAAAAAAAGCAGAATCGAGGGTATTACAGCAGAAATATGAAAAATCATCCTGAAGATGACTTTGAAGTTCAGGGAAAGTTAAGGTATAGTCATTTTCTCTTAGAAAACTAGTAGTGACTTTGTTGTTGTTACTTTTTAAAATAATTTATTTCCTTTCTTGTGAGAGAGAGGCACCCCCAAAAGGGTCTTCATGCTGTGATCCACCCCTAGACTGTGGACATTCACAGCTGGCACTTCAAGGGAAGTCTCCAGGTGTGGACCCAGATCCTCCATGTGAGTTAGCCCTCACAGACCATCATGTTCCTGTTTGGTCACCATCTGGTTCCCAGTAAGGATTTCTTTAAGAAGCTAATGAGTGAGTTGATGAAATTTAGCATGTGAATAAGTATGCTTCAATACTTTGGAAAATTCATTTATGTAGAATAGTTGATTCCCAGTGATGTGGATGATTAGGTATCTCTTCATTTGAGTCAGGTCACAGCAAATCAGACACGTTATCTTTTTCTGGGTAATAACAATGCGAGGAATACAGGTATGGATCAAATACCTGAAATCGCTCACTTGGAGAATTTTTTAGGGCGGTTAGTTTGAAGGCAATTTCATTTTATCAACCTGTTAAAATTAAAATGCCTATAGGTCAGATAACTATCCAAGTAATCCATAGGTATTAAATTATTAGATTAGTCTGGCAGCTAGATACTATGGGAATTTCATGCCAAATGAGCACTCATTCACTTCTTGAGCAATAACTATCTCTATGCTTTAGATACTTAGGGGAAATTTCGAAGGTAAGTTCATCCAGCTTGTTTCAGTTCTATAAAATAGTTGCCCAATATTAATTTTCATATTCCCAGGGAAGAGTAATCTTCTAAGCTTGATGCACTAGACATGTCCATCTATGCGGTTGGGTGGCCACTTCTTTTGACTCTGTGACAAGCTTGCTGAATTAATGATACTACAATTACAAACTAAGCTGCGCAATTATGCAGCATGTACCTTTTCACAAGGAGAACTCAAGGATCATTGGCAATGTTGTTTAAATTAGCTAGGGAAATAATAAATATATTCAATTCCAGTTGATAGATGGGTAATCATACTTCCGAGTGGTAATAAAGAGAAGAGATAGTGGATGCAGTGGGAGTAAAGAAGAAGCCGTGGCTGTAGAAATATGGAAATCACGTGAAGTGGTGGCCAGGTGGCCTACCTTGTTTGGACATAGCACCTGTGCAAGCTCTACCAACCTCTGTTCCAAATAGAAAAACATTTTGTAGGAAAATTGCCTAGTTTTAGGGCAATTGCTCTTAGTTTGCCTGGGATAGTTGCAGAGTATTCCTGTTACACTGATTTATTATTAATAGGGACATATTATTAATATTTATAATAATATGATAATAGGTGACATACATGATTAAATATTAATAATGATGTAACAAATATTATTAATATTTAGTCAAAGTGTTCTAACTTTGATAATAAATAAGTATACAGGTACTTCACTTCATTTTGAGTGAACCAGAAGAGAAACTATGAAGCTTATTTTGGAACCGATCATTCACAGATAACCTCTCTCACAACCTCTTACTTCTTTACAAGTGAAATAATAAAAAGACACCTGACAGTCATAAGCCTGGTTTCCTATGTAGTAAAGAAATGGCATCAAACCCTACAGCAACTTCAGCCTTCTCCCTCCTCTGCCTTTATGTTTTATACAGCTACTCATGTTCACTGTGGAATTGATAATAACAAGGCAAAGACTAACAGTCCAGGTGAGAACTATAGAAATAAATAATGCTACACTTCTGAGTTTATATCTAATAGTGTGTCAGCCAGGAACAGGGAGGGGAAAGTGAAGTCCGAAACTTCTGCCCGGAGACATGTTGATGTTCCTGAACTCTTAGCCTCCTGGGCCTGGCCCAAGCACAGCGCCTCTGTGGGCGGCCCAGTGCACACCACTAGCTAGGGAGCTTATTAGAATGAATTTATCATCCTTTGGCGGCCATTGACACAGACTACAGTGGACAGTAAATTTTTTACATTCCTTAGGAATGAGTCTGGAAAGTAGTTTCAGAGTTCTCCAAAGTGACTTTTGGGGGTGATATTCATTAAACCTGGGACAACAACTTACAAACACGAAGAACATGAAGGTCTGTCTCTCAGTAGCCACACAGATTTGCTTTTATGGTATCTCTGGTTTAAAACCTACTTACTAATTTTATTTTCACTCTCCAATGTAACATTAGTCATCTCACCCATGGCCCTTGTGATACGTGAGTGTATAGGTCTCTTACCCTTGGTGGGGGCAAGTGGGGACTTCCTGAGTATTGTGCTTACCTCCTCACATCAAACCTTTCTGCATTTTTGGATCTGTCCAACACCTTCTTTATCTGCACCCTTGTAACCACCTTATACCCTCTTGTTTGTTCCAACCATGGAAATACCCCTGAGAGGAGTTTGCAGATTAAACAGGGGATCCCTCAGAGCACGGTAAGGAGCAGTTAGTAGCACTATGACAGGCATGAGGTAGACACGTGAAGAAAAGGAAGAATGTACGACAAGAGGGGAGAGGGCAGAGGTGCAGCTCTTGGGGCCCCCAATTCTTTGTAGCGAGTGTGAAGAGAACAATGGAGACCAGAGATTTTAGTAAGTGAGAGAGGCCCTGAGCAAAAGCGATGTGGTGGCAGGGTGAACACTGGTACTGGGGAGAGCTGTGTAGACTCTGGTCTCCAGCCCCATCATCTGTCTCTGAATCCTAGTGTCTTCTCCTATTAGCCATGTAACTTTCAGGACATTCCTAAATATGTCTCTGCCTCAGTTTCTTCACCTTAAACTGAGGAACACTGAAGGATCCATCTAATAAGGCTGATGAAAGTACTGTATGAATCAATCTATGTAAAGAGCTTAGAAAATTTGCAGGCACGTTTTGAGCACTCAGTAAATGCTAGATCTATAAAAACACCCCTGGCTGTTGGATTCTGGCAAGATCCTCTCACTACAGCTGTGTAGAGTGTAACACAACATTGCTGAGCCAGGAAGGACTTAGCCAGCAGGACCAGCAGCAGCACGGCTATGTAACACCAGCAGTATTTTTCTGTAACATAGTGTGAATTCTCAACTGACTGGCTTGAATTCCCAATTCCCCCCTGGGCCAACGAAGACAAAAAATGCTGAATAAGTACCACATAAAACGGGACCATTACAACCAAAAATCTAGGTGTCCATTGGGGAATATCAATTGGCCTTAAAGCAATATTCTCCAGTAGAAGATAAGTGCTAGACAAGCAGAAAGTACTTCATCTCTTCTTACTCTTTCCACACCGTAACCATGTCCTTAGAGGTGGTGTGTTGCTCTGGGCAGAGTGCACTACCCCCTTGACAGTGGAAGATAAATTGTGCTCTATAACTGGAGTGGCAGAAACTTCTATCCAATGTTCTTCTTAAATTGAAAACATCTTGAGCACTGATTGTTCAAATATATTTGACTTTCCTAGTTTCTAATATCAATAGTCAATAAACTAGCCTTTGTTGAGTGTATTTAGGAGTTTGTTGGGGGAAATGGACCTCTATTAGTTACACACTTATGATCTAAAGGAGACATAAGATATTACTGTGCCTTTGAGTACAAATTACTGGGTGTCACTGCCATTGCAGTTTAAAAAAAAAAAAAGAAAGAAAAATTTCCTATCCCATTCTTCATGTGTGTCCTGATAATGCAACCTTTTCTTTCTGGCCACCTTAGAAACTCAACACCTAATACAGTGCTTTGGCTTTCTTGTTGTAGGTTACCAGTAAGGATTTGTAAAATTAATTACTGCCCACCTTACGTTTTTAATTTAAAAAGTTTTATTTCTTTCCTTCATGAGAGTGAGAAACAGAGAGAAAGAGAGAAAACAAAGAAAGTGAAATACAGGACCCTCAACAGGGTCTCATGCTATGGTGCTCCCCAGGCCTCATCCAGTCCCAGATCATGGGTGTCTGCACCCAGTGTTTACAAGTTGTCTGGGAAACAGAACCTATGACCTTCTACGTGGATCCAGTTCTGTTTGGGTAGTGTGTTACCGCTGCTCCACAGAACCAACCCTCTCTAGCATATTCTTGACTGAAAAGAGAAAGATCTTGTTTTCCATATGCTCTTGTGAATTGTCTGGCTCCGATATACCATTTTTGTATCTGAAATTATTGTTAGATGCTATTTCCACCACCTTGATTTAGTTGCAAATTTTTAACTTCCTTTTTTTATTTTTTTCTAATTGAGCGCATTTATATAGAGTGCACCATACAGAATCCAGAATACAGGAAGTGATTAGTAAAAGTTAATTCAACCTATTAATACATTTTTGCTCTTTTGCCTTGCAGTTCCAAACCATTCTTCTCAATTACATGACATAGTCAAATCTGTTTCTATTTCATGTATTTATCCTTATGTTATGAAAGATGAAAACGAAGGCACCAAGAAGACAGTCATCTCTCTCTCTCCTGGGATAGGAACATGAGCTCCTGTAATATATTCTGTGGAGAGAAAGCAAAAATAAAAACAATAAACACCCTGAATATATTTCCCATTAAGCAGGTAAAATTATTTTCTTATTCTTGCAGCATTGTATTTGAGACTTTGTGCTTTATTTATAGTATAAATTCTATGCTCTTTTCAGTAGGTGCTGCTTCTCGCACTGAGCAATGGTTACTAAAGACTATTTGTCACTCCCCACGTAATGTGTTCCTGAAACCGCAAGCTTTCTTTCAGTTAACTTGCTTGTGCCTTTCATAGCCACAACACGAAGCAGTATTTTAAAACCCTGGAAACCTCAGGCTTATCCATGGTGTTGTTTACTTGTATAGTCTTTAAAAATATTCTTCTTGCATGGAATAACTTCCAGTTATTTCTTGGCACTTGATTTTTAAAAAAATACAGCATGGCTGAGTTAGACTTCATGATTCCTTCTAATCTCAAATTGGGGCTTTCTTGTCATGGACATTTTTTTTTTTTTTCACTTTAGACAACCAGTTGTGTTAAATAAGTTATCTCAGAGGACTCCTTGGGGGTGAACTAAGAAAATAATTAACATGGGTCTGCATTTTTAAATGGGTGATGCGCTCCTTAGTGGAGACACTGCCAACTCCTTTCAGATCTTCCCTCCATGTTTCTGGTGCTCAGGCCTGACCTCACCCTGTACTTCACCGGGGTGCTCCAGGCTAGTGGAGGTTGAGGAACCCCTTTCCTTCTCCATCATGGACTTCACTGGTTCTGATTCTGTGTGAGAAAGAGAAGATTCCAGAAAGAAAATCTCCCACTGTACCACGTGGCTTCTCTGGGTGGTGCATTCACGTATAATAGATATACACACCCTTTGGTCATTTCTATTATAGAGTTCACTGTAGAGAGCAGAAAACTCCTAATCATGATTTCCTTTAGACTTGTACCAAGCAAAGTCATCTCTTTTAATTTTACCAGAAAATGAAATTAATTCAGATTTCAAAAATGTAATTAATCTGAGGAAGTGATGAGGCTATCTGATAAATATTTACTCTCAATTTCAGAACTTTCTCTTCATACAAGATTAACTCTGGTTACAAAAGGAAAAAAAGAAGATTTTGTTCTTTACTTTTTACCTAGAGGCTGATTTGTCTTCATTTGTGTCGGTTGGCAGTAAACCCCAATGTTCGCAAAGACGAAACACTGGTAGATATTCCTTAGGAATGGCTCAGAAAATGTTTCCCATCCAGATCTCATGTCTTATTTAGAAGGCATAGCCATTATCCAAACTATGCACTCTTTCAGCACCACACGCTCAGCCTCGATAGGCTTCTATTATTTTACATGGATAATTAACCTCTTCAGTGAACTTTTATCTAGAAAAGGAGAAGAGCGACCAGTTTTGAAGTGGTTTGTAACTTGGACCTTTGGATATTACAAACCTCATTTTTTTTTTTTTTTTGTGAGACAGTTACAATATGCATGGAAATCTTAACTTGGAATCCTTGCCATGCTCCCTTCCTGTGTTCCATTTATATAAAATAAATAGTGAAAAGCCCCCAGAGAAATTGAGAGATGAGAAGTAAGGATTATCTGTGATTTGAGCTTCATAACTGCATACAATAAATAATGATACATTCACTAAGACAAATAGGAAAGAGAAGGCAGGAGACATTAAAAAAAATTCTGTATATCCCTTCTGCATAATTCCCCCCCCCCATATCCCTGACATAGACTTGCATTTAGAAGAGAACATATAAATCATCTTGGAGATATTGCATTTAATGCAGTGTCTGTATGGGTGACCAGTTGGCATGGCAGTGATACATGGACTCACACAGCCTGGGTCTGGTGGTTCAAATGTAGCTCACTTTGGCAGTGACTAAAAGTCTTTATGATCCAGTGATTGTTCAGCGACCTGGATGAAATGAATCGGTCTCTTTCCTAGTGAATAGCTGTCCATGTCATAGGACTAAATTGTAACCGGTACTAATTGTCTCCCTGGTTGATAGTCTCAGCAACAGGGTTAAAGAAGTCAGAAGGAAAGGTGACAAAATGCTCTGTCTTTTTGCACCATTGCTTATTTATCGAGCTCATTGCACCAGGTCATCCCATCAGCTAGCAGGAGAGGAGGAACCATTCATTGTTGCAACCTGAGTTAAACTGAGCCTATCCTAAATGACATGTCTTCAATTCTCTTGATTACTTCCGTGGTCAAATCTTTATACATGCCGAATTTAGCCTAACACCTTCACTCCTAAAGGGGCGAAAGCAAAAGCTGTGTTAGAAAAGGAAAAAAGAAGTTCTTAAAATGACAGACATTTCTTCTCATTTAGAGCAAAGTCCAGATTTAAAAGATTCATGGAGAGAGCTTCATAGATTCTTTATAATTATATCCTGCTGTGTTAGAAAGTTGACTTAACATTTATTCTCATAAATGCTCATCCTTCAAGACCCATCAGGCTATTTTTTAACATTTTTGTCCTACATGAAATGAAGTTCAGAAGAATCGTCTCTAGATGGAGAGAATTAATAATGTGAAGATGTCAATCTTTACCAAATGAATATAAAACTATAATTCAATCCTAATCGGTAACCAACAAGTTGATATGAAAGCTATATGGAAAAAATTCTCACAGAATTAAAAATAATGAGGAATGTAAAGTGAAACTGAAAGAAACAAAAATGTTACTGGACTGAAAAAAATGCTTTTAGAAGATAAATAGATGAGCAGATCAGTGGAACCCAACTAGACAGTGGCCAAAAACATATCTCTACATACAGACAACTTAGCACTTGTTAAGTAGGGTATTTCAAGCCCATGAGATGTTTGGAGAATTAGGTATTCAAAAGTAGAACACAAATTTAGAATTCTTCCTCACACCATATACAAAGGACAGACTACAGTTAGGCAAAAATCTAAAAATAGTAACTATAAAGTAGTCAAAGAAAAGGTTTAAAGCTTGGAGTGCCATTCTTAAGACTTGGAAACCAGAATCCATAAACAAAATACCCTGAATAGATTTAAATACATTAAATTTCTAAATTCTATGAAGGACAGCAAAGTTATAATACAAACCATTAGTGTGAAAATACTAGTACCATATATAATATGCATATGTAACAAATATTTCTAACATTTGAAGTGTTCCTCCAACATAGTAAAAAAAAAAATCATTTAATACCAAAATGGACAAAGCATATGGATAGGCAATTCAGAGATGAAAACCTAGAAATAAATAATACACAGACAAAAATAATTGCTCAATGTAAATACTAATTAAAGGAGTAAAAATGAAAACAAGACATCTTTTACAGGCTATCAGACTGGGGTAATATAAAGAAAATTGAAGACATCCTATGTGGCAGTATACTGACCGGTTCTGTAGCGTAAGAATGATTTTTCATCCCTCTAGTATTAAAATGAATTTATAACACTTGTGGAGACTAATTTGGTAATAGCTAATAAAATATTAAATGCATATTATCATTTTATAAAATCTTACTGCTGTGAATTCAAAAAGCATGTTTATAATGTATTACACACACAAATGTCCATTAATAAGAATATGACAAAATAAATTATATCACATTTTTACAATAGACTCTGTGACCATTACAAAGAATGAGGTACAGTTACATGTAATAACATGAAATATATTCTTTATTACTGAGTGGAAAAAAATGTGAACTGTGATAACAGTTCTTTAATATTTGTGTGTATTTCTATAAAACCCTAGGAAAATATTGAGAAGTATATGACCTTAATTGTTAAAAGGAGCTAAAAATTAAAAGCAATCTGAAGAGCAAGTGGGTTGGAGAAGCTAAGATGGGACTTTTGCTTCTTCAAATAATTTGTTAAAAAGAATGAGGACACTAAGCTACTCTGTAGCCTAGTAGTTGGGGGAGCCGGAACTCACATGGTTGACCACAGTTAAAATCCTGGCCCTGGTGACTTGAAAAACATGCCAGGCATGCATGTGTGAACAAATCCCAACAGGATGGAGAAATGGAGAAGGGGATTGAGGTATGACTACAGTTGATCAGGGAGTGTTTTCTTCCTCTCTTTCTCCCTGTTTCTCAATCTCTCCGTGGTGAACGTATATGCCTTCTGGCAATTAGAAATCTTTTTAAAAAGATGGGAGTATGAATAACCCACTGGACTTGAAATCTGGAGCTCTTGTGTCTCTCGGTCATACACCAGGCATGCTCTTGTCAGCTCCTGCTTCCCAACAAGGCTAAATCAGGAATGGACACTCGAACTTAGCCTGCATCCTAAAGGATCAACTCAGGCCTGGCTGCTGTGAATGTTTAAAGCATCAGTGGTTTTAAGGGGAGGGTCATATTGGGACATGGGTAGAAGGAAAGTGACTATTCAATATCTGTTGGAGAATGTTTGCCTCCTCCTTTGCTGATGCTTCATTTCAAAAATGATCTGCCTTTAGCTTCTTTTCTTGTTGACATGCAGTACTCACTGACCGTAAAATAACTCTCAATAGCATCAACATTGTGAAGTAACTGTCAACTGAAAGGTAACTTTAAAAACATTAGCTTTTTTTTTGTTTGTTTTTTTGTAGAGGTTTTGCCTTAGGGTGTGTGCACTCACCAGGGAGAGAGACAGGGACAGTGAGAGAGAGTGAGAAATCACCCCCAGGAGGGGATGGCCATGCTGCAATCCCTTCTCCACTCTATTCCCAGGATCTTGGGCATGCATGCACACGTGCCCGATGTGAGTTTCAAGCCACTGGGTCCAGGATTTTAACTGTGGTCGACCATGTGGGAGTCCAGTGATGTAACTGCTGTGCCATCTGCTGGCTCCAAAACATTAGCTTTTTAAATTCAATGTTTTAATAATTTGTGAAGATTTTATTTTATTTTTTATTTGATATTTTTGCTATAGGGTGCGTGCGCTCCCCAGAGAAACAAACAGAAAGAGAGAAATCATCTCCCACAAGGGTTGTCCATGCCACAATGACTTCTCCTCCATTTTCCTCTTGGGATTTTAGGCATGCTTGTACATGCGCCCTGCATGAGTTTTAAGCCACCAGGTCCAGGACTCAAACAGTGGTCAACTATGTGGGAGTCCCGCAATGTAACCATCATGCCATCTGCTGGCCCCAATTTGTGAAAAATGTAAATCTAAGAGCATCATTTATTTTTCTTGCACTCTACAGATTCAATTTTTTTTTCTGTAAAGAGTTTTTATAGTTCAAGTTATAAACTGGCATTTGAATCAAGGAGAGAATTCATGGCCCCTTGAAACAAAGAAGTGTGGCAAAATTTCCAATTACTAAAATGCAAAACTTGTTCTCTGCTCATGTTTTTATAACATAGCATGGTAATTTGTCTTCCGATTTCATAGAGTTAGGAATTAGTTTTGAAAGTACCAAATTGCTTTTAAAATCGCTTGCTCTTTCCAACTGATTTCTATTTTTCTGAGAAAGAAAGAGAGAACGAGCGAGAAAGAAAAGCACTCACAATAGGGTCTTTACAACCCCCAATGCCAGCCAGCCTGGTTTATAGGCATAGAGACATCTCTGGACTTGAATCTAGGACCTTTCCCATGTAGGCCCAGTTGCTTTATCTCTGTGTTACCACTTGACCCTGAAAAAAATTTTTAGCATATATTTTTTATATATTACATATATTTTTAATATCATATTTATAAATATAAATATGTTTACCATTACCAGTATCCCAACTTGTAGTTATGATATTAAAATGATAGTTCCTGCATGAGAGATATTTTATTACCAGATTGTATGTGAACTTCTATTTATAACATACTATTCTATTGTCATTTCTTCTGGTAAACTGTTTCTTTCTACGATAGTATAAGAAAGTCATTAGTAAAATCTTTGGGGATTAGTAATGGAGAATGACTATGGTCCTTGCCCAGTATTAAACTAGTACTAAAACTCCAAGTGACGGAACTGTAGAAATCAATTCCCCCAAAATGTTGTTTTTTAACTTGCCAAACTGTCATTTCCAATTTTTAAATGTTTTAATTCTTTAGCACCTCCTGGTCTTCATAAAATAAAATGAATAAAACAGGTACCCTGACTTCTCTACAATCTGAGATTACCCCTTATTCCTGAAAGGGGTGGAGAATGCTGAAGAACAGTATCTACCTGGTAGCAGCTCAGATCTTGAAAGGACTCACGTATTGTTTAAAAGAGGAGTTACAAGGAAATGACCCTTCCATCAGTCATAATTTTAATCTTTCCTCTTAAAGAAGAGCGGGAGAGAGACCAGACAAAAATAGACATAAAAAGCTAACAAGAGTGAAGTAAAAACCAAGGCATATTTCAGAAGATATAGACATTTAAGTGGATATTTGAATAAGAGCTTTCATATGGGAGTAAAAGTTAGAGATTTTAAATGAACACTGAGGAATAAGACAATGAGATTTAGTAGTGGTAATTCAGATTCTAGGCAGGAAGGTCCGTGATGTCAGTTTTGGAAGTAGGACAGTTTTTTCTTTTTTCTTTTTTTCTTTTTTTGGCTAGAAGTCAAAGGGGAAGGGGGAGGAAGGCACAAATTGTTGGAACAACATTAAAGTAATTCCACGGAGTGGACTTAGGATAAGAATGATTTAGTAATGAAATAATGCAGACATTATTTTAAGTGCAAAGCAATGTGATATAATAAAGTTTGTGGCAGCTTTTAGATCCAGGCTGAGGGGGTGTATGTGCAAAGCAGCTTGGTGACAAATGAAGGCTGAGCTAAATCATTTATAATGGCGGGACAGAGGGTGACACAGTAATGCAAAGGGCAGCCCAGTGCCTGTTTCCTGGGGCCTATACAGTGCAGAGCAAGCTTCAGTGCTCCAGGTGCTCAGAGGATGCACACGACTGCAAGTAAATGCTGCTGTGTACCTGGTGTGGTTAGCAGTGAGCAAAGGCACACGCCACCCATGTTCCCACGTTCCTGTATGTGCCCAGTAGTGAGATGTCCCTGTCTTGTATCCCTGCTAACCGAACAGGAAGTGGTCTGTCACTTTAATTTAGAACTTGTATTTTCTTTCTTTCTTTTTTTTAATTTTATTATTACTTTTTTTTGCTACAGAGATTTTTGCTCTAGGGTGCATGTGCTTTCCAGAAAGATAGAGAGAGACAGAGAAATCACCTCCCAGGGGTGATGGCCACACCACAATTCCTTCTTCTCCATTCTCCTCTCAAGATCTTGGGCACGCACACACACAAACCCAGCTTGAGTTTTAAGCTGCCGGGTCTGAGACTCAAACTGCAGTCAACTATGTGGGGTCCAGTGATGTAATCATTTAGCCATCTGCTGGTCCCTAGAAATTTGTATTTTTAAGACAGCTGGCATTGAGTTAAAAACATCAATATGAGACTTAGAATATAAAATGTTATCTTATTGACAGCTATCAATAATAGATAATAAGGCCTTAGTTTGAACTTCCTTGAACAAGGACCTGAGGCTGTCGATTGGTTATAAATGAAATTCTAAGTATGTAAAATTAGATATGTAGAATTATGTAGAATTATTCAAGTTAGCCCGAATTCCAGTTTTAGACACTGGTTTAATTAATTTGTGGAAAAGTGACAATTTGAGTGTGATAGTTTAAGTATGTTTTATGATTTTTTTCACATGTAAGTATGATTTTAGAGAAAAATACTTTCCTCCTCTGCAAAGAAAACCATTGAACATGCATATATGACATGAGGTCACGTGTGTATATGATCAGATTTTTGTCTGTGGAATAGCATTATAAATTTTCTGAGAAGAAACAAAATACAAATTGCTTAGGAAACCTAATAACATTTAGATAGAAATCATTGGATTTATACTCAAGTTCCTTAGTATCAGTTCAAAAATTAAATTTTTGCGTTCTGGTAAAGTAAGTTCCTTTTTTTTTCTTGTCATGATTTAAAATATAAGAGAAACAGAAAAACTCTAGAAGAATTTCCGTTAAGTTTGTTTTTCTAAAAAATTAGGATGAGTAGAAAGGGAGAAGAAGAGACAGATTTTTAAAAATTCTCTCTTGTTCAGCTTTTTTCATATTGTCCAAAAACATGTAACCAGTCAAGATGTTCTTTAATAGGATAATGAATAAAGAAACTTTGGTATACCTATACAATGAAATATTATTCAGAGATAAAACGAAATGAGCTATCAAATCACAAAAAGACATAAAGAAAACTTAAATGCATATTGCTAGAAGAAAGAAGTCAGTCTGAAAAGGCCATGTACTGTATGTTTGCAACTATTCAACATTCTGAGAAAGGTGTAACTGAAAAGTCAGAAAAGGATTTGTTGGTTCCAGGAATTAGAGAAGAAGAAAGGGGACCGATGAATAGATGGAACACATGGATTTTTTTTTTTTTTTTTTTTTTTTTTTTTTTTTTTTTTTGAGAGGTTTTTGCTACAGGACGTGTGCGCTCCACAGAAAGACAGAGAGGCAGGGAGACAGAAGGTGAGAAATCACCCCCCAGGGGGGATAGCCACGCTGCAATTCCTTCTCCTCCATTTTCCTCTGAGGATCTTGGGCACGCACACACACGTGCCTAGCCTGAGTTTAAGCCACCGGGTCTGCGACTCGAACTGCAGTCGGCTACATGGGAGTTCAGCGACATAGCCGTTACGCTAACTGCTGGTCCTGGAACACCTGGATTTTTAGGACAGTGAAACCTGGTATGTGTAATGATGTCATGGTAGACACCTGACTATGTGCATTTGGCCAAACCAATGGAATGTGCAACACACAGAGAGACTTAATGTAAACTACTTTCTTGCAACAGATTTACCACCTAATGCAAGATGCTAATAATTTGGGAAACTGTGTGTGGAGGTGGGGTAGAGAAAAGAGAGAGGTATATGGGAATTATCTCTTTCTGTTCCATTCTGCTTTACTGTAAACCTAAAATTGTGCTAGGTTCATGGTTGAGACCCCTATAGCAACAGATTAATATGAGAAAAGCATAGAAATCTATCTACTGTAAGTTTCATGCGACACAGAAGCCTTCAGAAACAGAAACCCAAATAAATAGGAAAATTGAGTATTTTTATGGACAGTCATGTGGGAGTATACTTAGAGGACAAAAGGATATGATTTAATGGTACTAACTGGAGGAAACTCAGAAAGGTCTATTTGGTTAGATTTTTTCCCCGGCATCCCTATGAGACATTCCCTTCCTCTGGATATAGTGTGGATAGCTCTCAAATCAGTCTTCTAATCTACTCTGCAGGGAGGTCATGGATTTCTTTTATGGTCTGCTTCATGGGGGAAGGTCAGAGCAACTTTTCTACTTACGCTGTTCTCTCAAATGCAGAAGTACCCTATTTTGGGGTAGCATGTCCCGAACCCTATCAACTGCTCTATAAAAATAAAATTAATTAATTAAAAAATATTATCTCTTAAAAATTAGGGTTTGAAACAAAAACTTTTAACTCAGAAGATTAATGCTTGTCTGAGTTATGGTCATAGGACACCCCATTGGAACAGGGAAATAGCACACTTCTAAATTTTTTTTTTTCTCTTTTTTTGGAGAGGTTTTTACTATAGGGGGTGTGCGCTCGCCAGACAGACAGAGAGACACTGAGAGATAGAAAGCGAGAAATCACCCCCCAGGGGGGATGGCCACGCCGCAATCCCTTCTCCTCCGTTCTCCTCTCGGGATCTTGGGCACGCACGCACATGCGCCCTGCGTGAGTTTAAGCCACCGGGTCCGGGACTCGAACCACGGTCGACTACTTGGGAGTCCAGCGACATAGCCATTACGCTAACTGCTGGTCCCCACACTTCTAAATTTCTCATACACATACATATATATATACATATGCACATATACCACATGCACCAGCATATATACACGTAACACCTAGATATGAACATATAAATTCATTCATATAATTCCATATTTTATATTTATATGTATTTTATATTTTATGTATAGATATAAGAGTTCTTTTAAGTCAGTTTTCAAGGTGAACCACTTTACCCTCCAAATTCATGTGGTCTCACTTAACACCTCCCCACTATAACGATGTTACCACCTTTGAAGATAACAATATTCTCTCAAGTCCATTTATATAGTGGGAAATTTTCTTTTTTTAAATAGGTGAATAAAGAAAGAAGTAAGTAAAACTTTTCCATCTCACTGTCTTTTCCAGGTCTTTCAGGACTTATATAATTATAAAATGCTGAGTAAGATAAAGCAATATACATATACCTCCCCCAACATATGAATGTGTAAATGTGTGTTTGTGTTCAAGTTTATTTGTCTATGTGTGTGTGTTTCTCTTAATGACCCCTTAATTATATGAGTCAAGTGAAAATATTATCTATTTTCATCATGGACAAAAGCAGTCAGCCATGTTTGATGTTCTTCCTTTTCAGTTCCACAGTAAATGAATACCATGAGCTTCTCACATCTAGAAATATGGAGGTCCTTTTCTGCACGATTACAAATTGAAGTCTTTATGACTGTGAAGGAGATAAATAGTCTTTGGTCGGAAGTAGTTTTCTGTTAAATTTCCTTTTGTTCTTGGGAGATAATAGTGCACACATATTTATAAAACGAGATGTGTTTCACATCAGAGGATACTAGTAGGCTTATGCCTTCTATGTCAGTAGAAAAGCAATGTAGGTCAATGGATTCTTTTTCTAATATTTAGTTTAAAAAATTTATCCTAATTTCTAACTTATACATAATATTTGTACATAGGAAGATCTTCAAAAAGTTCGTGGGAAATGGGTATTATGCAAAAACTATGCATGGATTTAAAAGTTTTTGTACCAAAATAAGTTGTCACTTTAATTTCATTTTTCCACAGACTTTTTGACATTCCATTGTATTTGCGCACTATGGTGAGGTTTATCAAAACATGTATACATTGTCTAATTGTCTAATGATCAAATAGTGCCATACATATAGCCACCATTTCAAACTTTTTTTTTTTTTGAGAGGTTTTTGCTATAGGGCGTGCACTCGCCAGAAAGACAGAGACAGACAGAGAGACAGAAAGCGAGAAATCACCCCCCAGGGGGGATGTCCATGCCACAGTCCCTTCTCCTCCATCCTCCTCTCAGGATCTTGGGCATGCACGCACACGTGCCTGGTGTGAGTTTAAGCCACTGGGTCCAGGACTCGAACTGCGGTCAACTACATGGGAGTCTAGCGACATAGCCATTACGCTAACTGCCGGTCCCTCAAACATTTTTTTTTAAATTAAGTTTATTTACTATTGTTATATCTATCTATCTATAATTGTTTAATTAATTAATTAATTAATTTTTTACAAAAATATCAGGTATAATATTTTTTCCCTAAGTTTATGAAGACATATGATAATGGAAATACACTGTCAAGGTCTTGGAAGAGGTCCATACAATTGAGAAGTTCTAAAACTTAAACTGAACATCAATCTGCTTTGACCTTTCCTGTTCATCTATGTGCTCTCATAATATCCTGGACATGTTACCGACACAACACCTATCACATGGCATTGAGTACGTGGTCTGTTCATTTCTCTGTACTCCACATTAGAAATTAAATGCCTCAAGGACAAGTATTGTTGTCTGTTTGTTTGTTTTTAATGCTAGAAGGAGCATGTGCACATAAGAAAGAAAGAGAAAGCACCCCCAATGAAGTCTGGTTACCTGCAGTCCTTTTTTCTCCAATTTTTTTTTTTATTTGATCTGAGAGAGAGAGAGAAAGTGAGAAAGCAAGACACCAAGTCCAGGACTCTAACCACGGTCAGTCGTGTGTGGGAGTCCAGCACCTCAACCATCATGCCACCTGTTGACACCCCCATTTGAAACATTTGTCTACTTCATAATTGTACACATTTGAAATACACTTTTGAACTATTTTGAGGTGTACATTGATTGTCACTATTGTTACTCTGCTATGCTGTGTGCTCTGAAACTCCTTACACCTGTCTGCCCACATCTCGTATCTGTTAGCCAGGATCACCTCATCTCGCCCATCTCCTCCCCTTTTCCACTTCTGGTATTCACCTTTTTACTCTCCACTTACTTGCAATTGAATCTTTTAGCTTCTTATTGATGAGGGCTCTGCCCTTATGATCTAATCACCTCATAAATCCCTCTTCTTAATGCCATCACAATGGCGATTAGGATTTTAGCATAAATTTGAGGGGAAACACAAATATTTAGACCAGAGCATACTGGAGAGCAAACAAACCAGCCTTCTGCTCCAGAGAGAGCCACTGTCCCTGTTCTCTAAGGTGGTTTACCATGCAGATTTCCTTAAAAAGCTGGTCCAGAAGAAAAGACAGGCAGTATCTCTACTCATGAGATGCGTGGAAATGTGACCAGCTCACAGACATCCCACAACAATACTCACACATCTTTCTTCTTCTTTATTGTTAAAGTTTATTTATTTGCTCCGTGAGAGAGGGATGCAGAGAGAGACAGTTACCCTCAATAGGGTTCCCACACCATAATCCATTCATCCATGAATATGGGCGTGTATGCACACCCAGCATGTTCAGGGAGGTGCCAGGACATGAACCAAGGACCTTTCCCATGTGGGTGCAGGTATAACACCATTAAGCTCCTGCCTACCATCCCTCCCCCCCTCTTTTATTTTTGAGAAAGAGAGGGAAGGAGTAAGGGAAACGGAGAGGTAAGTATTTTTGATTAAGTTTTTGGTGACACACTCCTCCTGCTCCAGCTTCCCATGTAGGATGACAGTCATGCACAACCTTGCCTATCGTGTTCAGATTGGCCCAGGAACTGAGCCTGTGCCTCCCGTGGGCCTTCCAGTCATTCCGGTGGTAATGTTACCTATGTGTTAACCATTGCTAGGCCCTCCACACCTTGTTTTTACACTGTTTTGGCTTCTGAAAAAATTTCGTATGGATATGTTATGATGGTTAATTTTACTTATCAGCTTGACCAGGCCAGACAATGCATACATACCTGTTAAACATTATTTCTGGGTGTATCTGTGAGGATGTTTCTAGAAGAGATCAGCGATTAAATTGGTAAACCGAGCAATGCAGATGGTACTCCCCGATGTGATTGGGTATCGGCTAATCCACTGAGAACGTGAGTAGAAGGAAAAGGCAGAGAAAGGTCGAACTCACTCTCTGCCTTACTGCTTGAGCGAGGACATCTATTATCTCTGGCCTTTGGTTGTCAGGCCTTCATATCTGGACTGGAATCTACAACACTGGTTTTCATTCAGGCTTTGAACTACATCAGTGGCTGTCCTGGCTCTCCAACTTGCAGACAGTAGACTGTGGGACTTTTCAGCCTTCACAATCATGAGTCCATACCTGTTCTCTCTCTCTCCATATATATGTATGTATGTCCTTACATCCTATTGATTTGTTTCTCTATAAATACCCTGACTAATATATTTGCTAATATGTTGGGCACGCTTATTAATCCGACTTATAGGGGCCAGGACCAAATCTGTTCAATTCAGCATTTAATTAAGGCTATTGTCAATAGGACTCTGAGATCAACCTATAGTATTGGCCTAACTTTGCCCTTCAGAGTCTTGTAGCCTATCATCTGAACACATCCCATTAACCACTCGGGTCTATCTTAGAAAGCCAGGTGGCATTCTCCTTAAGTTTCTGTATTGACTTTCCATTTGGCCTGCAGCATTAATCCAGGTACAGCAGGATGAATTAATGATTTTACAGACTCTTCTTTGGCCAATAAGGAGGACGTCTAGGGTAATTCTGTCATTTATAACAATGCTGGCTAGTGAGTTGAGGCTGATCTGGATGTATTCCAGGGCCAATGTGTTGTCATTGATCACTTAAATCAGGGATAAGTTTTATACAAACTTTTCTAATTGGGTGACTCCAACCACAGGATAACTGCCCCTAGGGTAGGTGCACATTAATGACAAGTCTCTTATTTTTCCAGGAAGTTTCTCTGGGTAATAAAGTCTTTCACACTTTGCAAAGATGTTCACAGTTCTCTTTGGATTATATAATCCACTGGTAGTGTTTTCCTAAGATATTTGCAGGTCTTTTATGTTCATCCCTAAAGTGCAAATCAGGGTGTTTTAGACACAAGCTCATTTAATGTATGGCTTCTCCACAAAAAGTACAGTCCTGGGGGCACACATGGTACCTTGAGAAAGGAAGTGCTGTCTCCACTTCTAGAGGCTTTCCTAGTGGGATCCACAGCAGTGAGGGAGACAGACTCAGTGCCTCTCATGTAGCCTGCTGGTGACTGGCAAGGCTTAAGGGTTCTCAGTTCAGTTCAAATAATTAAATTGAGTTCTTGATTTTGGAAGAAATGACTGAGGACAGTCAGTTCAATATTTCCTGCTTGTCTACACCAATAGCCAGGTGACATTGGTCTGCACCATGGAATGAATGAAACTAGTTGGGAAACGTTGAGAAATATTGATGTGTATTTTGGGTGGAGCTGGGGCCATCTCTGCTGTTTTTGATGCACTCGTTCGTAAGGGAAACAGTGAACACGCTGTTCAGAGCTATCTAGCAGAGGATTGCAGACCCTGCCGGTTAAACATGAGGTGCTTACAATAGATGGGAAAGCCACACTGGAGCATTTTCTTTCATGAAAAGGCTCCCAGGATGAAGTCCCTCTAGCCTTTAAACCTTCCAGAGTCTAAGGTGTTCCCTGTCTAGGCATCTGGGTTGTTACCATGCCTCTAATATCACAAAATTAGTCCATTTTCTTCAAGTACTAATAATTACCATTTTCAATCATTCCCTACTTAGGCTGACCTTTCATTCAGAAATGTGAGGTGTAAGAAGGGCAAGACATCGTTTTAAAGCTTGTGGAGTCTCCAGATGTCTCAATCTTGACACACTGAGCCATCCTAGGGATACTTGGGGGGGGGGTATTATCCTTATAGTCTAGGTCATTAGACCATAGCAGTCATTATCATTAGGATCTATGGCCATGCCAGTCTAATGGGAGAATACAGGCAGCTGAACTGGAATCCGGTTTGAATCTTATAGCATTCTTTTGGTTGGGCTGTCATTCAGAGAGTGAATAAATCAGACTGATTTCAAATTACTGCCCAGGAGTGGGCAGGTTGGAGTTCCACATTTTCAAAATAAGTCTACATAAATTCTACTATTCCCTAGCCCTAGTCATTATATATATATAAAAAAATTTTGGCTTTGTATTAGTCCAATTTACTTCTATTTGTTCACAAGTCACATTAAGCAGTTACTGTCTTTTTCCAAATCTATTTTCCCAACAGTGAGTTATTTGAGACAAGGAATTTTTACTTTTGCCTCGGGATTTTTCCGAGGGTGTCGGAGGGTACCTAGCACTGTAGAAGTCTCTCCAAACATGTTTCTAGATGAGACTTTAATGATGAAAGTTGAACTAGGTTAATAATTGTGTAAAAAACCCCTCATAATCTAGTTTAAAGGAAAGGATTATTGATTAGCTATATGTACAGGAAACAATAGGTTTTGGAATAAATATTACATATTTCTTCAAAAACTCTATAATTGTGTATCTTCTCAGAAAGAATTCAATAAGAGTCTAGGAGATTAATGTGGGTTTCTCATGTTTTTTTCCCCACCATTGCATTAAACTATTTAGCAATGTTTTGATGTTTCATAGCAATCCATAGAATTATTTGATTGGATTATATTAATTTTTTTGGTCTTAATGATGCTTATCAAATTGGTTCATGAAAGTAAAACACATACTAAATTCAAAGTGCCTGCCTGAGATAAATGACAACTTCGCAAAATGGAAATAAAATAGAGTCAAATATTTAAACCAAAATTAAAACAGGTTTCCACAAACTTCATTCCAATCTCTTGCGGTGAATTTGGTAACAGTGGGGAAAGTGCGCTGGTGCCATGATTTAAGCACTGATGTGCTTATACTTGGAGAAATTCCGCCAACCTGTTTTATAAAGGCAACATAAGAACGGAGCCATGGGTGAGCAGTGGACGGTCTATGAATGGCCTGGGTAATGAGTTTGTCTCTGAATCCTTGGTGACTCAATGGCATGCTTCACATGCCAGCTTTCAAGTCTGAGTTACTGCTTTACTGCTGGGCTACAAGGCTCACCTTCCCTTGCTTTTCTTCTTTCTTCTGAATGTACACCCCAGGAAGTGAAAGTTACAACTTGCTTTGACAGACATTCCAGGGCTTTTGGACTTTTTGGACACAGGGAATGTATTCAGAAGCTTCCTGCTTGGTGATCACATCCTTTGTTCTTTTGTGCATGTCTTAAGTGAACTTTGCTCCAGACAAATTAGCCTAGGGCAAAACATTACAAAGACAAGATTCCAAGAAGGGCACATAACACAGGAAGAGTGAATACTCATTCGTATGCATTTTGGTTCGTATTTTTAGCCAAACATTTATCATTTGCATGTTTAATTCCTCCGAAGTATGCTGGTGATTCACAGTTTTATTTTGTCATGAGTGTAAATGTGCTGCTGTCTTTCCTTCAAAGTTTTCTTTCTTATAGGTTTTTTGACTTAGGGTATGTGCGCTGGCTTTGGGGGTGGGGAAAGAGACAGAAACAGTGAGAGGGAAAGTGAGAAATCACACCCTCCTCCTCCTGCTGTCCCCACCCCAGGGAGGGATGGCCATGCTGTCATCCCTTCTTCATTCTCCTCCAGGGATCTTGGGCATGCACCCAGAGTGATTTTCAAGCCACCAGATCTGGGACTTGAACTATAGTCGTCCATGTAAGAGTCTAGCGACGCAGCCACTATGCCATCTGCTGGGTCCTCCTTCAAAGCTTTTAAGCATTGGTCAATTTTAAGGGCAGACAATCCTTATATTTAATGTGGAAACAACAGATCAGCATGTCTGCTTGAGTGGTTTACTATCGGAAATTTGCGATACCATGCAGATGTTCTAGATCTATTGGATATGTTGATTATAGTATTTCATCTTGTGATTCCATTGCAGTTTCTGATACAAAAGTTGTTTTTTGGAGGAAGCATTCCCTGATTGCCATATATTGTTAGAATAGCATATCACATATATGTTATGGTTGGCAGTGTGTATTGTGTATGTACCTGGTCTTTGAATAACTCAGCAGGGAAAGAAGAAATTTGTATTTGTAACTCTACCCATCATGTGGCCTGGTATTTGGCACAGAGGGAACACTTTATCCATTGCTTATTTACGAGATAAAAGTACATCCTAGGGCTGCCTCCATGGCCTAGTGGTTAAGGGAGCTGGGTCCAACATGTCTGATCACAGGGCTTGAGCTCCAGACAGTTTCTTGAGAAATGCGCTGGGCATGCGTGTGTGTGCATGCCTCAAATCCCAGCAGGATGGAGAAATGAAGAAGAGATTGTGGTGTGAGGATGGCTAATGGGGCATGCTTTCTCCCTCTTTGTCTCTCTTTGGTGAGCACACATACTCTCTGGTGAAAATATCTAAATCCTAGTCTCATCTAAAAATTTAGTGTGGTTGCTTAATTTTAATAGCAACATAGAAGATAAATTGGTACAATGATCTTGTTCATAAACAATCATTTGTCTTCTTCATCTTAATTTTTTAAAATATTTATTTTATTTATTATTATTTTTATTTACTAGAGGGGCCTTGAGCTTGCTAGAGAGGAAAGGTGAGAAACCGTTTCCCCAGGGGAATGGTGATGCATAATTCTTTCTTCTCCGTTTCTTCATTCTGGCTTTTGGGCACACATGCACCCATGCCAGTTGTGTTTTTCAAGCTTTTGAGTCTGGGACTTGAACTGCACAGTTGGTCATGTGAAATCTGCCTTAACTACCAAGCCACCAACTCGACCAATTTGTCTTTTAAAATAAATATTGGAGTCTAAACTTTATTTTTTCCCCATTTGTAATATTGTAATAGTGCTCTAAATGACTGTCTCTGGTACTTAAGTTATTAGTGGACGCAGCAGTCAGGCATATCTTCCAGAAACACTTCTTCCACTTTGTCTTTTCTTTGCTTGGAATCCTCTAAAGTCTTCCCACTGGGAAGGGGTAAGCTGGCACACTTTATATCCCTTACAGTGCCTAGCATGGTGCCTTGTACAGAATTGCTCACTGGATGCTGATTAACCAGAGATGTCAGCCTGAAAGTGATTCTAACAGGGGCTGCTGAGCTCTGCTTTTAGCCACATCTTGTTAAATTCATGTAGCAATGATGTATATGAATACATAGAATGTATGCTTATCAGATTTGCAACTGGCCTGAGGCTGACATAGATAGCAAATATATTAGATGACAGAATCAGAAGTTGAAAGTATTTTGACAAGCTTCTTTAACAGGATAAAATTTAATAGGAATAAATGTAAGTCCTACCTTAAAAACAAAAAAAAGTTTCCTTGATTGGTAACTGACAGTAGAAGATCCTAAGAAGGATCACCCGTGATAGGGCCGCCACACAAGTCTATGAAATCTTAGACTCATTTGAAGAATATAAGGAAGGAGGTGAAGATCTCATCCTCGATAATGGTCAGAAGCCACCTGAAGTTTATATACAATTCTGGATTTCACATTTCCAGAGAATTAAAGTAATTGTAATGTAGTTACAATGTCAGAGATTCTTAAACCTATGTTGTTAAATGAATATTTTTCTCTAATGAGGAAACTCAGAGAACATATGCTTTTTATTAAGGGGAAAAAAAAACGATAGTGCAAGTACCATCATGTGGAATAGAGATTCGTTTAGAATTGCATAGTCTCACAGGTTTGGGTAGCATTAGTATCTAGAAGTTATAGGGAAAAACAACTTTGGGCAACTCTAATGGAAAACCTTTTAATAGTCAGCTCCTAATAAGGCCATGGGTTTCCCAGGAAAACAAGGAGTTGAATAATTTCTTTCCAAAAGAGGAAAAACTCTAGTAAGAAAAAAAATTGCATGACAATAATAATGACATACCAGTATTCACATGTTAGGATGGCTACAATCCCAAACACTGACAACACCAAATGGTGACAAGGATGTGGAGAAACGGGAATGCTCATTTATTCCTCTTAAGATGAGTGGAAAACTTGTGTCCATATGTAAACCTGCACTCAAATGCTTATAACAGCTTTATTTATCTTGAAAACAACTCAGAAACAACCAATAGGTGGCTGAGTAAAAAAACCGTTGTACATTCATTTAAGAGAATAGTATTTAGTAGTAAAAAGAAATCAGTTATCAGGTTATGTAAAGAGTCTTAAGTGGACATTGTCAAGTAAAGGAAGTCAGTCTGGAAAGTCTATATACTGTATGACATTTTTGAAAGACAAAACCATGAAGACACTGAAAAGATTAATGGTTGGCAGAGGTTCAGAGGTGGGAGAGAAGGATACCCTATTCTACCCCATCACCAGCCCAAGTTGGAGGAGAGCCGACTTCAGCGACAGGAAAGTGTACTGATGATCAGGTCGAAAGGATGCTTGGAAGACCATAGACAGGATTACAGGTGTCTATGAGAGTCTATGAGGTAGAGTGTAGGTCACTATGGGGCTAACAGCTTCAAGGTGGGAAATGAAAACACAGTGAATTGTCATGACTCCAGGTCTGTGGCATGGGCCTGTTGGTTCTGAGGCATAGTGTCTGGCTCATTTAGTTTCCTATCTCTGGATGGATTAATGATAAATTAGAGATCACCTCTTGGAAGTACCCCCGCCCCCCGCACATGAGTAAATATATACACATATGTATACACACATACATATATATAAATGCATATACACACAAATAGAAAAACAGGATTTTCTATACTGATAACAGCTGTTAATGTAAAATAGATTAGAACGGTGGAAAATGACAGTGGCAGGGTGCAGGGAGAAGATTAATTTTATAAACTGGATGGCCAGTCAAGGTCTCTGTAGAGCTGATACTCGAAAGAGAAATAGGATGGGGCCAGCAGGTGGTGTAGTGGTTAAGGAGTTGGACTCCCATGTGTCAATCACTGTTTAAGTCCTGGACCTGGTGGTTTGAAACTCATGCTGAGTGCATGTGTGTGCATTCCCAAAGTTCGGAGAGGAGAATGGAGAGGAAGGAATTGCAGCGTGGCCATCCACCCTGGGGCTGATTTCTAGCTTTTTGTCTCTGTCTCTCCAGTGAGCCCTATAACAAAAATGTCTCTCTCTCTCTCTAAAAAAAAAAAAAAAAAGACACAGGAAGCAGCATTAAGAACTGAGGAAATAACATTGTGAGTGAAGGTGCACACCTTTGAATTTAATCGTTAACATTCTCTTAGTTCCTTTTGGTGTGTGTGCATGCCTGCACAGTATGACAGAAATAAGAGTGGGAGAAAGGAAATCATTAGTAAGCAAAGGAAGAAAGGTAAGAACAGACACTGAGACTATTTCAAGGATAGTACTCAAGGATTTTAGAAAGGGTTTTCTGAAAGTCATAGGACTCTTGTATTTATTAAGAATGAGATTAGATCATTTTCCTATAGTGGGTGTGAAAGATAATTTCCTAACTAACCTGGAAAAGTTTAATTTCTTTGCCAAGTTAATAAGGATAAGCAAAGATTGTAAAGACAATGCAGGATAAAAATTTCTTATATTTTAGAATCTAAAAAAAGAAAAAGCAGGCCAGCCCTGGAGCCTAGTGGCTAGGGACCTAGATCCTACATATTCCCAGGGGACTGAAAAATATTCCAGGTATGTATGCATTCATGCCCCCGAATCTCGACAGGATGGAGATAGAAAGGATTATGGCTTGACTACATGCTATTGGGGAATTCTTCCTCTCTCTCTCTGTTACTCTGTCTCTGGAGTGCACACATGCCCTTTAGTAATTAAAAAAAGTAATCAAAACATTTGAGAGGTTAAATTAGGTAGCAAAACTGCACTTCTCTGAGTGGACCATTTATTTATGGGCGTGACAATATTTTTCTTCGTTTAAAGGTGACAGGAAAAGGCCATGGTGAGTATCACTTTGAAAACAAACATACTGGGTACATGACGGAACACACTGTCTTGGTCCTGGGGAAGACATGGAGAGGACAAACACATTCTGTCATCCAGGCTTTGCAAATATACACAGAGCCTAGGACAGCTAAGAGCCAAGAAAGTGAGAGAAGGGGGAATAGAGAAAGATTAAAGAGGGGTAGTCAAGTGTATGCCATAGACTAGGACAGGACAAAAAAGAAAGAACAGAGATGAGTGATAGACTGCGGCCTTATAATGTGATTTGGGAAAGAATGTTTAAACCATCAACGTAACAGATTTCTGAATAAATTACAAATTTATGAAGAGATATGTGGATGACATTTCATACAAGATTTACATTTATTACATGATCTGGTGATGACCAGCACAAATTTGCAAATGTCTTAGGTAACATTCCCTTTAAGAAATGAAAAGGGCCAGCTTGATGGCATAGTGGTAACGCCGTGCTCAGGTGAAACTGGATCCATATAGAAGATTGCAGGTTCAGGTCCCAGGTTGTCCTGTACATTTCGAGCATGGAAGCCTGTGATGCCGCCTGGCTGGGAAGTCTGCAGGTAGACAGAGAGGATCGATCATAGTGTGAGACTCTGTTGAAGGTGCTGCTTCTCTCTCAATAAATAAACTTAAAAATGAAAAGAAATTTAGAGTATCTTATTCTCTTCTCTCTCAAGTAGATGCCTCTTCTTGTACTTCTTTTCTGTAAAACAGGCAGACACTTATCAGGCTTTTGATGTACTATCACATAGTTTGAAAAGTATCCCTTACAAAAAAAAATTTTTTTTGGATTGGCAGCCCTCAAAATACTTACCCCTTGTAGTTCAAATCTCTGTGGATAGGGTTGCTAGGAATTACAGTTGAGAAATGTGTAAATGTTACCATACATGACATACCATGTGGCTTTCATGTTGCTACCAGAGTCCCACCATTAGAACTTCTGTCAAACAATTTCTGTCAATGTTACATATCTGCAAATTTAAATTCCAGGAAACCCATCCAATACAGTGAAATTAACTAATAATTGAAATGAAAATCAGAGACTTTGGCACAAAATGTTTTATTTTGGTGTACTTTTAGGGCTTGGTATGACATAACTGATATGAAAGTACTAAATCAGGGAAAAAAAAATCAGTACTGTTGTAAAGGAAGTGAGAAGAGAGAAAAGAACAAAGGACTTTTCTCCAATCAAATGCAAATGAAAATGACCCACAAGATTGTGAAAACAGTCTTTCTCCTGACAATGAACATTTTCATGCAGTGAAATCCATTTTTGAGACTCATTAGCAAACGCTGTGATCTTGCTTATTTTCTATAGCAGCGTCTGGTTATTTCAAATTGATTAGGAGACCTCTGATGTGGGAGAGCGAATCACTGAGCTACCCCAGGTATTTCTGTAATTGGTTATCATGCTTAGTTACAAATGTTTCAGCACAACCAATTAATTCTGGACCAGATTTCTGGTGCCTTTCTGCTGCTGCTCTTGTTAGTGCCGCTTTCTGTTTTCAGGGAGAGAAAGGAAGAGAGAGAAGACGAATTAGCCTTCTCCTATGCATGTTTTGGTTCTACAAAAAGCAGATTAATGGATTGATGGATTCATTCAAAGTGCTCTATCAATAGCAGTAGTTGAGTGGGAAAGAAATGGCTACACATATATATTGGTTTGTCGTGGGAGGTCATTCATTGCAAAGTGTTACCAATCTCCTCTGGTCCTGTTATTTCCATTAACTAGTGCTGGGAGCTGGAAGTTCAGCTCTCTCATCTCTCTCACTCTGCCATGGTGCTGGCTGACCTTCATGCATTCAATCCACTTGCTCCTGAGCTCATCAGAAATAAATGGTCTAGAATAGAACAGAATATGACTCCATGTAGAGCTATTCATCGTCCGGCGATCCTGAAGACCTGAGCAAGTGGCTAATTGTGCTTGTGTCCCAGGCTGCAGATGGGGCACACATAACATTTCACATAGTCTCTCATCCACAGCCCAGGGCATTCTGGAGGCAAATAAGAGGTGGGATCCTGGCGAGGGTGCTGGCATTGTGCCTCCTGCCTCAGCAGGACTTGTGAGGATCTGTGAGGACTTTGCAGGGACAAAAGGAGATGGAAAGATTTATCTTTAGCCTCCGATGAGCAGGATGGGATTGAAGAACATGTGGGCATTTTTCCAGGCCATCCCTGCTAGAGACTGCATGCCACTAGGGGAGCTTCTTATCTATGAAGAAGTGTCCTCTTAAGAAGTGCTCAGATACCTCAAGCAAACTTTGATTTTTGACTCCAACTTTCAAATGTGATCATGGTTCTTATTATCTTAAGAGTTGAAGTAAACTATCAGATAAAGTGAACTTTAAAAATCTCTACTGCTAAAGGATGGGAGGGGTTAAATTTTATCTAGTTTCATTCTCCTGTACTGAACTTTACTGGATATTGAAAGGAAATGATAAAAGAAACAAAGAAAAATACATTGGTGCTGAGAGAGTCCCTTGAAATAATTTAGGCCAACTTATTCATGCTATGGGTGAGGGAGATCAAGAGAAGTAAAATGGCTTTTTCGAGGTCAGTTAGTAGTGGAGCTGAAGCCAGAGTCTAGCTTTACTGCAGATGTCGAACATGCCTGATAGAAACAAGTGTTCGCTTTCTCTGTATTCTCAACAACCAGAATCCTCCTTATGTCAGGAATTTTCTGTCTTTACAGAGTGATTTTATTTTGCTTTTGTTGTGATAATAGACAGGCATTACTGATAACAACACAGAGTATAATAAATTATACGGAGTGACATTTTTCATTTTTCAAATTTTATTTCAGCCTCTAATGAAACTTTGTGTTTGATCCTTGAACATGTGAGTATGTAGAGAAAGCACTTTTCCTCTGTGGCGAAGATAGCTATTTTACAGTTCCTACTATTTACTATCAGCACTTCAGTAAACTTCTGTAAATCATTATCGAGGGTGAGAATTAATTTTGAGAAAAGTAGCCACTGGCAATATTCACATAAATGTGTGAGAAAAACATTCCAAATGGGGATTTTATAGTCACCGAAGGAAAAGCTCTTCTGTTATATTAGAGCTGCCAAAAAAATTCAGAACTCAAAAGATCCAAATGACAGCAAAGCAGATTGAAGCTGCTCTCCTCTCCATGTTCTCTTTTCTTTATGCATTCAGGGCTCTGCATCAAGAAAACTTATATGCAAGGGGTGCAGAACAGATCCAATTATACAGAGCTCCAGCTAATGTCTGACGCTGTAAGTACTTTCCAGAATTTCTGTAGATCTCTATAGAGCCACCTCTCAATCTTTCAAAGTAATGAGAAAAGCCTTGAAATACATTACCCAAAACCCGTAGAAGGAAGTAATTAGCATTCATTATCAATTTTATTTCAATGGCTAATTGCACTTCATACTCATATATTGATACCAAAGAACTGGACAGTCGGGTAGCATCTATGATCATTTATTATATGAACACAGGGCGAATGGTTAAGAAAAGTTTAAGAAAAGAGTCCGCAGAAATTGACACACGGTTTCATAGATATGGTAATCCATTCAAAAACTAGACCTGAGCACTGATGTATAGAATGAGAAAGGGGACTCTTGAAGGCTAGAAGAGATATCCACTAAATTTGAGAGTTGAGTGGAGCAGGGAGAGGGTGGCTATGAGTGAATGTGGTGGTGGTGGCATTCCTATGTGTATGCATGCACTCTGACACCTAGGGAATGCCTAAATAGAGACCAGCTAGTGTCTATGAGAATTTGGATGGGGCAAATTTCTACATGAGGAACAGGTAGATATATATTGTATGTGTGTGTGTATACACATACACACACACACACACACACACACATATATATATAGTGAATCTTTATCTCATTCTTGCCTCTCTTGTATTTCTGCATCAATAGAATAGGAAAAATTAATATGTTTGATATTTTCACTCATGGAAATTTTCTGGAGCTCTCTTGTAAACCAGGTATAGTACTTGGAACTTTTGTTAGGTTATTGGCCCAGGCAAAAAACAGAAAACACAAAAGATAGAAAACTTGGGAAGGATATAAAAATAGGCCAATCAAAAAAGTGTGGATTTTGTGTAGAAAATACATAAGAGATCGTCCAGTACCTCAGAGCTAGAAGGGGTAGAATGTGTTCATGACCCTTGGGCCTGAAGGCCAAATAGAACTCAGAGAGATAAGACTGAGTCTCAAGAATTCAACTCAATGTAAGGAATAGTCAGTGAACAACACTCTTTAGACAGAGCTGAGGTAATGCTGGCTTTCCCCCAACTCTCCTTCCTTCATACTGGCTCATGCTGTGATTTTCTATTGGCTGAACTCAACCGGAAGTCAGAGGAGAGGGAGCTCCTTGGTGCAGACTCTAATGGATCAACAGCGTAGTGGACAGATAAAGGTGGGGAAGGAAGAGGGGGGCTCAAAAAGAAAGGGACTCTACTGAGAATGCATACTTTATCTTAGTTTTGCTCAAACTGCCCAGGGAGAAAAGTCTAAGGTAGGATTTATAGCTGCAAATAATAGAACCAGCATTGTCTGGCTGAAGCAGGAAAGGCTGTGGAGGTCTCTATAGGATCCTCAGAAGGCTGGAGAGACAGGTTTGAACTCCACTGCTGCTTCCTCTGGCCCTACATCACAGAGGCCACTGTTCCCATGACCCCAGAAACTGCAGAAGTTGCCTTCGAGCCCATGTTTCTTTCTTGTGGATCTCTTTCCTTAATTCACCACCTACTGATTCAAAACCAGAGTGTGTGTCTGTGACTGGCAGAACCCAGGACTATTAACTGGGCATTGTTGCAAGAAATGGTGGAAGAGTGAGTGCTTGGCTTTATTAGCTCTCAATGGAGGGGGCAATGCCACTCATAAGAACTTTAAGTGAGGGATTCTCCAAATATAGAAATGGAGTTCCAATGACAGGTGGTCAAGAGATTGCTTGATGTTCGTTACACGTAGGTTATATTAGCTGCACTTTCAGATGAAGATCTGAGGTTCAAAAAGGCTAACATAATTGCCAGAATTACAATTTTAGTTGGGACTCAAACCACAAGTGCAGGTTTTGGCTCTTCCTTCTCTGTCAAAATTTGTCTCTACTCTTTCAGGCAATTCAATCTGATTTCCACTTTAGTGACTTCTTTTTTTTAAACAGCACTGGATATTTTTTTGAAAGTGCAAATGATTCTAAAATTGACTTGGATGAAGAAATGTATGCAAAAAACATAAAGAAAGAAAGAAAAAATAATGAGTGAAAGGAATGCTTTCTGAGTATTAAATCATAATAGAATGTTGTAATTGAAAGAGTGTCGCGTAGGTAGAGGGACATGCAGATGAACACAATAGACTAGAACTTCCAGAAATAGACCCACAGAAGTAGAGCACTGACTGTGATAAAGGCAGCATTTTAATAGTGGGTAGATGAGAAAATTGTTAGGACACTGGCAGACCATTTGGTTTTTTTAAAATTACATATTATACTAATTGAATTCCAAAGGCATTAAATATTTTAATATAAAAAATAATAAGAACAAAAGAAGATAGAGATGAATATTTTTATGATCTTGATCTAGGTGAAGCATTTCCAAGTCTAGCATCAAAGACAGGAGGAAGACAGAGAAAAATACTGCATGGTTAGAATATGTAAAAATTAAAAATTTCTTCATGGTAATAGCAACATAGACAGAATCACCTGTAAAGATGCTTTGGAAATTTATGAAATAAAAGGATCAGTATTTTTGCTATGCAAAGAAAAAATTCACAGAAGACAGAAAAATGGCTCATTAATTTACTAAAGGTTGTTTAATTTCATTTGCTGTACTAATCAAATAAATTCATATTACAACAAAATTAGCAGAAATTAAAATAATTAGCAATGTCCAAGACAGACAAGAAAGATGGGGAGGCAGGTTTTTAGTTTATATATTGTGATCAGGGTCAAAGTTGGATTAATTTTTCTGCAGAGTTGTTTGGCATTATATACCAAAATTTCACTTCTAGCATTTTTTTAATTTTTATTTTTTTTGTAGTTATGTGTTTTATTTCTTCAGAGAGAGAAAAACAGGCACCTGCAACGGGATGTCATCACACCACGATCCTCTGCAGCCTTTCAGTCAGCCAGGATCATGGCACATACATGTTCAGTGTGTTTCAGGACACCCTGGGATCCGAACTGCAGTCTCCCATGTCTCTCCAGCACTGCAGAGTGGCACCCTGTTACTTGCACCACTGCAACTGGGCCCAGGTCTAGGAATTTTCATCAGGAAATAGTTCACTAAACACATAAAAAGAAAAAGATAAACACCACAGTGTAATTTTTAATAGAAAAAATTACTAAGAGAAAAAGAAGTGTTCATAAACTGAGGTTAACTGAATGATTCACGTACATTTATGAAGTGGAATAGTACTTGACTATGGGAAGGACAATTATCTATTTATTGATAGTAATAGAGATCTGTGATATGTTTTTAGTTTAAAAAGCAGGGTAGGATCAGCTGGTGGCGTGTATGCTCAAAATCCTGAAAGGAGAAACGGAGAAGGGATTATGGTGTAACTATCCCCACGGGTGGTGCTTCTTCACTCCTCCATCCCCGTCTTTCTCTCTTTGTCTCTCTGGTGAGCACACATGCTCTCTAGCAAAATATTTTTGAAAAAGCAAAATACATGCATAAAATGCTATGAATATATTTAGAAAAAACTGGGAAAGTTATGCTCTAAAATGAAACCATGATTGTTAAATGACTGCTACCATCTATGATTTTTAATTATGGTAAGCATTGAAAACAAAGAGCAGGATCTCTTTTGAAAAAAAAAATGAAGTAAAATATATATTGATAGTTCATCATTCAGAAAACACATAAAGACTATCAAGTTCTCATGTGGCTTTCCTAGTAAAATGGTGTGTGTGTGTGTGTGTGTGTGTGTGTGTGTGTGAAAGAGGGTAATAAAAAGCTAGAAAGAGGCAAAGAAAGAAAGAAAGAGAGAAAGAAAGAGAGAATGAAGAGGGATTTGTCTTAATTTGCATTCTCAGAGGAAGTAGAGAAAGATAAATTTTAACTCAATCCTAACTTTTACCAGGAGCTGGCCCCAATTCTGTGTCGAGTCCCCCGTCGAGAATATAGCTCCCCCATGTGATCTCTCTGGACATTTCTCCTGCAGCACTGCTGATACACAACAGTGCTGATACACATACACGCAGGTGTGCACACACACGTAATTGTACGAGGGGCAGAGGGGCACTAGCCAGCCAGAGGCTAGATACCCTCTTCCTTGATCACTAGACATTGAGCTGCTGCTCTCAGGAGATGTGCTCATTTTTGAAGAGATCAGAACAGTCTCTGATGTGAATGGAAGAAAATGAGGCATTGTGGAGGGACAGTTAGGAGGTTTAAGGAAATAGGTCCAGGTTGGTCAATGACTAAACCTCAAAAGCCCCTCATCCTCAGGCTTGAGAGGTAACTCTAGACTCTAATATTCAGAGGACATTAATCTGGATTTCAGTCCATGCACTGAGAGGGGCCTCGAAGCTTCCCAATATGTTCAGCCATGATAAGAGTGGCTATGCCCATAAGCTTGAGAGACCACTCCTCTCCTTAGCTGGCACGGGTTGTAGCCTGAGTGTCACTGACTGCCACTGGCTGCCGCTGACTGCCACTTGGCTCCCAAGGCTCTACTTTCTTACTCTTTCACATGTACCCAGTAGCACCTCTCTTCTGCTGCCTCAAGCCTGCTGTGGTCAGGCAGTTGACATTTACTGTAGCTTTTGAATGTCACTGCAGAAGACATTAGTGGTGGCAGAGGTAAATCATAATGATGTCTTCATCATGGAATTTAAATATTTATGGGCTAGCCTGTGGTCTGGTGGTTGTGTGAGCCGGATTTCACATGACTAACTGGGGGTTTGGGGGTTTGAGTCCCAGAACCAGGGGCTTTGAAAACACACCAGGCCTGTATGTGTGTGTGCCCAAAATCCTGAAAGGGGAGAGAAAAGGAGGAGAGATTGCAACATGACCATACCCTGTTGGGAGGTGCTTTCTCACTATCTCGTTCTCTCTTCTCTGTCTCTTTCTGGTGAGCATACACACCCTCTGGCAAATTAATACACACACATACATACACACTCTTCTTAAAATTGATTGGTGCTTAAAAATTCTCCTTTCCTCAAGCTACCTTACATATCCCCTCTTCCTTAACTTATGGGACTCTCACATCTTCTATTTCGGGGGCAGAAACTTAAATACCATTCCAAAAGCAATTTAGTTTTACATTTTTCTTTCTTTCTTTGCCATGGGGTGCACATGCTTACTGGAGACAGAGAGGGAAAGAGAGAAATCATGCCTCGCCCTCCTGCCCTCAGGGAGGATAGCCATGCCATAATCCCTTCTCTTTCATTCTCCTCTTGGGATTTTGGGCACACACACACACACACACGACTGGAGTGATTTTTCAAGCTACTGAATCTGGGACTCAAACCACGGTCAGCCATGTGGGAATCCAGTGCCATAAACACCATACCACCTTCTGGTTCCAGTTCTCTATTTTTCTCTGTGGGCAGGAAGGGGAGTTCACTTTTCATATCCAAATAGACCCTCAATATGTTTTCCTAGAGAAAAGAAATCTGTCCTGGAGATAAATTACATTGCTCCCATGTTTGGTATAGGAATTGGTTAACGATTACTGTTATTTTCTCCTTATGTAATAATGAATTGGGATAAGACTGAAGGAGGGTCAAGGCACTCTTAGAATGTTTATTGTACCACAAGATCTTTCCTACTTCTCCACTCTGTAGGCTTGGTCGATTCTGGTACCAAATAGACCTTTGCTTTGGGATATAGTAGGAAACCAATGAGATCTCAAAGCTGAGAAGGCGTTTAGGTATTTCTCTTCTCTGACTGTTCTGAAATGGGTAAGGGTAAGGAGGAGATAAAGAGGGATAAGGAAGGAAGCTTTATAATGGATGAATAAAGAATAAAGAAAACTCAGGAAACAGGAAGAAAATAGGAGCAGAAGAGGGGAAAGGACATGTATAGAGAGGAACAGAGAAGAATACTACATAGAAGAAAAAGAAGGGATAGAGATTGAACTATAAAAAAAGGTGGAACTAATTTAAATTTCCTCCCAGAGTAGTAGACTTACAATGGATTGTAGCACTCTGCTCCACTCTGCTCTGTGTATAGATGAAGAAACCTTAGCCCCAAGAATTTAGGTGACTTGACCAAAGCCATTCAATTAATGAATGTAGACCTGAGACCAGAACCTAGGTCTTTTGTCCACCAACCCAGTCATGTTTTCTCTAGCACAAATTTTAGTTCTTCTTGGAGGTATTAGGCCAGCCAGATTGTCCATCACTAATTAGTAAAAAAGTTCAGAACACTTATGGACATCAGTACAGCAAGACGATTTACTCCTTTGGGGAATTTTGATACCTAGCTTTACCTGGTTGCCCACACAATTTAGTAGCTTTTTATTTATTTATTTTCCCCTAGAACAGAATATTGCGTTTAGGACAGTGCCTTTGAACACAAGAAGACTCTAATACTAATAATAGAGCTCATTTTTCGAAGAGTTGAATAATAATCTTTGAAGAGGCACAAATAATAAATAGAGATGCCATGATGCTAACACTTATTATTCTTGAGCAAGTATCTTCATGTTGGAAACACAGCTATCTATCTATAGATAGAGATATAGATAGAGTCTGCTGGAAAAGATCAAAGGACCAACACTCAAGGGAGAGCCCCAAAAGGCAAGCCACTATTGTTGACCAAATTTTATCTTTATGCATATAGGCAACTACAGAGCAAGAAAGGCAGCAAAGAGAAAGGCACCGAGTGAAAAGGAAGACCATTCGAAGCGGGAGAGAGAGCATTTCTTAGTGAGGAGGGCTATGTGATGATGGTTCAGCTGGTGATCCATTATGCTGGTTAAGAGGCCAAAGAGAGCTGTAGATCTCTGAGGTCCGTGGGGGCAGGGGCAAGGGAATCAGGTGAAGGGAACACTAGAATAAATGAAGGGCCGTAACAGCTGAAAAGGCTGATGGATGTGCTCTGTACCTCCGAAGACGGGGCTCCCAGCAGGGGAATAAAGAGTGCAGCAGAGCGGAGCCTGCTAGAACCACACAGTTAGAGAACTGATCCTTTAATAACCTCTCGTTTCAGGAGTTTATAATGTGTTATAAAAACCCCCTGTTTCTGGACTAAAACCTGGCACTTCCACACTAAAATGCATTTTATTGCCATTGCACAAATCCCTGATTTGCTGTTACTTTCTCTTAAATAGAACTGGTTCTATTTTCAGCAATGCAGGTGCCAAGGTGGTTTGTAAAAATTTTCCAGAGAGAATGGATTTCATTTTTTTTTTAAATGCAAAAACTGGATTTCAATTCTTAAATTGAAATGCTGGACTAGGCACCAAGGACATTTTGATTAAATCGTGCCTATGTTCAGGTTATTAATCCCGGCTTGGATGGTATCTGTAGCTAGAGAAAACTATATGAAAAGCAGAGATAGTCAGTCTACAATGGGTGAAGGTCACCTTAGAATTAACTCTCCTCAGTGGCCTTCATAACAGAATTTTGGGGAGATTTTAGTCCCTGTAGGTATTGGTAGTTTTATTTATTATCAGTCAAGTAAAAATAAAGTATTTTATTTTCTAGAAGTCTACTGCTACTTAAGAACATAGGTCCGATAATAGATATAGTGCTTAAACATGGATTTGAAATGTTGGAACCGCCAGTACTAAGGCTTCATTCACCTTTATCCGACACAGTTTTAGTTAATGGTTGGTTATAGTTCATGACTTGGCCAGTCTGTGCTTCAAAACAGGCAAAGTAGAATCTGAGGTAAATTAAAGGACTGGCTGTTCATGGTCGAATTTAAAGTCAGAAATAAAAATCAGCTGATTGTGCCACTACTTTTCCCTGCTTTACTCTCTAATCAGAATCAATTATAATGAATGAATTATCATGATCTGTTCATTGATTTCCAAAGAACAATCTTCTCCTAGGTACAGAAGGTGCTCTATCAAGTATAGAGAAAAAGGCTATCCACATAACCATAATACATATGTAACAATTGAGAAAACCAAAGCCTAACTAGGCAATTTACATTATTGCTTATTTTTCTAGGATTTGTTCCTGAAGAAAAGGTCATTATGATGGTTCAGGTGGGGACCTGGTGGTTAAGGGGGCTGGATTCCACCTGGTCAAGTGTGTGGCTTAAGTTCTGGACCTGGTAGCTTGAAAACCATTCCAGGTTCATGTGCATGCATATGGGAAGAGAAGGGATTGTGGCATGACCATCCGTCATGGAGACTGTTTTGCATGCCTCTCTCTCTCTTGCAAGCCCATGAGCCTCTGGTTAAAAAAAAAAAAAAAAAAAAAAAAAAAAAAAAGACAAACAAAAAAAGAGAGTTTAGCTGGTCAAGCTAATTATTTTTAAAGTGAATCACTATTTGCTCTTGACTCCATTATTTTATTAGAAGCCGGGCATCTAATAAACTGATATTTTACATTCAAAGGTCAACATAATCCTCTCTTCCTTTCTAGTTCTTCTAGTTTTAGAGGAACTACTGAACTAAGTATATTTTCTTAGGGAGAAAAGCTTTGTATAATGGTTGGACAAATCTTGTGCTTTTTTCTAACTTTAAACTACATGTTTGCATTTTTTTTTCTTTACAGAGATTTTGCTATGGGGTACATGTGCTCACTAGAGAGACAGAAACAGATAGACAGAAGGTGAGAAATAACCTTCCAGGGTGGATGGTCACATCACAATCCTTTCTCCTCCATTCTCCTCTTGGGATTTTGGGTACACATGCCCACATGCCTGGCTGAGTTTCAAGCCAGCGGGTCTGTGACACAAACTATGGTCAACTACATGTTCAGTGACATAACCATTATACCACCTGCCGGCCCCTCATTATTCTTTATATTTTCACTAGAATATGTATGTGGAGGGTGAAAAGACCTCCTTACCTTTAACCATACTTTATTATTTGAACAATTTGAGATTTAGAGGGTCAGCTCATAGCCCTGTGGTTACATGAGCTGGATCCCACATAATCAGTAGTGTGTTTCAAGTCCTAGACCTGCTGGCTTGAAAAACACACTGGGCACTTGTGCATGTGTGCCCAAAATACTGAAAAGAGGGAGAGAGAGAGAGGAGAAGGGACTGATGTATGGCTGTGTCCCACGGGGGGTGCTTTCTCACTTACCTTCTCTGTCTCTCTCTAGAAAACACATATGCCCATTGGAAAATTAAAAACAACAACAACAACAACAACAACAAACAGAAAAGGCTGAGAGATTTGCAAATAGACTTGGAACACAAGAAGGCCCTTGCTTGTACATGGATTCCTTGCAAACATTTTCATTCTGTCTTTAAGGCTGACTTCTTCTACTTTGATTATAGGAATTGCATAATGCTGCTTTATTTTGTTTTGTGTTTTGGAAACTTTTTGGGGTTGTTTTTGTACATGTGGAGCTATGATAGTCACTCAAGTGATGCAGATTATAACTGATCCACAGTTGTTTTTCTCCAAAGCTCTAAAGTAATCTGTATAAAAAATTCTAACTGGGGAGATCAGGAGGTGGCATAGCTGTTAAGGCACTAGACTCCCATGTAGTCGACCATGGTTTGAGTCCTGGATCTAGAGGCTTGAAACAAGCCAGACATGTGTGCGTGCATGCTCAAACTTCTGAGAGGAGAATGGAGGAGAAGGAATTGCTGTGTGGCCATGCCCCTGGGGGGCGATTTTCACTTTTTGTCTCTCTGTCTCTGTCTCTGTCTCTCCAGTAAGTGCACATGTACTATAGCAAAAATCTCTCTCAAAAAAGAGAGAAAGAAGGAAAGAAAGAAAGAAAGAAAAACTTCTAACTGGGATCTATTTCTAAACAGTGTACTTGGAACATAAAACAGGGCATGTTGTCTAGCTAGGGCGATGACTCCCTGGAGGAATGATTTGCCTCAATGACTTGAGGCAAGTGGTGGTGGTTAGGGTGTGAAGGAGAAGGGGACGTTCTGTGAAAGACTTGAAATAGGTAATCAATTGCATATGGTTAGACCAACTACTTACCATGCCACATTGGGGCCCTTTGAGATCTTTAGAAGTCACTGTTCTACCACATTGAAGGCTGCTGTCCGGGATTCAGGAACTGACAGTCTTTCAACTTACAAAGCTATTTTCTGAGCTTCCTATTGGCAGGGCTCACCCCTTGTAGGTGCTGTGAGTCCCTAAGGAATTGTTATTCCTTCTCTGATTTTTAAAATGCCTGATTCTTCTCCAGATACCCTGAAAAACTATTATAATAATGGATAAACCTAGATGAAAATGACCCCTCCCTTGTCGTATATTTGCATTTGAGCCTGACTCCTCAGAAATGGCTTTCCTGGAGGAGATTTCAGGCCCCATGCCAGGCATGAAGAGATTCAAGCTTTCAGCTCATTGCAAAGTAGGCCATGTAGTGACTGTCTACGCCGACTTCAAAGACATTCGGTTTTGGTGCTTAATCTGGTGTGCCTGTGAAAGGCTCACCATTATACCTTCAAAAACTACACTGAGTGTGTGTGTATGTGTATTTTGATTCAGCATAATGGTGTGCATGATTTTTTTTTTTTTTTTTTTTTTTTTTTTTTTTTTTAGTTTGTGCTTTCAAGAATCAACTAAGAAAGTTCTGTTATTTGATCCTGCTGATGTTCCCTTTCAGACAGCTGCCACCAGCACCGCTTGGCCACTTCCTTTTTATTTCCTATTCCCTTTTAACTGTCTAGCTTACTTTGATATGATTTCGTCTCCCTCTGTAATGGCAATGAGAGAGGATGTTTTTTCCCAAGGCCATGGCATGATATGCCTTTTAATTCATTTTAGGTTTATTACATTGCAAATTTAAGAATGAATTAAGGCCTTGTCTGCCCGGGTCAAGCATGCCCCAGACATGTTGGAACATAAAAGAGCACATAGGACCATGTGCATACAGTGACAGCCCCTTAATAGGACAGAATTGATAGCTAGAGGTTTGATTCCTCAGTCTGCCTCTTTCCTGCCTTGCGATTTTTGGATAACTCACGTAATCTACCTGCTCACTGCCTCCTTTATAAACCAGTAAAAAACACATAATTTTACCTTCCCAAACTTCCCAGGAGTGCCATGAACTTTCAGATTAGGTGTGAAAGTTGTTTTGAATTCCATAAATTCCATACAAGAATTTTTTAACTGACTTATACAAAAAGCGTTAAGTAGAGAGCATATTTTGTTTTGGAAAACAATGTGTGTTTTTGAGAAATAATATTTCCATTGCACAATTACAGTTAAGTTTTTTTTTTTTTTTCCTCTGACTCCTGGATTTTATTTTTAACACATGATTTAACAATATGCTGTGTTTTTGACAGCCTTATATATCTTTCTCAAGAAATCTGTAAGGCTGCACTGTTAATTTGAACCTAGGGAGGGAATCTGGTCCCTGGTGAATTTAGCCACCACTGGAACCTCCTGTCCTATTAACAATCCACAAAACAGAAATCACAGTTAATGCTGCCACAGAGTAGAGTAACTCTCTCCAGTAGATTATAGTGTCTATTTTGCAAGGCATTTTTCTTTCTCAGTCATTTCCTCTTGACTTGCACTCAGCTTTTGGCTGACCTATTTGTAATTCCAAGTTGGAATATATCACTCTATAACTTCGGGGAAACAAAAAGCTTTGCAATTAACACAGACACCATACCTTTCTATTAAGTAATATGCATGACGGATCGCTCCTATTTATGATTCCTTTTTGCTGGACATCTCCAATTCTTTCTATGTTGGATGGTGGCAATTTGCCACCATTTCTTTCAAAAGAAAGAGGGAGCATATGGTCAGCTCCCTAGATTAGAAAATTCAGGCCATATATACCCACTAATGAAATAATTTTGAAATGATGGAAATTGCTTCTTCATCTCTAAAGACGAAAGCTGTGATCCCCAACTCCAGTTTCATTACCCTCCAGGGTAGCGCCAATCATCCTACAAAGTGGCATGACAATTTAAAGACAAAATTAATTTTTATTCGGTTTAAATTAAAAATAAATGCATGCCAAATTGAGCTGTTAAAGAAAGGGTTATCTTGACAACCAATAAATGCCATTTTTAATCGGAAAGTATATTATTCAACACATGTTGTATACTACCTGGGAACTAGATGATATTATATTCAGGATGGCTCTTCTAAAAAGAACAGACCAGGGAGAAAGAATCTCATTATTCTATAGAAAATTCTTTTCTCCAATTTTCTAATTAAGTCTTGCAATAATTTCTGGGCAATGTGAAGGAGGCAAAATTACAGTCTAAGGCTGATTCCCACATTTTGTTAAATCTGAGTTCTATTTGAATTATACAGAAACCTCTAGTCTGGTATTAAAACACACACACAGACACACACACACACACACAAAATGCCTTGTTTGTTTTCTGTCTGTTTTATGTTATCTGTCGATCCTTATTGAGTAGCCCTAGAATCTTTACCTGAAGTCAGCTACCAACTGTTAGAATGTGCTCACAAGAAACACACCTTACTTCATAGTATTCTAACCATGCTTTTAGATGAAATGTCATTGTGACAATTCAATGATCTTTCAAGAGCAAGAATATTATTTATTAACAATGACAATGTGGCCACCATTTTGCATTATTTCTTCTCTTCTGATGTTATGACTAAAGTTCAGCGTGATTTATTTTGAGTCCAAAGGCCTGTTTTTTCCTTTGTGCTATGCCTTGATGAGCTCTCTGCATCATCTTTAATGGGATTCCCCCCTTGTTTCGCTAGTTAAAACATCTTTAGGATCAATTCCAGGTAATTCTTATACATATAGTTTATATAAATGTACTCACAAATTTCCCAGTAACAATCTTGCTTTTTGACTACCCATTTATATATAATCAAATTACAAACACACATTTCCTTGGACTCATGGCTAATTTCTCTAGCACCGAGGAAAAAGGCATGTCTTAGATTCCACCACTCCTTTAAATCGTATTTGTAGCAAATAGTGTCATTTTGACTATGGAACCTGAATGTGTTGGTATAAATCTTGCTTAGCAATTTGGTAAGATCTAAAAAAAAATGTGGGTGCCAGCAGATGGCATAGCAAGTCCCCAATGGCCGGCCATGGTTCAAGTTCTGGACCTTGTGGTTTGAAACTCATGCCAGACGTGTGCATCGGTGCCCAAGATCCCGGGAAGAAACTGGAGGAGAAGGGATTGTGGCATGGCCATCCCTTCTGGAGGGTGATTTCTCACTTTCCACCTCACTGTTTCTGGCTTGCTCTGAGCACAGGTGTCCTAAGGCAAATATCTCTCAAAAAAAATTGTAAACAAACAAGGTCACTATCCTAATAGACCTCAACCTACAAGGTGCAAGACCCTGATGGATTAAGGACTCTAGTAATGCACTACTTAACATTCTATGCTTTCTGTTTAGAAATGGGGAAATACAATTCCTTATAAGCTTAAAACTTCCAAGAGAAGTGAAGATTGGCATGAGAAAGAAAAAATATACTTGTGCATGCTGAAATTTTGTATCTTTTACTCATCCCAATTTTTTTTTTTTCTTTTTGGAGCGGTATTTGCTATAGGAAGTGTGCATTCGCCAGAAAGACAGAGACAAAGAGACAGAGAAATCATCTCCCAGGGGGATGGCCATGCCTCAATCCCTTCTCCTCCATTCTCCTCTTGGGATTTTGGGCACGCACACACACACGCCTGGCGACTTACCCCAGTTTCTAATGATTAGATTCAGTAGTAGAAGTAGCACTACTTTCTATAAAGATCCATATGCAATTGAAGTCTATTTTAGATTATGGAAGAGGCATTACAGATATTTCTGTCTTATTACAAAACAGATTCATTGCATAGGGTAGTGTGTTGAGTCCCTTCATAATGAATGTTAGATTTTTAAAGGTAAAGAGTGCTGACAGGAAATGCACATGTTGGAAACATGTGGTTGAAGAGTATCTGGGTCCTGTCCAGTGGAGAGGTGCTCTTGGGCAGTGATTGTATAGCCAGCTACTGCATTTCCCAGCTTCTTAGCCCTCTCCTGGGTGGAGCCATAACCTTTCTCCCTAGTGGACTATGAAGAAAAATGACTTCTAGATTGTGTGATTAAGAAACGGGTAGGCCCTGATAACAGTTTCATTATCCACCAACTGAACAGAGAGGACTCCCAGGATCTAAAAGAGGGCAGAACCCTAAGATGAAATATACATAGGCCCTGAGTGACCATGTGGAAGGCCACCTGGCTAAGAACACGCTTACTGAATCTGATGTAGAAATACACTTTTATTGTGTTATACCACAGAGAAATTGGAATTATCTGTTATAGCAACAGGCATTTACCTTGACAATTATAATAGGAATTGTATTGTAATACTCAGTACAGACAACGTGCAGAATAGTCAACGGTAGGTAGGGTGAATCAAATAAATATACACACTTATTGTGTGCCTCTTTTAAGTGTCTACATTTAGAAAATACTATGAAGTGATTCCCTTTTCTGTAATATCATTAATGATCTTTCTGTTTTTTTTTTTTTTTTTTTTTTTTTTTTTTTTGAGAGAGAGACATTTGTGCTATAAGGGCACATGTGCTCACGAGAGAGAGGGAGAGAGAGAGAGAGAGCAAGAAATCACTCCCCCGCACAAGAGGGGGATGGCCATGCCACAGTTTCTTCTCTTCCATTCTTTCTCAGGATTTTGGGTGTGCATGTACACATGTTCATTCATCATTTTTCTAACTGGTCATATTACTTGGGAGATTTTTATGAATCTGATGAAAGGCCAAAATTTTCAAAGCACAGTCTATTTTAAAGGATTACTGTACAGTGGGCTATCCAAGTGTGTGCTTATCATTTATGTCATGTATCTAGCATATGATTCAAATTCATGGCAGAAAAAGATTTGCATGTGGCCATATATTAACATTAATGTGTTAGATACTGTACAGCCTAAAGTATTATAATATTCTTATCATGAAATAATTAGAATTGTTTCACCTGTTATAAGAACTAGGAATGCCAATGCACTGGACATTGACAGTTGATGGTGAAAGATGTACATGCTACAAACTGCTGAAGTCACCATCCTATATCATGGACAATTTTCTCTCACTTCCTGTTCTTTACTTCTTTCATACAATTCCATGGATACTCACCCAGACTTCAAATTCTGAAATGTCTCAACCAAAATGTGATATGACAGTGAAAATTAAGAATCATAATTATCATTTTACTTACCTATATTGAAATGTGGGTTAGTTCTGAAGAATTTAGGGGCTTAGGATATATTTTTACTTTACCTACTACATCATGAAAATTCTAATGTTGATCATAGGTGGGATTGTCATATTTATAACTCAATTGTAATTCAGTTATTACTTTGGGGACAGAATGTCCTCCAGGGAGAGTCACACATTTAGATGGTGTATCCCAATGCTCAGATCTGTATGTGTAACTCTGTTTCAACCAAAAAGTGTAAAATCACAGATGACTGGTCAACTCCCTATTGGATGCAACTGTGAACCTTTATGAATTCCATTTTCCACTCATTAAAATTTAATACTCTAATATTAATAGAGGCAGTGAACTAGGTTCTTGTTAAAGCTTTCAGATGAGATTCTTAAAATGGCCTAAGCTTAGCAGGTACCCAGCATTATTTTGAAGTTGGACAGTTGTCTTCTTGTTTTGTCTTTATTCTGTACTCTTTTGCTTCTCAAACTCAACTGCTTCTTTTTTTATATTATGTTCCTCTTACATTCTCTGTGATGAATTGTGTTTATATCTTTGTAGGGTTCTGTTTTCTGTTGTCTCAGAGGAAAACAGTTTGAATCTTTAACTTCCTACTCTACTGTAACCTATCATCACTTTTGACCAGCTAATACAATAGTCCCTTTTACCTAGTCTCCCTAAATCTAGTCTTTTTTCTTGGAGAGGTGTTTGCTAACAGGACACATGCGCTCGCCAAACAGACAGAGAGAGACAGAGAGATAGAAAGCGAGAAATCACCCCCCAGGGGGGATGGCCATGCCGCAATCCCTTCTCCTCCATTCTCCTCTCAGGATCTTGGGCATGCACGCACACGTGCCCAGCGTGAGTTTAAGCCACAGGGTCCAGGACTTGAACCGCGCTAGACTACATGGGAGTCCAGTGACATAGCCATTATGCTAACTGCTGGTCCCCCTGTCTTTTTTTTTGTTTTTCTTTTTAATATGTCCTCCAGATTGCATCCAGAATGATTTTTAGAATTATAGATCTGTTCATTTTTCTTCCTACTTATAACCTTTAATACATTCTCATTGGTCTCAGAAAAAAGTCCAAAGTCTTTAACAAAATTGATAGGATTTGGATCTGAGATCTGTCCTGCTATTTATGCCTGTATGATTTGACCTAATTACATCTCTGCTTCATTCTGCCATTGATTCTCATTATTTGTGGTAGTTATGCTTTGTAAAATTCTTGTGAACACTGAATTAATTAATACTGAATCTTTGCTCCTTGGGGAAATATAGGGCTAGGCTTGGGTCACGACATTTTTGTCAACAAATCAATACACAGTGTTGTCTTATGTCTGTTTCTGTTTAAAAACACTTAATATATATTGTTGAGATTCATTAACATTGAACTCATGGTCAACAGATCTACAACTCATGAGTAAATGAAGCTTGTCTAACACACGCATTTTCTCCACAAGGTACGAAGTAGCTCTCTTGCACTTAGAAACACTGGACAGCACTTCAGTGCCATGTATGGGGACAATTATAAACAGCAAAATCACCATAAAAAGCACAAATATTCAAAAGGTATGGCACTCAATAAACTGAAAAAGACATTTTTAATGATATAAGTGTTGTAAGAAAAAGGCACACAGTTTCCTTGTTTGATCTCAGTTTGCACATTTGATCACACCTCCAAATTTCCATTGTCCCACATATGTCTGTGAGTGGCTGGAAAAAATAAGGTAAGTATGGATTTGTGGGTGACAAATGCTTTTTTATGAGTAGGCAAATTTGCAAATCAAGACATGATCTGCCAATAACAGAATTGTACATGAAAAAGACTATGTCTAGAGCACTTTTGGTTTCCTGGAATCCACATCTGTCTTGTGCTTTGTAGAAAAATTTCTAATTTTGTAGGGGTTGTGTTCACTGAGAGAAGGTTCTAGAACCCCACTAACTCATAATCAGCGAAAACATTCATGAAGAGCCCTACTTTTTTTGGCCTTCTTTTATAGATGGGCTTGTGACCCAGTCTAGCTAATGCATTGCTGGTGTGTGTGCTCAGAGCTTCTGGGAGAGCTTTTCTTACTGATGAAAAGACATACTAGAAGAGCCAACCCTCCTTTTTTGTGTTAAAAGATTTCATGCCTACTTGGAATAGCAGACAACAGGGATGGCCTCCGAAACTGTGGTTACAAAGCTGATATGCTGAATAGGACTCCAAGAAAATTTGAACAGAACTGAGATTTTTGAGGACATTAATGAACATGATGAACAACTGAATTAACCAACCAAAGCTTACTTGATATGTGAAATAATAAATTTTTATGCCAGTTTGCGTAAGTTTTCCTTGTTAGTTAATTATTGCAACCTAAAGCATCTGGATAGTATGTTTTAGTTTTCATAAACCTGGTGTTAAGAATAAATGAGAGGAAAAACATAAATATGCATGATACATATACATACCATCTGTTATATGGTTGAACCTTGATAAATGTTACTTTTCCCTATTGTAATTTTAGGTGTGGAAAGAGTGTACAAGTTAAAGACTGAACTAAATATTTGTCATCACTGTTTCTAATCAATATGAAAATGAGCATAAGTGGTTCAAAGCCTTATAAAATATTTTATTTTAATGTTCTTATTTAGAATCATTATCCTCTTAACTTTTTCCCCTTTAGTCATTTGCAGCTCAATGATTCACTTTTTTATCATATAAGGATTGATTATATGCTCTAAATTGCAGTATCATAATAAATTATCATACTGTTTCTACAAGAAACTCATTATTCTATGGGGAGAGACATGATATTGCAAGAGTCTGTGTCAATAGCCCAAATGAAAAATGGCCAGTTTCCAGAAGTTGAGGTTTTATACATAAACCGTAAGTTGCAGAGGTTCATTTGCACCCATTGTTTATTCATTCAAGTAGGTGGTTGTGAAACCTTTACGATAATCAAAGCATAGGCTGGATTGCAAAGCACCCTCAAGGATATGTCCTGTGCCCTTAAGATAGAAGGCTTGGCGTGACAGTTGGAAAGTTTTGGAGACCACAGGATGTTTTACGAACACCTTTGTACTGTCTATGCTGCCAAGTCATGACAATCTTACTGGGTTGTCAGAAAAGTCATGAGGCATTTTTGCATAGGAAAACATAGAAAAATATGTCGTGACTTTCCCAACAACCTAATATGTAGTAAGCCTTCATAGATATTTGGGATATTGTCATACAGAACACACACATATTTACATAGGACTGATATTTTATTATTCTTTCCTGTTAAGAGTTTTTAAATGACATTGGATGACCCTGGGTCCCAGTATTTCTTCAAGTTCACACATTTCTCTGTTAATTACATTGCCGGAAGCCGACTGAGAAGTGTCGTCTGTCAGGCTTTGTAGAATGATCAGTCACTTTCTGACACTGTCATATCCAGTGACTCGTAGGTGATAGCACTTGGTGACTTGCTTTGCGATTCTGCTTTTCTGAGAGGTCTGAGGAAGTCACACCACTCACCAAGGATTTGTAACCCTGCCATGTCTTATGAGTGTACACAAAACCTTGAGCTAATGTTCTTTAACTTCCAAATGATTTCTTTGAGACATTTCTAGGATTCTGACAAGTAGTTTCACATGGAGCTATTTTTTTTTTTCCCTTCAGATAATGCATTCGGGTATCTCTAATAAAACCATTTCTCTCTTCAATAGAAATAGTGTTTAATTTTCTCTTAATATTTGAGTCCAATATTTTCACTCACTCACTCACTCTTTTTTTTTCAAAACACATTTCAGTGCAACGTCAGAATTATTATATCATATCATTTCCTATGCAACACACATGATAAAACTGAGACCCTTCTAATTAGGCTTACCTCTATCATAGTAAAATTAATGTAAAACATAGATTTGAACTGTTTTGGGGTGCTGTGTGAATGCAAATATTAGTATTAAACACTGATTTAACCCTTACGACTGCTGAAAACACAGCTGTAATTTAAAAAGCTGGATAAACCCTATACTTCAGTGGTTAAATGCTGTGCAGAGAACGCCAGGTCTCACATGGTCGACCAGGGTTCAAGTCTCAGTCTTGGCAATTTATGTGCTGGGCACATGGTTGTGTACCCAGGATCCTGTCAGGCTGGAGAATTGAAGGAGAACACACTGCAGTGTGAGTGGGTCCTATTGGGGGGTGCTTTTTTCTCTCTCTCCTGTGTATACTTGTGCCCTCTGGCATAATAAAAGAAAAGAAAAATTTAAGGTTATTTTAAAATAGAAAGCGACGGGAACCAACAGGGGACATGGCGATTAAGGCACTAGACTCCTACATGGTTGACCATGGTTTGAATTCCAGACTCAGAAGCTGGAGACTCAAGCCTGGTGTGTGAGAGTATGTGCCCAAAATCCCACAAGAAGAATGGAGGAGAAAGGATTGCAGTGTGGTCTTTCCTCTGAGGGGGGTGATTTCTCACTTTCTCTCTCACTATCTCGCTCTCTCTCTTCTGTGCACACACATCCTATAGTAAAAACCTTAAAATAATGGAAAGTAATGAATCTTTAGATTTAAAAATGGAATAAATGGCCTTTTATAGATTTTGGGGAAAGCTATTTGATTTATGCCATTTTGCATGAATCTGTCATGATGTTTGCTAACTTGTGTGTCATCTGTGAGAACGCTGGTGTTTTATATGAATGGCGTTAAGGTAGGCTAACTTAGGTTTTAGTAAAACAAGCAAACAAATCCTTAAATCTCAGTCGATTACCAGCATAAAAGCTCATTTCTTGCTCAGGTTTTGTATTCATTGTGGATCAGCAGAGGGGAGGCACTACTCATTGTTGCCATTTGGATGCAGGAGCCGATGGAGGCTCTATCTGGACATGAACTTCCCAGAAAAGAGAAGGCCACTCTTAAAAACTTCAGAGAAATGATCTATTTCTTTTGTGCTCCCATTTCATTGGCCACAGCAAGTCACGTGACATGGCAGGAAGCACAATCCTCCTGGCTGGGAGAAAACTGGGATCTTTGTATACTGTAAGTGGAAAGGGAAGGGGAAAGGTGAGGAAGGGGCAACTTCCTGTAACTTTTACTTTCTTCACTCTCTATTTTTTTAATTGCAAGAGGACATACTCATTTCCCAGAGAGAGAGACAGAGAAACAGAAAGAGAAAGGGAGAAAGCACCTCCCAATGTAATGCTGTCACCCTGCAATTCCTTCACCATTTCTCCATCCTGTTGGGATCTTGGGCATGCACATGTGCCCAGCATGTTCTCAAGCTGCCGGGGCTGTGATTTGAACTGTGGTCAGCCACATGTGATCTGGCTCCCTTCACCACCAGGCTATAGGACTGGTCCTATATTTATTTTCATTTTATGTGTTTGTGGGCTGGTTTTTAGTTAAAGGGACTGATGGGGGATATTAAGAGAAAGGTGTCAGGACCCTGTAGTCACACAGCAGTAAAATGAGATGCTTCCAGAGGTCGATCCACATGAGAGGGTTCCAGGTTTGCTTCTGGAGACATCTCTGACACCCTGGGCATGCATGCACCCATGATTTGGAGTGGGCTGGGGCTGGGGATGGATTCAGTTGCAAAACCCTGTTGGAGTATTGTCCTTATTTTTCTCTCTTTGTCTCTCTGTCTGTTGCTCATAAAAGAAATTTTTTAAAAAAAGAGAGAAATTTAATTACTATAAACTAATGTTTTGTTCAACCTGTACTTGTTTTCAGGAAGTATATATAATACTGAACTGGTAGAGCAATAAATGCATTATTGCTAAAGGACAATAAGATTTTCGTGTACACTAGGTGAAAACTTTACTTATATGTGTAAAGTTTAAAATGACTAAAGGGTGATTTTGTTTTCTTTATTCCTAAAGGGTGCATGTACTCACCAGAGAGAGACAGAGGGAGAGAGAGGTGAAAGCACCCTTCAATAGGGTGTGGTCACATCGAAATCCCTTCTCCACGTCTTACTTGTCGGGATGTTGGGCACGCTTACACACATGCCTGGTGTGTTTTTCAGGCTGCTAGCTTCAAGACTCAAACCATGGTCACTCATGTGGATTCAGATTCCTTACGAACAAGGCCACAGGACAACCCCTTTTATTTTATTTTACTTTATTTTTAGATAGTAATATCTATTGTTCTATTGTCTGAGAGGTGTTGATACAGTAAACTCCTTAACCTGGTTATAAAATGTAAGATACAGCTCCCTCCCACATGTGTATTTTTCTGACTGAGTTAAAAAGATGCATAGTTTTCCCCTTCTGAACTGAGTGCATTTAAAAAAAATGAAAGAAGAATCACATCATTTTATTTGTTTAATAATCACTTGATGATGTGTTCTCCAATGGTGTCAGCCAATTCACTGGTATATGAAAGAGAGAGAGAGAGAAAGAGAGAGAAGGAGAAAAAACAATCAAAACCCCACACTGTCACAGCTACAATTAAGAGAATGATTTTGGGGAAGGGATCAGAATGACTATGGGTGGCAGGTGACTCTGTTGACCTAAGTGCATAGCAAAAAAGCTACTTTCAAAATCAGCTTGAGGAAATGTAAGCAAAATTAAAATAATTTTCCTTTAATATGAATTAAAATATATAATGTGGGTATATGCTTTTTTGAGTAAAAGTTTAGCATTTAAATGACCAATATGCCAAGTGGAAAGTAATACCCTTAATGGAAATATAATGAGTAGTGAGGTCAAGAAATAGATGTACTCTCAATTATTTCCTTAATAAAGAATAAACCTTTATTCTCTGACTTCTTTTAATTTCCACACTAAAGATTTATAAATAATAGACAAAGGGTACAAAGTTTCAATTTTGCGAAATGTCATTGAGGTCTTAAAAAGAGTTTCAAGTAGAACTGCTTTCTAAATGCTGCATTTATTTTTCAGGGCCTTCGAAGTTAGATTTCCATAGTTTGGGAGGATGCTCTCTCTGTAATTATGGCCGCCCGTTGTTTGTTTATTATGGTTCTATTAAGGCCAGTTTCCTAGCAGTAGCAGACATCCCGTAGCTGTGCAGGCCAGGACCCAAACATGCTTATTCCAAGGAGACAATCACCTGACCGAGAGCCTTCTACAGAGAGACCTGTCTCTGTTCACAGTAAGAAAGGAAATAGAAAATGACTCAGGGCAAGTCTTGCTAAAGTGGAAAAATGAATTAGCCACACTCCTAAATAGAATAGAAAAGCATTCTAGTCAGAGAGAGAGGAGAAAGGTTACTTGCCATTCCCACCTGGGAACTGAAAGACATTTTTGGAGGTTTCTTTTCAGTCACGTTAACCTCAAAGGGAATCACCACTGAATAGAGGGCTTCATTATTTCCTTTGCTCTGCCTTTTTAAACTTTTATTTAAAAATGGTTTTAGTTATAGGGGCCTGACAGTGGCCCAGCAATGAAATGCAATGCTTGGTGAGGTTGACCTAGTTGGGAAGGTTCCAGGTTCGTGACTGCCCTGAAGATGCCATATACACATGGGCCATGCTCCAGGGCCGGCTGAAGCTGGGGGTGGATTGTGGCAAGATTGTTGGGTATGCTGTCTCTCTGTCTTGTGTCACCCATTTGTGGAGGAAATAAATAAATTAATTTTAAAATATTTTTAGGTAGAAAATGAATAAAATAGATTGGACACTTAAATTAGTGAGCCTTACTGAAACACACATTCTCCACTTAAAAATCTGGCAAATAAAACTGTAATAATGCCTCTCATTTCCAAGGCACTATCTTTTATGATCTTCAGTGCAAATTTGGCCAGCTTCATCTAACATCAGGTCTGTGAAAACAGATACTGTTACAAGTCAGCTATAAGCTTTACATATTTTCTTTTTCTTCTTTATATTTTATATATTTATTTTTAGAGGGCTTGTGCTCTTTCCAGAGGGTGACCGAGAGCCACAAGAGGGAAAGTGAGAAGGCTTCCTCCATGGGGCATGGCCATGCCACAATTCCTTCTCCTCCATCTCTCCCTCCTGTTGGAATTTTGGTCTCACACACAAACACACACACACACACACACACACACACACAGACACACTCACACTTACATACCTAATGTATTTCTCAAGCCAACATGTGTGGACTCCATGTGGTGGGCCATGTTGGATCCACAGATCCTTAATCACAAGGCCATGGAAGGAGCCCTATACACATTGTTTCCTGCTTTTGTTTGTTTGTTTTGTTTTGATATAGGATGTATGCACTTGGCTTGGCAGAGAGGGAGAGAGAGAGAAAGTGAGAAATCACCCCCCTTCAGGGGGATGGCCATGCTGCAATCCCTTCTTTGTTCTCCTCTGGGGATTTTGGGCATGCCTGCACGTGTGGTGGGTGTGATTGTCAAGCTGCAGAGTCTGAGACTTGAACTGTGCTTGGCCACGTGGGATTCCAGCACTTTAACCAACACACCATCTGCTGGCCCCCCTATAAATATTCTTAATAACGTTATTTTGGCAAGACACTAAAAAAAGGAAGCTAGGAAAGAAACTTATAGTTCCCAGCAAAACAAAAACAATACAAAATAATGAATAATAACTTCTGCTGGTCTTCATGATGCCCTGGTATAGTTGTTCATTTCACATCTTCTGTTTCTCTTTTACATGAAGTAGTTTGAAAGTCTAAAACTCAATGCCGGCTATATATCCTCTGATATGATGAACTTTTCATACTTATTTTTGATCATATTTGGTAAGGATGTTTATTAAGTTATCTACTAAGACTGGATATTTACAGTTATTTATGGAAATTCAAAAAACAGGATGAAATCTTTACTCTCACAAAGGTGTAGAGTGTAGAAAAAAATCAACACATAGACTAAACAATAACACAAATAAGAAAAATAGAATGTGAGCTATGGGAAACAAGAAAAAAAACTCAGCATTTCAGATTGAACAGTCATTAGTAGTGTTTATATCAGTTGATTAGTGTTTATAGTAAATAGGAGAACAAGGGAGTTTCTTGCATTATTTATTTTCTTTGTTTTATTCTCTTCCTTTTATTTCCCTGTTTTTTCCTCTCTCTCTCTTTCTCTCTTTTAACTAGGGGTCACACATGCTTACCAGAAAGACAGAGAGAGAGAGAGAGAGAGAGAGAGAGAGAGAGAAAAGCACCCTAATTGGGAATGGTAATGTTGTAACCCTATTTCCTTCTTCTCTCCCTCTGTAAGGGATTTTGGGCATTGGTGCATATTCAACTGGTGTGTTTCTCAAACCTCTGGGTATGGACACAAACCACAGGGTCAGCCATGTGGGATCCTGCAGCCTTAATCACCAGGCCACGGAGCCAGTTGTCTTCTCTATAATGATAATTATTAAAAATTCACAAAGGAAAGAAAGTTGATAAGCAAAATCAAAACAGATATTAATCATCTCAATAGAAAATAACATTTATGGACACCGTGGAGAGATAGGCACCAAAGGAATATTCTCACGGGGAGCGGTCTCTATCAGTTTTTGAGAGAATAAAATGAGTAACTGTCCCATAGCTTTCTATTATATTAAGCTAATAGTTTATTCTCTGAACTAATAGTATTTCTGAAGTCTTGCTGCCCACTGTATAAATTGATGTGTTGACATGAATTTTAATAAAATTATACAATTTTAACTATTTCTAAGCAAAATTATATTTTTGTTGCTGAACAGTATTATTTTTAGAGCCAGCAGATGTGTGTGCATCCCAGAAAAAGAGAGGAGAAAGAGAGAGAGAGAGAGAGAGAGAGAGAGAGAGAAACTCCTCAGTGGGGCCAGGTAATGCCTCAATTCTTTTTCCTCCTTTTCAGGATCCTGGCCATGCACACACCTTTCTCTGGCATATTTTACAAGCTACCAGGATTGAGATTCAAGCCATGGCTGGCCATGCGGTATCTGACCCCTGGGCGCAGCATTTAACTGCCATGCCATGCCATAGGACTGGCTCATTTTTTTTTTTTTTTTTTAATATCCTGTTTTTATTGCAGTGAAGTTTCCAGAGGAATGAATACAGCAGCCTTGAGTTAGCGTGTGTGTGTTTTTCAGCCCCTGTAACAGGTTGTCATCAACAGGTTTTAAAAGATTTTTGTTGTTTGCAACTCAAGTCGAAATATTATCTAGTATTTACCCATGTCTAGGTTTACCTTCTAATTTGTGAGTCAGATTGAACACACAAGACATCAGACATTGGCGTGGTCATGAGTCTCAGGCAGTAGAATGCATTCTTTTCTTTTGGTGATAACTCAGTGAGTGATGCAGGACTCTAAATACGATGGTTGACTGCACAAGTTTCAGCATCATCGCTTTGGAAAATCTTTTGGGTCTGGTGCTGAACTTCTTAAAGATTAAAATAGATTTGTGGTATCAAAAGGTATTTTGATGGTCAGCCAAAATTCCATAAGGATAGGATTATGCACCATAAACTTTATCCTCCTTTCCTACGATTTTAAAATACAATTTTTAGAGCTAGATTAAATGTGAATTCCCTTTGTGTTTGTAATACATATTCCCAATTACTACAATAGATTTATTGTGCAGTTCTGCATGAACTCCAGAGATCTGAAGGCTGGCTTGGTCAAATAACTTCCAAGAGTGTTCTGGTTATTAACATGCTTAATGTTGTAAGCTAGATGAAATAAGGAAGTAACAGAAAAGCCCAGTTTTCTTTGGAGATAGTGCACTAGATCTTCCTTTAATTTGCTCCTTGGAGTCTTTGCTTGCTATTGGCGATATGGGCAAGACAGTGTTACCAACAGATCTTTCTACCATTGCTCCAAGGCGGAGTTTCTGCTTTAGCTTGAATTCTGTGAATTTGGACTTTTTTTTTGGAGAGGTTTTTGCTGTAGGGCGCATGTGCTCGAGAGACAGAGAGAAAGCGAGAAATCACCCCCCCCCCCAGGGGGGATGGCCATGCCTCAATCCCTTCTCCTCCATTCTCCTCTAGGGATCTTGGGCATGCACGCACACAACGCCCGGCGTGAGTTTTAAGCCACCGGTTCTAGGACTTGAGTCCTGCTTGACTACATGGGAGTCCAGCGACATAGCCATTATGCTAACTGCTGGTCCCGAATTTGGACTTTCTTAAAGGCATAAGTTGTCTTGAAGTCACAAAAACATTACATTTTAGTTTATTCCCAAAGCTTATAATCTTCCACTCAAAATTCTTGGGATCAGAAATGCTTCAGAATTCAGATTCGCCCTTCTTCCCATTTTAGAAAGGTAAGATCATGCATATACGCTATGTGATGCAATCCTTTTAGCAAGGTCTGGGCAATACCCCATGATCAAACAGATCAGTATTTTTCCAGGAAACATATGAACATTTATGGGAAATAGGGTAAATAGAAACTATAAACGTGCTCTCCTCAGTTCAGGTCAGGTGTGTTTTTTTTTTTTTTTTCCCCCCCACCAAAATTAATGAAAACTTTGCAATATTTCAGAGATTTTTGCATTTGGGGATTTTTAGATAAGGAATAACAATACCAATTATTTTTTGTTTCTGTTGCAACTTGATAGACTTTGTAAGGCTTTTTAAATATTTATCAATATTTAAAGCATAGTGAGAGTATTTGAAAACATTAAATTCAGTTTATGTCATGAAAATATTTGGAATCATTTTGTCATAACATTGTTGATATAAAGACAGTAAAATATTAGTATGACTAGCATTTGCTTCACAATTAAGGGAATGAGATCAAATTACACACTTACATTTTGAAAACATTTCATTAGAAACTTTAAATACTGGTATACTTGAGAGACATTCATATCCTTCCTCTGTTTCTTTTGATTGCATACCCTCTTCCTATTCCAGGGATTATCTTCTGTACTTAGTATTTTTTATTTTTTTTTCCCTTGGATCATGAAAGTTTCCTTCTTGATCATTCACATCAATCTGTGAGCTTCCTCTAAATTTTACTATGTTAGCAAAAATTTTGCAACAAGGTTTAAATTTGTAATTTTACTGCAATACCAAAATAAAATGTAGCTACAGGGACGAGCAGATGGTGTAATGGTTACATTGCTGGACTCTCACACCTAGCAGCTTAAAACTCATGCCAGGTGTGTGTGTGTGTGTGCACACCCAAAATCCTGAGAGGAGCGTGGAGGAGAAGGCATTGTGGAATCATCCCCTGGGGACTGATTTCTTGCTCTCTGTCTCTCAGTCTGTCTCTGTCTCTCTGGAGAGCACATGCAACTTATAGCAAGACTCTCTCTAAATGAATTTTTTTTTTAAAAAATAGATGCTATATTCTAGGTAGGTACTAAACTATATGCAGAATTTCCAAAGGAGTTTTGGAAAAGCCATGTATGACAGTTAATTTCTACATTCACTTTTTGGTAGAAAAGGGCCAGATTGAAAAAGGAAATTTGGAGATTTCTTTATACATAGCAGCCTATATGAGATGAGTCTTCCTCCCCTCTCTCCACCTCTCATCTTAGGTACACAAGAGAATCTTCACGGTCACCACTTGAGCATGATGGTGTCTTAATGAACTCAAGTGTGTGGCTCCATAGTGAATCACATGAAATGGGAGTGATGGAAAGGTGCAGAAAACCAAAGTGAAGAACTACTGATATTGCCTAAGGTTTAACTAATTCTAGGATCTGTTTGGGCACAGAATGCATGAGTGTTTCTTGTGGATTTGCTGAGGCCTAAGGGAGAAAAAAGGCTGTTTTGAGGGTCAATGGTGACTTGAACTAATATAACTACCATTAGAAGACTGAAAATCTTCTGCAGAGAACAAGCAGAAACAGTCCGAGAAGAGATTAAGGAGTTGCTAGAATAAAGGACATTTATCTAGCCAAGGACTATGCAAGTGAAATGCCCCAAGTGGTCTAGGGTCTCTGAGAAGCCTGTGAAAGTTTCACAAAAGAGACAACTTTACGCAGCCACTAAACCAAAGGGTACAATGGAAGCTTATAAAGTGTAAATCCAGTAAACACGTTCCTACACTCTTCTTTTTGTTTCTGCCTCCATCTTTCCCCTCCTTCCAATGCCAGACAAGATGAAAAAGAGCAGTCAACCATGGGAGAGGAGGGGAGTGAGAAAGAAAGAATGAAATCACTTTATTTTCCAACATTTCTTTGGTCACCAGGGGAACTAACAGAGTATTACTTCTATGGGAATTATTAAATTTAAGCTTAGATCTCTATATGAATTTTTCTTGAAATTATAATTTTTATATAAAGTTTTTCTTTGAATGAAATTGGAGGCTCTGACTCTTAAATGGCACTGGACATTGTAATTATAATTATCAAACTGAGATCATGTGTCTTGACTTAAGGCTCCTCCTGTAAGAGTTGGGAATTTCTAAGAGTTTTTTTGTTTTTTGGTTTGTTTCTTTCTTTTTTTTTTTTTTTTTTTTTTTTTTCTAAGTCATGGGACTGCCCAGATTTTTCATCCAGGAAACAAAGGAGAAAGTAACTCCTGAATAGACTTTTTTAAATGACCAGGAGATAAAACATAAATTTGATCATGAATACACCCCAGCCTTTTTGGTCAACATAATAGCTTTGAATTTTATTCCTTGACTCTATGTACTTCCAGTAGGCATCCAGTTTTCTCTATTTCCTTGTGGAACGAAATTCAATTTTCTTGCTGAACGGATCTTCACCTATCCTCAATTGGCTTTCCTTCTATTCCTCTCATTCAGAATCCAATTCTTTCAAATCTGTCCTCCTGTCACTAGGCTTAAGTATCTCCAGTGACCTTCCAGTTGCCAATTCCAACATTCATTTCTGTTTCTTCTTTCTGAAACTCTCAGTAGTATCTGACCCAAGTGATTATTCTCTCTCTTTTTTTATTTTTTTCCCAGAAATCCTTTTCTCTCTTGGTCTCTTTGACACATACTAACCTTATTTTTATTCTCACATCTGACATCTTCTCTAGCTCCTTGTTGGTAGTCCACTCCCAGCCTCTTCTACATCAAAGCTAGGCTATGGATTCTGTCTCTTCTCTGCATGTCAGGTGTCTTCCTTTGGGTCCATTGTTTGTGTGAACTATAGGTTGACAGCATCGAAGTTTGTATCACAATCCCTTACTGTTCCCCTGAGCTACATATCAAACTGTCTACTTGATCACACTGCCTGATCTCTAATACACACTCCAAAGTTAGTATGTGTATTAGCAAATGTTTCCTTTCATCTGTTCTTCCTCTCTTGCCCATCTCGGTAAAATGGTACCACATTCATTCTCTCATTATGCCTTGGGCCCAAAACCGAGTAGTTGTCATCGTTCCCTTTCCTGTATATGCCACATCCAAGTCGCTATTGTGTCTTATCAGTTTTATCTTTAATATTCACTATGAATAGAAGAATCTATTTCTGCTGCAACAGTCTAGATAAGAAAGTATTTGTGGTTTAGATCATTCTGGTAGACGTATGAAAAATACATGATTGGGGACAAGAATGGATGCATTCTATTGCACTCCTTCAGTGATCCCCACCTTTGTCTCAAACATCTCACAATCATACTCCCTTTGGCTGGCTGTATTCTAGGTAGACTTGCCTCCTCTTGCTCTTGACACATGCCAAACTATTTCCTGATTCATGGCCTTTGTAGTTGTTGGTTCTCCTGTCTAGACGTTCTCTTGTTTATGTGTTGGTTCAATGTTTATTGTCTTTGCTTGCTCACCTCAGCCAGGATGTAACATATGCTTTTTTTTTTTTTTTTTTTTTTTTTTTTCCCCTGTTCAGCACTGTATTCCCAACAGCTATGGAAGACTAGTCCATAGTAATTACTTGTAAATATTTGTTGATCGAATACAAGAATGTAAATATTTAAGAATTACCATTTAAGTAGGAAAAAAATCATGTTGTGATCGAGAAAGCGCTGAGAAGCCTGATGTCTTTTCCCAAGTCCTGACTCAGCCACTTGGACAAAACTCAATTAAAAAATAAAATAAAAAATTTCTCCTCATATTTTTTTCCCTGCAGTAAAACATGATGCTTCTCATGCCCAATACACAAAAACAAATGACAGCCCACAGAAATAAAAATGTAGAACATATATTTTCACATTGAATGCAATACAGCAAAAAACACATAATTTCAAGCAAATGGTCTCTCACCAGTAACAGTGCCCTTTTGATAAAATTTCACACCACAGGAAATCCATTACAATAAATATGTGTTCCAGTATCTGTCCATTTAGCAATAATTCTCTTTACGCTTGGTGCCTCTTCCCTGATGAACTGTCCTAGGTCCCCTCTTCTCCTTCCTTTTGGAGATTCTCGTAGTTTTAGCTCTGCCTCTGAATATTTGTGTTGTCATGGTAGCCTTGCTAATTTTGCTTATATTTTCCCCCATATTTTCCCACAACCTTTGAAAAGACCAAGCTAAATATGTGCCAAAGGCTATTTCTGACTTAATGTTGTAGGCTTGAAAATATTTCTTTTCTTAGCCTCTTGAAAAATGCTAAATGGCTGTCTCAGCACCATTGATTGAGACATTTGTTTATTCCCAGGGCTGAAAGTTAAGGCCATTCTATTTTGATAGAACTATTTATTTAAAACGAGTTTGAAATCAAAGACTTCTCATACAGTATGCAGGGAATGTTGTTCAACCCAAGTAATCCCAAAGTAAATAATTTATTGGATTACTCAGTAGCTTGAGAAATGAAGGTAGGATTTGGGTGTATTTGTTTTGCTTTTTCTTTTTAATTACTCACTAAATAAGTACATGTGATGTGTGAGTTTAGAAGAAAACAAAGTCTTACTGAAAAGAAGACATTATCCTGGTAGTGACCTTGTGTGATCCCAAGAAAGAACACATTCACTCACGCAGGGGCAGCTTCCTATCCGTGGCTGTCTGGTGGCAGACATATTTGCATCTAACACCCATCTTTGCCAAAAAAACAGCTGCGTGGTTGTGAGAAAGCCATTAAATTCTATGGGTTCCAGCTTCTTTCTTCCTTTTATAAAATCATATTTATTTCACTCCACTAGGGAGAGAGAGAACAAGTTACTCCCATAAAGTCTTCACGGCATTATCCACTCCCGGTCACAGCCAGGTTGGGTCATTAGCATGCATGTGTATGGCATATTCAGGGAGGTTCTGGGATGTGAACACTGCACCTTTTCCATGTGAGTTCAGTTACTACTGTGCCACTGCCTCTCCAGGGCTCTAGTTTCTTTACCTATGAAGCAACATAACAAGAAAACCTCTCACATTGTTTCTGGCTCTAAGACTAAGCAATTTTTTTTTCTTGAACAATCAAACATTATTAAAGCAGTGAGGAATGATACAAAGTGGTTTAGGAGGGACTAAGAGACCATCATGAGGACCTTACTACAACTTGAGATATGGTTGCCCCCTCCCTCTATTTTTATATCAAACACTTCCTTTCTTTCTAGCTGATAAAATGTCATTTAATTTCATTGTGTTTTCACTTATGGAAAACATGCCAGGCAGATCTTGCATCAAAGTTACTACATTGTTGGGGATAAATTGTATTATTGTAGATAAACAAGACACAGGTTTTTTTTTGTGTGTGCGTGTGCCTTATTCCTGTGTCTTCAATGGGTTTTTGAATTGCTAATTTTTTGTTGTCAATTAAAAAGACATCTCCACAGCCCAGCTGCTCCTGGACCCATGGCGGCTGTACACTCTGCTTCCTTGGCAGTCAAATTTCTGTTGTCAATCCCTGAGAAACAATGCTTATTTCTTTATTTAGTGAAAAGAATACTGATCATTTGTTCTTCCTGGTTTAAAAAAAAGGGGAAGGGAATGGGCTGATTGTTATGGACTGAAAGTTTGTGTCCCTCTCTCACCAAATTTGTATGCCAAGATTCTAACCCCTAATGTGATGGAATTTGGAGTTGGGGATCTTTGGGAAGTTATTAGGTTTAGATGAGGTCAGAACTACCCTTACCAGAGGAGGAAGAGAAAAAGTGCTTTTACTAGTGTTCTCTCTTTCTCTCTCTTCAATGTGAGGACAAAATGAAAAAGCAGAAATCAACAAACCAGGAAGAAGATCCTTAACAGGAGTTAAATGGGCTAGCACCTAGATCTTTGCCTTTCCAGCCTCCAGAGCTGCGAGAAATAAATGTTCATTACTTAAACTACCTAGTCTTTGTATTTTGTTACAGCAGCTCAAGCAAACTAAGACACTACCTAAAATATTTAAGTCAATTCTGGGACAACAATAAAAAGATACAGAAAATGTTAAGAGTTGTAAATGGAATGTCTTTAACCACCTGTTTGGGGAGGCTTTAAACATTTAATCAATTCAATATAGAAAACTCAATGAGATGAATTGCACGCAACCATGGTTATTGGTATATCGGCTCCCAGCATCCTTCAGTCAGGAAAGCCTTGAAAATGTATGTCAGGTAGTTTAGGCAAAATTAGAGGCAACAGATTTTTAAAGCTTGTTATAGAAAACAGTTGTCCACAATTTAAAATATCTTCCAATGTGCTTAGATGCTAGACATGAATGAGGGAAAGCATGGGCATTTGAAATAGATACCTGATCTAGAGAACACTCTTGCTTATAGCTTCAAATATTCTGAAGATGACAACATGCACAAAATGTACCTTGTTGCTACTTTCAAGGAAAGTGTATCAGAGTAACTGGCTCATTAATTTGACCTATTATGGCATTTCTTATGTTCTAACATTCCTGTGACCTCCTCGAAGGCTCATTTGGCCTTGAAGCACCACAAGGTGAAAAAAAAAAATTTCAAAATTAATTGAGAAGTTACCAAAGTGCTTTTACACAGACTTAGCAAATTGTCAGCTTATCCTTGACAGAACAGCTTCTGCCAGAATCTTTTTTCTTATGACAGTGGCAAAGGGGCAGGGAAGGGGATTTTGAAGTTGCTGCCAGAGACTGAATTTCCTCCCTAATTCTTGCCTACCTTACAGCCAGACACAAAATCTTGAGTTCAAATATTTAGACAATCTCAGATGAAGGAATAAAGATTCCTCATTCCTGAGACTTACATGGTAAGGCCTGATTAACTGGACACAATGGGCAGAGTGAGTGTCTCATTATTAGCCAGAAAATCACAGCTGACTCAACCTTTGCTAAACAAATCCACATGAAACAATTAAGATAGTGCAATGCACATTTCTATTTCTACATACCATATTAATCTTAAAGGTGTGTTCTTTTGAGTGCATATGATCTAATGAGGAAGTAATTAGTCACCTAAGAGTGAATACTTTGACTTATGATTAAGATGCGTAACATTTGATGACAGAAAGAAATAGGATAGGATGGCAATCACATAAAGATTGCTCCTGAAGTGGTTGATTCTTTCACCTATGTGTTATGTCCAAAAAATTAATGCTTGTTCTGCAACTATAAACCAGCCTGGAAGTGAAAGCAGTGCTGCCAGCCTTGTCTGTGTCATTAGGAGAGTCGACCAGTTGTTCTTCTGTCCTTTCTGCGTGGCTGCATTTCCTTAATGACCAATTCATTGTGTGTCTTCAAGCATGACACCTGAAAAGCTGTGATCTCTTTAATGAAGGATCCATTAGTCTTTCAAGAATGTGAACATGTGAAGTTGAAAAACCTATTCAATAAGGTATCTCCTTGAAAGAACTCTAATCATACTGTGAAGTACATTTACACAGAATATAACTTCTTCATGCATGTTTAACTGAGCAGAATGGATTTGGAGTCACATTAACAGGCCCTGAGCAGAACACGAACTCAGTTTCCTAAATACTTTTTGTCTTTATAATAAAATTGTTGAAATGTTACTTTTCAGTCCACATTTATACATAGTAGTACATTCTTCCTTACCTCATAGGTCCCTGTAGAGTTCTCTTTCTGTGTTCTTTGAACTCTGATGACACTTTGTCCAAGATTCCATGGTCATAGACAGTTGGACTGCAGTTGTGTGCGGTGTCCTGCTTCACACAAACCTTTCTGGTACCATCGGACCAGGACTTTCATGAGACAAAGGCCAAGAATGACTGTGATATTTATTTATTTATTTTTTTGCACATTCATGCCTGCACTTCATCTTTGCAGTTCTACAACTATTGAAAAGTTCTTTCTGTTTGAGCTTCTAAAATTTAGAATCTCCTCTGCCGAATCTAGAGAGAAAAAGATATAATACATGAACTACCTTCACTCTGCGCATTAACACAATAATATGAAATAGGCGTTTTTCAGTGAAAAAAAATTTTTTTGCTCTTATTTTCACATTTGAAAAATTAATGTAATGTATAGGGAGTTAATTTTAAGGTAGTCAAGTGTGATTCATCACCATTATGTCACGTTTACTAAGGAAAATAACTCAGTAATACATTCTGTATCATAGAAGGAGAAATAAAGTATATTTTATTTAACAGAAATATATATATTTTTCCCATAGTATAATTAGATTAGTGGTATAGAAAGGCAACTCATCATAGGGTTTTACTGTATTTCCCCCTAAACTTGCATATTATGTATCAACCTTCATAAAGGAATTTACCTGAAGAATTATCTGCATCTTTGTTTCTATGAGTATATTCCATAGTGTTCAATGGTTATGTTTAATTTGGAGATTTCTGTGCTAGAGTTAATCTTATTGAATTAAATATTTGGATATTGATTATCTGATGAAAATTGGAGTTAACAAAATGTTCAGTAAGCAGAATTGGTCTACCAACCAATTTTTCCAACTCAGGGCGGGTCAAAGTTAATGGTTTTCATTACCTGAGAGAGAGAGAGTACTGTAAGTACTAGAGAGCTGGAGTCTTGCCTGAGCCATATACCTTGGATACAGACGTGTCAGAAGCCCTGCAGGGCACTGCCCACTCATCCCACCAAGGACGAAGGGCAGAGGAAACTTCCTGGGAGAGGATTCCTCCTGAGTCAACAAGGAGGGAGGCAGTCAAGCTTGACTCAGTAACAAAGACTTAATCTTCAGAAGGAAGCAGGGATTGTGAGTTCAGCATGGAGTCTTGTTGTTGCAGCCAATTTGTCTTCTAGTCTAGTCCCCCGTGGACGCCTTCCTGTTCATTCTAAGCTCTGTGAAGTGTGTGTGTAAGGAGCTGGATGGGTGTAAGAGGAAGGATTACATTAAATAAACACGGAAAGAGCTGATGGACTAGAGATTTGGTACTAATATTAATAGATGCAACACAAAAAATGGGAAGCAGAGTATCTGTCTGCTTTACAAAAACAAACCATAAGCAAAACAAAACAAACAAAACAAAAACATGCTGCTACTCTGGTCAACTGTCAATGGGCCCATGTATCTGCATTGTGTGAAATTTTGGGGCAAAACTGGAAGTTCCACAGCTCAGCCGAAATGCACTGCTATATTACATGGCTTGAAGAAGGAAGTCATTGGGAGTAGGGTAAAAATGAGGAAGAAGATAAAATGGATAATTGAGGCTACCAGTATTATGATTAATTTTTGAAAAGACTTGCAAAGTGTGAATTGCTCTCCTTCATTTATAAATTATTAAGATGGATGTTGATACCGCTTTCTCTCTTTCAAATCTAATGAGTGGTGAAACTCCGTCTTATTATTTTTTTTCCCTGAGATTTTTGCCACAGGACATGTGCTCTCACCAGAGAAAGACAGAGAAAGAGATAGAAGGAAAGTGAGAAATCACCTGTCAGAGGAGATGGCCACAATGTAGTCCTGTTTCTTCTATTCTCCCCTTGAGATTTTTGGGCATGCATGCACACATGCCTGTTTTTTTATTTAATAATTATTTTATTTTATTAATTCATTCATTTATTTTAATTCGACCAGAGAGAGACACAGAGAGAGAGAGAGAGAGAAAGTGAGAAAGCAAGCTACCAGGTCCAGGACTCAAACCGTGGTCAGCCATGTGAGAGTGCCCAGCGCCTTAACCACCATGTCACCTGCTGGTCCCCCATGCCTGGTTTATTTTTCAAGTCAGCAGGTCTGGGATTCAAACTGCAGAGTTGGCCTTGTGGGATCCAGCACCTTAATCATCATGCCACCTGCTGGCCCTTATTCTTTATTTAATTCTTAAAATATTGTAATGTAATAGATGCCTGATAATAAAAACAGTAATTTTTGCCTTTCATGTCATGAATTGGGGACTTTGTGAGAGTCAGGTGTTGTATTAAGTGTCTCAACACATACTGCTGAATTCTTTTAACAACTCTTTGAGGTTTTTATTATTCTCCTCCTCTTTCAGAGAAGATTTAGGGAGGTAAAAGAACTTGCTCAAAGTCACCAGCTAGTCACTGAAATATATAGTATCTAAGTCCGCATCTTCTTGGGCAAAGGTTTTGGGAGTTTATTTTATGACTCAGGAGTCCATACTGGAAAAGGCCCACTCCATTCTGATGGAGTAAGCCATGAGAATGTAAGGAAGGGCATATTTTCCCTACCTGCCACACTCAAGAGCTGCCAGACCTTATGCCGGGTTTGAAAGGGTCAGGGAAGTAGTTACTGTGTTTGAGAAAGAGAAGCTGGAGCTGAGGGGGACTGCCAGACAGTAACATGGAAGGGTGGAGCCAACTCAGTAACTGTCAGGCAGAAGGTACCTGGGGAGGTAACACCTTAAAGCACACCTGGTTCCCAGGCTTTGATCTCCCTTTGATGACTCCAGACCCAATAGGAAGCCACAGGGCCAAGGAGCCTGTTGCTATTGCACCTATGGAGGTCAGTCCTGGCAAAAGAGTAGAGAATAGATATGGAGGGGGCAAAGGAAAAAAAAATCCAGGCTATTTTAGCCTTGACACCTTTATATAATTAAGGCATGTTATTGAATGTTTTTGAGCAGACCTCATAGATCATGATAACTGCTGGCAGTTCTGTGCCATGGCAGGTGTCTGCAAATTTTTTTTTCTGTAAAGGGTCAAGTAGTACCTCTTTTAGCCTCTTTGAGGCATATGGTGGTATTACAGCTACTGAACTCTGCTGTTGGAGAGAAAATGAATGAACGAGTCTAATAAATTTTTGTTGTTGTCGTTCAAAGGGTTGCCTATCTCTGTTCTAGGAAAACACAAAGTGACATAGCATGCACACGATATTTTGTCAAGTTGTCTTCTCCCCAAGTGCAAAGCTAATCAAAATTTTGATGCATTTCTTTTACACATAAACAGATCATCTTATCTAGGCTTAGAAAATTAAAGTAATCCTACAATAGGATTTCAGAATTTTATTGTTTGTCATTTCGACTGTATCATTGCAAAAACAGACTGAATGAAGAGAGTGACTCTGTATTTAACATACTTTTAAAGCATAACACAACGTTTACTGGAAAATGAGAAAAACCAAATGGGAAGAACAAAATTATTGTTTGCAAAAAAGTGATCCTCTGGAAAAAAGGATATACACTAGTAGCACAGAGAAAACACTTTTAAAATCATAATTACAAGATTTGCCTAAATAATCCTTATTAAAGTGGGGTTGGGCTGGCTTCATGGTGTGGTAGTTAAGGCAGCCAGATCCCATGAGACTGACAGCGTGATCTGAGCCCGATCTGGCAGCTTGAGAAAAGCATGGGATGTTGTATGTATGCCCAAAATCCCAAAAGGAGGGAGAGATGGGAGAGAAGGGATTGCAGCATGACCATTCCCCATGGCGGCTGTGTGTTGGGGGGTGATTTCTCCCTTCCCTTTCTCTCTCTCAATTTCTTTCAAATGATTACACCAGAAAATTCTTATTTTTGTAAAAAGTTTTATTATTTATTTATTTATTTAATCCATAAAAAAGGGAAAGACAGGAAGAGAGGGAAAGATATAGGCATCCCCCAACTGGGTCTTCACACCATGATCCATTCCCAGTCTCAGCTGGCCCAGATGGTGGGCACGTGTGCACGCTCAACATGCTCAAGCCAACCCTAGGACATGAACGCAGGACCTTGCCCATGTGGCCCAGATGTGTTACCATTGCACCAATCCCTGAGCCCAGAAAGTTGATATTTTATAAAGAAGACTAACTTCAACTAAAGTATCTAGGGACAAATATCCAAATTTCAGTGAGATACCCTTGTACTTCCTTCCTTCCTCTTTTTTCTCCTACCTCTTCCTCTCTGCCTCTTTTCTTTTTTTCTTTCAAATATATAGGTTGGAGTAACACTGTCTTCATGAACCCCAACCCATAAGTCATTGTCTAACATCCTTCTCAGGTTTTTCTAGGTGTCTCTGCCTTCAACTGCAGCTTCCAACTTTGTGAGTCATTTTACCATTCCCCGTGTGCTGCCCTATTGCACTTCTTGGGCCCCGAATGTACAATGTTCCTATCTTCTGACTGCTCCCATGTCCTTCAGTAAAGAGTCTGAATGTCCAGGGGACTTTATTGAAACTTCTAAGAGATGCAGAGGCATCGTCACTCAACTTATCACTGATTATTAGATAAATTCTCCAAAATCCTTGACTAATTCCCTTTTGAGTCTCTAGCCTCCAAGCATTTGCCTCTCACCCAATCTCCGTTCTTTCTCCTGGCTCCTGAAAACACCGCCTCTGACAAATAGCTTTCATTTCTTTAAGGGCAGCATTTTGAGTGTCTTCAAGCCTGGCTCTGCAAATTCAGAAACTCTCATTCCCAGTACTTGGCAATGGATAGTCTGCTCTAGTTCCCATCAATCTTCCGTCTTCCATCATCTATGAGGGCAAGGAAGGAGCCAGGTGAGTTATTTCTCCTCTAATACAAATTAACTAACCCCCAGAATACACAGTCTTATTTTATTTTTCTTAAAAAAGCTTAATCTCTGATATGCATTATCACTTTGAAAACTGTAGCACACAAGAAGTTTAGCTTTTAATCATTCATTTTTGTTTGTTATGTATTATTTAGTTTTTGTTTTTGCCTGCTGCTCTCAATGAGATAAAGGTGATAAGATCTCCTTAAACCCAAGTAGGAGACAATGGTCATGGAACAGCCATGATACCCTATTATGTTTTTTTTTCTGGAGAGGTTTTGCTATAGGGCGCATGCACTCGCCAGAAAGTCAGAGAGAGACAGAGATACCCTATTATTAAATTTCTTGTTTGTGGTTATAGTCTTGGTAAAATGTAGAGACAATTAAACAATTGGGGTTTATTTTTGAAACTACTCTTCCAGACTTTTAAAAAAAATGTATTTATTTATAGGAGTTTTCCCTTTTCTTCTTCCTTGTAGCACTCTCTTTGTTGGAAAGTGAACAATTAAGCAATAATTGGATGATTTAGGTCTCAAATTCCCATTACTTAAAAATTTGCATGGGAACCAGCAGTTGGCGTAATGGCTACGTCACTAGACTCCCATATAGTCGACCACGGTTCGAGTCTCGGATCCGGTGGCTTAAACTCACTCCGGGTGCGTGTGTGTGTGTGCCCAAGATCCCGAGAGGAGAATGGAGGAGAAGGGATTGCGATGTGGCCATCCACCCTGGGGGGTGATTTCTCGCTTTCTGTCTCTCTGTCTCTCTCTTTCTGGAAAGCGCATGCACCCTATAGCAAAAACCTCTCCCCCCCCAAAAAAAATTGCATGTAAGCCAATCCTTGTTTCACTTAGTGTTATCTTTTGATGATCCAATCATAAATCATAGGTGGAGAAAAGCTTTTTCTTTTTTTTTTTTCTTCAGTTTTTGTTATAGGGCATGTGCACTCTCCAGAGAGAGACTGAGACAGAGAAAGGGAAAGTGAGAAATCATCCCCCAGGAGGGAATGGCCATATCACAATCCCTTCTCCACTCTTCTGTCAGGATTTTGGGCATGCATGAACACGTACCTGCCATGATCCTCGAGCTGTTGGGTCCGGGACTTGAACCATGAAGCTGACCACATGGCTGTTGGTGCTTCAACCTCCATGCTGCCTGTTGGCCCTGGGAAAAAGTTTTATTCTAGCAACTGTTATGTGAATAAGAGAGCTGAAACTAGTATATTTAATTCTGAGATGCATCTTGAAATGATCACAGCAGAGTTAAGGGGAACCAGAGTTTGGCTCTTGTAACAAGAAGCTTTTTTTTTTTTTTTCCTCAACAGTTTTCTAGTTTTCATAGTCTTGGCTTTTTGGATATTAGTCCTATAAATAAGCCAACAGCAATGCATCGGGTTGAAGTAGACAAGAAAAATGTGGTTATATCAACGGTGTTACACTTGAAAGTCTAAAATTTGATAGCAAGAGTACTGAAAAAAAAAGGTAGAATATTTTGGCTTTTATAAAAGCTTATTTTAAGGAAATTATGTATATCATGGCCTAAGGAACCTTAACTACATTCCTTTTTGGAATAAAAAGCTACATTACTACAATGTTGATGTTACGGAGACCCATAGAGAAGAAATTCTGATTAAAATTAATTTTGGTGACTCTGAAGGTAAAAGGCAGCCGGCCAAAGTCGGGGCAAAATGAAGTATGTGCCTTAAGGAAGAGCAGTTTCTAACAATAAAAATGTGAGTCTACAAGAGGAGGGAATTGGGATGATTTATTTAACTAAGTAATGAAACTTAAAGGTAATCTAAGTAATGGTTTCTAAAGTAACCTAAGGTGCAAAAGGCTCCCACTGTGAAAATTCAACTCTGAGTGAATTTTAATTTATGACAAGAAGGTATGTCTTCACATATTGACTAACAAAAGAAACTCACATAGAAATTTCCCCAGCATAAATCCATAGAGAGAAATAGATGACAGATTCTTCTTCCTAAGCATTTTTGAAATTAGATTATTATTTCAGTACTTCAAGTTTTGTGATTAGTGTGGAATTGAAATCACCAATAAAGCTCTTAGGGAAGATAAAGGCAAAAATGCCTTCTTTGTAACATTCAGTTCAATTCAATTCGATTCCACAGATATTTTTGAAGGCTAGATGATCTCTGCAAGCACTTTTGCAATATGATCCTGGTTTTTTTTTTTTTTTTTTTTTTTTTCAGTTTGTCAAAGGGTGCATTTACTCACCAGAGACAGAGAGCAAGAAAGATGGACTTAGAAGTGAAGTAAGGTATAGTGATTAAATGTATAACATAAAATATAAAATAAAATTTAAACAAAGGAGAAAGCACCCCCCCTCCCATGGAGCATGGTCATGTTGCCATCTCTTCTCTACTTTTCTCACCTTTTAGGATTTTAAGCATGCATGCACATGCACCTGGCATGTTTCTTAAGCCTTCAGATCTGGGACTCAAACCCCAGGGTTGGCTATGTGGGATCTAGCTGCCTTAGCCACCAGGCTATGGGCTGGCCCAGCAAGGTTTTGACGAGAGAGTTTGGATACAATTTTTAATTTCTTATGGTTTCCCCTTTCTTTCTTGATTTTCTAGGAACTTTTTTTGGCTACTTATTTATATATTACCATTTTTCTCTTAGTTGTCTCAGTTTCTTTTTAGCATTTCAATTCCTTGTGTTATTGTGATGAGCGAGTTTTTTTATGGAACCAAGTCTCTTTCAGGAAATATTCTTTACCTTATTGTTTCTGAGCCATATCATGCATGATACCATGTTTTAACAGAATCTCAAGAACAATGGCTGTTTCTGAGACTTCCAGTGTGAAGACAATGCCTGCATTTCAATTGTTTGTGTCTTGAAAATGTACATAGGAATGAGAGATGAAACCTCCTCTATCCCTGTGTTTACTTTTGGCTTTATTCCTGAGTCCTTCACTCAAGGACATGCTGCATTTATCACTTTTCATGTGGCATCATTTTACCTTCACCTTCAGATCAGTTACATCATCTATTGTCACCAAATGATAAAACCATGGTCATGACCACCATAGTCTAAGCTAAAGTCATCTGTGTTGTGGCTACCAAATAACTTTCAAATTGGCCTCCCTGCTTCCACTTAAAAAAAACAAAAACTATCTATTTGTTTCTTCTTTAAGTGAGAGAGACACAGAGAGAGACACAAAGAGAGATCCTCCAACAGGCTCTTGACGCAGTGACTCAGCCCTAGCTTCAGCCAGCCCTGAATCCTAAGCAGACCTCTATCCAGTATACTCAGGGAGGGCTCTGGACATGAAAGTGGAACCTTCCCATGGGCATCAGCTTCACAGAGTATTGCATCTTACTGCTTTACCACCAACCAGCTCGTGTCCACTCTTGTCCTGATGCAATTCAGTACCTATATGGCAATCAAAGTGGTCTTTTAAAAGTTTAAGTCAGACTTGCCTGAAATGCTCTAAAGGATTTCTGTCATGTTTAAAATAAAGTCCAGACATGATTTGATCCTTACCTTGTCCCTCGTTTCATTTGACATTGCTTCCTCTTTTGGTGCCCCCACCCCCAGGACCACTACCTTTCTTTTGGTTCTTCCCTGGCTTGTTCCTGATTGGCACTGCTCCAGTCATTCCATGTTGGTCATGTGATCACATTTGCAGAGAGGCTCTGTGTCACCAATCTATCTGAAATAGCCACATGGGGCCACCTACCATATTACTATTTTTACTTACTACTAGTCTATACTCATGTCTTACTTAGTGTGGCTATGGTTTGATTGCTTTTTACCCAATGAGATTCAAATATGTAAGACTGAGGCCTGTGCCTGGCTTGTTCATCTGTGTCCTCAGGACCTAGGATAATGTTTGGTATATAATAGAAGCTCAACAAATATTAAATGGATAATAACCTCCTTTACATTTTATAACTGGTATGTTAGACTCTAAATAAATTCTAAAATATTAAAATCTATTGGTAATTTGATTGGTTAATTATGTCCCCTATGTAAGTAGTATAAAATGTATCTTGCCTGTAATAACACAGAATAACTCTAACATGCTTCTGGTGGTTTTTTTTTTTTTTTTTTCCCAATGAATTTCCACTGCCCTTAAGCTGAAAGTAATTTTTTTTTTTCACTATGAATTTCAGGCATTTGAGTATTGCATTCAATCTCCAGCATGAAAGCAGATTATTTTATCTTTTCCTCCTACTGCTCTAATTTTAGTTCCAATCAGCGATAGCCATAATTTTAGGATCCTAAGGCCAAATGTTGTGAAGATCTTTGTACTTCTCAGAAGTGCACTGAAGAGGTCTGCCCTTGAGTTTGTGGTGCCTGATAAGGAAGTCCTCAGATTGCTCATGCCCAGGGGCAATGTTGTGTTGTTTTGTTTTGTTTCTAAAATTGACCCTAAGTAGCAACACTGGGGTTGTGGTAGAAGCCAGATATGAAAATAGATTTTATGTGATGAAGCCTCGGTTTTAATGTTGGAAGTTGGAGGTAGTGCCCAGAAGGTTGCAAAGTTGGAAAACAAGTTTCTGACTCACTCAAGCTGAAAGTACAGGGTGCATATAGATGCAAGGCTGATTCAAGAGTATATCTCTGACCTGTGCCAGTCAGTGCTTGTGAAGACAAATCTTATTTTTAAAGTCCTTGTTGGAAAACCAGTTGTAATTTATTTAAGGCATATGTGATCCTTCAATCCATGACCCATTTCACTAGTCCTATTGTAAGCAAAGATCTAGACTCTGGAGTAATATTTTTCAAAATGTAGAGGAAGACCCATTAGTGAGTTGTAAAATCAATTCAGTAGGTCATGATCAGCATTGTTTTTAAGAGAAATATAATAGAATCGAATTAAATAGAAAGCATCAGAGGGCGTCATGCATCGTAAAACTTACACCAGTTTCATCAAAATGTTCTATCAGTTATATGTCTGTAGTGTGTATGGTATCATGATGTAAAATACATTTCTCACTGAAATGGGGTCAAAACTCCATAAAAGTCACCAGAGAACATTAGATTGGGTTGAATTAGTTCATCGGACATAAAATAAACACAGAGAGAATTTTCCCAAGGATATATCTGGAACAGAACCCCAAAGAGAGGTAAGTCAGATTGTCTTTGCATTCTATTAAGTAGAAAGTTACTGAAACGGATGAGGATGGACTGTGCTCCATAATTTATAATTGATTCCCTTAAACATGGCCCCACTTTTCTTGCCCATCAGTGATTCTTAACTGGTTTAATGGTGTTTTGACCTTCACAAACAGAAGTTAAGCTTCTGGAAATTGAAGTGGTCTTATAATTCTTCTGTGTGTCTTGTAATGCTGAGGACGTAGTACTCCCATAGATTTTTTTTTGCTAATTGACCAATTAGAAAAATAAAGAGGTGGGTAACTAAAGAAGATCAAGTACAGCCTGAATCATTTTAGCTGGTCCAGCATTATAACCCTGTAGTATGTCCATTATCCTTGCTTGTTAGTAACATACACAACGACTTCCTATCTGCCTGTGATTTCAAGCCAAATCTGTTTTTAATTTGTTAGAAAGGGACCACGAGGTAGTTATCAAAAACATCTTTCAAACATTCCAGGTAGCTTAACACAATCAATTCCATTTTTCTTTTTTAAATTCTCAAACCTGTGAATCCACTGGGGAAAGAGATCCTGTTCTCCTAGCTTGATTTGTTTTTCTTCATTATAGTAAAGTTGGGACCCTAAGAAGGTAGAAATAGTTTCAGGTTTCTGTTTAGATTCCTTTCATCTAAGTCAGGGTTATGAGCAGCACCTCCTTCACTGTCCAAAGTCATCGAGTTAAATTAAACAAGAGATTCCTGAGAAGATGAAACCAAGCATGACTAAAGCCTTGTCTCCAACACATGTCAAGCTTGGTTAAAAATCAGACTCTCCTTCATTATTGCCAGGCAAGAAGGAAGGCTCTTTTAGTCTGGCCCAGCGTGAGTGAGCAGGTCTCATGTTAGTTTTAGACGATTTACTTTTGTCTTTCTTTTCTGTAGTTCTCAGCAGGTCCTTCTAGGAGGAATAAAAGGGCTTACTCTGTAATCTACCTTTATTGTTTCACTGGAGAGTGGAAGCAAAACATATTTCAGTCAAAAGAATTATACCTGAGTGCTAGAAATGTTTCCGGAGCCAACAGAGAAAGCCCTGATACAGGTAAGGTCAGTCAGGGCTAATGTGTTAAGAGAAAAATTCTGACGGTCAACCCATGGGGAAATAAAATCCTATAGTATCCTAAGTGAACTATCTCATTGAGTAGTAATGAGGAGATAAGGCCAGAAATTCCAGAGATTAGCCACAGTAGATAAGATTTCTGGACTTCTAAAGAAAAAAAAGGCATTGCTAGGATACAAGGGGACTCCTTTGGAACTTGAGTGCCACGGTTTCATAGTGCAGTCACCTTCCTATTGATTAGTGTTAATGAGATGAGAGGGCCCCACAGTTGATGGATTATCAAAGTCTATCTAATCTTGGTTTTTTTTTTTTTTTTTTTTTTTACTATTTAATCTTTCTTGTTGCTATGGCCAGAAATATGTGCAAACTAAATCCTTGTTTCTTCTTTCACTTGACCTTATTCTGATTCATCAAATTGATTCTCTTACACTCTGAACTATGCCAATTATTGTGTCTGTCAAGCCATACATTCATTAGAGTATTGGAGCTAATGGACATGCTCTAAGAGCACATTCATCTTTAGAAATACGGTAAAAGCTAATTCTTTTGGCTCAGCAAAGCTCAGGTTGACATCTTGCCACTCTTCTGCTGCCAGGAATATCTGGTGACTTAATGAAGCAAAGATCTTAAACACACAACTCAGTGGATTATTCAATATCAAGGTTTGCACTAGAGTCTGTGAAAAAGGATTAACACTTTCAGCTCTGCAAAAACCCTGGTGATGAATTAAAAACACAAGAGGACTCCTAGAATGGATACTTCATCGGAAGGATTATAGAGTAACTTGTACACTATGAGCCCACTGATCTTTCTTTTCATATGGTATTTAAAAAATAATCTTTTCTTATGCCAGTGGTAATGCAGCTGGATTAGTAGAGCCAACGGGCTGTGACTATTTAAATATTAATTGGGATGGCAATGTCTAAATCAGTGGTTCTCAACCCTGACTGCATATTAGAATCATCTAGGGGGGGTTTTAAAATTTGCCGACGCGTAGTCCCTACCTCCGGAGAGACTGCTTTAATTGGTGGGAGGTGGTGGCCTGGCATCAGTATATTTTAAAGTTCTCCAGGTGATTTGCATGTACAGTCAGCATTGAGAACCACTAGCAAAAAAATGCTTAAACAGAATAACTTTTCGCTAATGGATTGCCTAACTCAAATACTCTATTCTTTTAATGATTCCTCATGAGTTCATCTTTCCATAAAAGAATAGAGTAACCATCCTGTTTCATTCCATTCTAATTGCTTTGGCCTTTGCCATATGATAAGGTATTGGGTTGTTGGAAAAAGCATGATGTGTTTTTGCATAGAAAAACATAAAAGAGATGTCATGACTTTTCCAATGACTCAATACTACGGGCGATGCTGAATGCAATTTAATGTTGTGGCCATTTTCAGGAAGCATTTTATATTTTCAAAATATATCCGATAGGACATTTATGCTCTAAAACAGTCCCTTCAATTTTTTGCAGTGGCATGGAATTTGTTCCTTAGAGAAAAAAATGCAAAATTCACTCAAAAGCTTTTTGTCAGTCCAATAAGCAAACACACACACACTGAGGCCCAATTTTGTTTAATTAGTTAAAATGACTAAAGAGGAGATAATCAGTTATTGAGTCAGAAAAAAAAAAGGTTATATTTAAAGGTAGTAATAAATTATTGGGATTGTTGACCAGTGACCAGACAGGCCTGGTGGTGAGGTTTTGATCAAGTTCCTCAGCCTTTCTGGGCTTTGAGATGGCAGAGTGGTAGAGCTGAGGTGAATGTCCATGATTCTTATCTCATACACTATGCTGTGCTGTGCTATTCAGGGAAAGAAAATGGGGACCAAGCGGGTGGAGCAGGAGGTAGAGAAGGTGCATTGTGTGCATTCTCTCTCCTAGGAGATGAACATGGTTCTTAAATATCTCTTCAGGCTGCCCCTCTTCACTGTGTATGTCTGAGTGTGTGTGTGCACTGGTGTGCGTTCTTGTGGAAAGGTGGATGTTAACTCCCTGTTCTGTTGTGGATTGCCATTTCCAGTCACTGCCGGTTTACACATGGCACTAGGAGAATGAACCCTGACTGCCCACCAGGCCAAAGTTCTTCCCAGGAGCCATGCTGAGTGCAGAGCTGGTGACCTGAATCCATAACCCGGATCTGTTTCCTCTGCCTCCTCCCTCAGACCTTTCATGTCATTGCACATGCCCGGCAATGGTTTCTCCAATCTCTCTCCCAGGCCCAGCCACCTTGAACAAGGGTTTCTGGGCCTCAAAGAGCCAGTCACCTTCTTTCAGGTAGTTTCTTAGCAAAATGCCACCAAAAAGTGGAAAAGTCCAGTCAGGGCAAGTATGCAAGCATACTACAACCACCGCGGGAAACTGGAACCTGAGTTGCTTAAATTCCTAGAGTCCTGTCCTACTTTTGGGTTTCTTCTTTCTCACTTCTCTTTCCTTCTTCTTCTTTTTTTTTGGTTGTGAAACTTTCGTACTTTTTAGTTTTTTTCTGCATGTATTTGCTTTTCTAAAAGATTTGGGTGGCCTATACACCTCTTTCTAAATTCATTAACTCCATGCATTCTTTTTCTAATAAATTATATTTCCCTCCTCTAATCCAAATTTCCTTTCTGATCTCTCCGATCTGATGTGACGTCTCCTTTTACATCTTCTTCATTTGATTGTGCTATTAGAATAGATTTCTTTTGTGACATATTTTTAGTTGTTCCTTGTTTTCTTATTTTATAATACATTTTACAGTGTAGTATTAAAAAAGAATAGCATGCCCCTTTGGTATGATAATGCAGGTCCTTCTGTCTATCTTTTCTAAAATGGATATCACAATACCAGGCCTAACTGCTAAGCCCTGAAGCAGAATCATTCCACCATCATAAATAACTTTGTTCTGCTTCTTGTTCCATTTAAAACATTTGTTGCTATCTTCCACCACAATCCACCCTCTCGCTAACACACACATTGTTTTCTGGTATTTGTTTTTTATGGCCTATTTCAAATATGCAGAACAGTATGGAAAATAATCGTGAACGTCTTTTTATCAAGTTCAATCATCTTTTCATCAAGTTCGATCTAACCCTGACAGCCTTTTTCAAACCTGTTTTGGTTATTTCGAAGAAGTAGAACACTGAAGAAACAATTTTAGTCACTTGTGTATTACTTCTCCCTCTTCCCATTCACCTCCCACTCTCCTCCACAACAAGTATTATCTTAAATTTGTTGTTTGTAATCCCCATGCATGCCTTTTGTCATTAGTGAACACATGTATCCATAAATCAAGTGTAATATCTTTCTCAAATGGCATTTTATGGAGTACAGTTCTGTAACTGTTTCTTTTTCTCCTCTCTGGTTCAACATTATGATTTTGAAACACATGGCCCAAATTTATTTATTTTAACTTCCATATCATGTTCTGTTGCATATTCATGTAATTTATTTAGCTCATTGATGGACACTTACTCTGTTTCCAATTTTGAGTTATTATAGACAATGTTTCTATGAACTTCTTCATACCTGTCTCTTTGAGCAAATGGGCCCCAACAATCCCCAACCCCCGGTGCATTGTTCGTTGTTGTAACAGTTCTTCAAAAAGAAGCTTTCTTAGCACTTTTGCCAGGGGACCAAGGGGCAAATTTCCATGTTTCATGTCATTTCGGTGCACTCTGGAAGGGCCAGTAGTAAAGTTCTGATTCAGAGAATTGAAAAGGGTTGACCAGGGCCAGCAGGTGGTGTGCAGGTAAAGGGGAATGGATCCCACGTGGTTGACTTCACGATTGGAGTGCCATACTGGTGGCTTGGAAGTCAGTCCAGCGCGTGTGAGTGTGTGCCCAAAATCTCAGGAGAATGGAGAGAAGAGATTGCAGTGTGGTCATCTTCCCTGGGGGATGATTTCTCACTTTCCCTCTCTGTGTTTCTCTGGTGAGTGCATGCATGCACCCAATAGCAAAACTGAAAAAAGGAAAAAAAAAAAAAGTTGAACTCCCCAGCTAGACTAAAAACAGACTGGCGTGAATTCTGTTTTACTGGCCTTCTTACATGTAAATTAGCACTGCTTCTTGCAGTAGATAATTTCTGATGTGCCACCTCCCCAGTGTTCCGTCTGATTTACCTTCTACCGGGAACTCGGAGGAAATTGTTTCCTACATTCATCTAGGATGAGAGGCTTTTCTGGGGCTCTTTCAGATATGCACATATATTGCAAGCCTCCTAGAACAATGAGAGATTTGCTGTTTGAGATCACTACTCCCACTTGTCTTAAGCTGGCTGCTCTTCCTCCTAATGAAACTGGAATCACAACCATGTTTCTGCTAATTATGCTCAGAATCGAGCTGTGCCTTAGCCACCCTCACCCTGGGCTGATTTCTCTATTTAATAACATGAATATTGTCTGGAACACATCATCAATTATTATAACAAATGAGATGCTAGGTTGGGCGATATTGCATTTTTCAAGTGTGATCAGTGAGAGTTTGGTTGATCGTGGCAGCTCTGACTTTGTGGGATTGCTCCCATCTTCCCAAATTGGTCGCCCATGCCTAGATAGATGAAGGTCCAAGTGTGCCATTTCCTGAAACCTAAGTGGGTTTAGGTTGAAAAGAAGTCTAGTCTACATTCTGCTTCTCTCCTTGAACTCTTATGAGCTAAAGAAAAGTGAACTAAACCAACTTCATGGGCTACCACTGACCTCACCTAATTCTTTACATGGTTTGAGACAGCCTCATGTTTGACCTTTGTAATTTCCTACAAAGCTGTCAAGTTCTGTCTCACATGGAGTTCCATAATTTTATAGCTATGTCACCAAAGCTTTTCTACTTCTCTCATACAGTCCACCAACAATTTCAACCTGAGCCACATTTGTTCCATTAGAGAAAACAGAGCAAGGGCCAACATTAACAAACAGAGAGGATCAATTCCCTGGGTCAATACTTTGATTGAGCAAGACTCATGGCCTCTCAACTTTCAATAAATTATATAACCTTTGAAACCAGAAAAATGAAAGGAGACATTGCCTACTCCAAATGAGTTACGTTCTTTATCTGAACTTCATCAGCTTAGATCAGTTCTGATTGTTCCATTACTCAGGAGTTAGGATGGTACAATGCTACCTAGACTTCCAAGTCTGAATTTATCATAGAAGGAAAGATTAATAGGATCCCCATTGTCAAATTTTTCTTGCAGGAAGGGTTATCCTATATGCCTTTTCAACCTTTTAGAAAATAAAAAGATTGAATAATTGGGTTATAATCTCCCAACAAAATGGGAAATATTTTGCATACTCTTAATTATCATAGGTAAAAAGAAGGCTCTAACAACAACAAAAGATACAAGCAAAAATAAAGTCATGACAGTCTAAGTGCTGAAGGGTTTTGAGTGGTCTACACTGCAGGATTGTGTTATCTAAACCATGCACAAAGACCAGGTATCTGCAAAGTGGCTCGCTTGCCTTGGCCATGAGAGCGGGGGACGGCAGGGTCTCTGCTCCAGCGTTACCTTAGTTCTTGCTGTAAGCTCTGCAGCTTGTCATGCTGGCATGCTGTGTGTGAGCATGTGCTCAACCCACTCTCCATGAAGCCAATTTATTTAAATCCAGGACAATCTGCTGCTGATTCTTCCTGAACTGAGCTGTTGGTTCAGCCTCCTACGGGGTGACATGTTGGCATCTGAGCCGCCAATGTTGGGCCTTCCACTCCTTCATCCTCCTTCTGATTTGAGTGGGGAGGAGCGATTGAGCTTTGCCTGCCTTCCCAAAGAAGAAAGCAGCTCCTAAAATTAATCATTTGTTGGTCTGTGAGGGTTCTAGTCTTTTTCCCATTCTTCAAATTTCACTACTTGTTGAGTTTGATTATGGCCTTTTACGAACAGTGGCTGATCAGGATGTATAGACTTTCCACCAGTCAGCTAGTGTGTGTAAGGAATGTCCTATATTTAGGCTAGGTAATAGGAGGAACACTTATATGCTCTTGCCTTCTAAGTGTACATATATTTACTTTGATAGTAAGTCTATCAACACTTTGGAAAGTGTGTGCATGTCATTCACCCCAGTGGGTGGTTTCCAAATGAAACACACTGCGGGGGGCGGGGGTGTCAATGCCTGCTCTGTGCCAGGCTGGACAGAGCTGCAGTGGTGGCGATGTCAAAAGTCATTGTTCATCCATCTATGGCAGCTCCCCTGGTGCTCTCTGTAGACAGCAGCAACCAAGTAACTGGGAATCCCATCAATGATTTACACACATGGAGATTTGCTGGCTGGAGGGCTGGATGGCATCTGTCCAGGTAGGAGTTTCTCACTAATCCCTGTCTCCCAACACAACATCTCCAACCTCCGATGGCCTTTCCAGCTTACCTCAAATGTGTGCCTCCCAAGTCCCTTCATTATCCTACGTGAAGTGATGGGGGCATGTTTTGGAAGCTCTTACTATGTAAGTGTTCTTAGATCTTGCGGCATTTTAGGATCATCTGGGGAGTTTTACGTGAAAAAAACCCTCTTCTAGGCTGTTGAAATAATGAAATGATAATTTCTGAGTAAGGTCTAGGCAATATACATAAAAGATGCTTCAGAGATTATTTGAATGCACGTCTAGGCCTTGGATACCATTGCTCTGGACTGAAATTCGAACTAGAGGGAAAGGATATAGGAGATGAAGCGTGAGCGAAATACTTTGGAAGGACAAAGGCAGGGCTGCATGACCTGATGGAGACTGGAGAATGAGGAGGCAAGTTGGGACTGAGCGATGTCCAGAGTTGCTGCTTCTGAAGACTTTGATTTATTTTATTTTATTTTTTATATACCCAGAATTTAAAATAGCCACTTTTGCCCTCTTTACATTTTTCTCCCAGTTGCAATTCCTTTTAATCACCAAAGGATACGGTTTATAGAGAGAAGTGCTATCTGCCCCTGTTGCTCCAAGAGAAGAAAATGTCTCATACTGGAACGCTTTGCTTTAGAAATTCCCATCGGTGATCACCACTAAGGTAAGCCATGATCTGGGTGAACCCGGGAATGGTGGAGAAATACATTTGTTTATGGGAGTCCCTCTCAAGTGTCCAGTGACGAGGAAAATGAGACAAATATTCTATTATCTCTGTATGTACTAGAGGAAGAGGATACTTGAAACTTGAGGTGAATTGCACAGGTAATCAATTATGGTAATTCATCATGTGTGTGCTTGAGTGTGTGTGTATAGAACATGCACATCTTCCATCACTTATCACCGCGAATATCTGTGATCTAGGGAAGCAAGCCAATTTATACCAAACCAGTCCAATAAATGATTAATTATCCAAATGGTCAGTTCTTCGAATAACTACTGTGTAAGAAGTTCCAATTTTATTCATTTATTAAAAACATGGATTATTCAAAAATGAGCAAAAATAATCAGACAACATTGAAATGTCAACCCCAATTGCTATAAATACAAATTAAAGCTTGTATTAATGACAGGAATTAGCATAGAAATTTTAAATATATCTAAAATTTAAAAAATACTAGAAAGTAAATGACTTTGAAACACACATAAAGAAATCAAGAAATGGCCAAAATAATCAAGTCACTCAAAAAACTTGGGTTTCTGACAGGGGAATCTCTTGTCCTGGTAATTGTTTGCAAAGAAATTCAACATAAAACCTGCAAATCTTTCGAAGTAATGGAAAGGAAGTGAGAATGCATAAAGGATGTTACCACCACTTACAGTGACAGTAGCACAAGTGAAAAAGTAATGAAAGCATAAATTTGGTTAAATCTTAAAACCTTGAACATGCCAAAATTATGGGTAAACTTTGAAATAGGCAGAGACAAAAATAATCAGATTCCATGTTAAATTTTGGCTACTAATTGCTAGAAATCACAGACTTATGTTGATCTACTAGTTCAAATATTGGTAAGTGAATTTAAATATTTTTGAAAAGCAGAGATGACATAGAAGAGAACTGAGAGATATCAGCATCAACTGAAAAATTACCATATGAAGTCTGAAACAAAAATCAATCAACGAAAACTTTGCAGAAATCTTCAGTGTGTCAGAAGTCATCTCATCCTATAGAAATCGCTAGAAGTTTTATATGTTGCTGCTTCTAAAAATACATTTTTTGACAAATAGATTGATTAGTAAACAGGGTAATTGACCATTCAGCATATTGAATTTCTTTTTGTGACAAATGGTAAGGTATATAGAGAGTAGAATTAGGCCCATTTTCCGGAAAAAGTACCTAGTTTCATACTTAAAGGAGAAAAGTTCATATTCGCTTTGTGTGTACAAGGGCATGGCTGCATGTTTCTTAGAAGTCTGAAAACTGGAGTAGATGATTCAAGCCCATGTCTGACATTTGAGAGGTAAAACAAATATAGTTCGCACAGTTTATTAATTAAAAGACATTATATTAAGAAATATAAAATGCAGTACAGCTAATTGCCAGAAAATCTCCTAGCAAGCTTTTCAGAAACACATATAATGTCATTTGTGCTCATATGGAGAAGAATAAATCCATAGCCACAGAGTGCCTAGTGCCAGTATATACGAGAAAATTGTCACTTCCAGATCCAGGATGGTATCTGGCACATGGTATGACATATGTCATCTTCACTGCAAGCAGTTTCTCATGCATATGGTCCCTCCAGCTAAAGGAGCCTATGCAAAGCCTATTTTATCAATAGTGAAGACACCCAGACTGAAAATAATTTTACATGAAATAAAATTCACTTTTATTTGACCAAGAATTCAATATGCATTTTGTTGACACATGATTTCCTTAAATCTTTTTTTAAATTTTTTTCTGAAGCTACTACATACTGGTAGTACAGAGGAGTTCCACATCTACATGCTAAACATTAATTGTATTGTAATAAGAGTTTTAGTATTCTCTAAATATAAGGGATTTGCTGTGGGTCCTCTGAGTTCCTTATCACTCTTAATTTTTAACAAAAGATTTCTTTTTTTTCTTTTTCAATTTGAAAATAGTTTATAATTTTGATATCCTTTTTCTAATGGAGAACAGTGAGAGTTTCGATATCCTTTTTCTAATGGATAGTAGTGAGAGTTTTGTTAGTCAATATAATTTAAAGATGTAACCATCATAAAGGAGTCTTGGCACGAATTTCTTGATTATATCTGTCCATTACGATAAAATAAAATTATGCTAAATAACTGACATGTAAATGCAACATGATAAATAAAGCCAAGTTCTTTCCCTTTTAATAAGTTTTTCAAATGAAGAGAAAGTGGCACATCATTGGTGAGTTTTATGTTTATTGTTGACTTTCTTTATGAAATACAAGAACGTAATTTTTAAAACTAAAATAGACCATGATTTCAATGTTTTTTTTTTTAATTGTAGAAAAATGATATCTTAAAAAAGTATGTTTTACTTAATGTGGCAAGTAAATTTCTAAAGTTATTAAGAAAATTCACAGCTGAATTTCAGTTACTATTTTTAAGTGTTGGAAAGGACCAAGGAATTATTTTGAATATTAAATAAATGGAATTTAGAAATATCTAAGAGTTTAGAAAATTAAAACTCATATTCTAAAGGAATACTTTCTCACACTGCTGAAAAAATTTCACCACAGGATTTGTAAGGATTTAGCACTTTTGCCAATATTCTTTTTTTTTGTTTGGAGAGGTTTTTTTTGCTATAGGGCGCATGCGCTCGCCAGACAGACAGAGAGAGACATAGAGACAGAAAGCGAGAAATCACCCCCCAGGGGGGATGGCCACACCACAATCCCTTCTCCTCCATTCTCCTCTTGGGATCTTGGGCACGCACGCACATGCGCCTGGTGTGAGTTTTAAGTCACCGGGTCCGAGACTCGAACCGCAGTTGGCTACATGGGAGTTTAGCGACATAGCCATTATGCTAACTACTGGTCCCGGCCACTTTTGCCAATATTCTGTGAACTTAGAGCCAGAGAATCTAGATGTTGGTAAGTTACAGTAGAATTTCAGTGTCATGCTCTCAGAGGTATCATATTTGATGCAGTCTCCAGAAGCAAGGGACATCTAACTACATTGTTTTTGGCAGGGTTACAATGGCTATCATAAAAGCCTGTCTTGGATATTCTGGCTCTCTCCTTCTAGGCATGAGGTAGAATTGTACTGCCTCACTCCCTTTGAAATTAAACATGCTTATGTGACTTGCTTGGAGCAATGAAATGGTGGGTCATGATACATTTCTCTGGGTGGAAGTTTTAAAAGACATGTGCCATTTGTTGTGTTTTGTTTCTCTCTGCCACAGTGAGAGGTACTTCTCTCTGAAGAATCTGTCTTAGTTTGGTTCCCAGAGAGAGGGCATGTGGAACCCCCAGCTGACCCAGTAGATAGAAGAACTTGGTTGTTACAAGTCATTAAGGTTTGAGAGGTTGCTTATTACTGCTGATAATGTTGTCTGTCCTTTCTCACAAATAATAAAAATGGCCAGCCGGTGGCACGGTGGTTAAGGTGGCTTGATCCCAAAAGACCAGTTGTACAGTTTGAGTCCAAGACTTGATGACAGAAAAACATCCTGGGCATGTGTACAAGTGTACCCAAAATCCTGAAAGGAGGGAGAAATGGAAGAGAAGAGGTTACAGTGGGATTATCTTCTATTTGGCGAGTGCTTTCTTGCTTCCTCTTTCTCACTTTCTCTCTCTCTCTCCTTTCTCTGGAGAGCTCATGCACACTCTGACAAATTACAAAAAATATTAGAAAAATTAAAAGGAAGAGTAGATTAGCTGTTACCCTAAAAAAAAGAAAACCAACTAAAAGAAATATATTGCAAACTACTTATTAGAGCTATCACTTTTTCTGTAATATAGGGAAATAAATACAGTGAGAAAATCAATCATACTGTGTTTTATAAATTTTATTTTATTTTATTTATTTATTTTTATTTTGGAGAGGTTTTTGTTATAGGGCACGTGCGCTCGCCAGACAGAGACATAGAGACAGAAAGCGAGAAATCACCTCCCAGGGGGGATGGTCACGCCGCAATCCCTTCTTTTCCATTCTCCTCTCGAGATCTTGGGCATGCACGCACACGTGCCCTGCGTGAGTTTTAAGTCACCGGGTCCGGGACGTGAACCCTGGTCGACTACGTGGGAATCCAGCGACATAGCCATTACGCTAACTGCTGGTTCCCCATTTTATTTTATTTTAATGTGTCATAAGAATTTATCACTGGTCCTGCATTATTTTATTTTCTTAGATAGGATCCCAACATTTTCCGTATGCAGATAGACATACGGAATGTTTTAGACTGTGTGGGCCGTTCAATCTCTGTCCTAACTATTAATACTTAACTGTGTCATGGTAGCCTGAAATAAGCCATAGACCATATGTAAATAGATGGACACAGCTGTGTTCACAGGTAAAGCTTTATTTACCAAAACAAATGGTAGGTGTCATTTTTATCTGGATAATAGTTTGACAGCCTCTGCTATTAGATAATATATTTATGAGACCTAATACTATTATACTTCACAATATTAATATCTCTTATACTTTCCTATGTGACCCAAGCAAATATGTTTTTTTAAAAAGTATATTGCATTGGGGCCAGCAGGTAGTGTGGTGGTTAAGGCACTGGTCTCCTCCCCATGACTGACCACAGTTCGTGTCCTGGACTCAGTAGCCTGAAAATCACACTGGGCACATGTACATACATGCCCCAAATCTCACCGGAATGAAGGAGAAGGGATTGTAGTGTGGCTATTCCCCTTGGGAGTGACTTCTCACTTTTTCTCTCTCTTGTGAGTGCATGTACCCTTTGGCAAAATCTATAAATAAATTAATTAATAAATAAAAATAATAAATAAATAAAATAAAATACATTTACCATGCTCCAACTGGTTTGTCATATAGGTAGCATGATTATCAATAATGGAAAAATTGTATTTACTATACAGTAACAAAGGTGCATGTAAACCTTATTTACTAAATCATGTGATTTTAAACTAATTACAATTTCTTTTTATCTTAACAGGTAAGGGCATTGAAGCACATTGAAAGAAGAGGTTTGTTTGAAGTCTTAGAGGCTGTTTACAGGGCCTACGACCTTAGTCTTCTGGCATATGTAGATATTCTCATCTAATTTTATTATTATCCACTGACTTCCAAATGAATTCAGAAGGATTAAGCCAAGAATTTTAAACAGGTTTAAAATTTAAAGACTTTATTTAGACTTTATCCTGGATTTTATTTAAAGAATGTGGAAACTGGTTTTTGTTAATATTGAATAGGGCATGTGTTAAATGAATATATGTGAATATGTGCTAAGCATATTAAGCTTCTATTTAAGATTTTTTTTTTCAAGGTAGGAGAGAATGGAAGGAAGATCTAGCATCCTGCTATTAACCTAATTTATGATGTTTACTTATTCCTACATATCTGACTAATGCTCCTTTTGTTCTCTTTATAATTCTTAGTTTCTATCTACTACCTTTGTCCCCCCAAGAGCTACAAACATTAGCTGATTAATACTCAGTCTTCTTAGCTGCTCTGATCAGTGGAAGTAATCTCTCATGGCACGTTGATATCTAAATCAACATAATATATCTAAATCACCTTTGCTAATCTGCTGGAATTTGCTTAGTGTTTCCTGAGCTTATATCTTCACTACAGGAGTGTGTTTTGAAAAAGAAGTACCCAGGACATAAAGATATGAGAATTCAATTCTGTAAAAAGAATAGGTTCACATTTGCAGTTTGAAACATTTCATCAAAGTCTTTTTTAAAAGAAAAGTTTTTTCTTTTCTTTCTTTTCTTCTTTTCCTTCCTTTTCTTTCTCTTTTTTTTTTTTTTTGGTTTAGGTTATACTGAAGAGAACTTTTCCACATAGAAATCACAAATTTAGATGGCTATTTTTCCTTATATTTTATACTCCTTATTTTTCTATAGCCAAATAACCTAAGAGAAGAATAAAATACTCAGAGCTAGAAAGGAAAATGTATTTTGGAAATCTCCACATTTTCAGCCACATCTAACTTCGCAATTTAAAGTGTCATTTGATTTACTTTCTTGACGACCTAGCGCTATGGTCTGAGTGCTCATGTCTCTGTCATAATTCATGCGTTGAAATCCTAACCTGCAATGTATTAAAGGCTGGGCTTTTGGGAGGTAATTAGGTCTTTCAGCTGGAGCCTTTATGAATGAGATTAAAGCATGCCAGTTTAAGGTTTAGCAGGACTACAGCCATCTTGAAATTAAGGAAGACCTCGAAGGAGGACAATCTAACCAAGCACTGAGTCATGGGGAGGTCTGAATAAAGAATGGCTAGATGATACACCAAGAACAGGCATTTGAAGAAAAACGGGAATCAGAATAATTGCTCAAAGGACAGCAAGTGACTTTGACTGATGGTAATGAGGAATGATGTGCATGTGCTTGTATCTTGTATCTATAAGAACTGAGTGCATACCAAACTTTTTGAGAGTCAGGTGGTACTTGCTTATTGTTCCCCAGTAGCTAGTTACAGAAATAAACTCTCTTCTCCAGCCTCTGCCTCTCATATCATTGGCCACAAGGAAAACCAGGTGGACCTAGTTGGCTAGTAATATAAAAGGAACTCAGAGAGCACTTGCTGTCTTTCTACCATGCGAGGTTACAAGGAGGAGGTGGCAGTCTACAACTCACAGTGGGCCCTCAGCAACTGACACCCTGATCTTGGACTTCCAGCCTCTAGAACAGTGAGAGGTAAATATATTTATTTTGTTTATAAGCATCCCAGTTTACAAGATACTTTGTTATAGCAGGCTGAACTGCTTAAGACACCTAGGTTATTAATCATAGCCACATCTTGCTTACTTGTACATTATATAAATTCTCTATGTAACTTGGCTATTGAGATGGTCTGGATAATTATCTATAAAAGAAATCCATGCCTTAATCCCGGGATCCTGTTACTATTTACTTTATATAGCAAAAGAGACTTTGCAGATGTGGTAAGGATCTTGAGATGGAGAAAGTATCTTAGAAAGAAGGGGCTGAGGGCTTGATTTTAGATCTCTGACCTCCAGAGCTGTAAAAGATTGAATCTGTTATTTTAAGCCATGAAATTTATAGTAAATTGTTACAGTTTCCTTCTTGGATTATCAAGAAACAAGTTTGATTTTATAATGAAAACCTATAAGAGAAATAATCAGCTTTTTATTCCCAAATACTAGAACATATGTTCTCATAAAATATCATTCTGTTTTGGATTATTTATCATTTTATCTCTCCTCCCCACCCCTTAGGTTAATGGTGAGTTCTTAGAAATGCTGCTGATTTTAGACTAGTCTTCCATTTGTTACGGTTGCTTGGTGGTTTGGTCTGATAATCCTGTATTTTCTTCCTGCTTTCTATGAAATTTAAGGAGCACTGTGAGGAAATGGGAAGCTGGTGCCACCTGAGCTTGGAGAAGTGGGTGTGCAGAGGCTTGCTTCCAATTAGACACAGAAAGTGTCCCATTTTTTTTCCCGAAGACAATCACCTGCATGGCCTGAGGTAGAGCCAGGGGCCAAAGTACAACAAGGGAAACAAAAATCTCCCTTTACAAGTTAATTGGAAGAGGAGATAGGGAAAAAAGAAACTCCCTACTCCTCTTTTTAACCCAAGTGGTCTGTGAACTCTAGTCATTGGGGGAAAGTAAGACTCCATTATAATCAGTTTTTAGTCTCAGCTGGGTCCAAAATGCTGAAGACACATCCCTTGAAAGATACAATAGTGCTAACATTTTCTAGGCCTTATAATAACAAATCTCAAAATTTTTCCATCACGTGGTGGTGAGACCCACAAACCCACACAGTTGCTGTGTACAGACAGTGTGCTTTGGAGAATCAACTTGCTGTTTCTGTGGTTTTATTTTACTTGTCGCTTGTAGCTGGTCTCAGTTTTTACTGAACCCAGAGGAATACCCTCCCTAAGACACTGACAATTGCAGAGTTTGAAATGTAGATTCTGATCAATGCTCTCTGTTTCGTATCGAGTCCTCCGCTTTCTGGCTGCCTATTGGAGTTAATTTGTTTCTTTTTTTTTTTTTTTTTACCTGATTTTAGAAAATACTTGCTTTGGAAATAATGTATTATTTATTACAAAAGGAAACATAATTTGTCTCCATATTGGTGCTGAATTTGAGAACTTAACACGTGATTATGCACAAAGAGATGTATTCTCAGGACAGGGATTAAGAAGTCGAGCACTCGGGCTGCCAGTACTGTACACAATAAGATGCTCTTATTTCCTCGAGCAACTTCAGACCTTACTGGTGAGGCACAGTGTCACTGCTTGGACAGCCTAGCTCCTAAAGGTATGTCATGTGGTGTCATAACCAGGGAATAACAGCAAGTTAAAGGAATGACGGAAGAGAGTGGGCTGGTTGGAGACGTTGAAACAGATCTTCCCAAGTACAGGGGGGTTGAGTGAGATTCAGAAGGATGGTGAGGATTTAGGAATACAAGGAGAAAAGATAGGGGAGAGGCCAAGACTCAGGGAGACAGCAACAGTAATTATGAGCAAGCACGTCAGGTTGTGTAGATTGAGACCCGTCCTGGTCTGTGCTCCTGCAAATGTGCGCTTATTACTGAAATGAAGGGCAGGCCGCTGCAGTATTTTCCTTTTCACTGGGACACTAGGGTGAAACACTCTCTGCGCTCCCAGGTGGGGCACAGCTTTTCCCCTGCTGTGCCAGCCTCAGCTGGTGAAGTGCTGTTTTCATCGTAATAGCAGACTCTTCTCCACCAGGCACAGACTTATCTCAAAGACGTAGCATCCTGTCACTTTTCACTTAGCATTTGCTTCAAATAGATGGGGAAAAAAAAAAGTTCTAGGAATTGGAAGTTTTGCAGCATCAACAAAACCTGTGTGGGAGCTAGTCCTGCACTGAGTAGTTTTCCTGTTGAAACCCGGTGTCTCAGGCTCCCCATCTCACCCCACAATCTGCCATAACATGTAATTTTGAAATTCTCAGGGCTTGGTCTTGTCTTTAATTCATTTGTAAAGAGTTTTGAATCAGGTGCCATGAGAAATAGAAGGTTCTACCAGCCCTGGTCCCTAGCCTGAAGTTTTAAAATAAAATATTTTTTGGCCTGCCTCCTAGCTTGAAAATATAACACCCCCTGAAGAAAGCCACCCTTTGAATGTAAAAACAAAGTGGGTTACGTCAGTTTCTGTTTTGAGGCACGGCTTTCTAATTATCTCGTAGGACTCAAAAACCTTTTAGAAGAAAAACCTAATTTTGGATATCGACTTCTTTCCAAGAATAAAAACGTGCCACACGACTGAGCGCTGTTATTCTAACTGAGAGGGAGAATTCACAGGCAGCACAGGAGGCCAGGAGCCACGGCACCGTCTGTACATGTGTTTTACATGCATGCTCAGAAAACATGGGCAAAGCCTCCTGCCACCAACTCAGGATTGCATGACCTCCAGGTTCGCCACCAAATACTATACACAATGGCCCTCTGTACTAACAATTCAAGCTCTTTGAACCTACAGAGCCTTTTACATCAGCAGGATTTCCAAAACTTCCTTTGTATTTTTTGTTTGTTTCCTCTACTCATGCGAGAGTGCATCTGTGCACATGTGGGGATGAGCACCTGCCACAGGATCTGGTTATAATGCAGCTCCCCTCCTCCAATCCTCCAGACCATCAGCTCTTGGACACTGGAGGCTGGAGTGTTCTAGTGAACTTGAAGGGATTCAAACTCTGGTTCCCATGTGGGATTTTTTTGTTTGTTTGCCTTTTTTTTTTTTTTTTCAGAGGCAAATACACTTTTTGCCTATGTACGCCTCCTACTAAGTAATGACTCCAGAATTTATCTATTCTCCTTTGATCCTATGGGAACTAATTCAGTATTTCTAATGACTATTAGGATGATGGCAACTAAACTCAGTACGTCCAAAGCCAAACTGATTTACTTTCTCCCTAAATTTCTAAAATCTTATACTTTGGCTAATATCCTCATCATTCAGCCTGAGTCTCAAGCTAGGAGACTTGAACTCATGCATGAACTCTCTCCTTCACTCTGAACTCTACCCTCCCTCATGTCTCCATATCTCGGGGCCTCTGATTCATTTCCAACTCACCTCATCTCTTACCCTATTTACACCACAGACACCTCATTTTTTTCCCCTGCTATCTCCTTCATATTTTTTGTGCTGCTTCAAATAAACAGTCTTCCTAAAACACAGACCCGTTTATTATACTATCATCTCAAAACCCTTAACCCCACCCCCCCAAAAAAAATCCAAATATCTTGGCATATATTATGTGTTTCTTTGTAATCTGGCACTAACTTACTTTATTTTATTGTTCACCCAACATTATCATGTACAGTGTTAGAGGCACATAGAAAATCATCAGTCCTTCCCCCAATACATCATTCTCTGTTAAGCCCTTTTGGTTTTTATCATTTCTGCTTGGAATTCCTTCCCACCCACATCTACATGTTAAAACACTCAATCCTTTAGCACAGTTCAATGTGATCACATCAATAACTCATTCCTGATTTTGCCTGTTCAACTCTCATTACTCTCTATCTCTCTCTTACTCTTATCATGTATCAAGTTCCCCTGTATAGCATAACTTAATAGAAGAAAGTCTAGAATTGTTATCCCACATTTAGGTTCAAGTTTTGAGTTTTTCCTTATCTGTGATCACGGGCAGTTTCCTTAATTCCTTTTAGGTCATTAAGAGGTGGATAATACCCCTTACTTTTAAGAGATAAGGTATATAGTTACATTATGAAGTGCTTAGTTAGTATTTGAGGAACCAGAATATGGTTCTAATATTGAGTCAATGCCTGAATGTTCAATGGGGCAGAACTTGAGATCATAACCCTTGATTAAACTGACGAGGATTTATGTATAATAAAAGCAATTGGCAGAGAGCAGACCGAAGTAACTGAATTGACAATGTTTATCCCTAAGTTCATAGAAGTCTAGTTGCTTTGTTTGTGTAAGTACAAATGCATGGTTTTCGGTGATGAGGAATTCTGGGTGTAAGTGCTGAACCAACCTCCACCTTTTGTGTATAGAGCACATTATCTTACCTTTAGGAACCTCAGTTTCTCACTTGCAAAAATAATTCATTGGTAGGTACAGCCTCTGTGGTGCAGTTAGTAGTTGAACTGCAGTGCTGGAAGCCACGTGGCTTAACACAGGTTCAAATCCCTGGCCTGGTCTATCTGAAACACTGGGTGTGTATGGATTAAATATCCTGATGAGCTGGAGGCAAAAGGGATTACAGAGTGACAAGACCCCATTTGGGTCTGTCTGTCTGTCTCTGTCTCTCTCTCTCTCTCTCATTTTCTCATCATGCTTTTGCTCTCTGTCATGAAAAAAAATACTTAAAAAATTTAAAAATATAATCCTCTGGTAATGATTTATAAAGGGCTTTTCTCGAAGGCACCAATTCTGTGAACTATCATTTCTTTTAGATGGAAAAATTAAAAGAAATTTAAAAGAAAAGGATTTTGACTCCTATAAGAAGAGGAAGAAAAATTCAGTCTCCTTGGTATCCCAAGGGAGTATTTTTAGCTGTTAGGGCCACCGTAGAAATGGGGCTTCTCAAACTGAAATAATTTCAAGCAGCAGTCTGTTCATCATTGAAGCTGTGAGCCTAGCTTCCTAAACTGGAAGGCATAGTGTTGCTAAAGAGAGGTGATCTCAAAAACCCTGGGGTCTATGTGAGTAGGGTCTGAGAGTTTTCAAGAATGTTGGAAGACTCATGAGGTAGACAAGTTGACTGGGTACTTTTCGTCTTTCCTTTTCCTTCTTGCTGTATCTGTTGAATAAAGGCTGCATATCCTTTCTAAAGCCTCTGCTTATTTTGCCATTTCTTCAAAAAAAAACCTGATATGACTAATTTCATCTTCCCTCCCCTCCTTCTTTCCCTCCTTTCTTATTCCCACCCAAGTTATTTTTCTCTGCAATTTGAAATCTCCAAGATAGTTACACTGTATAGGGTGCCAGAGGGTGACATGGTGGTAAAATGTGATGCTCTGCAAGGCAATCCCATATGGGAAGGCTCCTGGTTCAAGTCTGGGGACCTCCCGTTATGTACACACTTGCCTATAATCTGAGGCTGGCTGAAGGTCGGGGTGTACTGTGGAGCCAGGACTCTGCTGGAAGTATTGTTTCTCTCTCTTTCTCTGTAAATAGAAATAAACTATCAAACAAATGCTGTATATGTCCAATCGGTTAACTCATCTCCCAAGACAATGGTTGTACCGGCTGTGTTAGGGAGGACTGTGACGCTCTGCCTGAGCTCATTGGGAAGGAGGGTTAGAGTCAATTAGTACTGTTTGCCATGGAAATGCCATGGGAACAGTGACAGCAGGCACGCAGTGTGTTTTCCATCCTTGATGCATGTAGATGACATGCGGCTGTGCAGTCTGTGCAAATGTTTCTGGAATGGTTTGGGGGCAGCACTCTGTTAAATACAAAGATAAAAGCTTAAAGTCCGAGAATGCTTGCCTTATCTTGAAATCATGGGGTCTGACCGTGTAGGTGAAGTTACATTTCTGTTGTCATTTAGACTAAGGATTCTGGAAAGTAACATCTTGAGGCAAAACAGCAAACACAACTACCTGAATATTAAACCCACTCTGGGTTCTCATCCTCTAACAGGATGAACTCTGTTTTTGAAAACATAAGCAGCTTCATGTTCTTTATTACCTTTGCTTCTCAACGATTTCTGAAAAGCCAAACGCATATCAATCCCATTTAAAATGACCTATCAGTAAACACCACTGTACTCTTGGTTTGTAGAAGAATTAAATAAGCTTCTTAGAAATGGATTTTTGTGATTTGAGCCCACTTCCCTTTGATCTGTAGGACTATTTGTAAAAAAAAAAAAATCTCAATCTTGCCTCTCTGTCTGGATAAAAACTTCTATCCTTCCTGCACTCTCCTTCCCTGAGCGCATCTAAAGGCTGAAGTTCATAAATAAATAGGAATTCTTTTTTCCAGTCTGCGCCACAGGAGCCCTGTATGAAGTTATTGATTCTTTAAGACCAAGAGTAGATTTCTGGTATCTGAGTAATTCGAGCAAAACCTCTCCTTTTTTTTTGGGGGGGGGGTGAGAAGTGGAGAAAAGGAGGAGTGCTTGAATTTCCAAAGCCAGTTACCTTAATCTTTTACACTTGCTCTAAACTAGACTGTGGTTGTTGCTTGAGAATGACAGTGTGTGGATATTTTAGTTACAGCCAGGTAGACTCAATCTGATTTCATTCTTTCAGGACCTCAGGGGATCTTTTGCAGTATTGCTCAAATCCCCTCTCAGTTCCCCTACATTTGTTAAACTGAGGCCCAGAGATTACAGTTAAGCCAGGCAATGCATGCTGCTCTAATGCTGATCATTAACTGCCTTGTCCAGATGGTCCCTGCTCTCACTGACAGATATTAAGGCTAAATTGTTCATCTCCAGCATTTCTTGTAGACTGCCCAATATGTTTACTGTGGTCCATTTACGGGAGAGTGACATTAAGCAGATCTGATGCTAACATTCTGGCAGTCGCCCTGATGAGAAAAGTGGCAGATCTGGAGAGGACTGGGGAGGACGCAGCAAATGAGTAAGTTACACCCGAAAGCACCAGCCTTCCGAGGGCAGCCAACTATTTTAGTAATCTGTCAAAGACAGGTAGGAACTCCAGCTTAGTGCTCAGTTCATGCTGGCCTGGAGAAGATTAGCAGTGCAGCACCTGACACCTCAAACTACTTTCCTTTAAGTCATGGCAACAGCAAGCAAGCAATGAAAAAAACACCAGCCTCACACCTACCTTAAGGTCATTCTCATAAATGTCAATCATGCTGAGATCAGTTGGGTTTCAGGAGACACTATCACGAGAGACTTACAACTCACTCGCATGCTGCTTAAAAGTTGCGTTCTCCTTTTCAAGTTTCTTGCCAATATCCACTGGATCTCACAGTTCACTTAGCTTCATCTTTCTCCTAGCCCAGCTCTCAAATCAGCTAATGCCTGTCTTTATGTTCTGGTTCTGAGAGCCATAAATGTTAAAGCCAGAAATAACTATCCTCATTTTCTGTTTTTTTTTTTTCTCTCTCTAAAATAATAGGCAGAGACCACATGAAGGTGCAGGATGGCTAATTAAGAAAGACACACAGATGTGTTTGGGATAGTGATTAGCAAATCTCTTTAAGAGAAAGAATGAGTGTCCATTATGTGCATTATGTGTAAGGCAATTGCCTTCATGGTTCCAAAGGTCAAGGAAACTACAGTTAAATTCCTGCCATCAGACAACTAACATGGGGGGCTGGTGGGTGGAGTGGTGGTTGAGGTATTGGACTCCCACATGGCCTACCGTGGTTTGAGTCCTGGACCTGGTGGCTTGCTTTCTCTCTTTCTCTTTCTCTCTGTCTTGTCAAATTTAAAAAGATAATATAATAAATAAAATTAAATAAAATAGTTCTAAAAAAAAAGAAAACTTACGTGAAAACCACTAGGTCTGTTAATCAAATAAATTATATTCTTTTGAAGCTCTACCTTGATTCACACTTTCAAGAAAGCATTATTGCTCGAGAGTCAATTTATAACCATTGATTGTAAAGATGTGCAATTAAATAATTCTGGCTGCCCTTAAAAAGATGGGCTTGGATGGGATCTGCAGATGGTGTAATGGTTATGTCGCTGGACTCCCACGTAGTTGACCATGGTTCAAGTCCTGGAGTCAGAGGCTTGAAACTCACACCGGGTGTGTCTGCATGAGTGCCCAGGATCCCAAGAAGAGAATGGAGGATAAGGGATTGTGGTGGTGACTTCTCCTGGTGGTGACTTCTCGCTTTCTATCTCTATTTCTCTCAGTCTCTCCGGGGAGCACATGCGTCCTATAGCAAAAATTTCTCTCTTAAAAAATAAAGATGGGCTGAAGAGGCAAGAGGAGAAATAGGAAAATTTGCTGAATATCTGGTGCAATGTCATGGGTGTAAAGTACACATCCAGATGGCTCGTATGTGGGGAAAAGGAGCACTGCACAGCGATACAATAATTGTGACTTTTTGCAGCATTACTTGTAATTCTACCTTTCTAGATCTCTTAGGTTTTAAACATACATATTTATTTTCCCCTTGGAAACAAAATGAGAGCAAAATATTTTGGTCACTTGAGATAGAACAACAATGTTTTTGCACTGTATTTTATGACTTAACTATGTTTTACAGCCATGAAAATGGGTCTTCCATGTTGTGAAAGAATTATAATTTGAGAGGAAGCAAATCTAGATATGAAAGCAGCCAGGTGAATTTCCTCTAAGGTTTTTTATGTTCCATTCAGCCTCATCCTTTGATTGCAGTGGTGTTGGGAAAGAAAGAGGATTTGGTGTGTGTGTGTTTCAAGCCCCGAAAATGATCTTCCTTTCTCTGGACTTCAAAGTGTAGAAATTGTTCCATCCTACTTTTCTACTTCAAACCACACTTTGGTGGTCAGACTTTGAACTCCAGGTGAGAATAGAATTAGCCTTCAGGAACTTTGGGGGAGATTTATAAAATAAGCAATGAACATTTCTCTGCTCTCTAAAGACTTTTTGCTGCCATTCCAGATAACATCCCTGGTGGGCTATAATAAGCATACTTTAAAAAAAAAAAAAATCCCCCTTGGATCTCTCCTGCCCCACTTTCTGGTTTTGAACAGCTACCCAGGAAACTATTATCACTAAAACTGGTTCTGGTCTGTGTGAAGAAGACAAACATGGGAAGGTTCCCTTACTCTTCTCTAAAGGTAGGATTAGAATTGAAGAATACAAGAAAGAAGAGACATTTTAGGACTTTTCACCCAATTTCATCTTTGTAACTCAACCTGAGATTTTAGTTAACATTGTTATCATTCATGGTAGGAAGTATATACTTAATTCTGGCATTTTCTTTCTCTCTCTCTCTTTTGACATCTTGGAATTTTAGGGTGCCTGGGCTGCATTTATGCTCTGCAGTACTCCTTCATAATCAATATGCAGGTTTTTGCAGAATAGCTGTACAAAGCTCTTCAAAATAGAAGTGTCTAAAGGAAACACTTGTTATTAAAAGGAACTTCCTAACCTTTTCTCAGAATTCTACGCTTCTTGGAGTCACTCGTGTATCTATGAGAATCTCAAGTTCAGCGATTTCAAAGAGAAACTTAAGGACATTCTTATCAAACCTTCATTTCTTCCTTTACCACCATGCTTGTTGCGTGGAGTCCACATGTCTTAGTCTCTAAAAAGATTCATGCAGAATGGATGTCATTACTCTCTCCCATTCTCCTCCATGCCTCATGGATCACCAAGTCCTGTTTACGTTCTAGATGTTTGTACTGCTTCATTTTCTCAAAACTCTTTGCAAGTCCCTTTGTTTAATTTGTTACACCTACACTGGGCTACTACCATAGGTGCCTAAGTTCAAAAGGCTTCCATTATTACATCTCATCTTGTGTGTGATACGCAGAATGATCCATACATGCCTACATGATTGTTACTCTGCACTTTGATGTTTATTCAGAAGTCTGTTATCATAGTCTGCAGTCCATAAATGCAAGCATATGGTTTAAAAATACCTCTAAGGTCTGGACCCTGATCCTGTTTAATCATATCTTGTCCCAGTCATTTCTCATGTCTGAGATTCCAACTAACGAACGATGCATGGTTACTTTAAAAAGTTGTTTTACATATCCTATTCTTCTATGCATGCTTTTCCTTTATGTGGGGGAACTAGTTCATGTATTTTGACTAAAGGAAAATATACCTATTTTATAAGTAAGGAGATCAAGACTTACAGAGGTTAAGTATCTTCCCCAATAAGATTATCATAGTAATCATTCTTGTATATCTAGTCACTATATACTGCTGATTCTACTTATAAATATTTCCTCCATCTGCTTTCTTTCTTTTTTCATTCCCATAGCATTCATTTAATTAACAGCCATTTATTATGCACTTAATGTGTGCCAGACGCTTTCAGGTGGTACAGTGCTATCTCAATGTAGGCTATGTGCTGGAACTGGCCCATGTAATTGGGAACATCTCTTCCTGCTTCATGTTTAATGACATCATTTTGGAGTTTAAAAATGGCCACAGATCAGTTTTGGTCCTCTGGAGAGTTGACTACTGAATATTGACCAACACCCTATTTCTCTCAGAATAGCCTCTTGGTTGAAAGCTCTATTTCATGATCACCTTCTAAAGAAAAAAGACAAGACTGTGACTTTTCTTTTTCTTGCCATTTGTCATGTGTGTTTGCCAAAGAGAGACAGAGAAACAGAGAGAGAGAAAGTGAGAAAGTGAGAAAACATGCCTCCCGTGGGACGGGGAGTGGGGAAATGACCATGCTGCGATCCCTTCTCCTCCAGTCTCCTCTCAGGATCTTGGTCATGTGTGTACATGTGCTCAGCACGTTTTCCAAGCTGTGCGGTCCAAGACTTGAACCATGTGGTTGGCTATGTGAGTCCCAGCTGTCCTCACCACCATGCCACCTGGCTGACTCCAAGACTGTGATCTTTCTGAGATATGGATTTATGTATCTCCTGCTTCCTTTCCATTATCAACAGCTTCAAATCAAAGTTTCTTATTTTGGTACATAAGACCCTTCCTGAACTGTCACCTCTCCATTTTAATTTCCTATCTTCATCGTATTTTATACTTGTCAATATTAATAGTGTATAGATTGTGAATATATATTCCCTGTTTTTTTTTTTTTTTTTTTTTTTTGTTTTTTTTTTTTTTGAGAGGTTTTTGCTATAGGGTGCGTGTGCTCACAAGAAAGACAGAGACAGAGAGACAGAAAGTGAGAAATCATCCCCCAAGGGGGATGGCCACGTCGCAATCCCTTCTCCTTCATTCTCCTCTCGGGATCTTAGGCATGCATACACTCGCACGTGGTGTGAGTTTAAGCCACTGGGTCCAGGACTCGAAACTCAGTTGACTACATGGGAGTCCAGCAACATAACCATTATGCCAGCTGCTGGTCTCATGAACTCCCTGTTTTTATACATACTACTTATTGTGGTTAGAATGCCTTTCTTTACATTTTTTTCTTTTTTTTTTTTTTTTTGGTAAGTTCAGTTCTTTAGTATTTAACAACTAGCTCAGTGTTTGGGTCAAAGCAAGTATGTGCCATATTTTATCACTGGAATAAATACTTAGTATTAACTCTTTTAGGAACCTTTCCTGAAATCTCACCCTTTCTCATCATGAAGAGTTAAATACCTTTTAAATGCATATCTTTCTTCATCATGTGTATAGATTTGTGGGAATAGATAATACCATATCACCAATTCATTTATTTATAAGTTGTTTCCTTTATTAGGATTTAGATCTTTGAGATAAACATTGAGCTATCTATTTCTGTTAAACTTTTAAAATTGAGTACACTGCAGAATAATGTGTAATTAACTGCAAATTTGTACAGTGCCTATTTTGCACTTCTATGAGTGATGATAGGCAAGGTTATGGAATGATCATACATACTTCTCTAAATTTGGTGGCTTTACATAAAAGAAGTGTATTTGCCATTTTTAAATAAATCAGTACATCTTGGGGTAGATTTTTTATTTTAAAGAATTATTTTCTTTAACTTTATTTTAATTTGATCAGAGAGGGACAGAGTGAGAGAGAGAGAGAGAGAGAGAGAGAGAGGGAAAGTGAGAAAGCAAGTTGCCAGGTCCGAGACTGGAACCACAGCCAGCCACGTTGGGAGTGCAACGCCTTTAACTACCAAACCACTTGCCGGCCCCATCTCGGGGTACTTTTAAGGGCATCTCTCTCCTTCATTCAGATTTCCAGAATGTACTCTGCTTCTGCATTTTGAGGAATCTTTCATCTGTGGCTTCCAGGATAGCTCAGCAAGGGAGGAGGGAAGAGGAGGAAGCACAACTGCTCTCAACTCCACGTATCACTTCCTTTTACGTTTTTTGGTTAGAACTAATCTTGTGACTCTAATCTAACTCTGAAGAAGGTGCAAAGGGCTATCTGTAGCTATTTACTGAGCATTAGAAATCTCTGCCACCACACACGAAAGAACTCAGTGGAAGGAAAATGTTGCTATGGGGTGTAAGAGTTGGGGGAAGCTTTATGGCAGAAATGCGGCTTAAACCGAACTTGGATTTAGACGTGAAAGAGAAAAGAGAGTCCAGTCATTTCTTGACCTAAAATGTGATTAAACTGTAGCTTAATTCCAGATTACACTTTAGTGTCTATATAACTTTCAGATTTATAATTTTACTTATGCTATTTGATTTTTTTTTTTAAATTCAGAGTTAATGAAAATCCATTTAGTTTAGTTCAGAATTCTCATTAAAAACTCAGCAGGGGTTTATGGCTACTAATCAAAGACTGTTAACATAGTTTTGGTGACCTTAATGCCTGGTAACTTGGCAAAAATGTCATTTTGTGGAGACCAGATGGACTAGTCAGGGAAGGTTTTGGATCTTCTATACATTTAGGCTAAAGGTCCATTTTACTAGATGTAGCCTCGTACCACAGAGAAAACGAGTGTCTCCCTGTGGAATCTTGACTCTTCACTTCTACTGATGAAGCTAATTAAACTTTGGCTAACCCAACTACACCATTTTCAAGATGGTAACAACTAATAATGTGTCATGCCTATGTTGTGCTTTCAAATTTGCAACACAATTTTATATTTTGATTCTTTCACTAATCTCTTGTTGTGCTATGGGGAGATATTATTAAATCTCCTCCTGCAGATAAAATAATTGAGATAAATTGACTTTCCTGAAGTTACAAAACAGATTATTAGTATATGAAAAAGGGCTGATTTTCTTTCTGTATCGTATACCTACCATTTTCAATGCCTTTTGAGGTTAATAAAAATCAAATTGTGTCCTGGATTAAATTATTATTGAATGTTCACCAAAAATACTGACTTCTTCAGGATCAACTAATATAGTAAAAAAAAAAAAAAAGAAGAAAAGTCTTTGAATGCTGACCCCTTAAAAAACCATGCAATGAAATAGCTAATTGAAAGAGGAACAATAATAGATTAAAATTCTTTCTTGGGGGCAGTCCATGAAGTTTTAGGAAGCCTTTCTGGAGGACGTGCCCCGAAAGGCAGGCAGAAAGTAGCTACGTGATAGGACTTCATGAGGAAGGCATTGCATGGGGGTTCTGCCTAGTGGCCAGATGCATCGTCTAACTGTTCAATTCTGATAAGCATGCTAAGAGTATTTATCATCAAAATTGGAGATCATTAAGAAAAATGAACAAAATACTTTTAGTACAGAACAGAGTTTTATAGAAGTGGTTCTTAAATTCCAGTGTGCATTAAAATCACCCAGAGGCCTTGTTAGAACAGGTTTCTGGGCCTCTGTCTAGGAGTTTTTCTGTTTCAGTAGAGTCCTCAGAGTTTGCATTTCTAAGTTCCCAGGTGCTGCTGTTACTGCAGGACCAGGAGAGACTGCATTCTAAGAAGCACAGTTTTAGAACAAAGAATTAAGATTCATGCCTTAGTGATTTTCACCTCTACCTTTGCCATCTGCCCTTAGCGTTCATTCCAAAGGTAATTAGTATTTATTACAATGGTGCTTCATGGGGTACTGAATGAAGAAGTAAATGAATCTAATTAATTATCCTCCATTGGGTATAGCAATTACATGAGTTTACTATTATTTCAGATTCACAATGAAGACTTAAACTATAGACAGATGACTTATCTAAAAATCTACGACTGGAAGAACTTACTAGGTTTGCTGGCTTTGTATCCCGACTATATTTTTAGGGTAACTGATTGAAAAAAAAATTATTTAAAAATAGAGAAGAGCTCACTTGAGTATTTATAACCTGACAGGTTAAAACTAGCACAACATCTGAATGGGAAAATTGTGACTCTTAAAATCTACACAAGCCTTCTACAAAAACTCAATGAGCTAATTCACTATAAATTTCATTAAGAAATCTGTAGTTCTGGACAGAACTCTTACCATGAAGAGATCTTCCTAAAAGGGTTAAAATGTTAAATTATTTACCCCTATGGAAAAAAAAAATTAAACTCCTTTAGAGGAAGCTGCATTTTCCTGATTAAAACCTGCAGAATCTCCTTCCTGTAGGTGTCTCCTGGCAACAACTGGAAGCAGATGGAGGGAGGGAAAATAAAAAGTTTGGCTTTTACCCAGACTCCGCTGCCTTCAGCACCTTCTCCCCAGATTCTCTTGTTGTAAAGGGCTTAATTGGGCTGGAAGGAGTTTGAGGGAAAGAACCACCATCCCACTGCATTCAGAGCTGAAGTTTCAGTTCCCAGAGTCTTGATGGTTGTGCGGGAGAGGAAATACTTTTGGTTTTAGATTAGGATCTGCTTAATTAAGCAACATCTTATGGAAGTGAATTGAATCGGTATGATTTGGGGGAGTGATTTTAAAGATGGGAGGGAAAGTCTTTGAGATGGTAGAAAATCCTGACTCAGAAGAAGGCTGGGACACCAGAGATGAACCTAATAAGGGAGAAAGAAGCAGTTCTCACATCCTTTACTACTAACTAGAGATTTTATAAGCATTTTCTCAGGTAATCCTATCAACAATCCCATGGGACAGATATTATTATCCCTGTTGTAAACAGGATGGAGCATTGCTCCTTGGGAACAACCATGGGGGATTCTCCCTGACCTTCTTACAAAATTTCATTCTTGGTTCATGTGTAGTTCAGAGTGACAAGACCACTTCGGATGGCCAGTTTTTATGTTATGAACAACATCATAAAACGGTGAGGTGAGCCCTCCCTAATGAGCTGCAGTCTTTTATCTTTTTCTGCCTTGAGCCCTGTTTAAACACAAAGTCATCTTCTTCCTTATTTCCCCAAATCCTCGTTGCAGTTGTGCCTCATGGCACAAAAATCTGTGACATATTTCCTGGGGAACATCTCCTTTAAACAGTTAACCTTCTAACTCAGGGGAGCTCTTAATACCGAGACCAGTTTCCATATCACTAGTTTAAAAAAAAACATTTTTAGAAGAACGTCATTGTAATATCTATCATGGAGCTTTGTGCAAGAGCATGTAAATCATTTTTGTAAATAGCTATTTACTAGGGATGAGCAGCAATTTGTGCTGGGTGGGAGGTAAAGAATGAGATTTCATCATTTAATGGTGAGGTACACATACTTCTCAATTATCTCTGCTAATGGGGACAATGATAACAAGGATAATGGAGACCATAAAAAATACATGGTGGGATTTCCATCAGTCCTTTCTGTGGCTTGTTAGGAGTAAAGGCCAACATTTTCCTAGAGTGAAATTTTAGATTGTTTGTAGATTTCAATTACTAGGCTATTCCATTTCTCTTTTTATTCCCCTAGTGACTAAAAGTTGGATGCTTAAAAATAAACAGATAAAGACCTTGTTGCATTTTGAAAATAAAGGCACTTTAATCAAACTGACTATGAATACATAATAATCACATAATAGCCTGATTTTTCTCTCAGTTAAATTAAATGTTAACATTTTGTGAATAAAGCAAGTTGAACACTCTTCCTAAAATTACCTGGGCATGTGCTAGAGAAAATTTTGTGATGTTATTTAGAAGTGTTCTCTCTCAACTCTTGTGAAGAGCTGGAACCATATTGGTAGCTGAAGGAGAAGGAGGTAGGGTGATGGGTGATGCTTGTCCTATTTTGTTAAGAATTCCCAATAAAAGTCTCAGATATTCAGATAAAACCATACAACACTGCTAAGTTTTGTTTTTTTTAGATAAATAAGTTGGCAGAGGAGACATGTATTTCCCAAGGAGAGACAGAGATAGGGACACAAGGGAAGAGAGAGAGAGAGAGAGAGAGAGAGAGAGAGAGCGTGAGCACAAGAGAGAGTTGAGAACATCCCTTCATGGGGCATGGTCACACTGCAGTCCCTTCTTTTTCATTTCTCCATCCTGTTGCGATTTGGGAACACATGCACACATGCTTGGTATATTTTTCAAGCCTCCTGGCTGGGGTTTAAACCCTCGTTGACCATGTGACATCTGGCTCTCTTAACCAGTAGGCTATAGGACTAGTTTTAATTTTTTGCTTTTATATACATAAGTATGGCTTTATTGAATAGCATAAGTATTTTTAAGTATAAACTTGGGAAATGTTATAAAAATTTATGTAATTTTAATTTAAATTAATTTAAAAAGAGAAAAAGAAAAAAACCAGCACACAAATAAGCCCTCTCTATCAATATGACATCTGCCATCTCTTCCATTTATTCTTAACTAAATTGTAACTGAATGCAAGTATTTCAGAGTCAGAATCCCTTTCACTCTTGGGTCCAGAGGCTTAAAGGGTTCCACTCATGTAACTTGGCCAGAAGGTAGTCTCAAACAGCTTTAAATTTTAGAAGCCTCAATGCATCCCTCAAAAACTTCTGTGTTTTCAAAGGCTCTTATGCTATCTCCAGCCTCTTACCCCTGGCAACAGATCTGTAATTAGGAGCTTACCTTGCACCTGAGCTAACACCTTTTTGGAGAACTGTCTTCTGTTAGTTCCAACAAGACATCTCATTTGTTCTATCTTTTTTTTGCCAGCCACATCACTGATTTTTTCCCTCTCTCCCAAGTCAGAACAAAAAGATGAAGAAAACATACAGCATGCTATCCCATTGAGCAGACCAATCCTGTCAAATGTTTTGAATGCTTTTCAGTAAAATTTCTTGAGTGGCAAAGATACCATATTAGCTTCATTTTCTTCATTGCAATTGCCATTTTTCTTTTGGGTTTCTCTCACTTTTTTTCATGAATGACTTAATTAACATGGAATCAGTTCTCTCTCTTGAAACTAGAACTCCCAGAAGTGTTTAATATTCACTGAGAATTGTAACTCTTTGTTAAAAGGAACTTTTTGTAATAGCGCATTCTATAAACATTTCCTGAGTGCCTACAGCTGCTGAGTAAGCTTAGGCAGACACTACACATGGAGATGAGCTGTCTGATATGGTGGCCCCTGATTGCGTGGCTACTAAGCATTTGACAAGGTTGAATTGAGATTTGCTGTAAATATAAATGCACAAAGGATTCTTAAGATTTAGAGCAACAACTTTCACTAGTAATTTTTTTGTATTGACTACATGGTGAAATAATTTTTATGTATTGGGTTAAATAAAGTATACGACTAAAGTGAATGTCACCTTTTTTTTAATGTTTAAAAACGTGGTTACTAGAAAATGTAAAATTACATATGCAGGAAAGATGGCATGAGAGAGGTTCACTTCAAGGGTATCCCAGAGGGCAGGAAGTGTTGCTCAGCTGGAGTCATGGAACAGGTATGTTCCAAGTGGAGGAAATAATCAGCAGAAAGACCAGCTTTATAGTGGCTAGAGCTCAGGGCATGTAATGAGGATTGGAAGATGATCATTTTACATCATGGAAATAGGCATAATTTTGGAAGAATTTATTAATCCCCAAATATGTTTTTCTTAATGAGTATATTCAAAGCACAGTTTCTTCTGAAGTATAGGTAAAACTAGTGATACTTGGAGCAGCCAGCGGCATGGTAGTTAAAGGTACCTGGCTCTCACATGGCCGACTGCACCAAGTCCCAGACCCGACCCAGCAGCTTAAAATAGAGGCATAGGGTATGTGTGTGTGCCCAAAATCCTCAGAGGAGAATGGAGAACAGCTTCCATTGAGTGTGGACACACCCTCCCCTTCGGGGGGGGGTGCTTTTGTACATTTTCTCTCTCTCCATCTGTTTCTGTTGAGCACATATGCCCTATTGCAATTTTTAAAAATAAAGCCTCAAACAAATACAAGGACTGACATGAAAGAGTAACCAGAAATTGGTCCTACCCAAGACTGAGAATTGTATGTGTGTGTGTGTTTGTGCATGTGTGTAGAAACCCAGAAGCAAGTTGATGGAAAGCTCACAAAGTCCCCACTTTTCTTCATTTAGGGGGGAGGAAGTGCTTAATAAATTTCCAAAAATATGAGGGAAGCTGAGACTTTTATAGATTTGGAGAGGCCAGTGGCATGCTTCCTCCCAGTGCAGCTGGCCACAGCTCTCCAGGATTTTAGGAAGGTGATTGGGTAGAGTTCCAGAGGAGGACAGGAAGATTGCTGGGCCTGAGATGGTGGAGGGCTAGGGGCTTAATGAGCCCTAGGGTAGGGGTTAAGATTCCACAGGAAGGGAGCAACTTGTGCAGGGACTAGCAGCCAGGACTACAGACTAACAATGGCTGTGAGTTTATGTTTTATGTTTTCCATCCATGTGGGGCCAACCACCTTGCTTGCCATCAGTCCTGTAAACAGAATTGCTGAGTCATTCTCCAGCAAAGAGCAGTGATAAGCTAGTTACCATCTGCCTGATCCCCCAATATATCTTGGTGCCATCTTGAACAGGAATAGGGGAAGGAAAGGGAGAAGAGCAGAAAACTAAAAGTCTAAGCATTTATCCTTAAAGGGATTGCTTTGTGATACCATGAACTGGCACATTGAAAGTTTGCCCCTGGACCCCTCTATCCTTCAGCTTGTGGAGATATTCACATGTATTATGAAAAAGAAAGACACTCTATTTTCTTTGAACATCTGAATATATAGTTCAAGGCTGCAGAATAGGCTCTCTGAAATTATTTTACTTTTATTAGAGAATAATGGGAAGATGCTACATATAAATGTATATACTATGTATATTGTTGTACATGTACTGCTTAAAGACATAAATTAACTAAAGCACATAGAAGAGAAATTATTTAGTTGGATTAAAATTATGAATGGAATAGTAAATTCATAGAGCACAAATAGTATATTCAGCTGTTCTATTGAACTGTTTTTAATTTCCTCAGAATTTGTGTTAATTTCAACAAAACATCTTCTGAAATATAACTTTATCCAATGTGTGGTAAGGTGGGAGGGGAAAGGAGAAAAGGCTATTTCTTTCTTTCTTTTCTCTTTTTTTCTTGCTACAGGGCACATGAGCTCACTATAGAGAGACAGAGAGGAATAGAGAGAAGAAAGGTGAGAAATCGCGTCCCAGGGAGATGACCACACTGCAGTCCTTGCTCCTCCATTCTCCTCTCAAGGTTTTAGGCACATACACACATGTGCACGGCATGTTTTCTTTTTATTTATTTATTTATTTATTTATTTATTTATTTATTTATTTATTTAGTGAGGTTTTTGCTATAGGGTGTGTGTACTCACCAGAAATACAGAGAGAGACAGAAAGTGAGAAATCACCCCCTGGGGAGATGGCCAAGCCGTAATCCCTTTTCCTCCTTACTCCTGTTGGGATTTTAGGCACTTATGCACACATGCATGGTGTGAGTTTAAGCCACTGGGTCTGGAACTCAAATCGTGGTAGACTACATGGGTGTTTAGCAACATAGCCGTTACGCCATCTGCTGGTCCCATACCCAGCATGTTTTTTATGCTGCTGGATCTAGGACTAGAACTACACAGTGGACAATGAGGGATCTAGCTGCCTTAACCTCCATGCCACCTGCTACCCCCAAAAGGCTATTTATCGCCTATATTTATTTATATTTTTAGTTTCTGTTGTTCCAAATTTTGAGGAAACTAAGGGAAATGTTGTCAGCCAACAATTGTATTAAGATGTCAAGGGGAGGCTGGTGGGTACCATCTGGGTGACTTTTCACTTCACAGTGGTTTCAGTGGTCCTTCCTGAGTTGTAGAGAACAGCATGGTGGGGATTGTGTCAGGTGCTGTACCTGTAAGAGAGGGCTGCCCTCTTATTGGCCAGCTTGTCCTTTGATTCAGAAATCTCAGTATCCTTCCACCAATCCAAACTGGCTTTTGATTAGTTGTAACCAAAACAGTCCTGACTTTTTAATCACCAAAAGGAATACATATCCAACTCTTCTGGAAGCCTAGATCTACATATAAACAATGCAATTGACATGTCTGTGCTGGTTGACAATGCTTCAAATTATGAAGAAAGTGTCATTTGTGTCTCAGCCCCACACTTCAACTAGGAAACATATTAGTCACCTCAGTTCAAGTTATCAAATCAATATGTACACAATAAATATATTTTTCTTTTATCATTCAAACTTTATACCTCAAGACTGCCAACAAACTCAGATGATGAGAATCAATGAAGTTTTAATTAGCTTCATCCTCTTTTCCAACACCTTCATTCTGTGGAGCAGAATCTTGACCTCCGTGGTTTCTGTGGCTTCTCCTTTTCTTCTTTGTCCCTCTGTGTGCAGAAAGCAGAAATGGAGATTGAGGGATTATGTCTGGATGTTTCTCATTAAATAAAGGTTTTAAAAAGAAACCCCAGATGTGGTCCAATTTAGATAATCCCCTATAGTGTATTTCCTTAAGAAACACGTCACTAGTTTAAGGTGTAAGAATGCTAAGCTCGGCAGCACAACAACTTGGTTTTTATCTTATTTTCTTATTTTATTTTTTAATATGCCATATTCTGCCCAAGGATCTAGAGTAGCTTTCTTTTTCATTTGTGCTTTCATTTAGTCATTTAAAAATTATACTACAGATACTTATATCACTACCAAGGGGCAGGCTGGGGTAGCTGTTTGATGGAGCTACGCAAGCTGTCTACTGTAGGAACCATCAACTCCTTTTGATCCTTCCTTCATATGTCTAGTCTGTTCCGTGCCCTCCGATATGTGTGCAGTGTGCTATTTGGATAATCTAGGGATGACTTTCCCACCAACTGTTACCATCAACCCATTGGTTCTCCTTTTTATTTTTATTTTTAAATTTCTTTTTGGGGGACCAGCAGTTGGCATAATGGCCATGTCGCTGGCCTCCAATGTAGTCGACCGTGGTTCGAGTCCTGGACCCGGTGGCTTAAACTCACGCTGGGCATGTGTGTGTGCGTGCCTAAGGTCCCGAGAGGAGAATGGAAGAGAAGGGATTGTGACATGGCCATTCCCCCTAAGGTGGGGGGTGATTTCTCACTTTCTGTCTCTCTGTCTCACTCTGTCTTTCTTGTGAGTGCATGTGCCCTATAGCAAAAACCTCTCAAAAAAAAAAAAAAAATTGCTTTTGGATGTGTGCATTGCCAGAGGTGGGAGAATTAAGAAAACACCTCCCACGAGGGGATGGCTATGCCGTAATCCTTTCTCCACCATCCTCCTCTTAGGATTTCGGGCTCTCAAACACACATATTAGTGTGTTTCACAAGCTGCTGGGCCTAGGACTTGAACTACACAGTGGGCCATGTGAGATCAAATCTCCTTAACCACCATGCCACTGGCTACCCTGGTTCCTAATTTTTTAACAGGCATAATTTTATACATCTTAATTTCTGGATAACTGGACAATTCATATCAGTATAAAATTAGTATAGATACTGTTGTTAGTTCTTTTTAGAAAGATAACCCTGTCTCTTATTGCCAAATAGTTATTATGATCCATTATTTGGGTTCCCAAATTACTTACATTGCCCCCAACAAAATTCCACATTTTATAATCTTGCTTTTCTGAAGCAAGATTAACATTTGAAATTAGTACTAGAAAATTAATAGCCATAATAGGCTCTGATGATCAAAATGTCTCAACATCTTCAGGGATTTTAGTGAATAAACCAAACATAGCAAATTATTACTTAAGCAATGTATCCTGAAAATTACAGATTTTTAACAAGGCTTGTCTTGGGAACTGTGTTTCCAAGCTAATAAAACATCTTGGTATTCACAACTAGTGTTTCACTGAAGTTTTCTGCCAAAATATCTGGAAATAACAGAAAATTCATTTTTTTAATGGATTAATTTAGGAATATTGGCTCTTTTACCCCTTCTCCTCTCTCTGCTTTTTTTTTTTTTAAATATAAAAGATTGTTTTAAAACTGTTGGCTACACTTATGGCAAGGTATTAACACATACAATTAAATTAACACCTTTAATTAAAGGTTTGACAGATAATCAAAGGTAGATGGAATTTTCAAGGTATTGAATAAATATAAAGTTATGACCCTGAATTATCTTTAAAAGCTTTGATGTAAACCTCAATTGACGAAAAGGAAAAATGAACAGACAAGTTCTAACCGCCAGTCAATTATACCGTCACTATTGTACATAGTGTCAAAGCAGCACGTGATGTGTAAAAAGAAAAGGTATTAGGTGTGCTCCTGAGTTGAAATTAATATGAGAATTTTTTCATTTGTATTAAGAGATGGAACTAATCTGTCTTGTACCCTATCTAGAATGGAAGATTAGAACGATAAATATGGTTGTGAAACTGCTGCTTAAAAAAGAAATAGCCAATTCATCGAAAGTCCACGTCAGTCTGATTATTTACTCCATGTATAGAACACTAAATGGTTGACTGATTTCCACAGTTTCTATGGTTCCACACATCATGGGAATATCATGGAAACACATTTACTCATTCAGGTTTTTAAGCTAATAAAGGCACGTTATTTTAGCTTTGTAAGACTAGAAAAATGTTGTTAAAATAAGAAAGTCTCAAGTGCCGAGAATGCCATTAAACTTAGAAATCTGCCTTCATTTCCTTTCTAAAACCCTGAGGACAATCAATGCATTGGCAACAATGAATAAACTAAACTTCAAAAACTACTGGATAGTTATACTTAATGGCATTGATGTTCAATAAGCAATCAATAAACACCTTAAATAAACATAAGTATGATGCCTGGTATGTGTACACTGCATTAGAAAGATGGAGAGATATAAAAATGAATAAGATATGGTATTTGCTCTCAAAATGAAAACGTAGGACCAGTCCCATATTATAGCAGAGAAGCACTGTGCATGGGAGCCCACTTGGCCAATCATGGCTTTAATTTTGGCCCTCGTGGCTTGGAAAAAACATTGGGCAAATGTATGTGCGTGGTGAAAATCCTTGTTTTAGAAAGAGGTTTTAGTCCTAGGGCACATGTGCTTCCCAGAGAGAGAGATAGAGACAGTGAGAGGAAAGGCAAGAAACCACCCCCCCCCCCCAGAGGGTGGGGGATGGCCACTCCGCAATCCCTTCTTCTCCATTATCCTCCCAGGAGCTTGGGCATGCACACACATGCACTTAGTTGTGACTTTTAAGCCACCAGGTCCAAGACTCAAACTAGTTGGTCATATGGGAATCCAGCAATGTAACCATTATGCCATTTGCTAGTCCCAACGCCGAAAATCCTAATGGGAAGGAGGAATGGTGAAAAAGGGATTGCAGCTAGACCATACCCCACTGAGAAGCCTTTTCTTTTCCCCTCTCTGGTGAGTGCATTTGCCTTCTGGCATAAAAGAAATTATTTAAAAAGTTCAAAACATAGTGGGGACAATAAATGAATGAACAAAAAACTAAAAGTACATTTTTGTGTTCTGGCTTACCATTGTATTCCTAGAATCTACCCCTATGTTTGGGATACAGAAAATACTTGTGCAACAGAGTTAATGCCATGAAGCAATTTGCCCACATATCATGGAAAAACTCTGCCTAAAAATCTGGGTAAGGGTTTAACGAGTTGGTCTTGAAGAAAGTTTGCTGAGGGTCTAAGAAAAAAAGACTGTTTCCAAAACACAGAAGAGAATTTCAATGATACGAAATTGTAAATAAACACACACTTGGGGGAAGGAATTGAGACAGAATTATGTAGCCAGAATTAGACTACAGAAGTGGGAACAACCACAGATGTTGCTGGTAAAATTTGGTAACTGTATACCATCTGGATGAATTTAGACACTATTCTTTGGAATGCGGAGAAACACAGTGAACTCCAAAAATGAGAGTCATAGCAGATTGGTGAACTTTGGAAGCACTATGGATACAGGCTGGAGGTATGATATTGGGAGCAGGATGAAGGATAGAGAAGGTTTTATCAGGTTTGGAGGTATTTAGCAAAGCAGTAACATGGTACATTTGGGAAGGTAGATGAACAGTTTTGAGTGTCACGACTTGGTGACTAATTATACACAGGGGGTAGGAGAGGAGAGTTGACTATACCTTTGTGATTTTCTTAGGATAAATTTCCATCTCTGTTACTCTTTGAAATATTTTTTTATAGAACAGAGGCCCCTTCATGCATCCTTGAGCACAGCTACATAAAATAAATTGGATTAAATGGAACCTATTTTACAATTCAACTTCATATTTGTTGGTGTTAAAAAATGAATTTGACAGGGCACTTTCAACTAAGGACTGATGAGTCATAAATCATCAAGCAGTAACCTCAGGACCTCAGTGAATTTCTCACCATTCTTCAGCACCTGCCACAATCCAGGCTAACATCAAAAGCTTTTTAGGGTTAAAGGAGATAGCAACCCCTCATATGCTACAAACATTACATAAACGCAATGGTCTCTTATGAAGTAATTGTATTGGAATCTTCAAGGGCAACAATTACATTTCTTTCCTTCTCTGTGGGATAGCAGCTCTTACTCCCATGATTTAGCACATAGTAGAGGTTCAACAATATTGAATGTGTGCATATTGATTCCATTTTTGATGAGCAGAAGCTCTTTTAAATGACCTTCCCTTAGCCAGGATTAATTGACACTCTTCTTTCTTAGATCATGCTGACAATTGCCCCAGGTACCTGATTATATCTATAGGTAATAGATTACTCTCTAGTCTACCATTTCACATAAGGCTCTTACCAAGAGTTGATGGGGATTGGTCCTAAACTTGTCTTTGAGAGAGATTTTTTCACTGTTTGGTGTGTGCACTCATTGGGGAGCCAGAGAGACATAAAGTGAGAAATCACTCCCCGGGAGAGATGGCCACACCACAATCTCTTCTCTATCCTCCTCTTGGGATTTTGGGCACTCATGCACATGTGCTAGGTGTGTTTCAAGCTTCCAGGTCTGGGACTCAAACTGCAGTCAGCCACATGGGAGTCCAGCACCTTAACCCCTACACCACCTGCTGGCACTAGTCCTAAACTTGTTAATGTTACTTGAACTAGTTATGTTAAATAATTTTTCAAATTAATTAGATTTTACTGGCAAAACATGAGTTTATGACAGAAGGAAGTCATATACATATTGATGTTTTAGGCAATGATAGATTGTTTGTACAATGATGGTCCCATAAGAGTTTATCATATAGCATAGGTGTGCGGTAGGCTATACCACCTAGTTTTGGATAGGTACCCTCTATGATGTTCATATGACAATGAAATTGCCTAATGATGCATTTCTTAGAACTATCCCCACTGTTAAGCAATGCATGACTATACATATACAGTTCTGTCTTGTTAGCACACCCTAGAAAGACTATTCTGATAACCTTGGGACACAAGCTGCAGTATCTGAACTGCCTAGGAAGAGTCTCATAAGGTGTTCTCTGAAAGCTGAGGGCCACTCTGCTATACCTACAAGGAACTGAATTCTACCAACAGTTGTAGGACATTAGAAGAGGACCTGGGTTCCAGATGAGAATGCAGCCTGACTGAAACCTTGATCACAACCTTGAGACATGCTGAGTGGAGGACCCAGATGAGCCATGCCCAGACTCCTGAACCGAAGAAACCGCGAGATAATAAATATGTGTTGTTTTAAGCCACTCCATTTGTCATAATTTGTTACACAGCAATAGAAAATACCACAGAACCAGTGGTATTTTTTCAGCCTCCTTTCCTTCTCTTTCTCTGAGTAACTCAGAATGAATGGCTGCAAACTCTGTCAATGTGTTGAATTTAAGTTTCTTTGAAAATGCCTGTTAATGTCCCAATTTTCTCCATACTCATCTCCGACAAATGTTTCTCAGTCTGTTTTAGTTTTATGGTAGTATTCCCCAGCTCCCTTCATCACTATTGATTTAGATATACATATTTTTAGAGAGTTTTTTGCTAGAGAGTGCATGCACTCACCAGAAAAACAGAGACAGAGAGACAGGAAGCGAGAAATCACCACCCCAGAGGAGATGTCCATGCCACAATCCCTTCTCACCCATTGTCTTGGGATTTTGGGCATGCACACACATGGTCCAGGTGTGAATTTTAAGTCGCCAGATCTGGGATTTGAACTGTGATCAACTGCATGGGAGTCCAGCAATGTAACCATTACACCATCTACTAGTCTCTAGATACACATATTTTATTGATTATTTTTGAGGGCTAATAAAAGCAAATTGAGTTTGTAAAAAATAAGGTGTGTTTATATTTGATAAAATGAGAGAAAACATCCTATAGATGTTTAGATAAACAGGAAAAGCATCACTACCATGAGTGACCACATCATTCTGGCTTCTTTGGAAACATGCAACACGTTACCCTCCTGCTCATTTTCCTCTGTCCCTCTTACCTCTTCCACTTTCCCTTTCCCCCTTTCCCTGGGTGCCATGTTTTATTCCATTACCCAGAGCTAATAGTCAGATCTAACATCCACATAGCCATATAGAGGGTATGTTCCTATGGAAACAGATGATCTACAAAGTGAACGTTCTCCTTGACTGCTCACACTTGCATATCTTATCCATGTCTTCAGAACGCTTTGGAGCCTTTAGAGACAATGGAAGGCAAAAGATCACTTCTGTTTAAGGATTCCATTGACCACGTACAGTTCAACAGTCAATCTTGAGTCTGTATATAGAGTTACGATTGATCTCGTGGAAGGTTTTTGGATGGGATAAGTGGATGATGTCCTTGCCCTGAAAGCCCACAGTGCTTTCCAAACATACAGCCTGAGTTTGTGATACTGTCTTCTACTTTTATTGTTTCTCTGGAAAAGCAGCATAAGGCTGGTTATTAATTTGATTCTGAATGAAGCATGTTGGTAAGTATGTGGATTTACCCACATGGCTACCTTTAATGTTAGTGAGAGTGTAAAAGATTGACTCTGTGTTTTGTGTGGAAAGATTTTCACTTTCCAGATGCTTCAAGGAAAACTCTTATGTCATTGTCATGCCAACCAAAAGTAAAATATTTTTTACTTAATGATGAGAAATGATTCCTAGCTCTCCCCACCTGGAAGGGAGTAAAAAAATGGCTCATTCCCCTTCAATCATCAAGTTCTCTGCATGTCAATAATGAAAGCAGATCTTTTAACAGCAACAGAGACAAAAGAAGATAATGTTTTGATTTCTGTGTTGAGAACCCATCAGAAGTTATTTATTGAGACAAAATAAATAAGTAAATAAATAGATTTAAAACAAGATAAGGAGGGAGATTCTTCTGTCTGTGTATATAAAAAGTGTTACTGGAAGATACACATTAATCAAGTAATTAACCTTTAAATAGTGTTACTTATTTTGGAGAGCAATTTTGCCACCCCAAGAATTATGGAGAGGCTGCCTTTTTAAAACCAGATTAAAAATATATGTATGTTAACTCTTTAATGGTTTAAAAAGGGCATGTCATCTAAGTGGCTGACAGATTGCTGTGTAACTAGAGCTGAGAAACCAGTGTGAAGGAATAGGCTGTCACTCAAGCAGGTGTCATCTTTGCAAAAGCCCAGAACATGTCTTTTTTATTATTGAAGAGCACTGTCATGTTGGCAGATTCAGGGACAGAGACTGAAATTTAAAAAAAAAAAAAATCATGCAAGTAAAAGTATCTCATTCCCCAAATCTGCTTAATGCTTTTCCTCCCAAGGCTGAAGACCTTCTTGGTCATTAGATTCAATTAACAATTAGGAACAGAAAATTAATCTTCACCCACCTCCAAATGCATCCATACTAGGTAGCACATGAATGTTAAGCTTATTAATAATTAAAAACTTGGCATTGGCATATTTTCTTGAAACTTAACAGTTTGGAGGAAAAGAACATATCCAGGTTCCCCCAGAGGAGAAAACTAATTCCCTTTTGCCTTTCTGACATCTTATTCTCCTTCAGTGCACCTGGCCAATCTCCTGGCAGTGCTCTCAATCACCCAGATGGAAAGGGAGCTCAGGTGGCTCCTCCAAAAACTGATGAAGTTGAGCATCACCACTAGTCTAATAGAATGTGCTCTACAGTGGAACGGTCTACATTATATGCATCTGTCTTTCAGGGGCCAATAGGCTGCATATACATATACAAATACATATATATATATATATATATATATATATATATATATATATATGTATACACATGCACATATATATATATATATATATTTTTTTTTTGCACCATAAAGCAAAGAAATGCTTTCCTGTTTCTACATTTACTTACCCAGAATATTATCTGTAGATTGATTTTATCATTATGTCTAGTTTCATGAATAATACTTTGGTGCCACAGCTTGCTTAATATGCCATTTATGAAGGATTTTCTATCTTTTAATATATATGGGCCAGAAATAACACTTCACTTAATGATGTGAGTATCTATTTAACTTTCAGGATGTTTAGTATTTACTTTCAGGATGTTTAGTATTTAAAAATCAAGATAATGTGGGAGAGTAATATGATGGATGATGCTGTGTATATGCATAAATGATAAAGCAGTTAGCTTATTTTTCTGCATAGAAAATCTTGCCAATTGATTATTAAAACTTGTTTAGAATAGTTGATTCAAATTCATCAAGAAGATGAATAGAATATGAAACCCTGGAAATATCTCTATTTCTTTTTCTGCACACTGACCAGTAAGCTGAATAATGCAGAACCTGAGAAGGCTCCGTTACTAAACAGAAGTCTCTAGAGAATAATCGTAAATTTTCATTTATATCACAGTCCTTGTGCAAGTTAAGAAGGAAGAATCACGCAGTTAAGAGTCTATTCCTATTTGAATAATTTCAATACATTACCAGAGCTAATTTTCTGTAATGTCCCTAAGACTGTAAGCAGAAACTTTATACTCCTTAGTCTCTCGTGATCAAAAACTTCCAAATCAGACTTGCAAATCGCCTTCTCATCACATCTCTGGAGCTGCCAGATAAGAAAGTCTTGTAAGAAAGGGAACAACCAGAGTGCATTCATTAGTGTCATTGTACTCTAATTGAAGAAGTGACTTCTTTTGTATCCTAAGATGGAAAATCAGTAAGCTTGTGACTGGGCTCTGCTGTGTAGCTCCTGGCTGAATGGTAGAATAGTACTCATATATTCAAGAATTCCTATGATGACTGAAAATACTATAGAATACGGGCTATACTTTTGAAGCTACTTTAAGATAATGATTACAATTTAGATATCATTTATTGCCTGTTGCTTTATGAATTATTGGGAAGAGCCTCTCAAAAGGGCATTTTTTCCATTACTCAGCTTACTATTTTGCATGTAGTTGTGAAGATATGGTAAGCCATTCATATGTTCTTTGTGGATCTTTTTAAAAATATATTTTATTTTATACATTCAATCACTATACTTGTAATGGGAATTTTCCAACATAAATACATTTTACATCAGTCTAGTTGGGGATACTCTTCATGTTATCATCGACAGATAATAATCCATTTCTGTGTTTCATGAATGTTTGCCTCTTTATTTTTCTCCTTAAAGTCTTTCCTCACACTCTTCTCCTTCTCTCACCATCTTCCCACGCTATTTCCTATGTCTATAACCTCTTTCTATATTTCTGTATCTTCTGATCTTTCAGTTTCAGCCATAGAGTGCTGACAGTTGGTATATATATTAAATGGAGACATACAATATCTCTCCTTCATTAGCCTGGTTTGCTTCACTAAGCAGTTAATCGTCCATATTGGTTCACTTTCTATCAAAAGCCAGGGTCTTATTGTTTTTTTTTTTTTTTTTATGGCTGAGTAGTATCCCATAGATACTACTCAGCTACGCTTTTCCAATCCATTCTTCTGTTCATGGACATTTGGGTTGGTTCCATGTCTTAGCAATTGTGCATAATGCTGCAATAAACGTAGATGTGCAAGTACTTTTCTGACTAAGCATTCTCCTGTCCTTTGGGTATCCCAAAGAGTCTCAGGAGTGGGATTGCTGGATCATATGGTAGTTCTATTTGAAGATCTTTGATTGGTCTCTATATTGTTCTCCACAGTGGCTGGACCAATTTATATTCCTACCAGCAGTATAGGAGAGTTCCCCTATCACTGCATCCCCACCAGCACTTAGCATTTACTAGTGGTTTTTTTTGTTTGTTTGTTTTTGTTTTTTAATCTTAGTCATTCTGACTGGGGTTAGGTGGTATCTCATTGTGGTTTTGATTTGCATCTTTCTTATGATGAGGAATGCTGAGCATTTTTTAAATGCCTTTTGGCTGTTTGTATGTCTTTCTTCTTTTTTTTTTTTTTTTCAGCTCAGTTTCCTATCTTTTAATTAGGTTGATCATTTTTTTTTTTTTTTTTTTGGAGAGGTTTTTGCTATAGGGCGCGTGCGCTCGCCAGACAGACAGAGAGAGACAGAGAGATAGAAAGCAGGAAATCACCCCCCAGGGGGGATGGCCACGCCGCAATCCCTTCTCCTCCATTCTCCTCTCGGGATCTTGGGCACGCACGCACACGCGCCCGGCGTGAGTTTAAGCCGCCGGGTTCGGGACTCGAACCGCGGTCGACTACGTGGGAGTCCAGCGACATAGCCATTACGCTAACTGCTGGTCCCAGGTTGATCATTTTTGTGGATCTTAACTACACATACCAAAACTATACTGGTCTCTGCAAAACAGCTGTTTTGGTTCCAGGGTTGATCTAGTGGCAACAACCACATCTCTGACCTCTTCAGAAAGAGATACTAATTCACAGATCAAAAAAAAAAAAAAAAAAAAAAAAAGCAATGTTTGCCTCAAGTCAGGGATATGTTTTGGAGGGAATGAAGTAGATTCTAAAAAGGCATGTATTTACTCATCTGTAAACTGTTTTGTTACATAGCTTGAAATTTGAAAGTTAGACCATTTCTTTTAATATTATTATTATTTTTTTTTTGAGAGGTTTTCGCTATAGGGCGCGTGCACTCCCCAGAAAGACAGAGAGAGACAGAAAGTGAGAAATCACCCCCCAGGGGGGATGGCCACACCACAGTCCCTTCTCCTCCTTTCTCCTCTCGGGATCTTGGGCACGCATGCACACGCACCCAGCATGAGTTTTAAGCCACTGGGTCCGGACGCGAACCACGGTCGATTACGTGGGAGTCCAGCGACATAGCCCTTATGCTAACTGCTGGTCCCAATATTATATATATATATATATATATATATATATATATATATATATATATATTTTTTTTTTTTTTTTTTTTTTTTTTGCTTCTATTTTCTTACCTGGAAAACATAATTAGGGGAACCAGCAGTTAGCGTAATGGCTATGTCGCTGGACTCCCACGTAGTCGACCGTGGTTCACGTCCCGGACCCGGTGGCTTAAAACTCACGCCGGGCGTGTGTGTGTGCGTGCCCAAGATCCCTAGAGAATGGAGGAGAAGGGATTGCAGCATGACCATCCCCTCTGGGGAGTGATTTCTCGCTTTCTGTCTCTATGTCTCTCTCTGTCTGTCTGGCGAGCACACGCGCCCTATAGCGAAAACCTCTCCAAAAAAAAAGAAAATATAATTAGTAATTCTTACTTGGGAGACAGCACCCTTGTGGTTAAAGGAGCTTGATTCTATATGGCCAAATGTACAAGATCAATCCTGGATCTGGTGACTTGAGAAACAAACCAGCTATATGTGTATGTATTGCCTAAAATCCTGAAAACCTAGATTGACACAAGAGAAGGAATTCCAGTGTAACCATGTCCCACAAACAGTGCTTTCTCCCTTTACCTCTCTGTCTCTCCATCTCTTTCTCTTGTGAATGCACATGCCCTCTGGCAAAACTAATAATAATTCTTACGTGGTCTTAGTGTTCTGAGGATAAAATGGAGTGATATATATATAAACAAAACTTTGTAAACTACATGAAGTGCAGTAGATGTGGAAGCTAATGTCATAAGAAATGATGATTTCATACCCACTGCTGCTTACTAATGAAGGAGATCTTGCTAGCTACTGAGCTTCCCTTGTATGGGGAAATTAAAGCAGAATCTGTCAATGCTGCTGTTTAATGACATACAGTGGAAGGGAGAACTGGCAAGATGATTATATGGTATGTACCATCTACAAACTCCCATGACCCCTTGATTTCATTTACAATTATACTTAATTGTAAAGCATTTTTGGGGGGAGTGCTGATGGACTTGCCAAGCATACATTTCAAAGAGTCTGTATCAAAACAGTGCTTTGAAAATTGCACAGATGTGGTAAAGATATTTGATCTGTGTACTATAAAGAGATGAACTGTGACAGTTACCTCCTTCAAGGTCACATTTGGCTAATACACCTGGGTCTTTAAAAATTGTTACCTATCCAGGGAGATCTGAAGACCTCAATGAATTACTCTGCCAATCACAAAAGCAAAAGGAAAAGTTAGCACCTCATTTTATCATGTTGCTTTCTTCATAAAGCGGAGATTCATTAAATGTTCTTAAAAGGTACAGGCAGGTATTCAGTGCTTAGGCAGAAATGAGTGCTGAAGGCACTAGCTCTAGTTTTTATCATTAGTTTAATTTCTCAGGGCTTGAATGTGCTTTAGTTTATGCAGGTAAGGCCCTTTGCCCTGTTTCTCTTCCAGAGTTGGCAGTCTCCATCAGATAATGACCTGCCAACCTAACCTGACTTACTATGCAGAATAATCAAAGTAGGTGAATACCAGCCTCTAGGAGAATCATATTTTCTGCTTCTCAGTTTAATGTATGTGTGTCATAGGAACTCCCTGCAAAATAGTGCCTAGGGGCTTTAGGATCCAAGTCAAAGCGATTCATAAAATGGATGTGTTATAAATCTAGCTGTGGAAGATTGATGTTAAGGATCCTTCAATGCTTGCTAAGTCCATTCACGAGCAGGGATGGTACAGTTATCTCCTTTTTAGTAGACTGCCGTTTTATTGCTCTTTAAAGAAATCATTAAAGATATTTGAAGTTGTCAGAATCAGAGGGCTTGTATTTTGGAGGAATTCCAGCAAAGAAATGCCTTGTACAAAAACGCTCCCAAGATGATTTAGGTAAAGCAAAAGTCTAGCCGGTAAAATACACTAATTGAAGGCTTTTAGAATCACAAATATAATAGAATTGGTTTAACTCACTCACTACTTCCCTTATTTTTTCATTCATGTATATACTCACAGTGCCTTTTAGGAGTCAGCTACAGTTCAAGATGCATAACTCTTGAGAGGGAACAAGGCATACAGTGCTTGCCTGTATGAAGTTTATATTATAATCAACTGCTATCCTAGGGAAAATGAGGATGATGCTATAACTTAACTAATGTAATTGACAACACATTAGCATTGGATTTGATTCATATGCATACTCTTAAATGCAACTCCTAAGATGAAGAATGGAGGGGCCAATAGGTGGCTTGGTGGTTAAGGTGTTAGACTCCCACATGGCCGACCATGGTTTGAGTCCTTGACCTGGTGACTTGCTTTCTCACTTTCCCTCTGCCTCTCTGGTGAATCAGTAATAATACTAATACTACTACTAATAATAATAAATAATTCTTTTAAAAAGTGCAAAATAGCATCTCTTTATGTAAAAAAAAAAGGCTACCAAAATTAAGAGCTACTACTGATACAGAGAGAACTGCAAAACAAATCTTATAGATTTACTAAGACAGAATACAAGAACTTTATTCAAAAGCTGGACCATGGTACAGTAGTAAAGCACAGTGTTTTGTGAGACTTACCCATATGGGAAGGTTCTGGGTTTGTATCTGAGACCTCTCTGAGTACACTGGGCACAGGTGTGCCCATAATTCCAGGCTGACTGAGGGTGGGGTGAATTGCAGTGTCTAGACCCTGTTGGGGGTGCTCTCTCACTCTCTCTCTCTGATCGTGTAAGAAATAAAAAAAAAATTTTAAAAAGTTTATTTATATCCTGACCATGCCAGTGATTAGACTATTACATGAAAGCATACCTTAAGATGAGCATTAATGTAGTCATTTATGATGAAACAAATTTCTTCCCAACTCAATAGATCAGGACAGTATATTGTCAGAATAGCATAGAGTCAGCATCTCATAGAAATTGGGGGGGTATTGCAGTTGGTGCCCCTCTACTTTCGCTCCACAGTCCCATGCCACCCTGTTGTTGTCTGTTTCCTCTTGTGCTTGAGCAAACTAAATGAATAATAGGTGACTTTTAGGCTTTTAAGGAAAAGATATATTCTCACCTTAATTTTTTATACTTCAAAACTTTAATTCTACTGTTAGGCTACCATCTGAACTCTCAAATGTCACTGGAAAAACTCATGAGCATTTGCTGGTTGATATTGTCCTAATGAAAAGACCTGAGCTCGGCCTTACAGAGAAAGAAAACAGAAGCATAAGTCTGCCTCTTGCTCTTGAGATTCTTATATTCCATCTCTTGAGATAAGAATGAATATCAGATTAAATGCCGATAAAAGATTTCAATAGCAGTTTGTGATTATATTTTTTTCCCACAGGAAAGTAGCTGGTGAACTGCCAAATGAATTGCACAGTCAGGCCTTTGGCCCATTTTATTGGTCACAGAAGAATGAATTCTATCATCCTCGTTGCTCAACAGGGCTCCTCTTCATGAGTTAAAATAGCTGAACTTCCTCTACACGCATTAAGAATCTGGTTTCCAGCTAACAGCCCGGAGAAGGAAGAACATTTTAATTATTTTCTCCATTTCTCCTTCACTCTGAGCTTCTTTACAAAGCAAACATGCCTCTTTCGTAAAAGCTCTTTTCCACAGTTTGACAATTCATCACCCATCTCTGAATGTCTCTTCTCTTTTTGCTTTTAAGCTCAGTGTTCAGACACTTATCTTCACAGAGGTGAACAGAGAGAACATCTTTAAATATGGCATCGATATGTCCCGACCCAGATACAAGCCTCTTAAGTCAGTCTCCCTCAATCCCGTTACTCCACATTAACTCTGAACAGGATTATCTACCAGCCTGCCAGTCAAGATGTTCAGGGAGAAGAAAAAAAAAAAAGAGAGCAAAGAGCTTTTCTACTCATCAGTCTGCCATGGGACCAGTGAGATGAAAATTTGTTCTGACCTCACTTTATTCATGTGGCTACAAATTACAATTTCTGCTGTGTCTTCTGAGGAAAAAAAAAAAAAAAAACTGATCAGAAACACACATACACACACCCTTCATAACATACCTGAATATGCAGAAAGGTAGATCAAAACAATCTTTATTTATCTTCATATGTAATTTACAGCATATTTTAATCAATAATTTAAATAAAAGAATTTAGCAGTTCAGTTCTAATAAGTGATGATTTAGATTGGAATGGTTTGGAGCTAATGAAATAATTAGCACCATTTCAATGTGATTAATTTATAGCTGTATATTAAGTGCTCAATGAGCTTAAGAAATTTGAGTTCCCCAAGTGCTAGCTGAAGAAGGCAAATGACTTAGCAGTGGTAAAGTATGACTGAGAATTAAGTCCTGACAGATTGGTTCTATAGTGCACTGGTTAAGTGCTGCACAGAGGAAGCCAGAACTACCTGGCAAACCAGGTTCGAGTACTGGCCCCTACGGCTTGAAAAAGCATACCAGGCCCAGAATCTTGAAGAGATGGCAAGTTGGAGGAAAAAGGATTGTGATGTGTTGAAGCCTCATTCTTTCTGTTTATGTGTATGTGTGTGCGTGTGTGTGTGTGTGGAGGAGGGGGGAAGTCTTTCTTTCTCTCATATGTGTAATTTTCCCCTCTGGCATTAAAAAGAAGATACACACACACACATATATATACAGAGAGAACAGAGAGAAAAGAAAAGAAAATTAAGTCTTATAAATTATAGATTCAGCTGTTTCCATATCAGCACTTTATTACATTGAACCTGGAATGACTTCAGGAGGGTGATCCATGAGTCATCTTCAAGAGGTTCATGGAAAATGCATATTAAGGAAAGAACTACTCGTGGATTTCAAATTTTTTAAACCAAAATAAACCCATACTTTAATTCCATTTTTTCCACGAACTTTGTGAAGTCCTCTAAGATAAGCCAATCTTGGTAGACCAAAGAGGTGAGCCCCTTGACAGAGTGCTTTTTATGCTACAATTCATAATATCCAACAGACTACCATAGAGCAAGATGTTTAGGATTTCCTGAGGTAAAATGGTAAAATATTGTGGCCATCTTTAAAGCCTTTCAAGTTTGTTGCACATAATTGAAGTAAAAACACATCTTGCAAGATTGAATATGCTTGTATGCTTATGTTTTTCCTAATATAGCTGATGATTCTGTTTACACTTTGCTGAATAGACTTCCTTTTCTTTTTGTTTATTTTTTCCATGAATGACAGACACAGAGACGGAAAGAGAGAGAGAGAGAGAGAGAGAGATACAGTGCCCCAAACAAGGTCCTGCCAGAATGAATCATGAGCACATGTCTGCCTGGTGTACTTGGGGAGGCTTCTGAGTGGGAATCTGGAACCTTCCCTGAGAGTCTGCCTTGCAGAGCATCCCATTTTCCCACCATACCACATTCTGCCCCCGAACAGACTTTCTGACCATTATAACTGTGGCTTCTTTATATTTTATTTTGAAGTACTCAAATACAGTTTTATGCTTCTCCAATTATATCTGTTTCAGGAATTTACAGGTTTGACATTTTTAGATTATAATCTTCTATAGAACAAGGACTCCTTAAAGTACCTGTAAAAAAACTGGGAAAGGTCTGAGATTTTATGCTCCTCGCAAGTTAATTAGTTAGGTTGATTTAGTTTCATGGATGCTAACAGAAGGTGAAAGACTCCTGGGTCACACAAAACAATACTTTATTTTTCATAGTAATAGTAGTACCCAGGATTGTAGATCTTCTGACACTTGCTCCCCAGGCCCAATTCCCATGGGGTAATGAAAAGAAGGCCAGATGACAGCTGAACACAGAGTAAGTTGCTTCATAGGAGCAGAATCCTAAATTTAGGGAACCCCAATCTTTTAAAATAGGTGGTGGGACCAACAGATGGCATAATGGTTATGTCACTGGACTCCTGTGTAGTCCAGGTTCAAGTCATGGACCAGGCAGCTTGAAACTCATTCCAGGTGCATATGCATATATGCCCAGGATTCTGAGAGGAGAGTGGAGAGGAGGGGATTGCAGTGTGGTTGTTTTTCTTTGGGGGGGGGGGGGGGTTATTTCTGGCTTTCTGTCTCTGTCTCTCCAGAGAGCATATGCCCTACAGCAAAAAATCTTTTAAAAAAAATTAAAAGATAAGATGGTAGTAAAGATGCCTACCTTTGTTCCAGGGAAGAGAAATTGTTTCTTTCTTCTAAACAAAGTTGAAAAAAATATTAGGAATAAATATAGAGTTAGGACCCCTGCTTACATGATATGCATAAATGTGAGAGATACATAGAAAAATTGTTTCCCAACAGTCCCCAATAAAATGTCTTCTGGAGGAACTCAGAGTCTTCTTTATAAAGAGGCAAAGACGGAGGACAACCTAACCTCTATCTTCAAACAACAAATGAGAAGAGTTTCATCTTTGCTGTTTGGGGCCTTTATTATGTAAAAAAAAAAAGGATAAATGAGTGGAGAGCAAATGAAGTCATATTGAATCATTTGTTATTTATTTTGAGTTACAAACTAATATATAATAATTATGAAAATTTCAGTTAATACAAAAGTGAAAGCTCTTTTCCCAACTCTTTTCTCTTCCATCCCTCCTTCCTAGGAGTAACTACTATTAAAATTTTGGTGAAAGGAAAGAATTTCTAGTGATACTAACCAGTGATAGCTTTGATTTTTCTGGGAAGTAGTCTACCATAGTCAAGCTGAACCACAGTGTGTTAAGGGTATGACAGTAGACAAGATGTTCTTCCAGGCCATTCTAATACTTAAATTCAGTAGCTCTGAAAATAATTAAGCTGTTGTGCTATTACACAGTGTATGACCTACTTCTACTGAATATTTAAAAAAAATAAATGAGTAACTATTATTTCCCTTGGTGCTGAAACATCTGGACAACAGAGAGGTTTCCAATGGAAAGAATCTATGTCTAACTTTTCTGCAGGAGGGTAGACGCCACGTTTCTAATGTTAAAGAGAGATCAGAACCTTTCCTCAGTTTGTTGTATCCTGTGGTGGGAATATGACATTTCTATTTTTGTTAATGTTGCACACTTGATGAAGATTGGTGGCTAGTGTCATGAAACAGAGGACATTATCATATTCTTTCTCTGAAAGGAGATTGTATATTGATTCTTTCTACATGGCATTTTTCCCAGGAAGGAGAATAGAAAGTTTTGAATATAAGCTGTGGTTGCTCATGAGGGTAAGGAATGCCAGATAAGCAAAATAGGAATGCATTTGTTAAGTATTGGTTTTTCCCCAAATCAGTTAAAGCTATGGAGTTTTCTAGAAAATTAACGTGCTAGTTAACTGAAAATTATCATATGCGAGGAACGGCCTACCTTATTTTCAAAATGGTACATTTTTCCCAAGAGTTGGAATCACTGTGGAGAGGTGAAGATGTCAGGGATGGGTTTGGTAGTTGACTAAGCCTGCAGGTGGGTGGAGGGAGAGATGTGGACAGTGCTCGGCACTGGGCCTGATGCAGGTGATAAACATTTGTTGAATGTTGTTGGACTGAAGAGGGGGAGAAAAGGGGTTTACTGTCTGTGGGCTTTCCTAATCTCCTCAATGATGAATGGAAGGCTAAGGAGTATGATACTCCCTGCTAATGGCTCATTTCCGCTTTGGGTTTGGACAGTGTGTTCTCTGTGAAACTGAATATACCTGATACTAAAACAGTGCCAAGTTGTAACTTAATGTGACCTTGAGAGTTCAGGAGGCACAGATCCAGAGTCTTTCTTATGAGACTATTTTAATTTCATCTGGAAAATCTTGCTTTGGTGTTTTGGCTATTTTAATTAAATTTTGAAAGGAGGTTATGATTATAACTGAGTCTGGAAATGAACTTAGCAGCATCGATACCTATAATCTCTGCAGGGTAGGACAGATGGAACCATTTCTGATGCTCTATCCTGACAATGTGGAGTGAGCTACTTGATATTTTTTTATTTTTTTAAAATTTTATTTATTTTTGAGAGGTTTTTGCTATAGGGCGTGTGTGCTCGCCAGACAGACAGAGAGAGACAGAGAGATAGAAAGAGAGAAATATACCCCAGGGGGTATGGCCACGCTGCAATCCTTTCTCCTCCATTCTCCTCTCGGGATCTTGGGCACGCACGCACACGTGCCGGCGTGAGTTTTAAGCCACTGGGTCCGGGACGCGAACTGCGGTCGACTACATGGGAGTCCAGCGACATAGCCATTACATTAACTGCTGGTCCCAGCTACTTGATCTTTGTAATTTGTTAAATTATTGTATCTGAGATGTTTGTGCTTTCTCTCTCTCACTCGCTCTCAGTTCTTATATCTTATACATACTATGTGGTATATATATACACACATACACACACACATACACGCAAAGGTGATTCGTAAAATGTTCATGGAAAATAGAGTTAAAGTACAAGTTTATCTTGGTGCAAAATGTTATGCAGCTCATCTATAATTGTGTCTATAATAAGCATTTTCTATGAACTCTTTTGAAGACCCTGTGTGTATGTGTGTATTATACATGTAATATTTTCTTTTTCTTTTATTTTATTTCGTACCCCAAAACAAAAAGCACTTGTCTCCAACATATATACTCAGGATTTACTCCTGAACCCATATTAGCACGTAATCCAGAAAAGCAGATACAAACTCTGTGAATCCCTTTGAGGTCCACTCCTTGATTTCCCTCAGCTTCCCTTATCCTGCATGTGGACCCTGCACTAGAATCAGAGTTTGTTTCCTTTGCGGCTTTAACAATGGAATTAGCCTTTCATATGTTTGCATTGGTGCCAGTATCCTGGTCATGAACTCTATTTTCCCTCAACTTTCCCCTATAATATAACCTAACTTAAAAAAAAAGGACCCAGTATTGACAATTTAATTTAAACAATTGATTCTAAAAGGAAGTTGATTTTGACAACACAAAAGTTAAACAAGGTATGAGAAAATTACATTTATCTTTTAAGTCTAATATATGTCTTGATGTTTTCTTTTTAGTTTTTAAATTTAAGTTCTGGTTAATATCTTCAGATCTGTATGAAGTCTTGTTCAAGTTTAATTTGGAGCTGAAATATACTAAGTTCAGGTTCTTAACAAATGTGGGCAATTTCTTTAAACTTCTTTTTTCAGTTCCTGTGATAAAAAAATTACACACACACACACACACACACACACACATACATATCTGTGCAAGAGGTACATGCATGACTTTCTATAACTCAGCTCAAGTGGATAGTATTTACCGTACTGGAATGTTTACCTCTCCATCACTTGACACAAAAGAGTGGTGAGCCAAACATGACTGGCATAAAATGATGCTCTGGTATTTTCTTCATTGATTTCAGTTGCAGAAAACTGAGGGATTGATCCATGCACACCAACGGTACTCAACATGGGGATCTCCATTGTTTCTGGGCTGTCCCCTCTCTTACCACTCTCACAGAGGCTTGGTCACCTCTCTTTCTATCTCCTGGGCTGACATTCGTTTTCATCCCACCTATTGTGATTCACGTTCATATAGACTTGCCCCATTATGTCAAAGACTGAGAGCCTGCAGTGCCTCGCATCGGTGAGTATCACTCGGTGATATTTACTGCACACCCAGTATTAGGTGCCGTAATACCATGTATCTGTTGTAGCCAGCTGTGAGCACAGCGAAACGTGGCAGCTTGACAGGCTGTTTTTTTTTTTTTTTTTTTCTAACTTTAATTTCTCAGGTTGAGATGGGAATATTGGCCCATTTTCACCCTTTCTCCATGAAAAGCATTTAACTTTATTCTATATTGTGTTCCCTGCAAACCCACTGACAATCTGAAGGTAATATCACTTGGTGCTGGAAGCTAGAAATCTTTATTTGTTCTGATATCATATAATTTATGTTTGCAATATCAGGCAGGTACAAATTTCTCAGACTGTATGGTGCTTCTTGTAAGAACATTCGGCAAATTTGTCTCAGCTCCTTTAAAACTAGAACTTAAAAACTCAAATGACTGCATTTGGCTCAATAACCACAGACAGTAATGACACCTCTAAGTAGCTAATGCAGGCGTGTAATATCCTCGTGGCCCTGATTTAACTTTATTTACAGATTAAAATTGAATTGCAGTTGATTTATTGATATAATAGGCAGAAAGTGATTATCAAGCATCCATCACTGATGGAGGAAAAACCAATCAAATTATGCTCCAAGGTTTGCTTTAACCTAACCTAACTCATCACCTTATAAAACCCCGAGGATTTGAGTCATACGCTCTCACTAAAGTCAATGAGCCACAACTCTCACTAAACTCATCTCTGCTCCTTTCAAGGCATTCAGAAGTTATACTAATTTGCACAACCGCCAAGTTGTTATAAAGGAAATGGTAATGGGCTGGAGGTTTAGTGCCTGCACTTCCTCTCTGTGTATGTAGCCATGGCAATTTTATTCTTTAATGTTTATTGCAAATCCTTAAGGGACTTGGGCTACTCCTGAAATGGTGTCAACCTGTGCGTGCAACTCTGCTAGAAAGATGTGTAGACTAGAGGACAGGGTGCCTTCAACAGTGACACACAGAAGAGAACTGGAATCAGTCTATGTTTCAGAAATTAATGACATATCTTGCTTAGATGCGGGTAATGATTTTCACTTTGGTCTTACATACTCACATACTTACATACTCTCTTTTCTAGAAGTGGGAAAAGCATGGGATGGAAGAGAATAGAGTGGAGCAGTACTCTGATTCATCACCCCGAACCAGGGGTTGAGCATGCTGTCTGTCTAGGAGGCGCACAGTAGAGGTTTCATTCCATTCTTATTGCCAGAAACTGGCAAAAAGGCAAGACTGAGTTAGGGTTCAGCACTGTGATAGTTCAGCGGGTTGCTAATGTCATGTGACAGCAGAACTCATTCTCATCAGTGGGGGCATTCTTCTTTTTTCTTTTTAAGTTCATTTATTTATTTCTTCCATGAAAGACAGAGACAGAGAGAGAGACAGACAGACAGAAAGGAAAAGAGGAGAGGTATCCCCAGTAGGGTCATCTTAACTGCAGTTCACCTGCAGTCTTGGCTGGCCAGGCATGTGCACATGGCGTGCTCAAAGAGAGCCCAGGATAGGAACCATGACTTTTCCCATGTGGGCCCATGGGCATCATCATTGTGCCACCACTTGATAGCTGGGGGCATTCTCAAATAGAAAGTTCTTATTTATGTACTTGCATATTGTGCACCTAGAGACAGATTTTTTTATGAAGCCTGATGTGAAACCTTCAAATATTATCTTCACATTTATCCTCATTTATGTTGCCACAAGTTATTTCACGTGTCTAGGATGGGAAATATCACTGTTAGTGATTACTGTTGCAATTATACCTGAGTCCAAACGAGGTTCAGAGAAAAGGCATAATGATTAGAACTCCAAGGCCATAGAATGGCACATTCAAGCTCGTTTTTATCACATTCTTCATTGTACAACCTATTGTGTTGTACATTGTTAATTCTTAGGCCATTCATGTATACTTTAGAAAATGAACCTCTTTTCAATTATTCAGTGTTCTCAATATCACATCTTCCAAATCTGATAGACGGTGCTCACTGACTTCAAAGAATATTTCTTGTGCTCTTAAGTGCCACAAGGAATGGAGAAAGATGAAAGAAATATTTCCTCTAATTATACATATAGGTACATAGTCATCTTACTGTCCCATCCAATATTGCTAATCCTCCATGATAAACTTTTTTTCCTTAATGAGTATATTTATACTCATGTAACCTTGTTCATCCTCTGCCATTCTATCCACATTTACTTTCCCCATTATCCAAATATGCATTATTCAAAGAAAAGGCAAGTAATGATATGATTCAGATATCATCTTCATACATCTCTCAGTTTGAAGAGGAGGAGATGGTTACAAAGAAACACTAATTTGGCTTCTTTCATGTATAACAACGAACTATTCGTATAAGAGGATACATAAGATTCATTAGCGAGGAAACTGCTAGTCTTAAAGTAAATATTTCCATTTAAAAACTGGAAATTAAATACATATTAGACTAGCTTTCTTTCAATATGCAGTAGGGGTCAGTGTATTCAGCATCCAGCCCGTGCTCAGCTCCTGGTTGAATTCAGTTCTTGACATGTAATGCATCCATATTTTTTTACTTAAATATATTCCCCATCATTGCATGATACCTCTTAGGAAGGATATTCTCTTCTATTATATATACAAACTGAGACCTTTGTTTTTTGCTCATCCTCTCATGACAAAAACTCTCCATTCTCTTCCAAGGAAAAATACACTCCATTTATCATTTCAGCGTCCACCATTAACTCTTGCCCCTACACCCTGCCATCAAACAATTCTTGCTGCCACAGACATTTCTTGCCTCCTTCAGGACTTGAAGTTCTCTGTGAACTATGTGCCCACTGGCACACTGTGACTAACATCTGGGCCATTTTAAACAATTGGAGCATTTAATTGTGGGAATTTAGAAAACCCAAGGACGATGGGACATGAGAGTTTCCATTTTCATCTGCATTTAAAAGATACTGGGCCTCAGTTTTACCTCAGGATGCTTTGCAGCAATTTGTTTATTTATAAGTATGTAAACTTCACATCTTCCAAAATATTTCACTAAGAAATCATGCGAACTTTGACAAATATTTTGTTTCACTCTGAGAATATGGTAGTTAAGTTATCCTAACAAAAAAAGCAAAGTTCCAGCTTAAAATGCCATTATTTGTGCATGCTTGCTAGGCTTTTCACTTTGGTGGAGTGCTTTCAAAGATTACCAGGCCTCAGGGTACCTAGGGAGCATTAAGCACAGGCCATTGATGGGATAAGCCATGCATGCTTTGTAAGCATGCACACCAAATACCCATATGAAAAAGCACTTGCTTTATACAGTCAGTGATTGAGTCGTAAGCACCAGCACCTCTGCTGCTTTGTGAGCAACTCATTTCATATTCTACTTCATTCAACTAATATTTTATTTAGCCCCTAGTAGAATTCACGTCATGCTATGGGTCCTAGAAATATAAAGGTGAATATGCTATAGTTCTTACCCTCATGGAGCATGTGGCTTAAAACGAAGCCTAAGCTATAAACAGCCATACAGCAGAGATAGTGTGATGTCAGCCAATTAAAAAACAATATAGATCTGGCCCCCATAGCCTAGTGGTTAAGGGTCCTGGATCCTACATGGCCAGTCGTGATTTGAATCCAGGCCCCCAGCATCTTGAAAAATAGGCCAGGCATGTATCCGTGCATGCCAAAAATCAGAACCAGATAATAAAATGGAGGATAAGGGATTACAGACTGATCACATCCCTCTGGGGGATGCATTCTCCATCTCTCTTTATGTCTCCGTCTCTCTCTGGCAAGTGCACATACCTTCAGGAGATTAAAAAATTGTGAATGGGGGACCAGTAGATTGCATAACTATGTTGTTGGACACCCATGTAGTTGACCATGGTTCAAGTCCTGTACCTGATGTCTTGAGACACTTGCTAGGCACATGTGCATGTGTGACCAAAATCCTGAGAGGAGAGTGGAGAAGGGATTATAGCATGACCATCCCTGCTGGGGCATGATAACTTGCTTTCTGTCTCTCTCTGTCTCTCCAGCTAGCGCTCATGCCCACTAACAAAAATCTCTCTCTAAAAAAAATAAATGTGAATGGATGTTTATGTTGCACTGTGAAGAGTGAGCTAAATGTCAGTAAGAAAAGCCTGAGGAAAGAGTCTTTCATAAAGAGGCTAGCATGAGCCAAAGGCAGAGATGGGAGAACATGAGATTTTACTCAGTTCAGGGCTTTCAGGAGTCAGGCTGGACATACAGGAGAGCTGTTGGCTTTGCAATAGTTGCTGAAGCCGTAAGAGCACATTGTTGAAGGACAGAATGTAGAGAACACGAAGGAAACCCAAATAATAACATATGATTGGAGGAAGAGAAGATTGTGAAAGGGCCTAACAAAGAGAAGTGTGGAGAAAAGAGAGTACAGATCCTGAAGCCAAGGGAGAAAGTTGAAGGAAAAAAGAGTGGTTGAAATGTATATATTATGAAACTCTGTCTAAAAACAGTATCTTTTTTTTTTTTTTCTTGAGAGGTTTTTACTATAGGGCACATGTGCTTGCCAGAAAGACAGAGAGATAGAGAGACAGAAAGCCAGAAATCACCCCCCACACACACACCAGGGGGAATGGCCACGCCACAATCCCTTCTCCTCCATTCTCCTCTTGGGAAATGGGCACACACACACACACATGCGCCTGGCATGAGTTTAAGCCACTGGGTTCAGGACTCGAAAGGCGGTCAACTACACGGGAGTCCAGCGACAGCCATTACACCAACTGCTGGTCCCTAAAAACAGTATCTTAAAACATTAGTCCTCAGTACACTGGAGGGTCATTTTTGTTGTTGTTGTTGTTATGTAAAGATGCCATAATATATCACTAGAAATGTAAATGGTCTCATAAGAGATTTATCCCATGCAGAATTACTGAGTATCAAATCACTTTTTCTTCTCATATGTTAGTGTGATGGAATAATTATAACTTCAGAAAGATGCTAAGATTTGAACTTTTCCTTTTTTTTTTTTTTTTCTTTGAGTAGGTTTAGGGTTAGCTGTGGACTACACTGAGAATATATGAAATCAGCTTTGGCACCCTTCCTTTATCCCCTGCCAAATTCTAGGAAAGATGGTCTGCTGGTACTTAAAAGAGAAGGTGCTAATAACGCACAGCCAAAGTGAAATCGCTCATCATGGTTTTGCCAAATTCTTTCTAGAGTGTGCTGGGTTGTAACACTGAAGCCCTTAGATACTATTTGTAGATTCCAGGGGGCCACATTCACAGGAGAGCAGTACAATTAGGTGAGCCTTAGGTGGTAAAGCCAAGAGTGTTGACCAGGTGATCATTACTTATCTGGAAGGAGGTCTCTGACCCTATTCTGTTCAATATTTTCTTTTATCAGCTGTTTGGATGAAGTCCTGGGGAATAAGCCAATGGGGAGAAGCCACAGGGAGGCAGCTATTGATTGAGTAAGAGGTAGCCTTTTCTCATAGTTAGAGCTGTCCAAAAATGATATGGGTCAGTCAATGGCAGAGAACTTTTCATCTTTGAAGGCATGGAGCGCTATCAAATCGTGGATTTTTTAGGGTCCTTTTCTGTTTTGTGGGGGCGGGGTGATTAGATTAAGCAACCATGGCTTCCGTTTCCAGTTCTCAGATAATTCTATGCTAAGGACATTCTATATGTCTACATAGTCTGGTATAGTTTTCTTGCAATAATAATGAAATAAATTTGCTGCAATAACAGCATTCCTTTTTACCTTTTCTTCCTATCAGAACCACACCCCCATCCCTTTCCTTTTCTGAGCCTGACTCTTTGAGACAATTATAAATCACAGAGTGCATCCATAAAGAATTGTGGGGGAGAGTCTGTGGCATATTTAGCTCTTCTTTTCACTTATTAGCTGTAGCAGGTTGAATCTCAACAGTTCAACCTTTCTCTATCATTGAGGAAAAAAATCCTATTTTTTCTAAGCCCTAGAAAGCAGGCAAATGTTAAGTAAATCATATGCAGAAGGCTGAAACAGTGTCCTAGAAGTGATTCTTCTTAAGGTCAGGGACATATGCTTATTTTATCTAACTGCTTTCCAGAATATGCAGTGAGGGCAGAACCACTATTATGTAGCATCGGATCATAACCTACATGCTCCCGTATTGTTAGGCTTTGAACTGTTTGCATCAAGGCCACTAATTTACTCCACTCCACACCAATTAGTTAAACCAACCAGGGACCTAAATATATGCTTGCTCCTTTTGTAAAAATTTCCTACTTCCTGACAATCCCCACGCTTCTCACTTTTCATTTAGGGAAATATACTCATGCCAAGCTTCTGCACAAGAGCTTCATTTTAGAATTTCATACATTCTGGGATTCAGCAAATCAGAGTCTCTATATTTTTTTCTTTTTCAGCTATATAGTTGGGAAACCATATTAAGCTAAATAATCATATGATTATTGTGACAATTTAGGATGACTAAATACAGAATTTCATACTTGGCTATTTGCCAGTGTTGTCTCTGCCTCTTTTCTGACATGATTTTCTTGCAAAAAACAATCAATGAAGAGCCGAGTGAATATTACAGGAATTCCATGGCTACATTCTATTTCCTTCTTGCTTATTTCACTTCCAGGCACCCTCATGGGTACATACAAAATGCTCCAGTTAATCTTTTACTCCTTTAATGTACAAGTCATTTCTGGAACCCAGTAGACATTGATATTTGTGATAGGTGTATAAAACATTGGTGGTAAAGTGACTTTCTTAAAAGGCAGAACAAAAGAAGTAGGAGACGTGGAGGCTAGGCATCTTCTAATATAAAATTGACAATTATTTGTCTCTATTATTGCTCTTCTTTGACCTATTAGTGAAAGGCAGAATTCTAAAGGGATGTTTAATTGATGTGTGTAGTTAGTATAAAAAAAGCTCTTGCCTGAAAGTACAGGCTACATGGAGAGGCAGTCCATGAGTTAAAAAAATATTTGCCTCTTCCTATAATTCCTGTGGCCTTTTGTACTGGTTCCCTTCATCTTATTACCATCACAGTAGGATGGGGTCTCTGACTGGTACTGACAGGTGTCTGTTTGCCCCGCTCCTGGGGAGATTTTTCAAAGAAGTCCAGGTCTTTAAATACTATCTGCTCCTTGTGAACTTTGCAAAGTTCCAGCTTTAAAAAAATTTTTTACAAGACAGAAATGTCTAATTAATTGAGAGTCCTGAATTTGCTTCTTTTAAAACCACTTGGATATTTCCACAATAATAATAAGGCCCTTGTAGCAATTTTTGCATTTATCGATGCTTTATAAAAATCCTCATAAAATAATATTTAGTGTAAGCTTAGATACCAGAATTTAGACTGTTTTTTTTTTTTTAACATCTAAGTGCTTTCATAAAAAGAATTTTAAATAAGCAAGTTATTTGTTTTTCTTTGTTTGTTTCTTTACCCCAAACTGTGAATCTCTTTAGTTGGTATATCATCAATGTATCTGTAAATTAAATGATTCTTTTACTATTTGAATGGTGTGAAATTAAATAAAAGTTATTGTCAAATGTGTTCAATAGAATTTAGAAATTTTCTCACTATGAAAGCTGGCTTTCTAAGTCCAACTCTATAGCACTATTTTGAAATAAGGAACTGAGACCATAAATGTAATTTACCATAATTTAGATAAAAATTGGACTGTTGAGTGAAGTGAGAGAGTTTGGATTTGAGTTATGTTTGATTATTTACATTAATTAAACAGCTGGATCACTTGAAAATTTAACAGTTTCATAGGTAAGTATGAAGTTTTTACTGATTAAAATGATTACATTTTCCTGTTTAGCACTAATGTTTAGCCTGAGATTTACTTACAGATTAATTGATTTAGTATTTTAACTTGGTCAGGAATTTCTGGCCATGAATACTTATACAAGGGTCAGCCAACTTATGATTTCTGAATACTGAGACAGAACATAAAAGTAGCATATTAAAAAAAATTTCTTTTGACATTTTGAAACATATATTTTTGAAAGTCATAGACAAATGTCCCTTATCACACCATCAAATATGTGCACATTACCAGTTGTCCTTAAATTAAAACTTTTCTGGAAATCAATGAATTAAATTACTCAGTTCACAATAGATCTTTTTCTCTGGAAGGATTTCCTATGCAAAATATTTGTATAGGTAACTTAATGGATAGTAGGGGGTGGAAGATAATATAAGTAAAGAATAAAACAATTTTAAGGGAGACTCCAAGCAGTTTCTTAAGGATACAAATGTGGGAGGTTGTTGGCACATGTAGGGCAGGTGAGCTATAGAAAAGGTTAAGAGTGTTCTAACAAAAGAGTATTATATTTTCTGCATATTGATACTCTCCTTATCCTGTTTGGTAGTGAAGTAGAAGTTAGTTAGGAAAGGCACCAGGAGAGCCACGATAGAAAGATATCGAGAAGGTCATGTAAAGCTAGCCAGCTAAATTTAATTTCTTTAAAAATCTAGCTCCTTTCTCCTTTATCACCTGCCCTTGAGGGTAGACTCCAAATGGAGCCAGCCATTGTAACCTCCTCTGCAGGTCATACACAAGAACAATTATAGTCAGTGATCATGGGCCAGACAACTCCTGACTTTGAAATCTAAAGTACCTGGGCTCTGTGAAAACTGTGAGATAAGGTGATAGAGCCAAACTACACAGACAACACTATCAAAAGAATACCTGGTGGTGGGACCAGCAGATAAATTAGTGGTTATATCACTGGATTCTCACATAGCCCACCATGATTCCAGTCGCAGATCTAGTTGCTTAAAAATCTCACTGGGTGCATGTGCGCTCATGCCCAAAATCCCAAGAGGAAAATGGAGAAAGAATTGTGGTATAGCCATCCTCCCTGGGGGTGATTTCTTGCTGTCTCTCTCTGCCTCTTTGGCAAGCACACATACCCTGTAGCAAAAGTCTCTCTCAAAAAAGAAAAACAAAACCAAAAGAATACCTGGTGGCAAAAGGCGACAATTAGGGTCAAAGGGCACTCATACCATAAGCATAAATGATGTAAGAATTCTTGTAACAATTAACCACTGCTTTTTTGTAAAATCCTCATAAAAATCCATGTGAGGTAGGAGGCAGGAACCCTAAAAATTTTGTACGGGTATAGGACCAAAATAGAATCATGAAATGACTGTTTGAAGATGGACACACAATAGCTCAGCAGCAGCACAGGAAACAACTTGCACCAGTGACTTAATCATTGACCTAAAACAAAGGCTTTTTTTCCTAGTCCCAACACATTCCAGAAAGAAGGTAATGGTCTTTTATGGCCCACAGCTTTTAGAAAAGAGGGTTTCATGACCTTTGTACATTCTCTGAAATTAGGAAATATAACCGGATCCATCTAGCATGTGACCTCCACCACAGGGGAACACATACACAAGCCCCTTCTGAGAATAAGCCTGACAAAGCCTCTCTGATCCAGATAAAAACCCCTTGCATCACTTCCTTGTTGCCTACTCATCTTGAGACCCCCCTCCCTTCCTGGGAATGCTGTTCCTCCTTTCTTAATAAACTCCACTTTCTGATTCCTCCCTGTGTCTATGTCTCTAATTCTTCACGATTGAAAGGCAAAGAATTGGGTTCACTACTGTTCCTTCTTTGGGTGTTGGGCACATGCACTCCAACTTCCTGTGTTAGCAGTAGATTATGCCTTAATTTATGTTCTGCTCAAATAGGTTCTTTATTCTTTATTTTCTGATTATGTGTATTTGTTGCATTTGGCAGTCACTAAGGGGATGGAGAAACAAGTAGGTCATAAGATTCAATATTGTTACCAGCAGTAGTTAATTGAAGCTGACAGAATAGAATTGAGAATGTAGATATCTGAAGACAAACTCATCAGCTGTAAAAAGGTGAGAGAAGTGAAAAATGGCATGCGCAGATACAGCAGTGCTGCAGCAAACTCTGTAGCAATTATGGCTTGAGTAAATCTGGTTATGCAAAAAGAACAAGAAGAAATGCCCGTGCAGGCTTAAGAAGAGCTTGCCTCGGCAAGCATGGCAGACCACAAATGCACTGCCGAATTCTTAGTTCCAGTATGTGTAGGAGATTTTAAGAGCTTGAGTTAGTTAGAAAAATTAGAAAATGTTGCATTTTCATTGAAGATATTTCACATTTTGACATTTTTATGCATATCCTAACACAGTCCTCTTTTGATAATTAGATTGTAATTCAAAGGAAGATTGTATTGCAGTGCCATGCATTTGATATCTCCCAAGATCTTAGCATAGTCTCATCACAAAGCAGTCAATCCATATATGCTCAGTGAATTAAGATTCACAAACCTCTTCAAAAATTTGAAGAGGTTCTGGATCATCATTATTTAATCAATTAGCAGTGTGCAATGTTATAGACAGCATTTGACTTTCCTGTGCTTTAAAAAATCTTGTTATACTTATAAATTAAAAAATTTGCAAGTTATGATTTTAATACTGCCTTAGAACAAAAGACCCAAAAAGGAAGTCATAGTATAGCTTTATTTCTGCCATCATACAATAAAACATGAATGCCAAAACTAATTTTACATTAATTATATAATAGTCCTGGAATTTTGCTTTTTTTTTTGTTTGTTTTGGTTTTCTTCATTTTATGCACATTCCTAGCTGCCTTTTTTTTTTTTTTTTTCTTTCCAGTTTGACTTTGGTTCACCCAGCAAGGGTACTGTGTTCAGTGCATGCTGGGAACAAAAGGAGTTCAAACCTAGGGAGACAGAGTTATCAGGAAATAGAGAAAGATGCCAAAACTTCAGTCCTTAAAGACTGAGGTTGAAAGTAATTAAAAAAAAAAGTTATAACCAGGAGATATAGACCTAGTTCAATTGTAAACTAGGAATTATGATCTCAGCAATGTTCAATTTGAGGAGAAGGGACGTGTAGGCTGTACTTTAGAGCGCTAGAATAAAGGTGATTTCTCTGTTAGATAAAGAGATACCTCCTTTGTTTTTCTGGAATTCTGTCTGAAATGAAAAATGACACAGTCTTACAGCCAATTGCAAACATAGCTCTAAATAGTGAATAGATATGGAATAGGGCATTCCCATATGCTTTAATAAATCCCTGAACATGTTGAAAAAAATCCCAAGTGGTCAGGAGTTCCAGACAAAATAGAACTGTAGATCTAGATGATCTATGACAGCCACGATCTGGGGATGTCTTTAAGTGATCTGACAGAAGGTCATTACTTGATAACACCATGGTGGGTTCTAAATGGCAGTTTTTACATGGCAGTCATAAATTGATAGCTATTTAAAATTTTTCATTAGTTTTCTTCCTTCTCCCATTCACTTATGCATAGGGTTGCCGGATTAAATAGACGTTCCTCACTCAAATTTGAATTTCAAATAAGTAATCAATTTTATTTTAATACAAATATGTCCCGGCTATTGCACGGGACATACTTAAACAAACAAACAATCTATAGAAAAAAGTAACAAGGTAAGAAATATTCTGAACCTTACAGATTTTAGACTTTCTTTTTTAAGGAAGATTTTTGCTATAGGGCATATGCAGTCCCCAGAGAGACAGACGGAAAATGAGAAACCCTGCCCCCTTCATCACAATCCCTTCTCCTCTATTCCCCTCTCTGGAGTTTGGGCACGCATACACACCCCACGTGAGTTTCAAGCCACTGGAGCAGGAAATTGAACCACTGGGCAGCCACGTGGGAGTTCAGCACCTTAACCACTACGCCACCTGCTGGCCCCAGATTTTAGACCATTTTCCAGTTGCTTTTTTTTGATATAAAGGGTAGTTTTGCTATCATAAAACTAACCAGGGAAATACTCTTTTGTAATTGCAGTTTTTATACATATGCCATCTTGTAATTTATTTTTGCATAAAACATGCCTGAGACTAAAATTACTTTAATCATTTTATGTTTCAGGTACTTCTTGGATTATTTATTTATCTTTGAACTATGTCTTTTAATTGAGATATTTTTTATTCTTCACTTCTATTTTTTTTTTTTTTTTTGAGAGGTTTTTGCTATAAGGTGCATGCACTCCCCAGAAAGACAGAGAGAGACAGAGAGACAGAAAGAGAGAAATCACCCCCCAGGAGGGATGGCCACCCCACAATCCCTTCTCCTCCATTCTCCTCTTGGGATCTTAGACACACACACACACACACACACACACACACATGCACCCAGAATAAGTTTAAGCCACCGGGTCCAGGACTCGAACTGTGGTTGACTACATGGGAGTTCAACAACATAGCCATTACATCAACTGTTGATCCCTTGTCTTCTATTTTTAAATTTGCCTAGTCAAAATTTTTTTTTTCTTATCTGTAACATTTCTACTTATATCTTTGTATATCACTTCTGAACTATTTACCATTTTAACTTCTCCCAAGAACTGTATTATTTTCATTTTACATTCCTGTTTTCTCTTCTCTCCATGATGGGCATCTTCCCTTCTATTCTTTATTTCATTTAGTTTTCTCTTGACTTTTGGTTTGACTTTCTTATACTACTGATTTAATTTTTTTTTGTTTCATATATGCTTCTATTGTTTCTATAAGTAATTTCTTGTATGTATTTTGGTATTATTAAACTCATGTGCATTTTCATCTGTGTAAGTTATTTCTCCATAGGTGTATAGGTAACTCCTATCTTTTGTTTTTAAAATATTATGAAATAAATTAATTTTAGGGAAATATAATCTCCCTTTAAGTTCTTTTATTTTTGTGTGTATTTAAGCAACTTTTTTTTTGTTAATGCTTTTTCTATCCGGTTACTATAACTCATAAAGAAGATATTTCCAGGGATTGGCAGGTGGTGTGGTGGTTAAAGGTGCTGAACTCCCACATGGCTGACCGCGGTTCAAATCCTGTACCTGGTGGCTTACTTTCTCACTTTCTCTCTCTCTCTCCCTCTCTGTATGTGCATGTGTCTGATCAAAGTGGAAAATAATAACAACAATAAACAAAGTTAAATAAAATAATTCTTAAAAAAGAAAATATTTCCAAAGAATAGTGATATTAAATTGACTAAATTTATGTTTGCAAAATGCTTTGTGTGTGACTACTGCTTCAGACAATTTAGAAAGTTGTTTAAAGCAATTGTGATTTTAGTTCTATTAACTTACATAATAAAGTAACTATTCTCTGCTCAAATGAAATGTAAAGAAAAAAGGCAATGTTTGAGGTTCCTCCTCAATGCTTATTTCTATCATAATTCAATGGCTAAAAATAAAAACAGAACACTGGGTGGATGGCTATAAACTACACTTTCTTCATTGGGTCATGGGTACATGAACGAAAGTTCTTATTTTAAAAAATAATCCTCTACGACATTATATCATGATTTGCCATATTCTTTTTTATACTACCTTACTGAATTAAGTCCATCATTATATTTCTATTGTGTCTTTACTTGTGGATTTTTCAATAAGGGCAAACTAGGTAAAATGCCTTTATTGCCACTCTTCTTCTTTTCTTCATGGTTTAAATTCTGCTGGGTTTCATAAAATCTCCCCTTGGCTTTAGAAGTTGAACTAATAGACTTTCTGAGCTGGAAAGGGTCTCTGACCCTCTTAGAGTTTCCTCCAATGAATCTTTGGCTTTCTGTTCTCCACAATGATCTGAGTCTCCCTAGAAGTCACTACATTATTTATTTACCTATTAGAGCCCTGTTCTCCAAACACCTCATGGCAGAGAGTAAATGACTGAAACAAGAATGCTTAAATGTGAAATTTAAAACAGGTTAGAGAGAGGTGAGCAAGTGTACCAGGTGTCTCTTTCCATTTCTAATCTTCATTGCTTTCACCGTGTGCTCTCTTTCAGCCCACAACCTTTCAGATCTCCATTGTGTGTCTAAAACACTGTCCTTTCCCAGAGCCCTAGAAAGCTGCCTCTTTCTGACTGTTAACATCTTATGTTTCTATCAGAATCTTACTTTATATCTTGGAAATGTGCTGTTGCTTATCAACTAGCAGTGGTAATGTCACATTAGCATTCCTAGGGGTCCTGCCTGGTGCCTATTGGTTAAGGCAGCCAGATCCCATATAGCTAACTATGTTTTTTGAATCCCAACTCCAGCAGCTTGAAAAACACACTGGTTAAATGTGCATGCATGCTCCAAATCCTGGCAGAATGGAGAAATGGAGAAGGAATGGTAGTGTGTTGACAGCCTATTGTGGGAGGAGGTGTTTCTCTCTCTTTTTCTCTGTTTGCCTGTTTACTCTGGCAAGTGCATGTGCCCTCTGCCAAAAGAATAAAAAAAAAAAAAAAAAAAAAAGAGAGAGAGACAAAAAAATTCTTAAATAAAAAAGGACTCATCTTTTATAGGATGGTCTGTGTGTAGTTCTTCAGGAACTACACTGTAACTATAGCCTTTTAGGAACTTTCTTTGAGAACTCAGTAATGATTCATTACGATGGTCTTATTGATCTATTTATGGCTGAAACATTGGTCTGGAAAATGGGTTACACTGCAAAAAGCAATGTAAATGACCATTAGGCAAATAACAACAAAGATATTTGATTTTTAGGACTTAATCATCCTATAGGTCATACACCTAGCAATCTGATTATGATCCTTCAAAGAGAGACAAATAATTGTCCAATCTAAAATCTAGAACATAAGAAATGTAACAGTAAAAAAAAAATCTTTCTTTTCAAGCTAAGCTACAACTACTGCTTTCTTAGAAGATCTTAGCATTTCTTTTCCCATCTAAATATATCTATTTTTAATCATTGTAAAGGGATGCAATATGATATCATGAAAAGGCTAATCAACCAAATGTCAGAGACCTGAGTTTTAGTCTCCGCTCTCCAACGAAATAAAATAGCTGAGTTTATGACATTAAACTGCATTTCCTAATCTCTCTGGTCCACAGTTTTCCTCATGAGTAAAATAAAGAGGTTAAAGTCTGAAACATTATCCAGACTCATTCTTAATGGTGGATATAAGTAGATTATTTGGACTATCTACTGTAATTGAATTTCTCTCTCTTTCTTAGCACATGAAAGTTGTTAGAACAAAGAAAATTCTGATTACTGAACCAGAACCCTTTAAAATGACCTAAATCTTTGAAATCATAATTTCTATTTTACCATATTATAAAAAATAAGAAACTACCAGGAAAACAGCTATATCACATACACAGTATGGAAAAGCTAAAAACATACCAAAATTTAAAATAAATATATATATATATATATATATATATATATTCACTATCATAATGAAGTACAGACTAGTGTACATTTATTCCTATAGTGATCTTCCAAAATGGCAATTTTTATCTAATTGATCTTTCTAAGATGTCAGCACAATTAAAAATGCACTTTTATGGAATAAGGCAAAAGACATTTCAGTACAAGCTTAGAGTCAGTTTTCTTTTTCTTTCTCTGTCTTCTCTTTCTTTTTTCTTTTCCTTTTTCTTTTTCTTTTTCTTTTTCTTTTTTTCTCTTTTCTTTTCTCTTTTTCTTTCTCTTTCTCTTTCTCTTTCTCTTTTCCTTTCTCTTTTTCTTTTTTCTTTGCCAGAAAATGCTTATGCTTTTCAGAAACATGAGGGAACGGGTGTAGGAGGAGCACCCCTCAATGCACCACGACAATCCATTCTCCTCCATTTCTTCATACTGTGCTGGGATCTGTGTGTTTTTATGCCACTGAGACCAAGATTCAAATTTCTCCATCACAGTGTGGGATCCAGGTCCTTTAACCACTAGGCCATGGGCTGGCTCTAGAATTAGTTTTCTGAATGTCTGTATTTCCTAAAGACTTCTATGTTTAAGGTACGCAAAGAATCATCACTTTTAACATTGAATAAATTTTTTCTTTGCCTGACACAATATTGACAAAACAGGTGAGTTACTTTGCAGTTGTTTTTTCCCTCCTAATGAGTACTCAGACATATCAAAGAGTAGACTTGTTTTTCCTTTTCCATTGGCCAGCCTCCAGTTGTTTCATTCATCTCCTATTTATCCAATTTTTAGAGAACACATGTTGACCTAGAGAAAAGACTAATTTGGTCATTTCCTCACTTCTCTGAAACAACAGGCACAAATTATTTATTTGTTTATATACATCAGAAGTCTCTGGGAATGTGACCAAAGAAAGATTGAAGTATGGCTTTAACATTCCAAAATAAACAAATAATAATGAGATACAATACCCATGGGTAGAAGGTACGTGGAAGCACCATTTCATCCTCTTCCACCAGTTACGGTATCTCTTGTTAGAAATCACAAGCTCGTTAGACTGATTATTAAGGAAGGCCACCTATTAAAAAAACTCTTTTAAAAACTAGGATGCTATGCTTTCAGACTCTGAAAACAATACACTCTAAAGTGCTCTAAATTAAAAATATAACAAAATAAATAAATACCCTGAATTCATTGATAAAAGGGATCTTTAAAAAGTTTGTAGAATATGTGCACTATGAAAAAATTATGTATGGGTTTCAACATTTTTTGCACCAGAATTAACTTGTACTTTAATTCCATTTTTCTATGAACATTTTAAGTCCCCTTGTACTTGACACTTTACTGACCCAATTTTCCCATGATGGTATAATAGAAGGCATTAACTTTCTTAAGTTAATAGCTTGACATTTGTCATTTCATTGATTTACAGTACCTCAGTGAGTGGCATAATATTTGATGGATAGTCTCCTTAAGAATTTTGCCAATTTTTAACCTGTTAGCTATTAATTTATGTTATTTCACATATAGTGTATTAACCTATTCATTAGAAACTAAATTATGTTATATGGACCACATTCAAAATTAATAGAGCCCTACATTCTAAAATAGAAATATGTTGTTACTTTCTTTTTGGGAAACACATTCAAGTAAAGTGCAATAAAAATTGTTCAAGGTACTAAGACAGACTTGAGGATTCAAATCTCTGTTTCTAATGCTGATTCACAGTAAGATGTGAGAAATTTTTTTTCCTGATCTGTTGTGAGTAATTATAGTAATGAGGCACCTTGAAAATATAAGCTGCTAATTAATAAGGCTATGTCTAATTGTAGCTGCTTTATACCAGTGTCTGGCATTTTGAACAGTAATCAGATATTAATATCCCTTACATACAGAGTTTTAACCACCATCTCTCCATACCTGCTCTTCATCCACCCTGTCTAGCTCTCTCTGTACTCAGCACCAGTCAAGTATCTTCAACATCTTTTATTAATTGCTTTATTCTAGTGTTTTTGCCTTAGGAAAAACATAGTTTAGTTTCTGCCCCAAATCAGTGTAATTTAATTCACTGTTCTTTATTGACCACACTTATATCTTTGCCTGTTTCCAAAACTGGGACATGTCAATTGTTATTTGAATCTGTTTATACTTATTTTCAATACAATAAAGCCCAATATTTCAATCACAGTCATAACTGGAACCCATCCCCTGACTTGAAATAGACAAATTTTTGATAAGGACTTTGTAGTCATTACCATATCTGACTGTGGAATGGGTACTAATTTAAAGACAGGTGTTATGCCAATTAGTGTTAAGACTAACAAAACAGAAGTTCAAGTATATTGATTTGAGCATGTCCATACATCTTTCTTCCTGCTAAAGTTCTCATTGCAAAGATAGAAATTATGTTTTTTAAAAATGAAATGGTGCGGGGATGGGACTCTTGACTCCCACATGGCCAGCTCTGTAGTTTAGTCTCAGACCTGGTGGCTTGAGAAACATGCCGAGCATCCATGTGTGTGCCCAGGATCCCTAGAGGAGAATGGAGAAGGGGGGATTGTGGCATGGCTATCTCCTCTGGAAAGTGATTTCTCACTTTCTCTCTCTGTCTCTCTTTAGCGAGTAAATACACCATATGGCAAAACTCAAAAAAAAAAAATTAAAATTAAAAATTAAAGGGAAATCAAAATTGCATTGGGAAACAAAGCCTCATGTTGAGGAATTCCATGAAAATAGAAAGCAGATGGAGTGGGAGTGATGGAAAAGTCGGAAATGAGAGAATCACAGTCAAGGGGACCAGGATAAGAATTGTTTTCCCCCAAAGAATCAGGAAGCTCTAAGAAGAGCCCCTAAAGGAAAGGGTAGCAGCCACAAATAGGCCTGGCCAAGGGCAATTATCAGGGAAATCAATTAGCAACTGTATTTCAAACAGCTGTTCCTCCTGCATGTTCAAAAAGATCCCCATTGAAGGCATTGCTAAAAGCTTGAGTTCTGTGGAACCTCTAAATTTGCCAGGGATGAACTCCTAGGGCAGGGAGCTGAGGGAGACCCATAGCAGATCTTTAAGAAACTTTGGAACTTTACAAACTGACATGCAAAAACACACACCTGCACACACACACACACACACACACACACCACCACACACAGCTAGTACACTGGGACTGATTTAAGTCCCATTGCTGAGATTTTTTTTTTTTTTTTTTTTTTGAATTTTTTTTTTGGAGAGGTTTTTGCTATACGGCGCGTGCGCTTGCCAGACAGACAGAGACAGAGAGACAGAAAGCAAGAAATCACCCCCCAGGGGGGATGGCCACGCAGCGATCCCTTCTCCTTCATTTTCCTCTTGGGATCTTGGGCACGCAAGCACATGTGCCCGGTGTGAGTTTTAAGCCACCGGGTCTGGGACTCGAACCGTGGTCAACTACATGGGAGTCTAGCGACATAGCCATTACGCTAACTGCTGGTCCCCCATTGCTGAGTTTTGAGCTGTTATACCCAGAATTGTGGAAATTCTCTACCTGCTAGCTTCTTGGCTGTCACTTCTCTGTTTTCAGATACACATTATCCCCTCCCACAAGACAGGTAGCCAATCTTTACTTTTTAGAAGTTGTCTTTCTTGGAAGATTGAGGGTTGGGGGGAGACTTAAATAAATATAGAGGAAACCCAAGTCAGTTACTTAATGTAATCAGAGATACCTTCATAAATGCACAGATGTCAGGAGCAACAGACATTTATGGAAAACAACTAGCACAAAGAGCACAAAGCTGCAAATCTGCAACACAAAGATGCAAATCTGTAACAAATGGTCACAGAGGAACCAGAGATAATATTGAACACAGAGATGGAGATTTCAAAAGATACCACTTCTGAAAAAGAATGGTCAAACAGAATGGTAAACACTCTTGGGAATTAAATAAAATGAATGCCAGGAACCAGCAGTTAGCGTAATGGCTATGTTGCTGGACTCTCACGTAGTCGACCGCGGTTCGCGTCCCAGACCCGGTGGCTTAAAACTCACGCCAGGTGCGTGTTCGTGCGTGCCCAAGATCCTGAGAGGAGAATGGAGGAGAAGGGATTGTGGCGTGACCATCCCCCCTGGGGGGTAATTTCTCGCTTTCTGTCTCTATGTCTCTCTCTGTCTGGCGAGCGCACGCGCCCTATAGTGAAAACCTCTCCAAAAAAATAATATGATTGCCAAATTATGAAATTTAGTGGACAGGATGGACAATGGAATGAGTACAGTTAAAAACAAAATTGGTTATATGGGAGATAAAATTGACAAGATTGCCCAGAATGCAGAATAAAATTTAGAGATGAAAAATATGAAAGTAAAAACATTTCATATAAGTTCTATATAAGAGGAAATATTTTGTACAAGTTAGTAAGAAACATTTTCTCCAAATACAATCAAGTTCAGTTTTCAGGAGACCTTCAAGGTGACCAAACATTTATTTTGAAATTCTAAAGGAAAAAATTCTTAAAAGCTTCTTGAGACAGACAGATAATTTGTTTACAACAGAAAATAGTCATCTTAGCAATTCTGCATGCTAGAGAATAATGAAACAATGACTTAAAATTATAGCTAAAAAAAAATCAGTCAATTTGTAATTTCAAACTGTACTTCAAATTGTCTGTTAGATATTATCCCAAAGTTTTTATTTTTCTGGGTTTTGTTTTTAATTGCAAAGTGTTTGTGTTCTTTAAGAGAGAGGTAGAGGGACCAGTAGTTGCATAATGGCTACGTAGCTGGACTCCCATGTAGTCGATGCAGTTCGAGTCCCGGACCCAGTGGGTTAAACTCATGCCGGGAGCATGTGCGTGCATGCCCAAAATCCTGAGAAGAGAATGGAGGAGAAGGGATTGCAGCGTGGCCATTTACCCTGGGGGGTGATTTCTCACTTTCTCTCTCTGTCTCTCTGGCAAGCACATGCGCCCTATAGCAAAAACTTCTCAAAAAAAAAAAAAAAAAAAGAAAAAAAGAAAAAGAAAAAGAAAAAATAGAGAGGTAGAGAAAGAGAGAGAGAAAAAGGGAGAATGTACCCCTTGGTGGGGAGTGGTCATGTCACAAAGCCTTCTCCTTCATTTTTCTATCCAGTCAGCTCTTGGGGCACATGCTCATATGTGCCTGGAGTGATTTTTTTTTTTTTTTTTAAGAAGATTTTTGCTACAGGGAGCATGTACTTGCCAGAGAGACAGAGAAAGATAAAGAGAAAGAAAGTGAGAAATCACTCCCCAGGGAGGATGGCCATGTCACAATCCCTTTTCCTCCATTTTCTTCTCAAGATTTTGGACACACATGCACACACACCCCGTGTGAGTTTCAGTTCACTGGGTCCGAGACTCAAATTACAGTCGACTATGTGGGAGTCCAGTAACATAACCATTTCTCCAACCACAGGTCCTAAGTCTGGAGCGAATTTTAAGCTGTCAGGTTGGGATGAAAACATGGTTGGCCGTGTAAGATGTAGCTACTTTAACCACTAGGCTGTGAGGCTGGGCCCCAAATTTTACATCATGAAATGTATAAACCCAGACCATCCCCACATCTATATTTAAAAATTATCCAGCAGATACTCAAGATAAAAGTAAAAAGAAAAGAAGATGAATTGACATATAAGACAGAGCAATGGCTAAATTCGATGGGGAGAAAGTTTGAAGGAAGCGTTGGGAAGGGGATAGGGAATTTTGAAAGAGCTAGTTTTTATTTTAATTGCTGACAAATCCAGAATCAAATGTAGAAATATTTTCTATAACTACTATATTTAATTCTGGCTTTGTCAGTAATAAATGCTGACAATAATCATCAATATAACTAAAAAGAACTAATCTCACTAGTGATAAATCTTGGAAGTGGTTCTAGAGATAAGAGACATTTGAGAGATTTTTATTCTTCTGTATTGCTTGAAATTATTTTACTTGTAAGTGTATTGTCTTAAATGGTCACAATGATAAAAATAGAAAGTCCAACATTTTCTACATAGGACCAAAGAAAGCACATACAAAAATTTTAGCCATTCTTTCTTTTTAAAATTTTATAGATGCTTTAGATTTTTTTTTCATAATCAAGTGAAAGGGATCACTGCAAATGGTCAGAAGAGGCTTTGTTAGGGATTGGGAATGAAAGATTGCAGAAGGGCTGGAGATTGAGACAATCACTCTAGGATAGGAGGATGTAGGAACGAAGTGGGTTGTAATGAGGTCCCCAGCTCTAGTGTGAGCGAAAACATGACAGATAGGCTGACTTCAGAACCCCGACAGTGCAGTGGCTCAGGGCCTGCTGTCCAGAGCCCCATGCTTGGGGCTTAATACTCTGTGGTTGCAGTTTGAAAATTCTTAATCAGTTTAGTTTTGAATTTGTGTTTGGTCAGTGAAATCCAGTGGAACAATAGAGCATGCAGTGGGGGCTTGGAGCACTGGAGCCTCCTGATGGTTGCTGCATTCCAGGTGGCATTAGTGGAAGAAGCCTGCATTCCGCCCAGGCCTCCTGCTTCTGCAGGACACTTGGATGTTGGCATAGGAAAAACACAAGTTAGTCAAGTGCCTCGCTGTGTCCAGGCTGTGGCTGTCCCCTTCCTGGGCTGGCAGTGCCATGGTGCATTGTGCACTCCTCATCCAAGCACCAAGCACATTCCAGCACATGTTACAATCTGTTGGGCTACATCCGTCTGCCTGGGATCCATGGGAAGAAAAGATTGACTTCCCTGCTCTTAGCCAGGACCACAAACTTTCATTTTCCCTGGGACCTCAAATTATATCACTCTCCCCAGAAAGCAACATCATAGAAAACAGTGGCCAAGGCATCCTTGGGTACCACCCTGCTGTTTCATTGGATCATACTTTCTTTTGCCAGGAGTTCTGATAGATTTTCAGGCTAGTTATCCCTGGAAGGGCCCTAGCTACTTCCACAGTTTGTCTCCTTCTGATTCTCTGTAATATTTTCTTCTCTCAAAATAGTGACCATGCTGTTGCAGGCTTCAAAAAGTCTTTCACTTACCTTTGCTGGTGGTCCCAATTCCAAACTACACTGTGGGTTTTTTCCTACCTAACACATTTTTTTCTCATCACTTTATTTCTAAGCATTTTGATTTCTGCTATAGGGTGCCCTCATTTATACTTTCTTTTTCCCAGTTCCATTGTTTCACGTTTTATAGTCTTATTTTTTCCCCCTTGTTTCTATCCAGTGATAAGATTTTAAAGTTAGATTAGGTCACAGGGATTTAATCTTACCACTTACAAAACATAAAACTAGATGGAATTTTACATTGTTACTAGTATTTATTCTTTTTTTTTTAAAAAAAAAAAGTATTTATTTTGTAATTTGCTACAGAGCATGTGTGCTCACTAGGGTGGGGGTGGGGGAGAAAGAGAGAGACAAAGAGAAGCAAAGTGAGAAAACATCCCCCAGAAGTGATGGCCACATCGCAATTCCTTCTCCATTCCTCTCTCAGGATTTTGGGTGCACATGTACACATGCCTGGACTAGTATTTATTCTTTCCCAAGCCATTTTTCATTTTCGAAATGGTATTTTTCAAGATGTAATTATTTGTCCTTTGATCTTATATTGAATGCATTGTCTAAATCAAAATACAGATCCCCTGATAGGGAGTTCCTCTATGCTCATCAAGAACCTTGTTCCTGATGATCTTCATTTAGGTTTCATTTGAAAAATTTCTGACTATTTGCCTTCTATAATGCCCCATATCAAAGACTAGAAAGGTATAACTGGAACTCACTAAGGTTTGCATAATGGTTTAACTCCAAAAGGTTCATGTTGTGGAATTTGATTCCTAGTGTAAAAAAGGCATTGGGGATGGGTGAGATCTTTAAGGGGTGAGACTTGGCAGGCAGTGATTGGATCATGGATTAATCACACTTATGGAGAGATTAATGCTGTCTTTTAAGATTGAAAGTCATTTCTCACTCTTATGAGAAGGGGTTAGTTCCTGCAAGAGCTAGTTATTCTAAAAGGGAGGTGGTGGGCTGGCGCCTTATGGTTAAAGGAGCTGAGTTCCACGTGGCTGACTGCAGTCTGAATCCTGGCCCTAGTGGTTTGAAAACCATGCCAGGTGCATGTATCTGCATATTCTAGATCCCAGCAAGATAGTGAAATGGAGAAGGGATTGTGGCATATCCATGCTTCATTGGGGGATGCTTTCTCTTTCTCTCTCTCTCTTTATTTTTCTTTCTCTCTTTGGTGAGCACACTCCAGCAATTAAAAAATAGAAAAAAGAAAGGTTGTTTCTCCCAGTTCTCTCTTTGCATGTATCATCTAAATCATTGACCCTCTCTGCTTCTGTCAGCCATGTTGTGATGCAGGTCAGCCTGATGCCAGCCTCACACTTTTGGGCTTTCTGGTCATTAGAATTGTTATTCAAATAATCTCTATTCTTTATAAATCATTGTTGTCAGGTATTTGTTACCAACATGGTAGCGGACTAAAATACTCACTTTTTAAAAATTTTCAGGAGGGTGCTCTTATTTGTTTGAAATATAAGGAAAAAACAAACAAACAAACATTTGATTCTAAACTATGTTGTGGACTGAAATGGAGTCCATACCCCAAATTCATATGTTGAATCCCTAACCCCCAATGTGATGGTATTTGAATATAGGGCCTTTAGGAGGTAATGAAGGTTAGATTAGATCATGAGGATGGTGGGACCTCATGATAGAATTAGTGGCTTTCTAAGAAAAGAAGAGGAAGAGATCCCTTTCTTGCCCCATCTGCCCTTAACTGATGTATTAAGGAAAGACACAGAGAGAAGACTGCAGTTTGCAAGCAGGAAAGAGAGCACTAGAAGGAGTCAATGGGCACCTTGATCTTAAACTCCTCAGCCCCTAGTACTGTGAGAAATTATTTTGAACTGGTTAAGTCTCAGTCTATAGCATTTGTTATTGCAATCCAAAATAACTAAGAAAAATTACTAATGATTTTCATCCTGTTTATTTTTCATTTTGATGTTTAGTTGACTATTAGGGATATTTCTCATAAAAGCAGGAGCAGTGCTTCAACTATTCTCACTAATATTACTTTTTTTCTTTCATTTTTTCTCACTCAGTCACTAGAATGACCCAGCTCTCTTATTGTAGAAAACAATAGCAAATAGAAAAAAAGAAAGTGTGAGATGAAATAGGAAAAAGAAAGTATATTAGAAATCTTTGCCTGGTCACTTTGACCTCCTAAAACAGAGTTTGAGGAACACTTCAACAAGGTTAAATGAATATTTGTCTTTCATATTTTTTGATAAATTTTAGTTGAGCTTGAGACAATGCTATGATAAAAGCAGAAAGAAAGAAAGAAAAATATATTATTTCCTGTAGATTCTGTGTGCTAAGCATTATACTAAATGCTTTATATGTGTTATTTTATTTTATCTTCACAATCTCGCTGAAAAGTGTATATTATTATTCTATTTGTATAAAAGGAACTGAGGCTTAAAACATTAATTTTCCTTAGTCTGACTATTTAAGAATGATAGCGCTCAGCTTCATATGTAAGTCTGATTTTGTGACACTCCACTACACCACTCTGAGAACCCCATTCTTCCTTGTTACATTTGCTTCATTTTCCTTATAAACTCAGTGGACTAATACTCAACTTTAATTTTAATGAGACAGCCTGCTTCCTGACCTGTAGGAACCTTACCTTTTCTCTTAGGAGTCATCTTAATTTAAAGAGCTGCCAGTCTATGAAGGGTCAGTAATCTCCTTCCTGTTGAATTATCATGTCTCAGACAGTGTGTTTTATGGCTTCAGATTAGAGTCAAAGTCCTCCCTCGTTATTCATTGCCTGGTTTCAATAAGGACAATACTGGTTAATGTTTTGCTGGGAAGATCCCCAGTGATCACATTCTGCCATGTGAAAAAAAATTGGAATTATTTATCAATTTGTAACCAGCTGTGTGGGAAATGTCTCCCTCCTTCCTCCCTATTTTCTTTCTGAATTTGGAAGCACAAGTATAATGGGACATGTATTGTGGGTTTTTGGTCAGAGCCATTCTGAGACCCACTTTTCCACTTCCCAAGGCTGGATGGCTTAAACAAATGAAATTTCCTCTCTCACAATTCTGGAGGCAGGAAATCCAGGATCAAGCAGTTGGCAGAGTTGGTTTCTTCTGCGAGGTTTCTCTCCTAGAGTTATAGATGACTAACTTCTCCCTGTATCTCTCAGAACCTCAATTACAAAACTTCTAATTCAAAAGATCATAGATAAAAGCTAAGCCAAACACATGGTGAAGGAATGAAAATGGTAAGCCATGTCAACTCCTGGGGTACTTATTCTTCTTCATAATACTCTACTGATCTCTTAAATTAATTAACAACATGGTGCTAGATGTACGGTAAATTCAAAAGTAGCAAGATGGGAGCAGCTCCAAATTTACAGTGTTTGGTCATGTGGCTGTAGAGGCCTGCCTACTGAGACATTAGGTTTCTAGACCTTTTCTTTGAATTCCTTGAAGCCCTCTGCCCTAGGACTTTTTGTTTCCAATCATTTGTTCCCTCCTAATTAGAAATAATATTCTTTTCCCTTTTGAGAGAGAGAGGAAGAGTAAAGGGAGGCAGAAAAAAGAAAAAAGGAGAGAGATTGGCATTTTTAACAGGGTCCTGCTATGTCATGATCCTTTTATCCAAGCCTTCCAATTAGCCAGAATTACAGGTGTGTAAATCATACCTGACATGTTCAGGTCAGCCTGGGAACCCATTCTGGGCCTCCCATTAGGACTCTGCCTCCCTAGTGGTGATGTCATCATAATTGTACCAAAAATTTCACTTTAAACATTTATGTGATTATTTACTATGTAGAAAAAACTTTAACCCTATGTATAAAATACACTAAGAGCAAGAAAATAATCATCATCAAGTCCTTGGGTCGTCTTTCGTGTATTTTGACGATATACTGCATCTTGATAACATAATCATTATGTAAATATAGAACATTTCAAATAAGGACAATGATGAAAAGAAAACCATTTTCTGAATTTGGCCTTACCTTTTGAGTTTTGCAATAACTAGTAAGGTACCTAGGAGGGTTTAACTTTATCTGTGTCTTCATTTGTTCACTCTTGTATCACTGCTAGGGCTTCCTTAACAAAATTCCAAGACTGGATGACTTAAACAAATGGAATTTCCTCTCTCCGGTTCTGGAGGCATGAAGTCCAAGATCAAGGAGTTGGTAGAGTTGGTTTCTTCTGAGAGTCTCTCTCCTTGGCTTGTGGGTGACCATCTCTCTGTATATTCATGTAATATCTTTCCTCTATGTGTGTGTGTGTCCTAATCTAATCTGTTGTGAGGACATCGGTCCTATTATACCAGAGCCCACCTAATTTCTTCATTTTTATCTTAATGACTTCTTAAAGACTCCATCTTTGAATACGACTACATTCTGAGATACTGGAGGTTAGGATTTCAGCACATGAATCATTGGGGAAAGATGACAAAAATCATCCCATAACATTCTAAAATTCATTCAGAAGCCACAACTGGAATGCTCCTTACTAAACCTTAGTCAGACTTGTGTTTGACTTGTGGTCAGTTCTCATTGTCTTCTGACACGTTATCCAGTGTCCTAAGCACTGCCTGGAATAGAAGTGTCAATTCCTATGTCTTGAAATGAATGTACAGTTATTAGGATGCTTTTAAAGCTTCTAGCTGGTCCAGAATATATTTTGTAAAATGTAGCTCTTTCTACTTTTTAAAAATATCATGCATGTAATAAGCACATTTGGTTTTCCAAACTCCTAGTTTATGTTGATGTAGGTATATTTTGTATCTTTAATGCATTCCAAAGAGAATGTGAAAGGCCCAGAAAGGTTGAAGTTCAGAATTCACAACTATGTCCATTAGTCCTGTACAGTAGCTTGTCCTACATACTGTGGGCAATATATTTCTCAAACCAAATGTAATTGATGTATATTCAACTCTAAATACCCATAGAAAAGTAGAGCAGGCTTGTATTTGATGTAATTCTCTTGATATCAGAGGAAATGTGCATCAAACTTTATATTCATAAAGTATAACTTAGTGCTTTTAACAGCAGGCTCAGTAATTAGTTGGGCAATTAAGGGACTGTAAATTATAATTTTAACTCAGATAGACATCCTCTCTAACACCTTGGGAAGTCCATTTACCATTACTTCACCTATTTTCCCATCTATAAAATGAGTCTAAAAATAGATTCTCCATAAACTTGCTGATGAAATAAAGGAAGATAGGTTTAGAAATGAAAGAGACCTTGCAAGGTTACCTGGTGAAGTCTTCTGCTTTTGGGCACATTAATTTCCTAAGGATAGGAATTCTCCTTCTCTATTTCATTCTTGAAAATTTTGAAAAACTTAATGTGTTTTAATTTTATTTTTATGGAATTTTACCTGAAAAGCATTATAAATGATTTCCATGTATTGTAAGTACATATTATACAGGAAGATGAAACAGTAGCTAATGTCTGCTGCAGAGGTGAATGGATTTACCATTGCAGCTTGGCTGCCTCTTAAATTCCAAGGTCAGTCATTAGCATATTTAAAGTAAAGTAATCCACTTTCTATAATGCTGCTAGTACCTGCAGGTCCTGATTTAGGAATCTGTCATCTGGCCTCTTCTTCATAGATCCTATCCCTAGTATGGGAGCAAGCTTTAAGATTCTTTTCTCTTTCTGAAATCATATTTCCTTAAAAGTGCTGGCTTGTATTTTCTTTTTTTTCCTCCTATTTTGTCGCCTCTTCTTTTCTCTCTCTCTTTAATACATACCTTGTTACTAACAAAACCATCAATCAAAACCTTTATACATTTTTACAGTTCTGCATTTCTGTTGTCCCAAAGGAATTTTATCCCTTCAATATTTACTGCTGGGCCACATTTATTTATCTTAACTTTTTGGGAGGAAAAAAAAATCACATATACTTTTTTTATCTATACCATTTTCTATTGCACTCGTCCCTTGAGACCCTGATGGCTCTGCAGTTTGTAATACTCGAGTGGTAGCACATTTTAGAGGGGTGTCGTTTGGCTAACTTATGGAAGTGGTTCCCAATGTGCTCATAGGAGGAGAAGGATGACAATTGTCTGAGAAAGCCATGTGCTAAAGAAATAATTATTCTGACACGTGTTAAGAAAGACTTTGTTCAGGAATATTGTGATTCGTTTCAAGGTCATTGCAATAGAGGAGAAAGAGATTGGGCTTGATCAAAGACAAGATCAAGTGGAAACTTAGAGGCAGGGAGCAGGTTGAGGTAAAGGGAGCTGTAATTAGTGGGTGAAAAATTACTAAGAGGGGCTATCTGAAGGTTTGGGAAATTCTTGCTAAACCAATCTACTAGGGTTCTTGCTGAAGGCACACTAGGGTGATCAGATCTCAAGGATGAGGTGGTAGGAGGTGAAGAATGTGAACAGATAATGAGGAGGATTAGTTAGCAAAAGTGTGTGTGTGGGGGAATCTTTCTAGCTGTTTTGGTAGGTTTCATGCTAAAACTGTGCTTTGTAGGCCCAGCAAAGATAGAGTTCAAGATTAGTCATGATGAGAGTTCTGAGGAGCCTGACTAGTCAAGTCAAGGAGAATCTTTGACAGAACGCCAGGAGAATCTTTGGTTTGCCTGAGAGGTGTAGGGGAGGTAGGCCTGTCCTGTGTCTTTCAAAACAGAAATCCAAATTATTTGATGCTGATTGATGTCCTGATTTGCAAAAAAAATCTGTCCTAAAATGTCTTCCTTAATACCCTGAAAATCTCAGTTTTAACTATGCAAATGTTCTCTAAACTATTGATTTTCAACCCTGTTTATATTTTGAAAACATCTTGAAAATGCTGAAAAACTAGATAGTTGGGTACTCCTCACCATCCAAGACTTATTGTGAATATCTTTATGAATAGCTTTAGACATTTTTAAAAGGCTTATTTATTTACTTATTTCCATGAGCAAGAGACAGTGGAGGGGGGGGGAGAGAGAGAGAGAGAGAGAGAGAGAGCGCGAGCGCCAATATTCTCTTACATGTTTCTCACAGGAAGCATTTTCCACATTGTTGTCATTCATTGAGGAACCAATGAGACGTTCCTCCTATCCTTTTTAATCTGGATAGCTTACTTCAACAGAGGTCTGACCTGTTTCTGATACAGTTAAAGTAAATATTTCCTGGTTCTAGCATGACTTATTCAAATAAATGAGTTGTTGAGGTTTAAAATGACTATTTCTAAATCATCCTCATATCAGATTAACTTTTATTTCAAAAGAAATTGTATGAGTAAGGGGACAGAAGAGAATGTAGGAGATAAGAACCTATGTAATCTGCCATTGTTTGTTGGGTGAGGCAGGAGCTCTGTCTAGACAACTTGTACCATGGAAAATTATTTAGTCTGCTCTGAGAAAGCTGTCAACCCTGGCTGTGAGTTACCAATGAAGTTCTTTGGTCATAAAAATAATTTTAAAGCTGTCCTTTTATTCTCATTGTAAATACTTAACACCATCAACACGCCACCTTCTCAGGGAATTTGATGGGTTTTCACAGACCCTTTCCTTTTCTTTCTTTTTTTTTTCACTTTAAAGAATTCTGAAACAAATCATTATTAATAAATTATATTTCTATAATACTTTTCTTCTGTCAGAGCTCCTAGATAGTAATACCACAGTAATAAAAAACAAATAAAATGATTCCTTATACCTCTTAACTCTGCCTGTTGTCTGAAGCAATCATTGTTAATCCCCAAAATTTTACAAGTATTTTGAGTAAAGTTCTATAAAATCCTTTAATCTTAGAGAATAGCAGCCTGTTGGAAGAAATATTTGTAAGATAAAGAGCTTTAAACTTTAAAAGCAACTGAGATATTTATGAAATCTGACTATTTGGGCAGAAAGAGCCTTAGAAGAAAGTGAAAATTTACATTATATATTTTTTGGAAAATTTTTATTAATATTTATCCATATTATAAGCAAGACAATTACTATCTTTGTCTAAGTACTTAGTCATTTTTAAAATTAGAGTTTTTTTGTTTGTTTTTTTTTTTTAGAGATTTTTGCTCTAAGGTATGTGTGCTTGTCAGAGAGACAGAAAGTGAGAAATCACCTCCCCCCACAAGGAGAGGCCATGCCACAATCCTTTCTCCTCCACTCTTCTGTCGAGATCTCAGGCATGCATGCATGCATATGTGTCTGGTGTGAGTTTTAAGCCGCCAGGTCCGGGACTTGAACCACTGTTGACTACATGGGTGTCCAGAAACATAACTATTACTCCACCTGCTGGTCCCTATTTAGAGTGTTTTTAAAGACTACATTCAAATTTTAGTCAAAGAATAGGATTAACCATAATTTTTTTTAGTAAAGAATCATGATGAAAATGGCAAAGGCTGGTACTTCTAGCAATTAAAAAAATTTTTTTTCTTTTTTTTTTTTTTTTTGGAGAGGTTTTTGCTGTAGGGAGCGTGCGCTCACTGGACAGAGAGAGAGAGAGAGAGACAGAAAGTGAGAAATCACCCCCCAGGGGGAATGGCCATGCCGCAATCCCTTATCCTCCATTCCCCTCTGGGGATCTTGGGCACGCATGCACACGTGCCTGGCATGAGTTTTTTAAGCCACCGGGTCCAGGACGCGAACTGCGGTCGACTATGTGGGAGTCCAGCGACATAGCCATTACGCTAACTGCTGATCCCCCCAATTTTTTTTAATCCTTAATGCAAAAAGTTGAGAATTAGAAATCAATTGAAAACAAAATATATAAGATATAGCTCAAAAGTGTTATGTGTGCAAAGGTATCATGAATATTAAGGGATTATTTTATACGTAGATGCATATTTGCTCTGGAAGAATTATATGTTTCTCATGAAATGCAATTGAACTATTAGAATTGCATAAGCATAAAAGTGGTTTTTCTTCCCTTTAGACCTCTATGCTTTTAAATAAACTCCCTTTTCATTTTTGCTTGCACATCGAAAACTGTCATGTTGGCTTTACTTAGATCATAAACAAGAATCATAGTCTCAGGTCAGGCACTTTGCACAGGCTCTTTATAAGTGACTGTTCTCACTGGAGATTATCCAGGGTTTGGACATTTCACTGATTCAGGTCACTCTGGGAATTAGACATTGCTCACGGTAACTGAGTCCTCTGAGGTCACTTGTTAGACCTCATACCTTTAAAAGAAATCGATAATCAAGACCACAGCTTTGGCAGGACTACAGGCTTTCCTGAAACCAGTTTTAAAGTGTGTTTGTTTTCAGAGAATCCTTCACACTGCCATGATTCTCGAAATCAGTGGGACAATAATGAAGTGGTTCATCATGCGTTCTTCTAGCCTCACACGTGTCTGAATTTATCATTAATCATCAGCGTCTGTGGGTGTGTGTGCTTGCATTTTGGAATGACGAGTTACAAGAAAAGGAAATATAAGTGGTGAACAATGATTAACAGAAAGTGTACAAAGAAATAACGCTGTGACAGCTCATTGTTGTGTGCTTAACTTTTGCGAGTATGCGTTACTGCAGAAGAACGTTTGAATGCCTTCATGTCAACCCAGTGACAAGCAGTGTGGTCCTTCAGAAATATTCATAAAATATTTTGAAGCCATTAACATTTTCACCATGGCTTACAATAGTTATAGTTTCTCTCTACCAGTCTTCATGTGCATGTCTGTGCTTGGACTTGGCAAAGTGTATCCCATCCACTGAAAAGTATTTTACATGCAAATATTTCCAGGCAAGATCTTCCCTAACTGTATTTTTACCTAGTTAAAAAATTACTCAGATTCTAGCTCTAAGTCTAACTATTGTAAGCGTCTTCCAAAGTTAGATTGTTTTGGGTCACATTTCTGGAAAATTCTTTGACCTGAAAGAGTGAATTCTCTTTATAATTTCTGGCACCAGACATGAAACCATCCACATAATGGTGACAATAAGGAGTTGTTTAATCACCTTTTGCTCCTGTGCAAAATCCTGAGATTTGTCCCCTTCTATGAAATTATAGTATTACTTGATTTGGCGTTTCTTTTCAATTTTTTTTCCCTAGGTTTTTGTCATTGGGCACATGCATTCACTGGAGAGAGAGAGAAAAAGGGAAAGTGAAAAATCACCCCCCAGAGGGTCATGCTGCAAATCCTTTACTTCCGTTCTTCTCTCGGGATTTTGGGCATGCATGCATACATACCCAGTGTGATTTTCAAGCCACCATGTCAAGGACTCATACTGCAGTCAGCCATGTGTAAGTCCAGTGCCTTAATCACCACGCCACCTGATGGGCTCTGATTTGTTTTTTCAAGAAGAAATATTTTCCTGTTAGCTGCTAAAATGTAAGCTACACAAACCATGGCTCCTGGTAGTCATTATGAAGTCTCTGGTAAATTACTCATTTGTATTTCCAGCACTTGACATTGGCCAATTGGTGGGGAGAATGCATGAAAAAAATTCATATATATTAGTCAGATCTATTAAGCTATAGCCATGTGTATGTATATCAGTGAATGCATGTAATCACAGAGTATCTCAGTCAAATTTCCTTGACAAACATATGCTTTGCTATCCTTGAGTTGAGTGTTTGCTTCCTGAGTATTTAGTGCCATATTAATTCCTTTATTTTTGACTATACCATATTTACTCTCTGCTGGTTCCATCTCTGCTAACTCCTACAGTTTTTAGAATGTTCTCAAGAAATACATATAACATTCCTTTTTGGATAGATAAATCAGAATTCAGAGGATTGACTTGACTCTTGTGATTTAAAATAGTGGTATTTCAGGCATGTGGCCCATGAGTCACCTTTTAAAACCTTGTCTGGTATGTAGGAAGCGCTCAATAAATATTTCTTGAATGATTGAACACTGAATTAATCCTTAATGGTCCAACCAAACTCACACCTTATCATGTTCTGTTTGCTGGTCAAACATTTTGCAAGATTCTTATTGTGATACAGTGTGAAATTCAACTCTTGTCAGTTAAGACTCAAAATAATTTGCATCATTTTTGGTTTCAATCTTATCTCGTATTATATATCCTTACAGGAGAGAAAATAAGGCTAATTCAGAGTCATACTTACTACATAGAAGTAATATACATAGATATAGTACATTCTTTCTTGTTTTCAAACGATGATTTAGGTATTTGAACATTATCTCTTTTCAGATTACACATTCAATATTGACAGACAACTGGATAAGATTTTCTGTCTAGTTGATTTTCCCTTTCATTCGATTTTAGCCAAACTAACCATTAAGGCATGATGAAGATGTAGTGAATGTATTACGAGCTGATTTAAAAAATTTTTTTTGGCGAGATTGCTGGGTAAAATACATTTAGGGTTTTTTTCTCTGCATTTTTTTTTGATATTTTTTTATTGTGGAAAATAATGCAAAATGAGTAAATGAATCCAAATGAATGAAATGAATAAATGCAATTTTAAATAAAGTATCATTATAGAAAACGAAGGCAGAGTGTTAAATGTCATAATGAAATTAATTAGTTAAAAAAAACCCCGCAAATCTGAGCCAGTCCATGATGTGGTGGTTACAGTGGTGGCTGGATCCCACATATTGTTCGAGTCCCAGACCTAGCGGCTTGAGAAACATGCTAGGTGTTTGTGCTCAAAATCCCAAAAGGAGGGGGACCAGCAGTTGGTGTAATGGCTATGTCACTGGACTCCCATGTAGTTGACTGGTGGCTTAAACTCACACGGGGTGCGTGTGTGTGCGTGCCCAAGATCCCAAGGGGAGAATGGAGGAGAAGGGATTGTGGTGTGGCCATCCCCCCGGGGGGTGATTTCTAGCTTTCTGTCTCTCTGTCTCTCTCTGTCTGGTGAGCGCATGCGCCCTAGAGCAAAACCCCTCCAAAAAAAAAAAATCTCAAAAGGAGGGAGGATTGCAGAATGACCTTGCCCCATGAGGGAGTGCTCTTTCAGTCCCCTTCTCTTTCTCTGTAAGTGCATATACCTTCTGGCAAAACAAAAACAAAAGAAAAAAAAGAAAAGAAAAGTCAAATATAGGAAATAGGATTTCATATAAAATATGTGTGTGTATGCAGAGAGCACAAATTGAATGTGAAACCTTTTCACTTATTTCATTAGTTAAATATTCTGACAAGATGAAGAAAACTGAAGTATGACAAAGATTAGAAGAAACAAATTTGTGAAATATAAAATACTGTTTGCTGAGATTTTGTATATACTCACTAAAAGCCATTGCTAAAATTATCATCATAATAACAGGACTGAGAAAATATGTCTATTTTGATATCAGTGAGACCTTTGCTTTTATTTCTTTAGTTATATAGTCTGATTTTTTCTCCTCAGCATCCCAACATGCATAAATGTTCTCCCTTTCAAAAATAAAACACCAAATCAAACCAAACCAAAACAGCTTTCTAAGAACCAATTTCACTTCTAACTTCTACCTCATTTAGCTTTATCCTCAGATCTGAAATTCTCACTTGTCTACCCAAGTGGCAATACTTCATCATCGCTTTCCATTCATTCCTTGTTCCTCAGTCCATCCTAATCTGGCTTTCTCTCTCTCTTCTTCAGCAAGACTGTCCTCTTGGGCCACCAGTGCCCTCCTTATCTCTAAATCCATTTCTACGTGTTTTACTTCTCAGCAGCGCTGACACTCTTGGCCACTCTCCTTGAGTGGTCAAGTGTTCTTTAACTCCAGAGCAACCTCCATGTGGGATTCCCTTAAACCTTTCTGACTACATATGTTGTTTACAGACTCATTTCTTTCTACTTGGCCACAGAAGGTTGCTTCCTTCTGTTTTCTGTTTCTATCTCATTTAGTTTAAGTTAGCATATGTAGGGGCAGGCCCTAGTTGTTAAGGGAGGGGAGCCCACATGGCTGACCCCTGTTTGAATCTCAGCCTGAGGCTTAAAAAACACTGGTTATGTGTGCATGCATGCATGCCTAAAATCCCAAAGGGATGAAAACAGAAAAGAAGCAATTGCAGTTTGACCGTGCTGCACTGGGGGTTACTGTCTCCCATCCCTTTTTCTGCAATGTACACACCCTCTGGCAATTAAAAAAAAGTTACCACATATGCCTGAAACTGCTATTTTTATGCCAGTCTTATCTTAGCTCCAATTTTGCACATCCATGTTGTACTTACTGAACAATTTTTTTTTTATATTTCAAAGATGCCTGAAACTCAATGTTTAAAATTGCCCTCATAGCCTTCTGTCCCAAATGCAGTGTATCTGTGATTCCTATCACAGCAAATGCTATCCCTCTGACCACATTTTCTTGAACCTTGTTCTGTGCTCTGCTCCAGCTACACTGCCCTGCCTGCCAGTCTTTGAACACATCAAGATAAACTCCTTCACAAGACCTGTGAACTTGCTCTTCCTTCTGCCTTGAATATCTTGTCTTTAAATCCTTCCATGGGCATAGCTTATTTTTTATTCAATTCTTGTCTTGAACATCACCTCCTCAGAGAAGTGTTCCCTGAGCACCATATCTAAAGGAGTGGCTCATCCATTCACAGTGTTCTTTCTCATATTCTTTTTCTTTTGTATTTTTATAAATACCTATTAAAATGCTATTGTTTATGTGTATTATATTTTCCCCAAACTAGAACCTAAGCTCCTCAAGAGGGGTCGCCTTATTTACATTGTTCATAACAGTCAAAAATAGTGTCCGCAATGTACCAGAATTCAATTTTACTCATTAGTTCCCAACTATACTCATTTCTATTTCCATTAATACCACCCTTGTCTTAGCTAAAATCATCTCCTGTCCGCAGTAGTTTCCTGACTACATCTATTTAGTTACTCGCCAGTCCACATATTTTCTGCCCTGCAGCGAGAATGGTGTTTTTACAGTACCAAATCTGATCATGTTTTCTTTATTCCTTAAAAGCACTTAAGCATCTCCCATAGTTCCCAATACAATGATCAAATCTTCAAGATGAGCTCTAAAGCCATACGTGATCTCCTTCATCTCTGATTGCATTTCCCCTTGCTTTGTTCCCCAACTACTCAGATGTTCTGAACATTCTTGAAACGCACCGTTCTCCTTCTCATTTTGGAATCTTTCACATGTTCCCTAGGCCCTGCTGGGTTCTTTAACTCTATCCCAGCCCTAGAGTTTACCAGGTTGATTTGTACTTATCAAATCTCCACCCAACCAAAGGCCAATGGACTGCGTGTCTGGCATTGTGTTACATACTAACATATGATAATAATCTGAAAAGATGAAACTGCTCTCATCTGTCAGTCTAGATTAGAAATGTGGATATGCTCACTTGCTTCTAAGTAGGAGCCATATTGTCTTTTCTTACTAACATGTTGTAATTTGTAAATACGCACTTAGGATTTTTTTCCTTTAAGGTTTTTCCCCTAGGGTGTGTGCACTCCCCAAAAACAGAGAGAAACAGAATGAGGGGAAAGTAAGAAATCACTCCTTTGGAGAGATGGCCACACCGCAATCTCTTCTCTTCCATTCTCTTCTTGGGATTTTGGGCATGCGTGCACATGTGATCTTCTAACTACTAAGTGTAGGATTTGGATCATCGTCAGCCATGTGGGAATCCAATGCCTTAACCACCATGCCACCTGCTGGCCCCAAGATTTTCTTTTCTTAATCTCTCTCACTAACCAGTAAGCTTCATGATTTGCAATTTGTATTTGTGGAATATGTGAATGCATGATGTTCACTCAGTAAACTCCTCTTGAACACTGACTATGCCTTAAATAATTAATGTAACCATATTTTGTATATGTCAAATATTTACAATGAAGACAATCAATGGTTACAATTTGAAGTATCTGTTATTACACACTCAACTCAAGTTTTATGTTCTGAAACTGATTTTTCTCTCTCTTGTATGATCTAAGTTTTATTTCTATGCACATCTCTAATTACATCTAATAGGAACTTCTTGTGCTCTTGTTTCCAATATCCTTTGCAGCGTAGGTCAAATATAATCCTGATTGAATGGGCTCAGCGGTCCTTGCCATAAGCATTTAAGTTAATCTGCTGGAAACATGGAGAGAACACATTTCTTTCTATTTGGCAGGATAGTAACTCATTTCAACCACAGAAGCTGTAATTTTCTGAATGGTATCCTAGTGGCTGGCAGAAGTTAATGCAGGTTTCCAGTGCCTTTCTCATGCCAACGGTACAATTTACACACCGAGGATCTGGCTAGATGTATGTTGAGAGAAAACAACAAACATTGATGTAAAACATGATCAGTTCAATTCAGCAAGTGTATCTTGAATTCTACTCTGTGAAAACTTGGCAACAGATTCAAAGGTATGAGATATTAAGGACTTTGAGTGATATTGTACTCTTACTGGAGTGATAAAACTTCTATTTCATGGGGTCTTGATGTCCTCTTTAGTAGCATTATTTATTCTTAATTTCTTCCAAAAACTGGTGTTCTGTTCCAAATCTTCCCTCCGTAGGAGCTCTGCCATTCCTGTAATCTCACAATTTTGGAATCTTGAATTCCATCTACTTCCTTTGTTATATACCCTGGGTCTGGTCAATCATCTGTAGAAGCACTCTCTCCTTGGCTCTGTTTTGTACCCCATCATCCTGTCACTCAATTTTCCTTCATCTGCTGGAAGGATGGCATAGTCTCTAAACTAGTTTATAGAGCTAAGCCAGTGCCATGTTCTTCATGTACACGAATATGTGAATGGTAGCCTCTGGGCTGTGCAAGCAGGTAGGTTTCCTATTTTCAAACCATTTTTCTTTTTCTATTTTTTTGATGGATAACTAAAACATTCTTAAGTTGGTTTTCAGTGTTTGGACCATTCAAGTGAAAGAAATTCACAATGTAAATAATACTATAAGGTTGGACATTTCTAATGGCGGTGAATTCTTTCTACAGTGTACTGAAATCCATCCTTTCTTTTTTGTTCCTACTACAACTTCTACTGAATAATATAAGTATTTGGAGAAACTCTAGTGCCCTCTGAGATCCATCCGCTATATTCACCTTTTTCTCTAATTATTTCTCATGTAATAGGGTACCCAGATACCCTCAAAGGAATATGTGTACTTGACAAGGGACAGTGCTAGAATGTACCATGTATTTCTGTAGTTTTAAATCTAATTGTTTTTTAAAATAACTTATGTTTTCTTATAACCTGGATTTAGTTTTACCTAAGGGACTGCTAAGTTGAATATGACATTATAAAAATGCTAACTTTCAAGATACTTATTTTTAAATGTGGAAAAGGGAGAAAATACTTCTTGTATAGAAAGGCGCTTTAGCTAAGAGAATCCAAGAGATAACGTATCATAGGCCTCTGTGAAAAAAATTAATTGACTAAGTTTGTATTTTATTACCATATAAAGCTGAAGAAATCAATGCTTCTCAGTTGATAAATTGTAACAGACTCAAAATTGGGGGAGCTAGTTGAACTTCTAAACTAAGATGGATTCAAACAAAGTAAGTTTATTTTTATCTTTGACATGAAATTTCATTAGAGTTTCTAGGTTCCAAATATCCTTCAGATGTCAAATTAAACTTTGAATAATTGGTTAATATAGCAGGTATTGCGAGCTTTGGAAATGAGGAGACTTTATATAGCATGTCAAAAAAATAATATAGGACTGGCCCATAGCACAGCAGTTAAGGGCTGTGCAAGGGAAGTTGGATCCTACAAGGCTGCGTGTGGTTCAAATCCTCATCCTGGTGGCTCGAAATACATGCTGAGCACATATGTGTGTGTGTGGCCAGGATCTGGAATAAATGGAGGAAAAAGGGACTGCTGCACGTTCATGCTCCATTGGAGCGTTATTTCTCTCTAATGCACATATGAGCCCCCTGATATTAAAAAATAAAATTAACATCGTATTTCTGAAATTATACTATTTGACAAAACAGTGTTCATCTTCCACCAAACAGACATTAAAAGCTCAAAAGAAATTTATTTCCTGGCCTCAGTGTCCCATCAGGAATTAAGAATAAGTTTATCTCAATAGTTTTTCTTTTTGACTATGAATACACAAGTTGTTATTTAGTATAGAAATGATAAAAGCTAGTTAAAATAAAGAGTGTACTTTGTTAAAAACATCCCATCTCACCTGTGGACCATCTGCCTTGCTATTACTTCTTTTATTCAGAAGAAAAAAGAAGGGAATATGGTGACAGACTATGTAATTGAAGGAGGGAAACCCTCTTCCCATTCTTTTCCACTGGCGTAGATAGTAACACTATTTAAAGGCAGGAAACTGATAAGAAAGGTCCCTTTACTTTTTTATGTACGATCTTTATGCAGGGACCTTTTTCATAAACTTTAAATAGAGTAATCCAGGAAGCATCACATCAGGGTCTCTCTGGTGGTCCAGAAGGTTATTTTGCCAGGCCCTTTAGAATAAGGAGCTCCCTAACCTCTTTATGCATCTTTGTAACTGGCATGCTGATGCTCATTCTTTTAGTGTCCACACTTTTGAATACACGGAATTGCTTTAATTTTCCTGTAACAGCGTGGTTCCATTTATATACAACATTACCAGTGATGTCCTGACTGCCAAATGCAGTAGGTGTTTCTGTCAAGCTTTTTTCTCTTCCTTTATGTCAGAGAGAGAGAGACAGAGACAAAACCAGTTTTTTTTTTTTTTTTTGAAAGGTTTTTGCTATAGGGTGCATGCGCTCGCCAGACAGACAGAGAGAGACAGAGAGACAGAAAGCGAGAAATCACCCCCCCCAGGAGGGATGGCCACGCCGCAATCCCTTCTCCTCCATTCTCCTCTCAGGATCTTGGGCACGCATGCACATGTGCCCGGTGTGAGTTTTTTTTTTTTTTTTTTTTTTTTTTTTTCTTTTTTCTTTTTTTGGGAGAGGTTTTTGCTATAGGGCGCGTGCGCTCGCCAGACAGACAGAGAGAGACAGAGAGATAGAAAGCAGGAAATCACCCCCCAGGGGGGATGGCCACGCCGCAATCCCTTCTCCTCCATTCTCCTCTCGGGATCTTGGGCACGCACGCACACGCGCCCGGCGTGAGTTTAAGCCACCGGGTCCGGGACGCGAACCGCGGTCGACTACGTGGGAGTCCAGCGACATAGCCATTACGCTAACTGCTGGTCCCCCCGGTGTGAGTTTTAAGCCAACGGGTCCGGGACGCGAACCGCGGTCGACTACATGGGAGTCCAGTGACATAGCCATTACGCTAACTGCTGGTTCCCAAACCAGGTATTTTTGACAGCATGCCACTGTTGCGATTCTTTTGCCCCAGCATCCTCAATTAATGAGGATTTCAGGTGACAGATGTGTGCAACCATACCTGGTGTATTCTGTTATAATTTTAGATGGTAACACTCCTGAAGGGACAGGAAACTGGAAAAGAAAGTCCCCTTATGTTCTCATCCTCAGTCCTTACTCTGGGACCATTTTCATAAACTTAAATAGAATAACCCGGGAAGCGTCACATCAGGCTCTCTCTGATTGATCCAGAAAGTTATTTTTGTCCGTTTTTCTAGACTAACTTATTTCCCTAACCTCTTTGTGCATCTCTGTAACAGTTATGTTACAGGAATGTGAGACTGCACTAGATATGTCTGTGACACTCCTTTCCCTGCTGGTCTATATTGTTCGTGTGACACACCTCCTTTTTCCCTCCTGTGTGCATTCCATTCCTCACAAACCAGTGTTTCTCATGGTGGAAGACCTTGCTAATTATCCATTTTTCTCTTCTTTACTGATAGAACCCTGATGTTGATGGTGCCAAAACATATTCTAGGTAATTGTAGTTCTTTCGCTAGACTCATTTGAGACCAGTTCTGGGCAATAGGGTGGAGAGGGTAGACTTAATGGGAAACCTATTGTTCTCTAGGGAAAAAGGAACACGTGCCTTTATCCTTCCTGCTTCCTTTTGTGAGAATGCCACACATGCGCAGTGGGTGCCTGAAGACAGTAAGCCAGCTGTTAACCACAAGGGGGAGGGTCTCTTGTTTTGGAGGGTCAAACATGATACTGGGCAGAGCCTGGGTTCTTTTTCCTTGACTTGCCACCTTCTAGATTTCTTATGTCATAAAACTAAATCCCTCTTTGGTTAAGCTACTATAATTTTTGTTGCCTTGTAGCCCAAAGAAATTCATGCCAGTCTTGACCATTGCATCATGTTTTCTAAAACTGTTTAATCATGGGATGCTTTTTTACTGTCCTTCTCTCTCTGTCCCCTTTCTCTCTCTCTGTCTCTCACTGGCAAGTACATGTGCCCTCTGGCAACATTTAAAAAATATTTAATCTTTTAGTATTTTTGCCTTTATTTTTTCCCCTGTTGACTTTGTTTTTGTATTGTGTTTCAACTATTAGTATATGTAATGTCTCTCATTAGGGACATAATATTTGAAGTTCTAACTATTAGTTATGTTAATATTAGTTAACATAATAAAGGAGTAAAGGAAAACTCCTTAAATGCAGACTTTTTGTTTTTCTTTTTAGCCACATATCTAAATCACGTGGCACACATCAGGATAAAGTGGGAACTCTTCTGCAATTCCTTATACAGCAATAAGAAACATATTTGGGATCACAAGGCCTTGGGAAGGTCGGCCATATTGGGACTGTTTGAACTTTTGAGGGTTTTATACTTTTTCAGTGAAGAGTATGAAATGATTTTCTGTCAGAGCTCTAAGAGAAGTTACTTGCAAGGTTTCTGAGATCCAAGATTTGAAGAGAACCCAGTCTTTACTGGGTTAAGTAGTAGATCGATCAACAACCAATAGAAATATATTGATGTGTTCAATGTTATGAAAAGGCAAAATGAGAATGACTGGAAATGGATGGTGTGAATAATCAAATACACATTCAGAAAGAGAAGTGACTGTGGTGTGACTGTGTCTCTCATTGGTTTTACTTTCTTCTTAGTTTCCTAGTCTACCACCACTCTCTTACTTCAGAAAGTTACCTCCTGGACAACAGGAGACAACAGTCTCCATCTTGGCTCTTTCAAGTTGATCTATAATCATCAATGTCCTGATTCCTGAAGATAGACGAGCCATATTTAATTTTAATAAGACATTAAAATCTAGCTGTACCAATCCTCCATTTAAAGTCCTTCAAAGGCCTCCTTTTGTTCAGAGATGAAATCTAACAGGGCATGTGGTTTCTTCAGTCCTCTTTGCCTAATTTTTCTCACTCTGTGACCCACTCTTTAGCACCCCCTGAGTTGGGAACATTCACTCTTCTCTGTGTGGCTATGTTGTCTTGCTTCCACACACATCCTTGCACATGTTGTCTTCTTTGCCCCTGCTCTTGGTCACTCAGCTGGTGTCTTGGCTAACTCTACTTTTGATTTTAAGACCAAGATCTACTCTGCCTACTACAGAAGCTTCAGGACTTGGTACTATTTAATTGTGAGGAAAGTACTAAACTCCTCATGTCCTTATTTTAAAAAGGAGGATGGAGTCAACAGGTGGTGTGGTGGTCTAGGTGCTGGACTCTGACATGACTGACCATGGTTTGAGTCCCAGACCTGGTTACTCAAAAATCATGTCAGGGGGCTGGCAGGTGGCATGGTGGGTCAGGCACTGGTCTCCTACATGGCTGACCATGGTGCAAGTCCCGGACCTGGTAGCTCGCTTTCTCACTTTCTCTCACTCTCTTTGGTCAAATTAAAAAATCACAACAATAATAACAATAACAATAAATAAATAATTTCTTTAAAAATATCATGCCAGGTGTATGTGTGTTTATGCCCAAAATCCCAGGAAGAAAATGGAGGAGATGGGATTGCAATGTGGCCTTTCCTTTGTGGGGTGAATTTTCACTTTCCCTATCTTTGTCTCTCTTTGTCTCTTCTCTGGCAAGCACACACATCTTATGGCAAAAATCTTTAAAAAAAAAAAAAGACTAGGGAACCAGCAGTTAGCATAATGGCTATGTCGCTGGACTCCCACGTAGTCGACCGCGGTTCGCGTCTCGGACCCGGTGGCTTACAACTCACGCCGGGCGCGTGTGCGTGCATGCCCAAGATCCCAAGAGGAGAATGGAGGAGAAGGGATTGCGGCGTGACCATCCCCCCTGGGGGGTGATTTCTCGCTTTCTGTCTCTATGTCTCTCTCTGTCTGTCTGGCGAGCGCACGTGCCCTATAGCAAAAAACCTCTCCATTAAAAAAAAAAAAAAAAAAAAAAAAAAAAAGACTAATAATAAAACTGATCTCATGAGATTATTGTGAGATGCAATGGGTCAATGTATGTAAAGAACTGAGGATATAGTAAACAAATACAATGTGTATTTGCATATACTTAATATGTAATATACAGCATGAGAGATCATCACCAAGTTCATAGAAAATGCACAAAAGCTGCATAGATTTGAAAAAAGTTTTTGTGCCAAAATAATGTCATATTTTAATTTCATTTTTCATAAACGTATTGAAGTAGACTTATAAATAATAATATATAGTAATAAATTAATAATAATAAATGTTAACACATATAATGAATTACTTATTATAAAAAAAACTTACCCAACCCTTCTGTGATAAATCTGAGTTAGCTATATCTGCACTGTGTTCCCATAATACTATGAGCATATTTTTATTTTTTATTTTATCATTGACAGACCCTATGGTGTGGTAGAGTAAGAGTATATGGGTTTGAATTTCCTTTCTTATCAGCTCCCTGGTACTTATCAGCTCCCTGGCTCTGAGCAAGTTGATATCTTCTCTCTGATTTGTTTTCTTTATCAGACAAATGGAGATGCTATAGGATCTTTCATAGAATTGCTGTGAAGAATAAATGGGTTGGTTGTGAACTTAAAAAAAGAAACTGAGGCAGAACATGTAAAACAAAACGAGTTTATTTAGGTGTAACATGAAGAATACAAGCAGCACTGCACCTAGAATAATCCGCTAGCCCTGAGCATGCTTACCAGGCCTTATGATTATTGGACAGTCTTTGAAGGCACTAGTAGGAGGGAAAGGGGTGAGGGGATTATACCAGTTATTTTGGGACAATTGTGTATATAGTTGGCACTCAATGGATTGTTTCCAGATGCATAGATGATTTACCTGTCTTCTTGTTTCACAAAGAGAAAAAAATTAAATGTAAAAGCTGATGGATTCTTATATAGGCATTCCTAAGTTTACTATTCAAAAAGAGTAAGAACATTAGTATTGAATTCTTTTTTTTTTACATTCCTGTGCTAGTATTTCTTTATACCTGTCAGATTTGATAAGGACAATAATAAAACTTAGAGAAAACATTAAGCTGCTGACACTTGAAATATCCAGCTAGAAATTCTGATGTTCCTGCCATTTTCACTCCCACAGTTCCTGACTGTATGAAGCAGGTTTATTTAAGGGCAACTTAGGTCATGGGAGAATTTATTCTGGATGATAGCTTATACCGAGGGTATGCTTTGTATGTTTCCATCACACTGCACCATAACGGATGAAACATTTGTCGAGCTGTCTTCTATTTTATTTTTGGGTTATGAGATAACTTGAGCCAGATGGGTTCCTCTTGGAATGACATACCTACTGCTGGAGTTTGGTCTTTCTGAAAACAATCTCCTCAATTAGCTGGATGGTTTTACCCAGAAGTGTAGCATAATCAATTGTATATTTTGGAAAGATTAATCTGGAGCCTATGGCGAGAAAGATTGGAGAGCGGTGAGAGGCAGGGTGGGAGATTGGTAAAAAGACTATGCAATTGCTCAGACAGGAATCAAGACAGCAATGACCATGAGGATAGAGAGAAAGCAAGGAGGACTTGAGAAAGTTAAAGTTATTCCAGGTAACTCGTATTATTAACTGGAGGCAATAGGATGTGAAAACAACTCCCATGTCTTAGATTAGATTATGGATGCATAGCACAATTGTTAATCAGTGTAAGAAAAAAGGAGAAATATATTTTATTTGGAAAAGGGAATCACTGTGTTTCTGGAGGTTCAGGTGGCCAGATGGGAGTGTCTGACAGGCATTTGTTACAAGGGTCTGGATCTCAGAGAGCACCCAAGGCTGGAGATACGGGTTCAGAAGTAAGACTGGGTGCTGGAAGGTGGCCAGAAGTCACACTTGATGCTTCCTGGGAAGGTTCTGGGTGTGTGTCTGGAAACCTCCCTGAGTACATTGGGTGTGACGTGTGCCTGTGATCCAGGGGTGGCTTTGGCAGCGGGGCTGGGGGGTAAATTGTGGCCTCAGAACCTTGCTGCGAGTGTTCTTTCTCTCTTGTTCATGGAATTAATAAATAAACTTTTAAAAAGGAATTTATTTATGACCATTGTTGGCTGACATTGTAGACGATGTATACACAGCAAGAGAATAAACAGAATAAACTCTAATTTGCCAATAGAGCAACTGGTTTAGATTCTGGGAAATGAGGGAATGGGTACGAAAGAGTCTTGAAACACTCGAAGAAACGCACTATGGAAAGTCCATGCCTAAGCCCAGCGTCTTTCCTCAGGGATCTTAAAGCCAGAGTTTTTGATTTGTACTGATCTGAATAATTCAACCAAGGTGTGTATGTGTGAAATATGAACCATAAAACAAAGCAAGAAAACTGTCAAAAAACAACTCTAAGGCATGGTCTTAGTCCTAAACCTTGTTCTTCTCTTAATCAAAGAAGGCACAGGGAAGCTGTGTACTCTAACTTCACTGCTTTTTAAATGTAAAAAATATATTTTACTTAGCCATCTTCCACATGTATACTGTACACACACCACTACTATAAACACTTTATAAAATAACATTCAACCTTCTCATGGCACTCGTGAGTTTTTATTCCATCCCATTCCTTCCATTCCACCATAAAAAAAATCTAAAAAATTCTGATTCACCACCAACTAAATTGATTTTATAAACCACTAAGAGGTTACAATCCACAGTTTGAAAAAACTCTCCTTTAAAAATCCTCCTGAAACCTTGTGTAGATTAAATGTGAATTCTACTAGTAATAACCTTTATCGAAAGTAGGCTAGTGTAAAAGAATTTCTAGGAGACTAATTAAGGACCCTTGGGTACCTTCTCACAGGACTCTTGCTGAGGAGTTCTAAAACCAGTTAGTGGATAATTTATTCATTTCCTATTCAGTTGGTGGCTATTTACAGACTGCCTACTCCAGGCAAGGCACTGTGAAAGTGGTTGTGTTCAACACAGGGCAGATCCAGAGTTTGTAGGACTTGAAACTTACATAATATGGGTATTCACTTTAGGAAAAAGAATGTAGAATCTCAAATATAAAATTAGATACCAAAGTGATTATTTATTTATCACGAGACATGTATCACATTCTATTCTTCAAGCCTTGGGTCCCCTAATTCTAAGATTCCTTTAGGCAATGTGCCAAAAATATTTATTCAGTAATTTTTTTTTACTGCAACTTGCTCCCCTCTTCACCTGGAACACTGTCTGCAACTTCTACCACTTACAGGAGCCTGCAAGCAAATGAGCTCTATGTTTCATTAGCTTCAAAGGAAATCAACCTCTATTTACTTCTGCATAAACAATGTCAGCCAGACACAAATGAAAGGGCTAGTCATAAGTTCATTATTCAATTATTCTGTGATATGGAGAAGTTCAGGGAACTAAAAGAGCATATGGCAGGGAAATTAGGCCTAGTCTTCAGGAGACGCAGGCTTTGTGGAGGAGAGACCAGCTGGAGGGACAGAGACAAACTCACTCACGTGCTGTGATTTTAGAGAGATTCAGTAATTGGTGTTGGTTAGCAAACTGTCCACAGTGGATCATGACAAGACACAGATAGAAACTTAGAGTAAGCTTCTAGAAACTTTTATTTATTAATTTTAAAGAACTATTTATTTCATTTTATTATTATTATTGTTGTTATTATTTAATTTGACTGGAGGGAAACAGAGAGAAAGAAAGGGGAAGTGAAAAAGCAAGCTGCCAGGTCCAGGACTCAAACCATAGTCAGCCATGTGGAAGTCCAGCACCTTAGCCACTATGCTGCTTGCTGTCCCCCAGAGACTGTTAAAACAGTTTGAAGGAGAAATATTGTATCTGTTAATGAACAATTATGTTCTGAAAGCTTTTTTTATCCCATTTTGTTTTCTAGACCTTTATTTTTCCTATATTGGGCAGAAGTATGAGTCTGCATGGATTGAAGGAGAAACCAGTTCTTTTAGTACTATAGATTGAGAAGCACCACCAGAGATTCCCCTTCCTGCTGAACCCCATGTTCCTCTGTTAGAATAAACATAATAGTTAGAATAAACAAAAAAATTAAGAAGAAAATACTTAGAATAAACATATTACAAAAATATTAGGAAGAAAATAACATTTGGCATAAGGACTAGATACCATGAAGTACTATCTTTATCTTAAACTAAACAATTTTTGTAGTAGTTAAAAAATTAATAAGATTTTTTAAATGTATAATACAAGGGCTGGCTCTACAGTTCAGCAGTGAAGGAACTCAGATCCCACATGTCCAACTCTGGTTCAAATCCTGGCCTTGGTGACTTGAAACAACACTGTGTACATGCATGTGTGAACTCTCAGGAGGATGAAACGGGAGAGGAAAAGAGCTTGCGGTTGGGAACCAGCAGTTAGCATAATGGCTATGTTGCTGGACTCCCACGTAGTTGACCGTGGTTCGCGTCTCGGACCCGGTGGCTTAAAACTCACGCCGGGCGCGTGTGCGTGCGTGCCCAAGATCCCGAGAGGAGAATGGAGGAGAAGGGATTGCGGCGTGACCATCCCCCCTGGGGGGTGATTTCTCGCTTTCTATCTCTCTGTCTCTCTGTCTGGCAAGCACACGTGCCCTATGGCAGAAACCTCTTCAAAAAAAAAAAAAAAGAGCTTGTGGTGTGACTATGCCTCATGGGACGGTGCTTGTCCACTCTCTTTCACTTTTTGGTGAGCACACATGCCTGCTGACAATAATAATAACAAAAACTTAATATGAGAGTTAAGAAAAATTCAAAGCAGGCTATAAAAATTTAGGATATGGGTAACTTTTTTGGGGGGGAGAGTTTTTTTTTTTTTTTTTTTTTTTTTTTTTTTTTTTTGCTATAGGCACTTTCTGTGCGCTCGCCAGAAAGACAGACAGAGACAGAGAGACAGAAAGCGAGAAATCACCCCCACCCCCCAGTTGGGATGGCCACGCCGCAATCCCGTCTCCATTCTCCTCTCGGGATCTTGGGCACGCACGCACATGCTTCCGGTGTGAGTTTAAGCCACCGGGTCCAGGAACCGTGGTCAACTACATGGGAGTCCAGTGACATAGCCATTACACCAACTGCTGGTCCCCAGGATATGGGTAACTTTCTAAAAATGTAGGAGAAACAAAGTTTTACCAATACCCGCTGAGGGTTTAACAACTAAGTCTGAGAGTTAAACTGACATTAATAGGAGATAAATTATCTGGAGAAAAGATACAAATTTACTTAATAATATAATTTTCCTTTGACATGGAAGACTTCCTAAGGAAATAAAGATTCAAAGAAGTGGTAAGATTTAACTGCTTTTAGACTAGATTGAACAAAGATAGGCAATTGTGAAAAAGTAAACTGCAGGATGCTAAAGAAAGATGTGTAATTTTAACAAAGTCTGTTTATACAGAATCATCTGGGTCTCAATTCTTTGTCCTTGATGATAAGAATGCTACTTTCCTTCTGGTGTAAGGCACACACCTTCCATATGGAGATTTTATCGCTTGGTTTTGAGAAAAATAAATGGGAGGATAAGGGCACCTTTCTTGCTCTACTGGATTTTTATTTTAAGAAATATCTTTAGCTCAAAATAATCCATATGCCAAAGTGGCATATTTTGAGGTGGAATATTTGCCACCCTTCAGTATTGTACCAATAAAAGGATAAATCCTAAAGTAGCATGGGTTATGGTAGAAGTGCACATGACAATGAAACTTTTCATTTGGGACATAAAGTCCAAATGCACTTAGTTGTACTCCGGAAGCCAGATTTGTCTGGTTGGCAGTCAGTGGGTAGAGGTGGGTCCCTTGCATGCTTGATGGCCTCAGGATTCATATCGCTTTAAAATCCAAAATCCGGTGCTAGGAAGAGACACTGCATTCTTCTAAGTGTACAAAATGGGTCCACCTCCCTGTCTCCGGTGAGCACCCCCGTAGCAGCTCCACCAGATTCTCAGCTACTCTCTGTAAAGTTGACTAAATGGCAACATGGATCGCACATTCCCATGAGTCAACAGAACATCTGTTAGAAATGCAAAGGCAATATATTCCAATTTGAAAATCCAGAGCAAAGTGAATGCATCGATATTTATGTAATAAAAAAGAGTTTGCATTGAAACATTTAATTTTATTTCATGGCAGTTAGTAAAAGAATGTTTAAACCTTTAAGAAAGAGATGGTTGTTTTATCTTAGATACCAGACTTTAACTCATTTTAAAATAGTTTCTATTCAGGAGAATTTAACATTTTTATATCATGATATTAGATTCATGGGCAGAATAGAAAAGAAACTAGTTATCTCATTTATATTGAGAATTTCCCTTATTTTCTCTTTATTCTGTTCAAAACTCATGTGTTTTCTAGTTTACAAATAACATTGTTTTCGAAATGAACTCTATTTCTCAAGAAACACATAATTCCTTTTAACAATAAATAGTAAAAATTTGGTCATTTTGAGGGAGGTTTTATGAATGCATTAAAAAAAACTTTTTACAAGTAACCCATCTAAAAAAATATTCAACATATTATTTTCTTTCAATTGAGCTAAGCTAGCAGACTATACAACTGTGTATTTACTTCTATAAGCCCCTAATTCTTGCAAGGTATATAACATTCTTTTTCAATTGATTCATAATTTTATCAATTGTTTTTCCTGACAGATTTAGAACATTGTCTGTTGGTCACATTTAAAGCTGTTCCTATATTTACAGAAGAGCAAGAATGAATGACTTTTTCACTGTCATATTCTTTAGCTATTATGTCATAATGGCTTAATTTAGATAAAGTAATGCCGTGTCACACTGGTAATTTTGCAAAGATAAATCACATTTTTGTTAGGTTGTTTTGCTTCTACGTAGTTAGAAGTACACACTCTTATGGAGTTGGTGAAATTTATAAATGAGATCTCTTTTGAATTGAATTTAAAGGAAAAAATCTTAACTGAGATTAATGAAGAAAAGATTGGTGTTTACCTGAGTTTTCTGTTTCTGTTGTTATTGCTTGTGTAAACCATTTAACTTTCAGAAAATTGGGGAAATTTTAGAGAAATGTTTTATACCCAGTCTGGGGCTTATACAGATTGCAAATGATTTACTAAATCATTTGAAAATATACCTATCCACAGGAAAGGAAACACATATTTTCCAGGGCTTTGGACTCTGTTGAATGAATTTTCTATAAGAGTTTTCTTAGTTTGTATTATGCCGTAAGATAGAAACTTAACTCTTGGATTCCACTATTTGAAGAGTGTGATAATTGTTAACAGTTTGGGTTGTTTCAACACTGTGTAACCATTCTCCTAATAGCACTGAGGAATGAATGAATGAATAACACTAGGGAATATTTAGAACATTGGTTAGAAATCATTAAATCCCTCAAAATACTTAATGATTTGTTAGACATTTAGCCTTCCCATGGACTAACTCAGATAATGTGATACATTGGTCAAACCCATTTCCCAGACTCCTGGAGGAATTTTATCAAAGCAATGGGAAAACATACTTGTGTGCTTTCTTTAATTTTCAATGTATTATTTATTCCTTTGAATGCATATTACAAAGGAGAAAGTATGTGTTGCAGATACTATGAATCTCTTTACAAAAACACACAGATGTCATCAAAAATTTACCTGCGGGGCCCAGGATATAAATTCAGGATTTAAAGCCCAGAAGCATGTTGAGGTAAAATTGAAATCAACTGTTCTTTAGCAGACAAACATGAAACTTTCTGAAAATAAGAGGCATGATGGAAATTAATAACCCCTCCCCCCATTTTGCCTATCTAGCTCTTCTGAGCCCAAATGTGCAAGATAGTTAAATTGAAATTCAGTCTAAGATGTTTCAGTTGCCTGCATTAGTGTTAGTTTTGACATACATTTGTCAAATTAGATATGTGTATAAAAAATACAATCGTTTGACAAAGTATGAGAACAAGTAGAATTAAATTATTCGTACCCAAGAAAGTTATGGGAATAGGAATAATTTGGTGGAGGAACACAAAGTAAATTTAGGATAATACATATCAAGATTAAAATGGCATTACTAGATCTTGCTTGTAAAATATCTGTCCTAAAATCTAGATAAAGAAGTTGTCTATTTATTTATTCCCTTAAAACTAATCTTTTCCTCCCAGACATGGGTGTGAGAATTTAGCTTTCTCATAGCCCAGACACATTATTACATAACAAAGAAGAAAAGAAGAAAGAGATGAGGGGAAAAGCTACCCAGTAGAGGCCAGAAGACTCTCCAAACTGAATTTTAAGTGCTGCTTCTGATGTAGGTTTCTTCTTTTTCTTTGAGAAAGGGTATTAAGGAAGTAACACAAGCATAATAACTGGTCACACAGTCCCTTTCACAAGATATTCTTAGTGGCTTGCATTTTTCAAGGCCTCGTGTCCAATAGTGGCATAAAACTGATGCAGATGGTGGAGAAACAAATTCTGTGGACGTTGCTGCAATGAGCAATATGGTATAATCTCGGACACAATGTTTTCATTGTGCTTGATGCATTCATTCATTTGCGGATGCATTCATTTGCAAATTACCCACAGCTCATATCCCTTTTCAGACTAAGAGTATGTCATTCCAGGAAGGTCAGCACATCCATGACCCGCTGGATTCTTTAAAAGCCTGTGCTGCTCTGGTTTCTCCACCCCCTTTTCATTTCCTTTGAGAGGTTGGAAGAGCCTCAGTGAAGGAGCCTGGGCTCATGTGGAAGATGAAGGTAATTCCCCAAGTAAACAAGCCTGTATATTTTCACTTCAGATATTTCATTGCACATTCATTTGAAGACAGATCAAAATTAGTGAAGCTAACCAGAAGTTGATGGAATAGTCTTGGGAGATAGAAAGAATTACTTTGGCAAAACCTACTTTGTCATTATAAATGTAAGATAAGCAGCAATAAAACATACTTAAAGGGATAACTATTTTATCTAGTGGTAGTAGAAGATATATATTCTTGTAATGGGGCAAGGATATCTGTAAAACTTGGGAAAATAAAGGGAATAAAGAGCAAAGAGATTATAAAGAGAAAAAAGAAATCTCAAAAGGAAATGTTGGTAAATGAGAGTAAAATTCTCCAATAATCAAGAATCAGTGCTTTGTGTTTTCTCAAAGCCTCACACAGTTTCAGTTTAGATTGATCAAGATGATAATGTTGCCGCCCATGTGCCAGTGCTAGCCCCTGAGTTTTAGAGGTGAATGGAACCTGCAAGGAGGCATCTGGGCACAGTGAAAAGGCTGGTTATACAGGAAACCCATCCATGATAATAACATCTTTGAGCTGAAACTTGAGGAAATAGCTATATGACCTCCACTCCAGTGTTCTAGTCTATTATTCTCTCTCTCTCTTTCTTTTTTTTTAAGTTTATTTCTTTCTTCCGTAAGTGAGAAAGGGTAGAAGGGAATGAGGGAAGGAGAAGAGAGAGAGAGAGAGAGAGAGAGAGAGAAGAGAGAAACCCCTGATGGAGTATTCATACTATAATACATTCCCAGATCCAACCAGCCCTGGATAATGGACATGTATGTGTGTGTGCATGTCCAGGGAGGTCAAACTCAGGGAGTATGGCATACTCGGGGAGATCTCCAGATGTTAACCCAGAACCCCCTCAAGTGGGTCAGCCTTTTAGAGTATCATGTTACCTCTACACCCTTTGCTAGAACCTTTCTATTATGTTCTAAAAACTTATTAAAGAATCCTCTCTATAGAGTAATGTAACTGTGTAATTCAGTACCTGTAACTATACCCTTATAGTTACAGAATAGGATCTTTGCAGATTTAGACATATTGAGATGAAGTCATTAAGATAGGCTCTAATCCAATTTTACTGATATTGTTACAAGAAGAAAAAAGACACTACATGAGATGCCTGTGAGGACACAGAGAACATCATGTGATGACAAAGAATCTGGAGTGATGCTGCTGCAGAACACAAGGATAGACATTCATTCCAGAAGCTAGGAAGAGGTGAGGAAGGACTTTCCACTACATGCTTCTGAGAGAACATGGCCATGGCCTTCATTTTGAACTTCTATACTCCAGAGCTGTGAGACAATACATTTCTGTTGTTTTAAGCTGCTCAGTGTATAGTACTTTGTTTTGACAGCCCTGGGAAACTAATACCTTGGTCTTCATTTTCCATCCTTTATTCGTTGTATGCAAGTCACTAAGTTTAGGTCATACTTGAGGGTCTTTAGTTTGATCCTCCATTTTAAAAACTGGGGACAAAACTTGCCACCAGCCACCAACTCTTCAGATAATTGTTGGACAATGTCGCATGATCCTGAAACAGACAGTGGAACTGGAGGATGACAGCTGACCCGTGGGCTGTGTGGAAGCTGGTTGAAGAAATCTCTTCACAAGCAGGAATAAAAATCTACTCATCTGCATTCCCTCAACAATACTATTCTGTTATGATGCACAGAGTTATAATTGTCTTTGGTAATCCCTTCCTTAGCACAGCATTGAATAAATGAATGCAATAAAAACACAGTCCTTAGCTTAGGCTTTTCATATGAAATTTTCCAAAAAAACGTTTAATTTAGCAATCTGATGGAGTAAACAGACCAGTTTGGTTAAACCATGTGAACTTCTAGTCATTTACAAGGTTTAAACTATGGTTCTAATCTTTTCTTTTTTATCAGGAGAGAAAGAATACCAGATTAAATACATTTATGTTTAGAAGCCCCAAGTAAACTGTGCTTTCAACTGTGTTTGAGCAAGTATATATTTTTTTTTTTTTTTAAATTATTTTTATTTAACTTTATTTATTCATTTATTTCAATTTGACCAGAGAGGGATGTGCCAGGTCCAGGACTTGAGTAGTCAACGTAGTATTTGCCAAGCAAGCAAAGCTAAAGTAAAGGACTTTGAAGGTTCATGATTCAAAGTAATGCTAAATGGGTGAGATAATGGACATATTTATTGTCTTGATTTGATCATTATACATTGTATGCATGTGTTAAAAAATCACACTGTAATTTCCCTAAGTATGTACAACTATTGTATTTCAATTACACATGATATAAAAACAAAGACTGATATATTTTATTTTTCATTGATCTTTCTTTTCTCTCTCATTTATGAGAGGTAATTTTTTTGGTGGAAATAAGTGTGTGTGTATTTACTCATTTTAAATACCATTGAGTTTGACTACAAGAAGAAAAAGAAATGTGAAAATTCCTTTCTTTTTGGCTAGCCTGTTTGCAGTAATAACAGCTATTTTCTGAAATTCTTGAGCATTTCATTACAGTTACTTTAAAATTTAATTATGCAAAATCAGTGCATTAGAGCTTGTGAAATCATCATGGCTGAGAAGATGATCCCTTAAGAATTGCATACCCAGGGGAGCTGGGAGGTTGCATTACCAATTACCAAAATAGGCTTAATGCAAGCCCATTCTTTTTTCTACATGTTGCAGCATTTATTGGAACAATTCCAAAGCCTTATGAATATGTATGACTTAAATTGTCCATTTAGCTTAGCAACAAACAAGCACTTCCTGTTACATTATACAATATTGGCCATCAATTACTTTAAAAAAGTGTGTTTCTGAAGGTTTTGCATAAGCATGCAGATAAAAATTACAGTATTTCATACGTTTATTCTGTGCTTTAAAAAAATTAGCCCCTTAAATACACAGATACACACATACACAAACCACACAAAGTATGTAAATATTGAACTTCCTATTATGTAGAAATGTATATGATTAAAAGTTTTTATTTTTCTAAATTTCTATTACTATTATTTTTAGTTTTTGTTATAGGGCAAGTGTGTTTACAAGAGAGAGAGAGAGAGAGAGAGAGAGAGAGAGAGAGAGAGAGAGAAATCATTTCCCAAGGGGGTGGCCACACCATAATCCTTTCTCCTCCATTCTCCTCTCAGGACTTTGGGCATGCATACACATGTGCCCAGTGTATTTTTGTTTTCAAGCCGAGGGGTTCAGGACTATAACAGTGAAGCTGGCCATGTGAGATCCAGAACCTTAACCACCACACCACTTGCTGGCCCCAGTTTTTATTTTATATATGGTGTTCTATGCCCTTATATGGGTTACTCAGTAATTACTGACAATTTTAATTACTAAGTGTAGCTTTGGCAATCAACCTCATAGCTATATTTGAAAACTAAAAGGAACTGGAGAAGACACATAAGAATCAAATAGAATAGGGTCAGCTCATGGCAGGGTGGTTTAAGTGACTGGATCTCACATGGCTGGTTGTATGGTTTGAGTCCTATGCCCAGTGACTTCAAAAGCACAGTGGGTGTGCATGTGTGTGTGTGTGCCCAGAATCTTGAAAGGAGGGAGAATTGGAGAAGAGGTTGTGGTGTTACTGTGCATCATAGGGGTACTTTCTCACTTTCCCTCTCTCTATTTGGGAGTATACACACCCTCTGGAAAAATTTAAAAGAGACAGAAAGAGAGAGAAGACAGATTCCCCACATGGCAGTAGTTCAAATCTCTGACCTTGTCCATCTGAAACACACAGGCACATGTTTAGATGCCCAAGATCAAGTGAGTTGGAAGACAAGAGGAAGAGGATCCAAGCATGGCGGGATACTGTGGAGGACGTTCCTCTCTCTCTCACATCAGCACATATAGCACATATATACGCTTGATCATGAATAAAGGGGGGAAAGAATTAGAGACTATTGCAAATGACATGTCATGGATCTGTGTGATAGGCTATCCTTCACTTTCTTTTTTTTTCACTTGACTTGAATTAGTTCCATTGCACAGGGAAAATCTGAGTGCCTATTTAGTAAGATCCTTGTTATATGCTTGCTCTCAAACAAAGGTAGTTTGGCATCAAGGAGAAAACACTTCTTAAGTTTGCATTTCCTTAAGAAAAAGTGATTGGATGATTAAATGTTAGAATTTGATGCAAAAAAAAAAAAAAGAGAAAAAGAAATAATCTAGCAAAACTGAATCAATTCTAACCCAAACATAGTGAGAGTAAATGAAGACTTATAAACTCATTTATTTAAAAAATGGCTTGTTTTTTTTCTAGCAGTTTTATTCCTGTTTGGCTCATTTGTTTAAAGGTTTCTATACTAAGGAATAGATTTTGAATATCTACCTGGTATCTAGCCATATTGCTATGGAGTCATATATCATAAAAGTCTAGCTACAGAAAGCTTGGACAGATTATTTGGAAACATGACAGATATTTCTACTTAATAAATAGAAGTTATGAAAATGAGGAAAACAAAGCAAAAGATAATCTACCTTCAAACTACTTCAAATTAAATTCTAAGTATTTTCAAATATTTGCAGTTTTCCAGGGGAAAAAAATGGTGCTACCTGCCTGAGATGATAAATTTCCAGAACGCTTCTTTCAAACATGAAAGATATTTGCTTAGAGTAGAACAGAATTTATTAGTAAATTTATGAGCATTTTAGAATATGATTTCTTATATTTTAAAGGGAGATCAAATTACTCAATTTTTTATGGCCCATTTTATTAAAACTTTGTCTTAACAAAGACTTGAAGACACAAAATTTAAATTCGTTGCTTTTCTGGTTCCAGACCTCTACCAACAACAGAGCCTTCAATCAGTTAAATTACAATTCTCTGAAATCATTAAATCCTCTTGATTTTATCTTCTAATATTTATCATTTCCCTCTTATTCTGGTAACAAATTATTTCAAAACTCAGTGGCTTTAAACAACAGCAACAACAGCAAAGATAGTTTATATTCACCTCATAGTGTCTGGGCCTCAGCTGAGAACACTCAAAGGCTGGAATTTGAGATCAGAAGGGGGCTCTTCATTCACATGTCAGGCAGTTGATGATGTCTTGGCTAAGGTGCAGCTGGGTCTATAGGATGGGATTTCCATGTGGCCTTTCCCTGTGTTTCTCCTATGAGGCTAGTTTGGACTTTCTTATAATATGGCAGCTATGTTCCCAGAGCTAGGATCCTAAAACCAGGTGGAAGTGGTAGAATGTTTTATGAACCTAATCTCAGAAGTCAGATAGTGTTACTCATTTCTACTGTAATCATAAGGAGAGGAAACGTTGGCTCTACTTCTTAGATGGGAGGAATCTAAAGTCACATTGGAGTTATGGGAAGAGAATTATAGCACCCACTTTTGGATAATGCACTGGATCAAATCCTCCCTCCTTTCTTTACTTTTAGTTGCTATTTTAGATTCATGTCACATCCACTTTTCCTAGGATGGTAAGGTCAGTGGCCTGCGGTCTGATCTCCCTGCCTACACTTGAATTCTCTTCACAGTTATCCTACATTTAACTGTAAGGGTGGACCTATCCAAAATGAAAATGTGTCCATCATTCCTTAATTCCACAGCCCTTAAAGCTTCCTATAGCTAAGTTCCACTACCCTGTGAGTGCTTCATGATCTGCTTCTCAAGCTCTCTAACCTAGCTCTACAGCATTCTCCAACCAAAGCTAGCTCTTCACTGTTTTCTCTTGCACCTGCCCTTGGCACATAAGGCCATGCTGGTTCTAACCTCTGTGCTTTTTCCAGCAGTGTCACTTTAAACTTTTATAACATTTTTTGGTATCCCCTCTTGACATCTACATATTCTATTTTCTATATCAATTTGTTTAAATGTGTATTATTTGTGGAATCTTTCAAGGTATGTGTTATGAATTGTTAGCACTTCAATTCCTCACAGTCTGCTTTTCTTGTAGTAAGCTGATATTCACTGCTTTAAATGAGACTTAAGACAAAAGAATTACTTAACCAGAGATTTTAATAATATCAAGCCGAAACAAATATACATTAAATCTGAAATACCCATCTTAATTTTAGTAGATTATGTTGTGTTTATTATGCATTGTAGTAAAGTATACCAGTGCTTTGTAACATAAGGGGGAAATATATAAAATGTTAACTTTATTTTCTAATCTTCCTTTTTAATGTTTTGATTACGTCGGCTTTTGTCCTGTTTCTCTTCAATTATCCTTATGTAATACCTTTCTAAATTAGGGGCTGGCTTGACAGTGTAGTAGTAACATGCTGCGCCTGGAAAACTGGGTCCTTATGAAAGGTCACATGTTGCATTCCCTTGTTCACATTGTACACACTGGACACAAATGCCCGTGATCTTGTCTGGGTAGGAGGGTGGACCATGGAGTGAGACCCTGTTGCTTATCTGTCTCTCTCCTTCTCTGTCTCTCACATTTGTGAAAAAAAATTAAGACAAACCAATTTTTCTAAAGTAGTTCAAGGAGGGATTTTACAGACTATTTCTGAAAGTATTTCGATAAAGATTTCAGTAAAGATTTGGAGTTGCTCATTTATAAATTTAGTTTTGAATACAGAATTTATTTTTTGAATACTCGACAGGGGCCGACAAGGAATAAATATTGGGGTTGCAGAGAGACTACAAAGATGAAGAAGGCGACGTCTCTGTCCTTGAGAAGCTTAGTATCTGTGAGGTGGAGAGAGAAGAATTTTAGTGGGAAATACAAATAAAGAGGTAGAGGAGTACAAAGGACTAGTACGAGTTTTATCTATAAAAAAAATACATAAAGAACACATCAGGTATTGTTCTGGGTCTTGCTTGATTGTGTTTGGTTGGGGTTGTTAAGGATTCGTTATTCCCGAGATGTAGAGAAAGCCCGAGTTCTCTAATGACTTTAACAATGTGAATATACCTGTTTGAGGGGAAAGCACAGGGCCATGTGAGCATGGAGAATAAAGTCTGGTTGGAATGTACAGTGGGTAGAGGAGGGAAATAAGAGAAATGAGTGAAAAAATAAGTAGGTACAAGTTCCTAGAGTTTTGAGGTATTCCGTTCTATCCAGCAAACCATGCAAAACCACTGAAATGGATAGATGTGACCAAACCTGAGTTAAGGGAAATTGCGTGAAGAGCCAATGAGGCAGGTCCGGCCCTGAAGTGCAGCGGTTAAGTGCACTAGATAATCTAGCATCCAGATAGCCAGATTGTACATGGTCCACTGTGGTTCGAATCCCAGCCATAGTCACTTGAAAACCATGCAGGTTACTTGTGTGTGCATGGACAAAGTCCTGATTAGATGGAGAAGTAGAGGAGAGGGGGTTGTGGCCTGACCATGCCCCACTGGGGGTGCTTTCTCCCTCCCTCCACCCTCTGGCAAGCAGACAGGCTCATTGGCAATTAAAAATAAATTAATAAAGAATTATTGAGTCAGATTAATCAGTAAAAGCATCTGATCTTAAATACTTTCTCTGTAAATGTTTAAGGAAAATCTGATTTAGACGTGACTTTATTTGGTCATCCACCGGCACTCCTCTGTTTCTAAAGCAGGAGGGAGGTTGCTTTTTAGGTGAGTATTTTCCATAACTTCCAATGCAGGTAGGAATCTTCCAATGAATGACCCTGGGGCGACAGCTCCGCAAACCAATTACAATACCCAGGAGACTCCAGCTCAGGCTTCTATGTCATTTTAATTTCAATTAACATCTTTCTTAATTAGAAAGAAATACAGAGGCACAGAGATGATGCTGTTAATCTGTTGCCATTTATTTAGCTTTTTGTTCACTTGTTATGTAAGATAGCATGTACGGAAATTTGGTAAGCCATATTCATGGAGCATCTGACTGTAAGAAGAAAAAATGTGAGGGCAGATAAATTATTCCTGCTAATTTTGTGCACTCTAAAGTTTATTCCAGTTTCGACATTTGCCTTGTGTAGAAGACATTGTGTAGCTGTGCTTTGGAAGCTATTTCTGAGAGCTCTATAAGACAGACCATTATGGATGATGCTCTAATTAAGCCAATATTATACACAGAAATGAGATCCCTAGTTCAGTCTCCAATAGAAAAATCTGATTTAGGGGCCAGCAGGTGGTGTGGAGGTTAAGGTGCTGGACTCCCACATGTCTGACAGCAGTTCAATTCTTGGACCAGATAGCTGGAAAATCATGCTGGCACATGTAAGTGCATGCCCAGTATCCCAGGAAGAAAATGCAGTAGAAGGGATTGTGGCATAGCCCTTTCCCCCAGGGGGTGATTTTTTACTTCCTCTTTGTCTCTCATTCTCCAGCGGGCATACATACCCAGTAGCAAAAACCTAAAATAAAATAAAATAAAAGTCAGTTTTGGGACCAGCAGTTAGTGTAATGGCTATGTTGTTGGACTCCCACATAGTCAACCACAGTTCGAGTCCTGGACCCGGTGGCTTAAACTCATGCTGAGTGTGTGTACGTGCATGCCCAAGATCCCGAGAGGTGAATGGAAGAGAAGGGATTGCGGTGTGGCCATCCCGCCTGGGGGTGGGGGGTGATTTCTTGCTTTTTGTCTGTCTCTGTCTCTTTCTGGTGAGCGCATGCACCCTATAGCAAAAATCTCTCAAAAAAGAAAAAAAAAAGGGTATTTTATAGCTACTCACTTGAAAAACAGAGCAAAGCAACAATACAAACCAAGGACCTATCATACCAACTAAACTTCAAGACACTGTGTCACTGAATATATTATGCTAATCTACCTACAGGGAGTACTTTCTATATGCAAACTGAGAATATTCCTTCAGCAAAGGGAAAACCCACATTCACCTAAACACTGTACCTTTCTGATAGTTTCAGAATTCTGAATTCCCTCATTTTAACCAGACAACTCTTGTGAAAAAAAGGACAAAGGCGAGTTATTTCTTTTTGAACTTAAAGCTAACCTTACTCAAATAAGATGGAAAACACTTCATATACAAATAGGAAGAGAAAAGCACCTCAAAAGGGCTTTTAAACCACATTGAAGTCATCACTATGTAATAACTATTCAGTAGAGATGGCAACAGAAGAATTCTTACCAGAGATATTCACAGGTATTAAATAGAGATACCCAGAGGTAGGAGTCCCTAATCTAGGGCTTTATATCATCTCCTTTTAATTAAAGAGGAGAAACACTTTTATTTAATTTCAACAGAACCTGTGTAATACTTTCATCATTTCATAGATCATTTCATAACCATTTCATCTAGTTAATGGAAAGTGAATTTTTCCCTTTTTAGGTCAATAAAAATAGCTTCTATTTATTGAACATTTACCTTATAAATGTTTCACATAAATTATCTGGTTTATTTCCCATAATGTTATATGGTTGATAATATATCCATGTTATAGGTGAGGACTCTGGCTAAATATGTTCAAAGAAATTCCCAAAGCTACAAGCAATTAAATGAGGGTCAGTGTTTGAATTCAAATTAGTATAAATTCAGCACTGTATTTTTCCCATTTTAATAACTGTAATGAATCTTAGTATCTTAGCATCTTCTGTGGGGATAGTGTTTGAAGCTGTTCCTCAAATTAGCAATGGCTTCAGCTGAATCTTTGGGGATGTCCTACTAATTGAGACCTCTTAATACTAAATTTGTGAAGTTCAAGGCATAATATCACCTTGATGTAAATGGAATTAGGAAAAGTTTGATTTGTCCATTTTGTAGTTGCCTTTTCATGTCCTTCCAAAAAAGTTCAATTTGTCCATTTCAAGTTGCTTTTTCAGGCCCTTAATTTGATGATTGTAACCTATGGGTTAGAAATGAAGCAAAACTGGGACCAGCAGTTAGTGTAATGGCTATGTCGTTGGGCTCCCACGTAGTCGACCGCGGTTCGTGTCCTGGACCCGGTGGCCTAAAACTCACGCCGGGTGCGTGTGCATGCCCAAGATCCCGAGAGGAGAATGGAGGAGAAGGGATTGCAGTGTGGTCATCCCCCCTGGGGAGTGATTTCTTGCTTTCTGTCTCTCTGTCTCTCTCTGTCTGTCTGGCGAGTGCACACGCCCTATAGCAAAAACCTCTCCAAAAAAAAAAAAAGAAATGAAGCAAAACTGTAAGTTGAAACAATTCTACTTGCTTTCTTAGTCTGAGTATCTTAGTCATTACGGTCCTTACCTTGCACTACTCTTTATCCTGATCACAAAGTAGAGTAATTGTGAGGATAACAGCCCTTTATTTTTAGAACAATCTTTATGTAGCATGGTCCAGTCATTTAACACTCAAAGGAAGCTTAGTAGCACAGTCTAAATAAATATTTTACTTTAGACTGAGATCACAAAGTTTTCAGGCAAGGAGTCCACCTTTTCACTCTCCTTTCCTTATCTGACTGCATTCAGTAGGTCTAGTAATTTTTCAGCTCTGAGTCATACCTCCTCAGCTCACCACGTTCTTGAATATCAACTAGCGCCAAGGGCTACTTCTTGGGTTTGTCCTGTCAATTTCTAATTTAGGAAAATGGGATGCAGCAGCCTTCTTGTTCTATTTATACACACTCAATACTTCTACACCTTTAAACCCTCAGGGACGTTCAGGAAAACTTCATGCTTTTGTGTCACTTTCTGCTCAGATTCAAGGCCATCAGATTTACAATTAATTTGCATTTTAGACCCTGTGTAAGACTGTGTCACTTCTTGAAAATGTTACTGGATGATAAAATAAAGCAAGAAGCATCACTACTCTGCATACACTTAATGAGGAATTCCAGTTAATTACACATTAGGTCCCTTTACATTTCTGGATATTTTTAGAGAAAATAGAAAATACTCTCCCTCTTGCCTGCCACTCCTCAGCAAGAAAAAAAGAAGAAAAAAATCCTTTCAGTACCGAAAAGCTTTTCTTTTTCATATAATCATTTCCTCAAGTGACCTTCGTTTAAAATTCTTTTCTATCTCAATATTTTCCTTTACTTTTCCGTCATTAAACCATAGCCCAAGATTGAACAAATGCAAATTGTAGTCAGGTATGCTGAATACACAGCTTGGAAGAAAACGTATTTTTTTTTCTTTCTTAATTAAAAAAAATATTTATATTTTAAGTGCTTGACTCTGTTGACTCATTTAATCTAACGAATCTAGGAAGCAGAGTACTATCAGTACCCATTTCACAGATGTGACTAGATTTTATCATTAGCTGAACACTAGTAGAATGTTTTGTATAAAAGTTTAGAAAAATAGCAAAAGAGGAAAATAATGATTACGAACCTCATTAATGAGTCGCTGTGGCAATTTGTGTAAGCATACTCTGCATGGTGAGTGAAACTCATAATGTGAGTAGGTTCTTCAAGAATTTTGGAGGAGAGGCTCCTGAAGTGAATTCGAAGGATGAATTTAGTATATTAGGTTCTGCACCACAGTGAGTTTCATTATAGCGAAGCTCCAACATGGGTTCTTTTTTATAGCGAGAACAGCAAATTAAAGGAGATTTCATTTGCTTTGGAGCCGCTCTCCAATTTAATTGTTCACATTTCTATAATAGGTGGTAGCATAACCTATTGAGAAGGATAGCCAAGAGCAATGGAGTTCTATTTGTTCTTTAATGGACTATCAGTGTGATTTTAGGCACATTCTTTTGTCTTTTTTTCTGAGTTTTATTTTCATTTTGGTAAAACAAGAATAATACTAGTTTTATTTCCCTCCCTGTCTCCTAGGCATAGTCTGATGAAAACCCAGACCAGCTATTGCTGGATGAGAGGCACAGCTAGCCCTGTATCCCTGCTCTTCTCTTCTAAGCTTATGTTAGAGGACTACTTAGAATATTATCCACTACTCTTGCTGCAGTGAGTTTGTGGTTTTGTGATTCTGATGCACAAAGAGCCCTTGTGCTGTTTGTTAAACATTCCATTACAAAAGCGCTTTTTTTTTTCTTTTTGAAAGAAAAAAAAACAGAAAGGTTTTCGCCTAAGGGTGCATGAGCTCTCCAGAGAGACAGAAACAGAGACAATGAGAGGGAAAGTGAGAAATCACCCCCCAGGGGGAATGGACACATGCAATTCCTTCTCCTCCATTAGCCTCCTGGGATTTTGGGCATGCATGCACAAACGCCTGGCGTGTTTTAAGCCACCGGTCTGGGACTGCACAGTCAGTCATGTGGGGAGTCTAAACATAACGGCTAAATCATCTGCTGTCGCTTACAAAAGCTTTTGATAAAAGCAGTAGTTTAACTCTGACTGTGAAAGTCTTCCCTTTGAGATTCTGTTTTGATGTAATGAGCAGGAATGTTAATTTCTGCTGCTTCTTCTTTTTTTTTTTTTTTTTTTTTTTTTTTTTTTTTTTTAACACATATTACCAAAAGTGAATGGATAGGAGATAATATGGTGAACACTGAAGTAGAGACTTTTAAAAACTCTGGGTTTTAGTTTCTGTTTTACAATGTATATGACCCAGTGCTTAGATAACTTTATTAAAATTAGCTGAGCTTTGATTTCCCTATTAAATGAAGATACCAGCATCTCTTCTGCCTTTGAAACCATAAATTCCATTTGTCTTAATGGTTTTTATAGGTAAATGATAGTGATATTATGACATTAAAACAGTCGACAGAGTGATGGTGACTTACTTTACTTTTATTTGAGCAATATGCCTTTAGTCCTTTTAACTTTAATGCTATTATGCTACAGTTATCTTTTCTAAAGAAATTCAGAATACCATAACAGAGCCATCTGAATATTTTCTCTGGGCTTTTTAAAATTTTAGTAAAGCTTATATTCCTTGTAGATTTTCATTAAAGTCTCCTACAGTCATTAAATGGAAAATGTTCTTATTCTTATTGTGAACTTAGGTCAAGATAGTGTTAACTTCTCTTTTCCATCTATCCATATTTCCTTTTTCCTGAAAAAGGAAAGTCGAGGCAAAGTAAGACAATCATTTATTTGGGTTAGGATTATGATCACCTAGGCAGCACAAAATTCAAGTTGTCCAGAATAATATGTACCAAGATATTATAGATTTCAGGATGATTTTAAAGGTAGAAGTCTAGAATAAGAAGGGAAAGCAGCAAGGTGACTTGTACAGTGGTGATTGGCTTAATTCTATGAAAAGATGTGCAAGATGACCTCATGGTCACCTGTGATAATTTTGCTTATTTTCCAAATTTGTTTGTTTCTTCCATGAACAAGAGAGTTGAGAGAGAGAGGGAGAGAAGGAGAAAAAGAGAAAGAGAGATATAGAAAGAGCATCCTTAACAGGGTCTCAACACTGTGATCCACCTCCAGTCACAGTCAGCCCTTATCATGGGCAAATATGTGGGTTTCATGCCCAGAAAGGTAAGAAATGAAATGAAAACCCAGACTCTACCATTGTGGGTCAGTCTCACAAAATGTGTTTTACCTTTGTGTCACCATCTGGCCCCCAACTTTGCTTAATCTTAAGCAAAATGTGAGACAATGAGTCTGACACATCATTGTAACTAAACTGACAGATGTGAGTGATGGGAGGTAAAGGAAGAATGTGTTTGTGCAGTAAGGACATTTATCAGGCAAAAAGTCTAAAGAGTCTAGGTAATATTTTGAGATTTCAAGTCTCTTTCTTAAGAAAATCTCAAGAGGTGCCTGAAGTTTTATTTTCTTATAGTGCTGTCAGTTAGACCGGAATCTCCTATTATCCAGGAAAAAACTGTTCTGTTTGGAGATCTACATTTTCCTCAAAAGTTTCAGTTTGTTGATGTGGCATTTCAGAGTATGAGTGACTGCAGTTTTGGTCTGGTCCAATGGGATCCAGAGTAGGAACTTAGCCCAAAACAATGGCCTCCTAAAGTTTTTATCTAATACTTGCATACAAGTTTAAATAGAACTTCTCATTTTTTCCCTCCAAAAATAATTTCTTCTTCTGAATTTTTGTTTCATGCATGCTATAGGATAGAGACCTACACATCATGAAGAGACCTACATACCTTCTCATCACCCTGTTCTTTCTCTGTCTCTCCCCTATCATTATTTATAAATAATTATGAATCACTGATTTGTTTCTCTCATATATTTGTACATTTACTTTTACATGCGTATTTCTTTTTCAAATATTTGATGAATATGAGGAGCAATGTATAAGTGGTGAAGAGACTATGCAGTAGGAGAATGAAGGGCACTGAAACAGCCATTAGCAATATGATATAAAGTCAGTACTATTAATAGTGACAACTCCAAAGCTATGTTGTTCTTTGAAAATGTTTTGAATACATAAGAGCAACATGTTGCTTAAGCATTTACTGAGTGGCATGTGAGTAAAGCAGATCAAGAATGCTAGTGTTGTGGGGCCAGACCATAGCACAATAGTCAGATATGACACTCTGCAAGGCTGACCACCATGGAAGTTTCTCTGGTTCACACCTAGACATCTCCCCAGTACTCCAGGCAGGTGTTTGCCCATGATTCAGGGCTTGCTGGAGGCTGGCGTGTGGAGAACCTGATGGGAGGTGTTAAGAACTTGTTTGTAGTGCTCTCACTCTCTGCCTCCTTCATGAAATAAATAAATAAATAAATAAATAAATAAATAAATAAATAAATAAATACAAAAAGAATGCTAGTAGTGTAAGATAAGCTCAAGCAGTATGTAATATGGCATTCTACTTCACTACAAACTTAATGACAACAGTAAAATCCGTTTTGATTATATGTGCATGTCATGTTGAATGTGTATTTGTCTAAGAGGATACTGTTGTAAGATAAACCATCACTGTAGATATAAAAAAGCAGCTAAAACATATTAAACAGTCTTCTAAATAGTTTCCCGAGAGTCTCTTATTTACACTTTCTAAGTTTCACGAGAGAGGTACTATTGGTATCTTCATTTTACAGATGACCATGACTGAGGCAGAGAGCAGTTATTTCGCTGTTACAGATAATCTGGTAAATTGTAGAGCTCGAATTCTAATCCAGAATGTCCAAATTCAGAGCCCAAACTCTTCATCTTAGCACATACTTCTCTTCTGCATCATGAGTATTTTAAAATCATGATTAGTTGTGCTATGAACTCAGGCAGAATCATCAACTTAGGGCTTAGACTGGAACTCTTTCATCAGAGAAGTAATATGTAACTGACTAATGTACGTTGCCTGTTTATTGATACTTTCAAAATTAAATTCAAACCACGTTTGATTTAATTGGCTGTGTTGGTGAGGGTTCCACGTGACTGTGTGGGAGTCAGATGACTGGAAGAAGGAAGAGAAGCCGTAGGCTCTGTAAATGGAGGGATTTGAGATAGGGAGGGTAAAACTGGACCACTGCACAGAGTCTGCCTTGTGGCTGATCATTCAGGGAGCCCTGACTGATCTGTGTTTGACTCTTGGAAAGAAATTTAAAGAGCAGCACCCCACTCTGCTGACAAACATGTAGGTATTATGCCTATTGTACCCAGATAAGTGTATATCTAGGGCCATGAATCCCAACTAGAGGCAATTTTTCCCCATCATCCAGATGACATTGGGCAATGTCTGGGGACATTCATGACTAGGGAGGAGATTAACCTGACATCTAGTGGGTAGAGGTCAGGGATGTTGCTAAACTTGACAAAGCACAAGACAGTCCCCCAACCCCACCCTCACCCCAACCAAGAATGATGTAGTCCAGAATGTCAATAATGCCACTATTGGGAAGTCCAGGCATGGGGAATGGGTCCTTCCCTCTTCATCACACAGACTTCAGCATGTACTGTTTTGACATAGTGTGAATTCTTAACTATTAATGAGAAGTGCCATGCACCATAGTGTTCTGGCAGTGCTGATCATGGGAAAGCTTTCTGATCCATTTTCATCTTCCTGTATGAGAATCTGGAAGAAATTTGGAGCATTATTTATCAGCAACCTTTGAGGGGCATTCTCTGGTGACTTCCAGAAATAGTCAGAAAATAAGTTAAAAGAAAAACCAGAGATTCTTCTCTCTTCCCCTTTCCTATCCTTCCTTCCTTTCCTTTTTCTTTCTTTCCTTTCTTTGTTCCTTCAACCAAAATAACTATGCTTGTACTAATTTTTAGTCAATCTTTATAATACAAAGGTGAACATGATAAAATGTCTAAATGGAAAAAAATGTTTTAGTAGGTCTGTAATACTATATGGTATTTATTCATCTAATTAGAACATTATAATGATAACAATCAAGTGCATAAATCACATACATATAGGGATTGACCAAATTCGTTTAAACAAAAACAACCACACTTTTTCTTTGCATCTCCATGTCCAATATTCATGAACTCTCAGAAAGTTGTGCAATTTAATCACAATGGGAACCAAATAACAGTGGATATTTCTTTGCAAATCTATCATCTCTAGAAGACAAAGAAGAAAAAAAAAAAAAAAAACAAAGCCAAAGCACACATTCTACTGACTAATCAGTCAGATTATAGGTAGACCCAGAGAGAAGAATTTTCATTAGGGAACAAATTCACAACAGGAAATGCAAGTATCGACAATTGTTTCTCCACTTTAGAAGTAAAGCCAGGAGATTAGGGAAGGCATTATATTCAGTAGGTGTGTCTTTCACAATTTGTTTTTCTGGGCAGAAATTTTCTTTTTTTTTTTTTTAATTTGTGAGAGGGTACATATACTTTCCAAAGTGACAGAGCAACAGAGAGAGAGGAAGAGGGAGAATGCACCCTCTATTGGGGTGTGTCATGCCACAATACCTTTTCCACTTCTTCATCAACCCCCTTGGGATTTGGGGCACATATACACATGTGCCTGGTGTGCTTTCAAGATGTTAGGGCCAGGATTTGAACTATGCAGTGGTCATATGGGATCTGCCTCCTTTAACCACTAGGCCACAAGGTGGCCCAGAAACGTGTCATAAATAGATATAGATAGGTAGAGATAGAGAGAAAAGAACCTGTAAGTTATGATTAAAAAGAAGTTTTTCATAATTATCTTCCTGGAATGTTCTCCTAAAACTGAAAGGAATAATAAAAACTCCAAGAGTAGCAGTAAGAAAAAGAATAAAGGCAAATATTTCACCAAGGCAAATCCAAAGCAAACACTGAAACAAATGAGGTTAGACACGGTGGCATGAATGTTAATGAACATAAAGCCATATAGAGGAAATCTGCTAAATGCATAGTTGTGGGAATTGAGAGGACATTTCCCTATCAATTTGTTCCTGTTGCTTATAATTTCTTTTAAAAAAAGGTACCACAAGATGGCCCAGTTCAGTCCCAACATCGTATTATGCAGATGCATTACAATTCCCTACTGAAGTTCTGTGGAAGAGCCGAGTCTAATTTAGCACAGTTGTTTCACACGATATCATCAAGATCAGTAAATGAATACCCAAAGCAAGTGTGAAAGGCTGAGAAGTGATTGCAGTTTTGCAACCAAGAACTAACTATTCTACGGAGGTTCGCAAATGTGTGACAAGGGGAAGAGAAACCACATACAACAGCAAGAAGAAAAAATTCACATAAGAGTTAGTTAACTTTGGACATTTTGCCTTTACCTTGAACCTGTATTTAAAAAATATTTTTCATTGTAATAATGAAACAGAAAGCTTTTATATTTCTCTTCTTTCTTTACTCCCTTCAAAGTTCATTCATTTATTTTCTGAGTGACAGAGACACTCCTGCAATGGGGTCTTCCCACGGCAATTTTCCCCCCAGCCCTGCTACTGGCAAGGATCATGGGCATATCTGTGGAGGGCTTGGTGTGCTCTGTAGAGTCAGGATGCAAACCTGGAACCCTCTGATAAGGCTCCAGCCACCGATAAGGAACAACACAGCAGTGTTCCCGCTGCCTGTGCCTCCATGGCTGGGCCATCTTTATCATTTTAAAGTGTGGCTGGCCCACCTCGGAAGTCCTGTTATCTTTATAGACATCCTGAGAAGGAAGGCATGAGACAGAGTTGGTATTACAAATCTTTGTAAGAACTGCTACCAGACATTCAATCCTCAAACTAAGCATGCACTTATATTTAGTTTTTTTTTTTTTCAACTTCAGAAGAGGTTTTTATGGGAAAAGGATTATCTTGACAATCTATTCAATATTAACAGTTTTTACAAAGAGAAAGGTTGGCATTTGTTTACTTACTTGTTCCTTCGACAGAGATTTGTTCGCAATGCCTATTACGAATGAAATGAAGTCTCCATTTTTGATATTCACAGTCAGCTCAAGGAGACAAACATGAAACTAAAAAATGATCATATAATTTTATAAAAATGAAAAGAATCTACTAGTCTGAAGAAAATACAGTACCTAACTCTGCCTAGGACAATGTGAAAATGTAGGGAAGCTTGGGACCAGCAATTAGCATAATGGCTATGTTGCTGGACATCCATGTAGTCGATCGCGGTTTGAGTCCTGGACCTGGTGGCTTAAACTCATGCCGGGCCCATGTGCGAGCATGCCCAAGATCCCAAGAGGAGAATGGAGGAGAAGGGACTGCGGCGTGGCCACCCCCCCCAGGGGGACGATTTCTCACTTTCTGTCTCTTTGTCTTTCTGGTGAGCACACACGTCCTATAGCAAAAACCTCTCCAAAAAAAAAAAAAAAAAAAAAAAAAATTTAGGGAAGCTTTCGCAAAATAAAACCAAAATCGTAAGATACAAAAGTTTATTAATATTTATCTACATAGACGAAGTTAATTTTTTTTTTAAGTTTTTTGTCATAAGATGTGTACTCTCCAGAGAAAAAGAGAGACAGTAAGAGGGAAAGTGAAAAATCACGGGGGGATGGCAACACTGTAATCCTTTCTTTTCCTGGGAGTTTAGGCACACACACACATGTGCCTGGCATAATTTTCAGGTTGTCTGGTCTGGTCCTCATGATTTTCAAAGGGTTGGATCTGGGAATTGAACTATAGTTGGCCAAGTGGGAGTCCAGCACCATAACAACTATGCCACCTGGTGGCCCCACTTCAGTGCTATTTTTATAATATGCTGGAATCCATCCACATGCCAGATACTAGCTAACATAAAACTGTTGAGCTGTAAACAACCACACATATTTTTGTCCATTACCCTAGACTCTATCCAACTTCTTAACCTTTTCATTGCCAGGATACAACATCCTCACTACCTTGATCCTACTATTGGTCTTAGACTAGAGGTAGCCCATGTGATCTTTGTCATGGCTTGCTGTTCTTAGTCCTCCTTTGATTCTGTAAACACTTAATCCCTCTCAGTAATTATAGTCCACCCTTGGACAACCTAAGAGAAGAGAGATGCAGCAGACAGACCAAGAAATACATGCAAAGTTACTGGTAAGTGATAAATTGTTGGTATTTTCAGGTCCACAATTATTTTTCTCTGGAGTGCAGAGCATATATGGGTCAGATGAATCTATAAAACACAAAATTCATGCCTCTAAGCTTTCTACAGATTTAATTATTTTTTAGAGAGATATTTTTGATATGGGGCATGTGCACTCACCAGAGAGACAGAAAGACAGAGAGAAAGCGAGAAATTACCCCACCCCACAAGAGGGAACTGCCATGCTGCAATCCTTTCTCCTCCATCCTCCTCTCGGGATTTTGGGCATGCATGCACATGTGCCCAGTGTGAGTTTTAAGTTGCTGGTTCTAGGACTCAAATTGTGGTCAGCTACAAGGGAATCCAGTGACATAAACATTATGCCATCTACTGGTTCCCAGATTTAACTTTTTATGTGAATGGTAGGACTATGTTTTAAATGTGTCCCCCCAAATTCATTTTGCTGGAAACTTAATCCCCAGTGCAAAAATATTGAGGGGTAAGACCTTGAAAGGTGATTAAGTCATGAGGATCTGCCCTTGTGGATAAAAGAATGCTGTTATTGTGGACGTGTGTTACTTTTCATGGGAACAGGTTCCTAATGAAAGGGTGACGTTCGACCACCATCGTTCTTTTTTGCTCTTGGGCTCCCTTTTCCTTCTGCCTCTTGCTGTGGCCAGATGCATCACCGTGCACTTAGACTTCCCAGCCTCCAGAACTGTTTGTTGTTTATAATGGCCTCAGGTATTCTGTTATAACAACACAAAATGGACTAGGGCAGTAGGGATCAACTGAAAGACCTTAAGAAATGGACAAAGTGGGTTAATTGTATGTATTAAAAAGCATGCAGAAAGGGCAAGTAGTATAGAAATGAGGATACTGATATACAGAAGAAAACGTATTAACAGAGAGAAAGGATGGATTTAAGATTTGTTTAAGGAGCAGTATTCAGGACCTGACTTCTTTTCTGTTCTATTTATGGAAATTGTTTTGCATACCCATGATAGGAAACAGCAGAGAATGATTCCCAGGAATTTAGCTTGAGATAAGAATGGCTGTATCTTGGTTTTTCATCAATATACCTTCATATTTGCCACATTGACATTATTTAATAAGTATGGTTACTTGTCTCACTCCACCAGTAGATTTTGAGCAACTTAACCTCAAATAACTGTTTCTTTCCTTTCTTTTTTTCTTTTTAAACCTTGTCTAACTTTGTATAATATATTCTTATTTCTCTTAATTGCCAGAGGACTTGTCAGAGAGAGATAGAGAGACAGAAAGAGGGAGAGAGAGAATGAAATGGGGAGTAGTCATGTCACAATCCCTTTTCCCCCATTTCTCCATCCTGATAGGATATCAGACATGTGTCCAGCAAGTTTCTCAAACTGCTGGGACCAGAATTCGAGCTGTGTGATTGGCCAATGTTGCAGATAGCTCTCATAATGACTAGGCTGGTGCAGACATAATCTATTTTAAAAAGAGTGATTCACACATAGGATTCTTCTGATATTTGTTTACTGAGAAGATAAAAAGGGCTCAGCTCTGAGCTGCCCCATGAGGGAGAGATCACAGACTCTTTAGAGTCTGGGAGGTATCAGAATATTGGATCATTAGATGGGGTTACATAGCTATACAAAGGGACTATAAAAATAATAAAATATGGCCAGCCCTTGACCTGGTGGTTAAGGCAGCCAGATCTTATAAGGCTGCTGATGTGTTTTGAGTCCTAGGCCCTGGGATTTGAAAAACAAGCTGGGCATGTGTGTCTGTGTGCCCAAAATACCAACAGGAGGGAGAAATGAAGAAGAGATTGGGATTTGATCATGCCCCAATGAGGGGTGTCTTCTCCCCCTCCTCATGTGTCTCTCTCCAACTACTTGCACATGCCCTCAGGCAAACTGACATGAACAAATATTATGCATTATGCATTTTTATATGCACCATCTCATTTAATCTTTCGCAACTTAATTAGTAGTTGCTACTATTGGTGCCACTTAATAGATGGGAAAAATAAAGCAGCTCATGAAGGAATCTTGAGAAGCAGCACAATTTCTGAGGTGTTATAGAAAGAAGTATCTGTGAGGGTGACAGAAATAGAATGGGCAGAGCCAGGAGACAATCTCAAGAAAGAGAAGGACCAAGGACAGATTCCAAAGGAACATAGGTGGGGGGCGGGCATAGAAAAGGGTTTGGCAGGAGCTTATAAGAAGTGGTCAGCAATTTAGAAGAGCTAGGAGAAAATGGAAAGGAGTTTTGAAAAGAAAGGGATGGCTTCATAGGCAACACCTCAGACTGTGAGAGATCAAGTTATTTAAAGATGAAAAGAGCCTCAAGTTTGGCCTTTAGAAGCTGGTTCTGTGCGCTGTGAGCAGGTGGTGGTGGTGGAAAACCAAGGGCAGAGATGAGCTGTGAGTTGAATGAAGGGGAGGGAGTGGAGGGAGTGAGGAGCCGCCTTGAGGGAGGTGACACTTTGAGGAAATCAGTGGAGGGAAGAAGTTACGGAGGTCAATAACCAGGGGAGAAAGAGATTAGAGGAGTTTCATTTTTTTTTTCCTTAAGATAGAAAAGAGATTTATCATTTTGTTTATCCATAAAGGCTGAAGAGAAGGAGCCACTGAAGATGATGCAGATACAGAAGACAGGGTATAATTGAGAAAAAAAAATCTTATAGAATGTTGGAGGAGATGGGTCAAAAGAATCAGGAAGGGCAAATAAAGGACACCTCCTCCCCTGACCTTTGTTTGTATGGTTCATGGACACATGTGAAGGGGAGAACACATCAAAGAGAAATCTTGGAGACCAGGGAAGTTAAGCATCCGGAAGCTTTTCATGCTCTTTTCAATGTGGAACTGGGGCAGGCTATAAAGTTTTATATATTTTTTTCATAAAGAAAAATAAATAAATGTAGTACATCTGCCTAATATGACTTTGTACTGAAATGAGCCTCACTATGGTGCCTTCTTCAAAATTAACAGATAGAGGCATAAAGTGTTGCAGAAGTAGTTTCATTTAATTTACTGTATTTCATTTGTTTAACATGGCATTTGCAATTGATGTTCCTTTGTGTATGATAACCCTCCACACATTACCATACTTTCTTCCTTAGAAATCTACCCTCATTGAAAAGAGAAGACTTTGCAGACTAACTCAGATTTCTCTAAAATGTGTTTGTGAATATAAAACATACAGACCTATATATTTCTTAGCTGCATCTATCTAATTATATATTAATGATCAAGTCAAATAAAGGAGTTTCAAAGAAGAACAAAATAAAGCAAATGAAAACAAAAGGAATAAAGGTAAAATAGTTACTGGGGAAAATTCAATACAAAGTGACAGATTTTAGATTCTTGTATAGTGTAATGGGTTCAACATTTTTTTTTTCCTTTAGGAGAAAAGGCTTTTCTTAAAATTAGACCACTTAATAGAATATCTCAATGACATTTGGGAAGAAATTAAATTCCCAAGCAAATAATTGCAATGCAGAGGAAGAAAGTTGAAAAAAAAATTCTTCCCCCTCCCCCGAATTATATCAGTTTTTAAAACATCTCATTCAATACTAAAAATGACAAATTTCTGGGACTAGCAGATGTCATAATGGTTACATCACTGGACTCTGGGCAACCACAGTTCAAGTCCTGGATCTTGAGGCTTCAAATTTACACTGGGCATGTGTGCATGCATGCCCATGATCCCGGGAAGAGAGTGGAGGAGATGGGAAATAGGCATGGGCTTCTTCCTGTGTGTGTGTGGGGGGGGTGCTTTCTTGCTTTCTGTCTCTCTGGTAAACACACAAGCCTTATAGAAAAATTCTCTCTCTCTCAAAAAAGAAAAAAAAAAAAAGGTATTTTTACATATGGCATGCCAATGGGATTGACTACATTTATACTACATACACTTTACTTATGTATTATTCTAAAGCCATTTTCTGGCTATGAACTGAGTATCTTTAAAATAAATTTTTAAAAAAACTTCTCTGTTATGTGGATCCTATAAATGTATCTTTAGGGAAGGGAGTAAATATTTCCCTTTGGTAATAAATTGATTTGGGAAAAGAAGGGATTTTAAAATATGACTTCTTTTTCTCACTTTCAAGCCCAAGGTATTGGTAGGAATTTTAATTTGGTACAAAGAACAGTGTCAAATGTTTTATTTTATTCCTGGATCTTCCTAGGATACCCTGTATATTAGAAGTAGGTCCTTCTCAAAAGGATCACAGATTTCAAGACCCAGGCCAGATTCTAAGAGGAGGGCAACTGCATATGTTTGCTCAACGTTATCTCCCATACAACCATGTTTCCCTGATTAAACCGTCTTATTCTGAAATATGCAACTGCATTTGCTATTCAAGGGTAATAATCCCTTTGGGGGTAGAATATCAAATCTCTCTCTCTTTTTTTTTTTTTAGAAACTGATTTATCAGAAATAAACCCTCATTGACGGGACCAAGAACAAGGAGAGGGAACCAGCAGTTAGCGTAATGGCCATGTTGCTGGACTCCCACGTAGTCGACCGTGGTTCGCATCCCGGACCCGGTGGCTTAAAACTCACGCCGGGCACGTGTGTGTGTGTGTGCCCAAGATCCCAAGAGGAGAATGGAGGAGAAGGGATTGCAGCGTGACCATCCCCCCTGGGGGGTGATTTCTCGCTTTCTGTCTCTATGTGTCTCTATGTCTCTCTCTGTCTGTCTGGCGAGCGCACGTGGCCTATAGCGAAAACCTCAAAAAAAAAAAAAAAAAAAGAACAAGGAGAACAAGGTGGCTAACAGAGTAGTAGGGAGTTAAAAGTGATTATGGTTTTCCTAAAAAGTGGGTAAAAGCCCCAGAAAACTGAGCTGTGGATTAGCAGAAGGGACTTAACTCGCTCTTTTATTTTGCATGTGGCCCCAAAACACCCTTGTCTTAGGAAACATTTTTAACACTGAGCTTTTTCATGTGGAAGTGCTATAAATGGACTTTCCAAGAGGCACATCAAAGGGTTTTCATTCTGTAGGAGTCTGTTTTCAGCTATGTTCATTTGAACAGAATTTCTTGGCCTGCTCACGTCGCATGTCTAGATTGCTTAAAAATATGACCATTTATTTCCCTTCCTTCAGATTTATAGAAAGCTCATGAAAGCCAAATTCTTGCCTTGCATTGTGGAAGAGCATAATTTATTCTTATGAAAGTGATTCTCAAAAATACCAAATACAGGGACCAGCAGTTAGCATAATGGCTATGTTGCTGGACTCCCATGTAGTCGACCGCGGTTTGAGTCCCGGACCCGGTGGCTTAAACTCACGCCCGGCATGTGTGCGTGTGTGCCCTAGATCCCGAGAGGAGAATGGAGGAGAAGGGATTGCGGTGTGGCCATCCCCCCTGGGGGGTGATTTCTCGCTTTCTGTCTCTCTGTCTCTCTCTGTCTGTCTGGCGAGCTCACGCGCCCTATAGCAAAAACCTCTCCAAAAAAAAAAAAAAAAAAAAAAAAAAAACAAATACAGTATGATTTCCTGAAAGTATTTAACTTAGTTGCCCCCTTAAATTTCTTAGCTAAAGAAGCTGGGTTAGTTGGTAAATCATAACATTTCTGCTGTAATATTTCTTGGATAGAATAGTTGGAAAATAAGGTAAGGTATGACTTTTTATAATTGTCCAAGGGTGTGTGCCAGAGACAAAGACAAAGAGAGAGAGAAGGAGGGAGGGAAAAAGCATACCCCATGGGGCAAGGTCACACTACAGTCCCTTCTGCATTTCTTCTTTATGTTGGGACTTGGGGCATGTATGCCTATGGCACTGGGGTCAGGATTTGACCTTCATGTTTGGGTATGTGAGATCTGAATGTCTTAAGCACTAGGCCATACAGCCAGCTAGAAATGCCTTTTTATAGCATTTTGTGAACCAGTTGTTTAAATCTTTTAGGATAAGATTTTTGTTTACATTTCTTTGGAGAAAACGGAGATAGTAAAAAGTCACTTGCAACTGGTTGGATATCATAAACACAGAGCTTATTTGTATATAAATCATCATTGCTTCCTTTATTAGGCAGTTAGGTACAAAGTTGCATATACTTACAATTTTTATTATTAGTTATTAGTTATTAGTCACTTTTCTTCAGGTTACTACCACAACTGATATTAAATATCAACAATTAACTTTAAATTGTTTAACCCCATTCAAGAGCTTATTTAATTGTCCAAAAGCCTTGGAAGGGAGATGTGAGTTTCCTTCTCTTTTTTTTTTTTTTTTTTTGGAGAGGTTTTTTTTGCTATAGGGTGCGTGCGCTCGCCAGACAGACAGAGAGAGACATAGAGACAGAAAGCGAGAAATCACCCCCCAGGGGGGATGGTCACGCTGCAATCCCTTCTCCTCCATTCTCCTCTCGGGATCTTGGGCACGCGCCCGGCGTGAGTTTTAAGCCACCGGGTCCGAGACGCGAACCGCGGTCGACTACGTGGGAGTCCAGCGACATAGCCATTACGCTAACTGCTTGTTCCCCCTTCTCTTTTTTTATAGATAAGGAGGGACAGATCAGAGATGGTGAGTGATCAGCTCAAGATCTCACAGTCAGAATGTGGCAGAATTCAGATGCAGTTTCAGAGTTTCTGACTTTAATACAGTGCTCTTTTCACCAAAAACCCCACTGCTGCCTTTCTGTGGTTTAATTTACCACAGCTGGTATGGGGCACAGAGAAAAATGAAATGCAATCCACTGATCCTAACAGCAGAAGCAGAAAATGGTTTCAGATGGTTTTTGGGCATGTAGGGGGTCCTGGATTTTCCCAGTTACAGTTCTTTCTATGGATACTGTTGTCAATAAAGTAAGTCAGTGTGATGATATAAACCACATGGCCTCAGACAGATGTACACCTTAAGTGCTTCTGAAATCTTTATATCAAATGCATTCTGCTGCACAAATATGTAAAATCTCATCACATCTTGAAATGCTTGACTCTGAGACATATGTCGGAAATGCATTCACACGTGTCTTACAGGGTAATTGTCTAGTGAGGAAAATGTTTTCTTATGTCAGGCTGCTATATAAAGGGTCAAGGAAGTAGTACTCTTGTTTGTGTAGGAATTCATCTTCCTTCGCTTTTTTTTTTTTTTTTTTGGCAATTACTAAAGTTAAAGGAAGATAGATTGCATGGTGTCTGGAAATAGAAGAAAAAATGTATTAATTAGTCATCTCATTAATTTCTCTACCCATGGATCTTAGAAAAGTTCTGGGGACCGTAAAGGTAGTTTAAAGAGTAGCAGATAGGATGGGAGAAGACAAGCTACTCTTTCAGAGACTTCAGGCTTCCACTTTCCCTGACTACATGACGCAGTGAGGAAAGGCACAGGTTCTGGATCTCATCTGGCAAAATGTGCTTGTAGGCTATACCTCTTGTCAGCTGTGTGTCTTTGGGCAAGACCTTTAGCCATTCTGTACCTCAGAAGTCTCACTTGTTAATTGGAATCATAATAGTGACTATCTCATTGTGGTTTTTTATATTTTTGAGGATTAAAGGAGCTCACATCTATAAAGTATTTAAAACATTGGCTGTCCTATAGAAAGTGTTTGAAAAATTAAAATTAATGAATTATATTGTCCTGTAGCGACTGTTTCTATTTACTGAAAATTATAGTCGTAGAAATTGAAGTAAGAGGGACTGCATTGGACTTGAAAGAAAAGTGAAGCATTATGTAGGGTACTGTCTACCTTTTTTTTTTTTTGGAGAGATTTTCACTATAGGGCGCGTGCGCTTGCCAGACAGACAGAGACAGAAAGCGAGAAATCATCCCCCAGGGGCGATGATCACGCCGCAATCCCTTCTCCTCCAGTCTCCTCTTGGGATCTTGGGCACGCACACACACGCGCCCGGCGTGAGTTTTAAGCCACCGGGTCTGGTACGTGAACCGCGGTCAACTACATGGGAGTCCAGCGACATAGCCATTACGCTAACTGCTGGTTCCCCTGTCTACCTTTTGATGACACATTTTTTTCTGCAACTTTCTATGACTGACCGTCTTCTAGGGATTCAATTTCAGCTTTAAGGAGAAAGAGCATAATATATTGGGACTGTTTGTAGTTGAGAAGTTTCAGCTATAAAGAGAAAATAATATACTGGGATTGTTTATAAGGAATTAACGTGTGAAAATAAGGTATTCTCTCTGGTTCTACTTGGACAGTGATAGAAAATCCCAACCAAAGTTTTAAGTGAAACTTTTAATTAAGAAAGCAGTATGGATGTTTTGAAACAGTCATATGTCTAGTCACCTGTTGATGGGACCTTTGTGTAGATAAAGGCTCTGATGGGACATTGCTCTGCAGTGCTTTGTCACTGGGCAGGAGGGCAAAGCCATTAGGGTGTCTTCACTCTTATTTTGGGCCACTTCTTTATGATTTTACCTTTAGGCAATAATAGAAGAAGAACATTATATGATATAAATGAAAGATTTCAAACTCTAATATTATTTGACTATCACATTTTCCCCTCATGTCTTGCTTTCTTTTTCTGCTGATGGTATCTGGCAGCTTCGGCATAGAAAATAATACATATTGCAGAGTTTCTAACATTAAAACAAATGGGCATGTTCTTTTGCTGTCTTTTTTTAAATGTCCTGACCTTTGCTGTATTAATCACTCCTTAAAGAAAGCAAGCTCTCAAATGAACAGTACTTTTCTTCTATGATACAAATTGTTGTTGTAATATTTGTTATAATAACTCATAGTATAAATGTGATGAGTGTCTATAAGGTAATTGGTTTAATCAATATATCAAAAAGTGTCTAATTATGTTTCAGATTACATTGGAGTCAAGGTCACATAGGTCTTATATTATGAAATCAGCAAAATATGACATTCTATTTGACATATCCTTTTAATTTTTAATGAAGTTAGTTGTTTTAATTGTATTAATGCTTTTTTTACCTTTAGGTCCTATAAATATGTTATTAACTGTGTTCATGTAAATCATATATGGAAAAATAAAAAATATGCTCCATAATTTCTATGGGACTGGCCCCATAGTACAGCAGTTAGGCACTGTGCAAAGGAAGCTTCATCTCATATGGTAGACCAGAGTTCAAGTCCCTGCCCTGTTGACTTCATGCTGAGTGTGCATGTGTGCCCAGGATCCTGATGGGATGGAGAACTGGATGAAAAAAGATTCTGATCAAACCAGGCTCTGTTAGCATAGGTTCTTTCTCTCTCTCTCTCTTTCTCGTGTGTGCATGTGTCCTCTAGCATAATCAAAAAAGTACAGAATATTACAAGTATGTAATGTGTTGTGGAAATGCATCTCATTTTTTAAAATTAATAAGCAGTCAATTGAAAAATACCTGCAATCTGCATTAACTGTGAATTTAGTTCTGTTTGTAAAAGGTATAGGATACAATCTACACATTATAATATGGGCTATACAGAGCATTGCGTAGCTCTCTGAGAGAGCTCCTTGAATAGTTAGGGCAGGCAGAAAGTGAACAACATGAAGGAGCTAAAAATTTTGGCAGGGTACCAATCAGTAGCACAGCAGTGGCAAACTGGACCCACATGAGAAAGGTTCTGGGTTTGTGTCCCAGGACCTACTTGAGAACACCGGATATACACATCCATGCATGTCAATGAGCTGGGCTAGCTGACTAGGGGTGGATCATGGCATTTAGATCCTGTTGTAAACGCCTGTCTCTCTGTCTCTGTCTCTCTCTTTGTCTCCCTCTCATGGAAAAAAGAAACTTTTTATAAAAATGGCCAGAAATAAGTAAAATACATAGAGTAGTGAAGAAAGAATTGGTTAAAGAGTTGTTGGTATGGTACCAAAGCTACTGGCAAATGCAATAAAAAATTGAGACCAGATACCTGATCTCACCAATTTTCTAAAATACTTTTCTTTTTTTCATTTGATTGTGGTGGTATACATTGTACACAGTTATATATTCATTATGTCAGTATTGTGGTGAGTCTCAGCCTTTGTTCAGAAGAAGTAAAAGAGATTATTAAGCTAATCACTACGTAATTAAAAAAAGTCATAGATGGCAATGCTTAGTTTAAAAATGAAACAATCCAATCCATTTAACTATTTTCACAGTTAAAATTATATTAATTTAGACCTCTAAATCAAATACTCCACATTTGATTTTTATGTATGCACATAAGTTCAGATACATGCATATAAAATATATGAATGCATATTATGCATACATTATATATTTATAATGGTGATTAATTTTACAAAGTCACAATCTAGGTTGTACAAAAAATGTCATGTGCTTATTTCTCAGAATCTGACTCAGCTTATGACCTTTAACTTCTGCTTCGTTGTAGAAGCCTTATTCTAGACATTTTAAGATAACCCAATAGTGGGGCCAGGAGGTGGCTTGGTGGTTAAGGCACTGGACTTCCCAAATGGCTGACCATGGTTCAAGTCCCAGAACTGGCAGTTTGTTTTCTCACTGTCCTTCTCTCTCTCTGTCTTTCTCTGGCAAAACTCATGTGAAAAATAATAAACAAACAAATAAACAAATAAATAAAATAATTCTTTAAAAATAAATAATCCCAGAATATCCAACTTTAAAGCAGCCACTTTAGGGTAACTACTTTTTAAATTCAGAATTTACCCCCCTATTACTGCTTCACTTATTCCTTTTTTCTTGGTGGCACCTGCCTTTGGAAGACTTCCCTTAGGTCATGGCACTGAGGATGGAGTGTAAGGTGTACCTTTGGTCCACAATGGGGCTGGTCTTTACTGTCCCCTGCTGCTCTAATGCCTCCCGTATGCTTTTGGATAGAACCTTTGTATTCCAGCTGCATCTGCTTGAAAATCAGTTGCTCCACAGTATCCTCCAATTGCTGTCTACATGCACTTTTGTTGTTCTCTTCTCTGAGACTGGGAGGTCTCTTGTAGTTTATTATCCTTCTCATCTACCTCAAGACATAGCTATTTCCTTGTACCCAGGGGACTGGAAAGGACCCTTCAGTGGCTTCTGATACCAGGAATATTCACCTACATACATACACTAGTCCCTGGGCATTCACATTAGATCTCTAGCTTCTCTGGAAGATCTGCTGTCCCCTTGGTCATCCTGGAAAAGCCTAGCAACTAACCCTTCTGTTTAGGAATTAGTACCTCTGAAGAATTCTGTCATGAATTTTATGCTCTTATTTACCTCCTCAAGGTATTACCTAGCCCAGGGATTTACTGGTAATTTAGCACCCGGACCCTGGTGAAATCTACTCTATTTCCCCTCTCACACTCACCCATGGTTGGTCTTTTTTTTCCTGTCAGAAAAAAAATTGTCATTATTTTACCGCACTTTGTTTTATGTCATCACCTTTATGTTCTGGTTTCTCTGGCTTTTGGTTCTTGATATTTAAAGCCCAGCCACTGCAATTAATAGAACCATTTTTCTTATTTATTAATGTAGTTCTGGCGATCAAAAGTCACAGTGTCAAACTGTGATCTCTGCTACTGGCCAGAATCTCCTTAAGATCTTGAAATCCAAAATTGGCCTTTTTGTGCTATCTTTATTGTTCCTAACCATCTAATGGTAAACAGGCTCTGCTATTAGGTAAGAAGGGTAAGAAGAAATGAATTTTAAAAAACCCACATACATGGTTTCTATCACAAACCTTACTCCGTTATAGTTACTTACAATGGTATATTATACTTTAATAGACACTAAGATTTTTTTTACTATGTAGAAGATCTTGCCTCCTCTGACAATATTCTTTCTCTACTTGAACAATATAGGTTTCATTTGCAAGAAAGAGAGTGCTAATTCTCTTATAAGACCTCACCTACTGGCCACACTTGACTAGTCTGTGGAATGGTATGTTGTTATTAAGAGTTAATCAGAAATTTTGATGGAGTTTTATTTTTTTTTTAAGAAAGAAAAGATGGTAGACATTTGGAGATGTGAAGGTTACATACAGGGAAACTGTCTTGATCAGAAGAATGAAGTCAACACAAAAAGATAAGTAGAGATTAGTGATAGGGAGAGTGATGAAGGATAATTGAAAAATAAGATTAAAGAATGTCTAATTCTTCATTTTCTAAGTTCTTTGGCTACCAGTCCAGGGTGAATACTGGTAATGATTTGCAACACTTGGTGCCTATGAGATCTTGAACAAGTTACTTTAAGTTTCCTGAACCACACTTACCTCTCTGGACAGTGAGGCTAACAGTGCCAGCTCTAATAAGCCCAGCACACAGAACCAAGCTGTTATTTTATAACTTGGCATTAGATGGACTTAATGATATAGCTAGTCCTAACCTTAAATTGTTCTTTTATTTTTCTCATAGATGTCTTCAAAATACTATTTTCTGTATCATTATAGTTTTAATGAAAATACTTCAATACTTCTCAGTTGCAGGGACTAGAAAACATGGATGAACTTGATAGATTATTTAATCAGAGAAGTGTAAGCCTAGCCAGCTTCAGTCCCAATATTTGAATATATCTTATTCCCACAGTAGCAGTCTGTATAGACAGTGCTTGCACAAAATCAATGACTGCTAATTGCGGATTGGCAAGTTAAATGTTTTTTTGCAGTATTAGATTTTTCTATTTTTAATATGATGGGAAAAGAAGAGTTACAAATGACACAATTCATTTCTATAACATTGATTCAAAAGAAATAAAATCCTCTAGTGAGTCCTATCATATCCCTTTTACCCATGAAGATAACCTTGATTTGGCAAAAAGTATAAAAATATATAAGTTACATTTATACTATTTCTGCAGAGAAGCTAATGACTTTAACTTTATTAGTTTTTAAATTACAAAGTCACTTTGACAAGTCGAGTCGATGTTATCTTTATATGATGGTAAATAGAGAAAGTTCTATTGAGAAATAAAGGCTACATTCTCATAGTGTTTGCCATCACTGGGAGTGTGAGTGTTGCCAGGCTGGGCCTTTATATAGAAGTGCTTTTTATGTGACTGAAACAGACCAATGTAGAACAAGGCTAAGAATTTTATTTGACTATACTCTATAAAACTATGGTTTCCTTTTATATTGTTAGAGTTGAATTTCTTGTCAAGAAGAACCTCAGACCATTCATTGACGTATGTTTAGAGCCGTTTGTACTTTAAGAAGTTTGAACATCGGGGTTCTGATCATAAAAACAATTGTATGGAGGATGTTTGGAATAAATGAAAAAAATATATAAAATGATTAAAACGACTCCTTTTACTCTACCATCTAGAAGTAACCACTATTAATACTTTTTTTTTTTTTTTTCACGTCTGGGTTGACATACATGCGATCTTTCTGTATTATCAGTTTTATCTTCTGTCATTTACACCTACTGTTGTAGCGAAACTCTTTCCTTCTCATCACTGAAAACTTTGAAAACTTTGAAAACTTTGAAAAAAAGTATAATGTGTGTTTATTTATTTATATTTACTTGTTTGATTATCTATGTTGTGATTCTCCGGCCTCAGCCTCCTAAGTAGCTGGAAACAGAGGTGTGTGCCTCCTGGTGCTGGCTTTCAGGATGGGCTGAGCATGTGGCCTCAGTCTAGTGAGCCGCAGCATCGATCAATGCATCCTACTGCCGCCCAGCCAGCAAAATATTTAAAAGGCTACATAATGTTTTCTTGCTTTATTATTTACATATTAATTTTTCTAGATTTTTAGAATTATAAGTAATACAGTGATGACCCCACCCCCCAGGAGAAGAGCATAATGACATCAAAGAGAGCTTTAGGGGAACAAATGCATTCTGCTCTGACAAGTGTTTGGCCCTTGTTTTTTTGGTTCTTTTTTTTTTTTTTTTTTTTTTTTTTTCTTTTGAGGTATTTTTGCTTTAGGGCATGTGTGCTCACTGAAGAGACAGAGACAAGGAGACAGAAAGCAAGAAATCACCCCACCCCAGGGGAGATGACCATGCCGCAATACCTCTTCTTTCAGTCTCCTCTTGGGATCTTGCTTGGGCATGCACACACTCACACACATACACACGCACATGCCTGGTGTGAGTTTTTTTTTTTTTTTGGAGAGGTTTTTTGCTATAGGGCGCGTGCGCTCGCCAGACAGACAGAGAGAGACATAGAGACAGAAAGCGAGAAATCACCCCCCAGGGGGGATGGTCACGCCGCAATCCCTTCTCCTCCATTCTCCTCTCGGGATCTTGGGCACGCACGCACACGCGCCCGGCGTGAGTTGTAAGCCACCGGGTCCGAGACGCGAACCGTGGTCGACTACGTGGGAGTCCAACGACATAGCCATTACGCTAACTGCTGGTTCCCATGCCTGGTGTGAGTTTTAAGCCACTGGATACAGGACTCTAATGGCGGTTGACTACATGGGAGTCCAGCGACTTAACCATTATGCCATCTGCTGGTCCCTGGGCCCTTGTTTCTTACAGAGCTCATGAGGTTTTAGAACAGTGAGTTCAGTTTTGCCATACTCTACTCTGATGTCTAGGACCAAGAATGCAACATGGTCATCGTTGCAAGTTCCTACTCTGATTATAGAGGTAAATTTTTATTTCTCAAATCCATTGCTTGGTTGGGATATCTCTTGGTGAAGACTCCAATTTTCCATGTGAAAACACCATATTGAAATTCCTTCAGTGCTGACCTCATCGTTTTCCTTGATCCATGCTGTGTTAAATACTCAAGCATAAAGTAAAGTGACAGGAGAGCGGTTGAACTGATAATTATGCATGTTTCTCATATGGTCTTATGAACTCTCGATGAAACTTTAACAAACTCATTTATGATCAGAAATGGTGGTTTTAACTGATAACAATAAGAATAGAGTGAAGGCAAGCTGCAGACAAATTCATGTAATGACCACTAGCTCTTCTCTGTTTCCTTCAATATTTGGTTGGGATATTTTAAATGTCATGAAAACTATACCATTCCCTCACCCAAATGTCAGCCACTGTTTTAAACATTTGCAGTTTCCCCTGAGCCTGAATGTTACGTTGTTGATTTAGGAAAAATAGTGACTGAGAAAAGTGTGATGGATGGAGAGATGTTAAAATGAAAATTTTTCATACTTCTAACATAAACCCACTGTAACCTAATATTCATATTCTCTTTCTCTCTCTCTCTACTGTCTAAATGGACCCAGAATTATACTTCAAAGGAAACTTGGGTTTTCTTATGAATTGACAACCCCTTGGTTTACCTCTGAATAAATTAAGGTTGGTTAGGCAAGTCAAATTTCACAAAAAAATGTGAATAGAGGTTTATTTAACTCACATGCGCTTCCATTTGTCTGGAAGCCTAAGACAGCTACATTCCAGGTACTCTAGGTTCTTAACAGAAAATATAATTCCAAATGTCAAACCTTTCAGTATTTTTCTAAAGCCTGGGAGGAGAAAGCAAATGTTGGTGTGGGATTGCCAGAGGAAAAAAACAATAAATTAATCTTGGAATCACTGTCAGAGAATGAACTGTGGAAAAGTAGTAGAAGTCAGGAGGGAAGTGGGAAGCCTTCTATCCTCTCTCTAGGAGGGCCTGGTTCTCAAGGTGAGGACCATATTTGTTTGTGACCCTGTTATTGATATATACTGTTCTCTTCAGAAATTGATGTGTATAATTTTTGAGAATCACTGTTTGAGCTAAAGCAAGGAGATCTCTTGGTCAAATGGAACTTGTAGACAAGTTCTCCCTGCCCTGTAAATATGGATATATATATATATATATATATATATATATATATATATTATATATATATATATATATACACACACACACACACACACACACACACACACATAGACACCATACTTAGACATACACATTTTAATAGGGAAAACACAATTTGCATAAAATCTGTATTTCACCGGAAAAAAAAAAAAAAGTCTGGTAAAACTAGGCATGTATTCCTCCTGCATGACAACAGATACTAAGAACTGAGAAACAGTTTTTTTTTTTTTTTTGGTTGTGTCCTTATTGTTTCCTTTTTCACTAGACCTGGCTCATGTCACTTATCTAGGTCACCTGTCTGGTTCCCTACAGGTATTAACGTTCACAGCCATGGGCAACAGCCTAACTCTGGAATAAGCCAAAAGAACAAAGAGCTGGGTACCTGGGTCATGTTTGAGCCAGAATTGATTTTGGGTTTACACTTGGACCTGATGCATCGGCCTTATGAAACAAGGAAACAACCCTATAGAATTCCCATCCAGGTTTATTATAGGGATATTCTGACCATTAATTTCGGAATTTTAAAAATAGAGTGATTATAAGGATGAACTCTGGTGCCAGGCTGCCTGCACTCTAATCCCAACTCTTATATTTTCTCTCTGAAAACATTAAGCTTTATTATTTGACCTCACTTTGATTCAGTTACCTCATCTGTAAAGCAGAGATTACAATAGTATCACTTGTTTAGAATTTTTGTTAAGAGCAAATATATAATTTACATAATGTGTTTAGGATAATGCTCAGCAGAAATGAATGTTCAATAAACATTATACCTATTATACCATTTTTTAAAAAATTAAGAATCTAAAACTTGTAATGAATTATCTTTGCATCTTCTTTTGGACTGCTAGAAACTTTTATGTAGAGTTTAATGCATTTATTTGGTGAATATGTTACCATATTTCTTTTGCCCTGCTTACATCTTATTTATCCTTGTCTTTATCTTCCTCTGTGTAATTCTTAATAATTCTTGATTAGTCTTATTTCACTGTATTATGTGCATCTTTGCAAGTCATTTTAATTCCCTTTTGAAACAATGCAAGTCCTAAAAATAAACCCAAAGCAAACAAACCTATATGAGCTCTCCCAGGTAGACAAGTATGACCTGTAAAACTAATTATTTTCCAACATGAATTTCATGTGAAGTTTGCTTTTCTGCTGACATTCTGAGCTTCCATTTATTTTCAGCTCTGTCTTTTAGCTTTAGGGATAAACTGATCCAGTCATCTTCGATAGAAGGATTCCAACAAGTTCTTGAGGTCACATTATTTCCCAGGCGTCTTAAAGTATACCGCATTGCTGCAAATTGATTTTCAGCTTGTCTTTAAACCTAACAACATCTGAGCGTTCTATGACCATTTGCCCTTTTTTCTTAGGTCAGCAAAGGCAATCGTTTGTATATTTAAATGTGATATGTGAGATGGTACTGATAGCAATCCCATGTATACATCTTGTGTAAAATAGGCTGTTTCATCGATATAAATGAGCGCTATTTGAATATGGGAAGCCTCTTAAATTTTACTTCTCAAGACACTTAATAGAGTGCTTGGGGAATTTTACAATAATCATTTGATACAATGAGTATGAGGAATTTATATGATTATCTACCCTAAGGCTAGTAGAATGGCAGGTTTCTGAACTGGGTGAAAAATGAATAAGACAATGTCTAGCATCGTATCAGCCATTTTCTTTTATATATTCAATCACTCTACATTACTTAGCCTGTAAAGTTAATTTCCCAACATGAATACATTTCACACCAGTCCAGTTAGGAATACTATATACATTATCATCAGCCATTTTTAATCAGGAAACCAGAAGCTTTTCTATTGGGATTTGATAAAGAATTGTTTACCAAAGTACAGAATAGGCTGGAGAAGCAAAGGAAATAAATTGGCATTATCCAAAGCTGTAGGGATCTATCTTCACCATCAATGTTGTTAGAACCTTGGTGTTGAGGTTGAGTAGATCTAAGGAGCCCTCATTCATTAAAGCTCTTTTTGTCATCCTTCTCTGCTTTTAATCTCTTTCTCTGATTTTAATCTCATGCAAGTGTCTCTCATTGGCAGAACTTAACTGGAGTATAGCTGTTTAGGGATCCTGGGAAGTGCAGTTTTCAGTCTTTTGTCTGGCATTCCTGGGAGAATATAGAATTATTTTACTGCATGCACTTCTAGCCTCAACCACTTTCTTTCTTTCTTTCTTTTTTTTTTTTTTTACTTCGAGTCACTTTTCCCTTTATTTCTTTTCATGCAAGGTAACTAATAGATTCTAACTTTAAAACATTTTTTATTTCTATGAAAATATTTCTAACTCCAAAACTACATCAGAAACACAGAAGTCACAGGAGTCTATGTTGAAATATTTTAGGTTATTTTATAGCCAATTACATGGCTTTTTGCCAAACCCCAGAGTACATTTTTTGATGAGGGAAAATACATCTCTCTATTATTTTAGCTACCTGAATTCCATATTTCCTGGCAGAGGTAAAAAGGACGTAATGATTATGTTGAACATTTTCTCAGCTGCATTTATTTGGATTTTTTGTTGTTGTTGTTGCTGTTGGTTTCAGTTTCTTTTCATATGCATGCATTTGTTTTTAACTGTCTTATGTCAAATCATGGGCTTACATGTTTGACTTCTACATGAACTATTATGATTGATCAACTTTTATCTTTTTTACAAAAGTTTATTTATTGTTTGCACTGACAATGCAATGGAAGAAAGAGAAAGAGTGAGAGAAAGAAAAAGAGAGAGCGTCAGAAACAAGCATCCTCAATAGAGTCTCACATCATGGGTCATGGGCATACATGCCCAGTGTTCACTGGTTGAGTCAGAAACTGAACCCCTGTCTTTCAGCCAGCCAGGATCATGGGCACACATGTGTAGTTGACATTCACCAGTTGACTCAGAAACTGAACCCTTGTCTTCAATACAGTTTCCAGCATTGGAAGAGCTGTTATAACATGCCAGAGCATGTTATGCCACTGTGGCTGGGCTGATTGGTTTTCATCTTGATTGCTAAAACAGTCAGAAGAATTTTGGATCTTTAAAATGCATCATAAAATGCTAAGGTATGGAAGGAGCAGAGAGAGAATTGCTCTGAACTACACAAATGTAACTGGGTTGGTAAGTGAACAGAATCTGAGTGGAAGGTCTCATATTTCTCTACAGACTTTTGTGCCCAGAAGGGTTACTTGTCATTTTGGCAATGGGTGACAGGACTCAGTGGAGCCCTGACATGTACTGTCTCTCCTGTAAGTGTTTCTGACATAACTGACATGGTCCTGGAGGCTTTTGACAAGTTTGTCAACCTAATGAGTGGGCAACTAAGCCTTAAACCATAGTAAAGGTCGTGTAAGTTGTTCAAGGGAGGGTGCAAAATCCAGGTAACCAAATAATGGTTTCAGAGTTGTTCTGTTTGTCTGCTTGCTGATGACACTTTAACAAACTAAAAAAAAAAAAATCTTTGAAATAAATATTCATTTTTGGCAGCATGTTGTAGTATATGTATTTATGTATGTATAGGCACATATACTTATATTCGCCTTATGCATTAATATGTTTTTAAAAAGTTATTTGTACCATTTACCTTTGTTTAGCATTTTCTTTTGTGTATGCTGTAGCTGGAATGCTTACTACTTCAAACCACTGAAGCATCCTGTCACTATATGAAAGGTGTAGGTTGTTGTGGTAAGTGTTTCCCAATAAATGGAAGAATGACTCGAGAGTAAACTTTGCTGAAGTGAGGATTAACCAGAGGAATTACAATTGCTTGGGATTTTGTGTTTCAGGGGCAATGTTTTATAAGGAAGTCATGGGGGCTGCTGACACTTAGGTGTCACTGTATTTGAGTAGAATACTTAACAATAATATTCAAACTTAAATTTGAGAGTTAGAAGCAAAAATGATAATTGTACATGTCTGCAAATTATTAAACAAAAGGACATTGTGTTCTGTTTTTACTGTTCTACCTCTGTGCTATTCAGTTTTACAGACTAGGTCTACTTAAATATCTAAATTGAACCAGATTTTAATGGTTAAGTCTTTTTTAGTGTGTGTGCACTTAGAAAACCTTTTATTCTAACTTTGCACATAGACATTTTCAACCTCAAATGGTTGAATAGGTCTGGGTTGCTTATTGTGAAGTACGTGAAGTAACTGATAATTTATTCTCCTGGAATGTAAAGTTTTTAGGTGTCATAATGAAGTTATGTAAAGCACTGTAATCTTATAGCAAGCCCAATGGAAGATGTTCTCACATCTTGTTCTTAATTTTCATTCATCATCAATAGATGGTAGGTCCCTTGAAGATGATCACATCCAATAATTTTTATTTTTTTTCCTCAGGGTGGGCTAGGATTAATAAATGAGGTCAAGTTAGTAAGATGATGGAGTGGTAGGAATGAGGGTGAGACCACACATATACAGCTCTATGCACCCCTTCTCTTCTCAGATGAAAAGAATCTTGACTTTTTTTTTTAATAGATTGAGGGTGTTAAGGATGTATAATTCTACTGCCAAGCAGTCTGCTGCATTTCGGATGAGAGGACTTGGTTCTCTAGAAACTAGATGTTAATAGTTTGCCCAAGACCATAAATTTACTCCATGGTCAACCAAATTTAAAATCTGTATCTACTGGATCCTAATATAGTAATATTTCCTTTAAAAAGTAACTGATAGGATTTCTAATAGCATTGGAGGCAAAAAAATAAAATAAACAAAACTCGTTCTTTCAAAGAACTCACAGTTTAATGAAAGAACAGTTGAAAAATGTATACACATGCAAAGAGGCTTTTAACTAAAGCTGCTCATGTCTTCTTAAATGAGTCAAAAAAAGTTTTAGGAAAGTCTATTTTCCTTAAGATATTTTTCTTTAAAATATTAGCAAAAACATTCTAGAAACTTTCAAAGAGTTTATTATATATGAACTACTTGCTCTATACTCACATTTTCATAAAAATAGGTTAATCAAATAAAATATTTTAGTTGTGCATACATTACAGTTCTTAACTAGAATTTTGGATGTGTCATACGTCATGACCGCTTTTTCTTTTTGTTTGAATAATCTGAATCACATATTTCTTGTACTTCAGCCTCAGATGTATGTCTTGTCTAGTAGAAAGTTACAATTGCTGTACATAAACAAAGAAAAGATATTTAATTAATCCACATAACAAGCGACCCTGAGGTCCATGGCTTTAGGCACAGCTGAACAATTTAATCATATTCCAATATCACACTCATCAAAGATTCTTGGCAGATGAACACTAACTACACCTAGTTGACAAAGAAAAACAGGTGTTTCCCTTCTCTGCTTTCCTGCTGTGGGTGCTGCTTTGTGAACGTCTGAGACAAGTGCCGGAGCAGCATCTCACAACCATGCAACAACGGCTGGAGAAGAAAAGGCCAACGTGCTAAGAAACAAAGAAATCTTGCGTTATTGAGAAGAGAAACACCTGTTTTTCTTTGTCAACTAGGTGTAGTTAGTGTTCATCTGCCAAGAATCTTTGATGAGTGTGATATTGGAATATGGTTAAATTGACTAAATACAATACATTTTGGATTGTACTAAATAGAGCCCATTAGATGTGGGCTGTCCATCACTGATTTGTATGTACATGTGTACAGGTGTGTGTGTGTGTGTGTGTGTGTGTGTGTGATACAAAACTGCTCTACTGCTCAACAGACGTCCTGAGAGTGACATGAGAGGAAGAGAGTTTTCACAATGCATGTTGAGGGCTATGGGTTGCAAACCTATTAAGATTTTTTTTCCTCCAAAAAAGGAACCTCTATCACTAAAGGACAAGGAGTAAGATAAAGCTAGCACATATCCATAAATCTTAGCTCTCATTCCCCCAAGTGAATTCAATCCATCTTGAATACTGCAGACATTTCTGCCTAAATGCTGTGTCCTCTTTCCATGTCACAGACACTATAGTCAAGCTGCCACAATCTCTAGCTGGACCTCTCTGAAACCTCCTCAAAGGTCTTTCACAGTCGTTCCTCCTCACTCCAATCTGTTCTCCACTCTGCACCCAAAGCAATCTGCTCAAAGGGCTTATCTTGTTACTATTCTGCTTACAAAAGTTCAGTGGCTTCCCACTGTTCTTAGAATAAATAGAAAAACCTTAACTTACCACCTGTAAGGCTTGGTATGGACGGGCTCACCTGCATCTCACAAGCTCCATCTGCAGGACACTGTTTTCTGAATTGCCACCCCAGTGGCTCTTCCAGCCTTTCAGCAGGTCCCAGTTTGTCCTTATCAAGGCTCATTTTTATACATGGTACTGCTCCTTCTGTCTGGATTTTCCTTGATGCCTTTCCTCTCCCACTATTCCAACATGCTACATTTTTCAGAGCTAGGTGATTCTGTGAGTTTCTCAGGAAAATCCTCTCTGACTCTGAAACTCTGGTCTCTTGGCATCATTTACACCACTCTGTAATTTTACAATGATGTTTGCGATTATGTGGTTACTAATTTCTCTCTCTCTGTTTGCTGGATGGTGAATTTTATGGAGGCTGGGCTATATCTATGTTTTTCAACTCGACTTTTTGTTCATAATGCTTAACATGGTTCTGGGAACATGGGAAATTCTCAAAATGCATGTGTTGATTGTCTGAACAAAGAAGCGAATAAGTAATATTTATTACATTATCTGATCTCTGCATCATGCAAGGATTTCAACTGACCAGTTTAAGTAGATGATGTGAATCCAGGTAGTAAGTAAAAATAGATCACTTGGGAGCAGCAGATGGCATAATGGTTACATCATTGGACTCCCACATAGCTGACTGCAGTTCAAGTCCCAGACCTGGTGGCTTAAAGTTCACACTAGGCGTGTGCGTGTGCATGCCCCAAAATCCGGAGAGGAGAATGGAGTAGAAGGGATTGTGGTGTGGCCATTCCCTCTGGGTGTGATTACTTGCTTTCTGTCTCTCTGTCTCTCTCACTCTCTGTCCCTCTGGCAAGCACACATGCCTTATAGCAAAAAATCTCTCTCTCTCAAAAAAAAAAAAAGAAAAAAAAAGTCATTTTGGGCCCTCTGTATTGGAAAATTTATAACAAATTTTTGTCTTCATCAATGATTTTCTAACAAAAAAAACCAAAATCTTTACCTGTCTTTTATATACTCTACTCATAAGGTTTTATGTCAGAAAACTATATGCATTAATTTTTCTCATAATAGTTGAGACCTATAAAATATGATTTTCAAATTCACAAGTCAAAATACTATCTTTGGACAATTGAAATGGTAAAAATCTTCAGACTTTCTGTATATGGATTTTAGTTTGAAGAGATTTAACATTCAGAATAAAAATCTGTTAATAGTATGTTATTTAAAACAAACATTAAAAAAATAAAATTATATGACTACAGTTTCCAAGTGGTTTCTTTCCTGACATTATTTTATTATTATCATAATTTTTTTTTTTAGGTTTTTCTCATAGGGTGTGTGTGTGTGCACTTGCTGGAGAGGGACAGAGATAATGAGGAAAAGTGAGAAATCCCTTTCCCCCTAATCTGCCCCAGAGGGGATGGCCACATGGCAATCCCTTCTCCTCAGTCTCCTCCTGGGATTTTGGACACTTAGGCACATGTGGCCAGGGTGATTTTCAAACCTCCAGGTCCGGGGCTAAAACTGCAGTAGGCCATGTGGGGAGTCCAGTGCCTTAACCACCATGCCACCTGTTGGGCCCCCCTAATATTCCTTTTAAATTGTTCTATTTTTCTGAAAGCATAATGTACTTTGTTGTACATTTGGAAATTCAACAAAATTAAAAAAAATATTCATTTGGGTTGGACTCCTATTTACCAGTTATAAAATTTTATTTTTTTCTTGTTTGAAATTTATCTATGAAAATATCACCCAATCCCTGGTTTCAAGAAACAGATAGTGTTGGGACCAGCAGTTAGCGTAATGGCTATGTCGCTGGACTCCCACGTAGTCAACCGCGGTTCGAGTCCCGGACCCGGCGGCTTAAACTCACGCCGGGCGCGTGTGCGTGCGTGCCCAAGATCCCGAGAGGAGAATGGAGGAGAAGGGATTGCGGCGTGGCCATCCCCCCTGGGGGGTGATTTCCTGCTTTCTATCTCTCTGTCTCTCTCTGTCTGTCTGGCGAGCGCACACGCCCTATAGCAAAAACCTCTCAAAAAAAAAAAAAAAAAAAAAAAAAGAAACAGATAGTGTGAGCAAAATATGAAAACAGAGAATAAGTACATGTATTTTGTTAGAGATAAACAAAAGAGTAAATAAGAATATATATTAAAAGTACTTAATTTAATTTTTAGGTCAAGGAAAAGTAAAACTGAGGAATGGCTTATTGAAAGAAATAACTTAGGGGCTGGCGGGTAGCGTGGTGGTGAATGGCACTGGACTCTCACATGGTCGATTGCAGTTTGAATCCTGGACCTGGCAGCTTGCTTTCTCATCCCCCCACCCCACCCCGTCCCTCTCTGATCAAATAAATAAATAAATAAATAAAGTTAGATAATTCTTAAAAATAATAGCTTTTGAGCTAAATTCTGAAGGACAATTAAAAAGTTTACTTATTTATTTCTTCCATGATTGAGAAAGAAGGAGAGAGATAATATTGCCACCAGGGTCTCAATGCTGCAATCCACCTACAGTCTCAGCCCTGGGGTATGTGTGTTCAGTGATCTCTGGGGAGTCCTGAGTGTGAATCTGGGACCCTCTCATGTCAGTAAGCCTCACAGAGCATTGCCTTTTATCACTGTGCCGTGGTCTGGTCCCATCTAACAAATATATTATTGTATTAAGCCATAGAGTTATGCATGATCCAGATACATGCTGTGATTTCTCTTGCTAATATTAAGTTGAAGCTTTGAAGTGATGGTTCTGGGAGGCAGAAAAAGACAGTTGAACAGTTTCCACCATAATCTGTGGTTTATTTAGTTTGCTTAGCTCAAGTGATCTCCAATAACCTATTATTTGGGAAGAATGTTAGTGACTCTCCCTTTGTGATATTCATAGGTAATATGGCTTTTGGGGAATGCACAGATTAAATTACAATTCTTACATATTCATTTCTTTTTGGAGTATTTACTGAAAGCATTGCAAATGTTTCTTTTATTGTCATATAAGTCCTGCATATAGATAACTTTCTTTGGTCCTAAAATTTAGGCCTTTGCATAATCATATGGGTACTCAAAAAGGACCAAAATTTTTGAAATTATTAATCAATTCTGCCTTCAGGAAGAAGGTGTGATGAGCATTCGACAAATACACTCAGCTGGTAATCAGGTTCATGGGTCTATTTTTCCTTTTTTTCTTGTCTTTTTAATCTGTTGCTTCTTTTACTCTGAAGGGAATCAAGCAGAAAAGAAAGAAGCAAAACATTTAAGGGACACAGAAATGGAAAATTATCTGTTGATGATATGTGTATGATAATACCTTTAACTAGACTAATATATAGTGTATTCATGCTGAGGAAATTCAGTCTACTAGCTGTAATGACATACAGTGGTTGCATGTATAAAAGATAAATAAACTAAAAAGATAAGACATTTTCAGAAATACATGTGGATTATTCCATTTTTTAAAATGTTCATTTTTAAATTTCAATTTTAAATATATTCTTGATAGAGAGCACATGCATGTGCATGAGAGAAAGAGAGAGAGAGAGAAAGAGAAAGAGAAAGAGAGAGAGAAAGGGAAGCATCCTTAAGGGGATCTTCTGCCTCGATCCTTTTTCCCAGCACCCAGCTTTTCAGGATCTTAGGCACATGTGTGCATGCATCTGGCATGTTTTCTGGCTGACCTGAGGATCTGAACCTGCTGTTGGCAATGTGACTTCCAGCCCTGCAGTTTTAGTTCACTGTGCCACAAGGCTGAACCCACATGGACCATTTCAATTTAGAGGAGTGAGCAATTTGTAATTATTGGGTATTAAAGACACTAGATTTCTTGGTCCCTGGGACCATCCCCTGAACCAATGAATGGATATTTAATTGATCTTGGTAGAAGACAAGATACATGTACTCCGAGATCATCATGGGAGAAGGAAGAGTGACTTTATTACGTATACTGTGTATTGCTCCCTTACATCTACTATCTAAGAAAGATGGCTCATCTGACATTTTTTGTTAAAGACATTAAATCTATCAGTTTTAGTTTGGTTACTGAGTAGGAGCATCTTCAAGTGTTTCCCTTTCAGATTCTTTACTGTCTATTAAGTTGTTCTTCTCCACCCCACCTAAGTGAGCTTTGAGGAGTTAAACGTGATCTGTTCATGTACTCTCTTCTGAGTTTATGTTGCCAAGACCCTGTATTATTTTTAGAAGTACTTCTCTGTACTTTTCCACACCTTTTCAAGCGGGTGACGTCTGGACTGCTTTAACATCCCAAATGCAGTTTGAAAATGTTTTGTAAAGCAGCAATATAACCTCTCATTATGGAGTATTTCTTTTTAATCACGTTGGGTTAGCACTGGCTGACCTTTACTTTTCCTTTTTTTTCTTTCAAAAGGCTGCTTAGCTTAAGAAGCCCTTATGCCAAGTGTGCATTTAAAATCAAGAAATAATACATATTAAAAAAGAAACACGTGCAACTGCTAACTCATTCGTTTATCTGCCCATTTTAACCATTTGAAATTCCAGTGGAAGCAGGAAAACAGACAAGGCCTCTGAGTTGTAGTAGTTGCTAATGACATTTATGCCAGAAACTAATCTGTGGGCTGGGGATTTGGTGGCTGTGTGCCTGTCCAGCCTTTCAGGATTTCATTTAGGGCTTCTTTACCCCATGCATGGGTAAGCTGATTTTGCTGATTTCTCAGCCTTCAATAGACTGGAAACAGCGAAGAGGGACCCAGACACAAAACAAAGAGCACGTGTGTTCTGAAATGAAGATGATAGAAATAATGAACACACTGAAAAGTTTACCCCCTTTTTTATGACTATTCTGATTTTGAAAGATAGAAACAGTTTGTTGACAATTTTGCCCACATTTTGCCAATGTTCTAAGTGGTTTTTTGTTAAGAAGAATGTTTGTAGTTTGGATTTGGGGGTTCTTTTTTGAAAGTTAGGGATAACAGAAGAGTTTGAGCTATAGAGATAATTCTTTTTATTCAGTGAAATATGTTATAAGGAGAAAGTATGACATAGTACCATATCTCAAAGACTCTGAAGATTCACTGTTAATTACACATAAAATGCACTGAGTATGTATCAGCTCATTATCTTTCTTAATTCAGTTCTAGAATTATATCAAGCATTTTTTTTTTTCTTTTTTTGGAAAGGTTTTTGCTATAGGGCGTGTGCACTCGCCAGAAAGATAGAGAGTACAGGGAGACAGAAAGTGAGAAATCACCCCCCGGGGGGATGGCCACACCGCAATCCCTTCTCTTCCATTCTCCTCTCGGGATCTCGGGCACGCATGCACATGCACCCGGTGTGAGTTTAAGCTGCCAGGTCTGGAACTTGAACTGCGGTCGACTGCGTGGGAGTCCAGTGACACAGCCATTACGCTAACTGCTGGTCCCAAGCATTCATAACCCATCCTCCCACAGGACATTTAAAACAGTGGAGGTGATTGAACTATTGACCCATGAGCATTCTATTTATTTGTTTTTATACAATATAATACAACTACTATACTTATTAAAAGTTACTCATTTTCTTGTCCTAGAGGAAAAAACTTGAGACTATTTTAGTTCAATCCTTTGGGTAGCTACTGTGCACCAGTTGAATAGGGAGAATACCCTAAGACTGGATTTCAAGGCGTTATGTTCAGCCTTGGAACTCAGGGATGCTGGAAACGTGGCAGTCAGAGGGACTACCTTCAAGTGCACTGGTCGTGATAAGTGTCATCTGTGGACCACACAATCTTCCTCAAGTCTCTGGTTTCTTATGTTATATACTATGGCAACCAGCAGTGTGCCCAAGACTATTCATGATGCAAAAACCCATGTTATTTGAGATAGCAAATACGTTTTCTCATAGACAGGTTCTTAAGTGTTTTCATTAATACCAAATTGCGATAATAAAAGGCACGTTTGCACCTTTTGGATCTTGTCCTGGTGGCATCACACTACAGTCTGGCTCTCGTGCTAGGTCTTCCGAGGGCACGTCATCCTTTGTGTTGCCACCCATCTCGCTTCTCCAAGGCCCCAGGATGCCCTGTCAAGCATCACTGATGCTTTAACAGCTGAATAGCCCTGAAGATTTTTGATGGGTTAGCGAGGTCGGTCTGCATAGGAGGATGTGAAAAGAATCTTGGCTAACAGATGTGGCACTCAAGTGTAAATCTTTTAAAATAGATTCTTATTTTTGGTTACACATATTAGTTTTTTGTTAAGTAGGGTGGTGCTGATTGTTTATTTAACCATTTAGCAGAGACAAAACCAAATATTAATAGAAAAAGATGCTGCATTTTTTTCTTACTATCTTTCTTTTAAAGTGAACGTGACAGTGAGGTACACTTTTTCTTTCGCATGAATGTTTCTCTTCTGACCTTCTTCCCACTTTCTATCCACTGCCTCCCCACCAAAATCCAACAAAAAAACAAAACACCGAGACCAACTATTTCTTTCGTATAATGTTGCATGGTAAAATGGAAGGAAATGTCCTCTCTCTACTAAGTTCTTTGGAAAGTAAGTTGAAGAACACACACACATAAATCCAGATACACGTGTATCTTACATCTTGCAGAAGAGAAGCACACATGGTATTATTTGTGAGGAGTACTTGAAAGTGGTCTTGTCAGTTGGATAGATAGACGTTTCAGCAGGAGGACAATGGAGCTCAGCGTGTTTTTGATGTGCCAAGTTTTGAACCGTCTCAAATTGGTAAACTAACCAGTCATCCTATACACCTGGGTGGCATGCTGCTTTCCTGGAAGCTGCCCTAGACTCGATTTGGCAGAGGACAAGTGAAGTGTGGGATCGCTGTCAGCTCTGGGTAATGTGCGAATGCTGCCAATGTGAGTTGAGAAATCGAAGTCTATTTCCTGGAGACACCCCAAACTTAAAAAGTTTTTATACTTCCCCTGTACTATTGAGTTGGGTTCAAAGAAGTCGTCAATGTCTGTTTGATAACAGCAGTGTGGTCTTGTTGGGAATGGCTGCATTTTAATCACTTCATGGATGTTAAGGGCTTTAGTTCCAGTTTATTCCTGCTTCTCTCTTCCTTCCAAAACTCCCTTAATCTGGCTCTCGATAGGAAGGACTTGCCTCTAGGGGACAAGCCGAAGCAAAAGATAACAGGAAAGCCCACACTGTGCCAGGGTGTCTTGAAACATGAAAGGTCAGATTCTACACTTCTCTGAAAATAAATCTCTTTCCACAGGGTCAGTAAAACTGCTATCATTCGAAGAAATCTTCACTTTTATTTTCTTCCTTTGGCTCTAGAAAACTATGCCAATATATTCTAAGCTGTGGCTGATGAACTGCTAACAGGGTTTGGTGGAAACCTCCCAAGCCCATTTTTAAACACCTTCCTTGGAATCACTGATAAGGTGTCTCGCATTGCCATAAATACAATGCCATTGCAGGCCTTTTGAAGTGTGGGTTCATATTAGTATCCTTATTATTATTATTATTTCCTCCTTTTTTTCATTTTGCATAAATTGAAATTCCTTCAAAACTTCAGCAGCATGTTATTAAAGTATCTGTGCACAAAGAAAAAGTATTGCAAATGATTTTCTTCTGGAGGAAAGCTTCGGAGGAGTCTTTGAAGTCAATGCTTCTGTTGTGAATCTGAGAACCTTTGTTACCTAACAGATTCATACCCTAGGCAGAATTGTCAGGGAATAGTGCGCATAAAACACTGAGAGTGTCAGCCTAGCGCGCTGCGGGAAGAAGTAGGACCATCAATGTCCGTCAAAAAGGAAAATATATGGGTCTCAGCAGCCGCTGCTTTCCTACATAACTGGAGTGGTAAAGCAGATTGCATGCTCTTTAACCTCTCTGTCTGCCCAGGGTCAGAGAAAGGTTCGAACACATCCTGAGCCTCTGTTGTTCTCCTGCTGAAATGTCTATCTATCCAACTGGCAAGACCATTTTCAAGTACTCCTCACAAATAATACCATGTGTGCTTCTCTTCTGCAAGATGTAAGATACACATGTAACTGGATTTATGTGTGTGTGTGTATAATCTAATCTCTCTCTCTCTCTCTCTCTCTCTCTTTTTTTTGCTATAGAAAGTGTGCGCTTGCTGGAGAGACAGAGAGATATACATATAAAGAGAGAACGCTAGAAGTCATCCCCTGGATGTGCGATGGGGTAGACATATCTCAATCCGTTCTCCTCCATTCTCCTTTCAGGATTTTGGGCAAACACAAACGTGGTGCCTGGCATGATATTTAAGCCACCAGGTCTGGGGCTCAAACTGTAAAGTCAGCCATGTGGGATTCAGCCAGCTTAACCAACACACCACCTGCTGGCCTCACTCTTTCTCACTCTTTTTCTTAATCTCTGAGGACATATTATTTAAAAGAGGTTGGAGAAAGACGAACTCCCTTCAATGTCAGAGGCGTCCTGTTATCTTAAACTGATAAAACTGACAAACTGATAACACAGAAGACCATATCCTTCTGTGACTATAGGGTTTATTATGTGTGAAGGTGGGGAGGTAGCAGGTGCTTTGAGATTTTTTCATGTGTTTTTGCATTTAAAAGAATATGGTAAGAAGGCCTTCAATATTTTCATATTTTTGTAAAGGTTCATGAATTGACTTCAGCCAACAGTGAGGATGGAGGAGTTTATATAAATAATTGTCCAGGGCCTCAGATTCCAGTCTGGACACGTGCTTACAGATTTTGTAGTCAGTTTTAATATACCTAGCAGCCTGTTATGAAAAATAATTGAGGGACCAGCAGTTAGTGTAATGTCTATGTCACTGGACTCCCACGTAGTCGACCGCGGTTCGCGTCCCGGACCCGGTGGCTTAAAACTCACACTGGGCGCGTGTGCGTGCGTGCCCAGGATCCCAAGAGGAGAACAGAGGAGAAGGGATTGTGGCATGGCCATCCCCCCGGGGGGTGATTTCTCGCTTTCTATCTCTCTGTGTCTCTCTGTCTGTCTGGCGAACGCGGGCGCCCTATAGCAAAAACCTCTCCAAAAAAAAAAAAAAATAATAATAATAATTGATATGATCTAAAGGTGAGAGTCTTAAGTATGTAATAGTGTCAATTTTGGGGGGTATATATTTTTGGCTTGGTGTTTTTCCATATCTGTAAGCCAGAAATTAAAACAGAATACTTCCTGTTTAATTTTGTTGTGTTCTAATAAAGGGAAATTTATATTTAAAAACATTTGCATTTTCTGGAAGGCAATAAATAGTAGTTAATTCCTGAAATTTGGTTTATTATAAATGCTATATTTTAGGAAATTCACATGTTGGGACCAGCAGATGGCATAATGGTTCATTATTGGACTCCCATGTAATCGATTGTGGTGTGAGTCCTGGACTTAGTGACTTAAAACTCAGGCCGGGTGCATGTGCATGCATGCCCAAAATGCAGAGAGGAAAATAGAGGAGGAGGGAATGTGCCATGGACATCCACTTGGGGAGTGATTTCTGTCTCTCTGTCTCTTTGATAAGCATATGTACCCTACAGCAAAATATCTCTCTAAAAAAAGAAAAAAAAAGGAAATTTAAATATTAAGAAGAAAGGATGAGTCGTGACAGTTGTTCAGAAAACATGTTACATGATCTAGGTTTCATCAAGTTTATGTCAGTCATTATGAAAAGACTATGAAATGAACAAAATGGGGAATTTTACCACAAAAAACAAATGAGATTTGGTTTCTTCGCATATGACTAATCAATAAAAGAATAAATACATGTGTAGTCAATTTGATGTTATATAAATTGATGAGTACATAGTTTTCCTAAATTTCCTTGCAACTAAATAAACATCCTCAGGACTCATGCTTTATCAATTTTTTTTTATCATTTTTTCATTCAAGTTGAATAAATATCCTTCATGGAATATTAAATGCTTAGCGTTAAAACAATCTCAAACTATTTTTGTTCCCCATGAAGCATTTGATAACTCATTTGAAATGAAGTCATTCTGTATTTTTACTTTTGCTTCATGACCCTGAAGTTGACTACTATTTTAAAAAATTTATTATTTTTGCCTATGAAAGTAACAAAGAGAGGCATTGCCAACAGGGCGCTCATGCTGTAACCCACCCCCGGCCTCAGGGATTTTTGTGTGCTCCTAGAGTGTGCAGGGAGACTTGGAGATGCGAACCTGGAACCCACATGGGGCCAGCATAACAGAGTGTTGTGTTACCACTGCATCACCAGCTGGATCCCTGAAATGGACTCACTTTAAGGGTTCACCAGACTCTGAATCGTAACTCAGTAAATTAACCCAAACTTCTAAACATTTACGTCTCCTGAACTGTGATTTCCTTGAAGGCAGGTTTGTTGGTTACCAAGAGCTTTTGGTAGTATCTTGATTTTAGTAACTATATGTCACTATTGTATCTAAAAACCCCTTAGGTTGAAACTATTATTTTTATAGTCCCCAGGTTTTTCCAATTGCTCCTTTAATACATAAAATAGTGTATTTGGGAGTCTGAAGCCAAACTAATAGTTGGTTCATCATTTTTCTTTTATAAGAGGTACAAAAACATAGATAATAATATTGGCTTCCATATAAGTAAATAAATAAATAAATACACGCACACACATATACGTACATATATATATACACACATGTATATATACATATAGTGTGTGTGTATATATATATATATATATATATATTATTCAAACTTTGTTTAATGTTATTCCTGAAAAATGATGATATTTTAATTTGAATTCCATGCTAATTGCAACTGCAGTGAGAAAAATTATTAGCACATCAATTAATACAAAGGAATTTTTTCTTAAGAAAAAAATGATGCTTCAGAATAATTAACTTATGCCAAATTTGTCCCAGAGAGTTAAAATTTTAAAAAAAATTTGCTATAGCTGCATGCATTCACCAGAGAGAGGGAGCATGAGAGGTGGGGAAGAGAAAACACCCCCAGAGGGGACAGCTACATGTCAATCCTCTTTCTTCTATTGTCCTCTTGGGATTTGGGGCACACATGGATGTGCACCTGATGTGTTTTCCAAGCCACTGGTTGCGACTGGGATTCAAACTACACAGTCTGCTATGGGAGATTCAGTTGCTTTAACCAACACTCCACTAGCTGGTCCAGTAAATGTTAAATTTATTTTATTACTATTCTAATAACTCTTTATTGGGCATCCATTTGTTCTCAAGAATAAACTTGTCTGCTTACTTAACAACCAGAGAAAAATCGGTTTTATTCTACTACACTAGTACAAGAAAGACTTGAAAAAGTCTATGAAATCCATAAAGTTTTTTTTCCTTTTTCCTTGCATATTCACCATACTGAAAATCTTCTCCCAGCCAGTTGTGTCACAGAAACTCTTACGGGCATTATACGTTAGTACTGTTGTAAATTCTCTGGATGTAACATATTTATTTTGATGAATTTATTATGTTGCATTAATCTATTGGGTGATAAATAAAAAAAAAAAAACAATAGTCAAAAATAGAAGTTGCAGATTTCAAAATGGGAAGAAAAACTTTTGAAGTCTTATTTCCCTGGTTTACTGAACCAAGATTTCCTTCCTATGATTTCCTTTTCAGGAATGTGTCTGACTCTGTTCACTGACAGAGACTGCCTGCATTGATGGAAAGGCTTTCCAAAGGTTAATTATTTTTTGAAGAAAGAAATCACTACTATATTGCTTATTACCCTTTATTTTCATCTTGAAATGATTTCTCTTAAATATCTGATTACATAGTTTCAAGAATATTTTTGATTTCCGATTTACCTTATCAGTTAAAATATTTTTCAAATCTGCATCTTATCTGGTTAATCTTATTTATTCTGAAGAGAATAGATAAAATTCACTTAACTGTCCACTTTATTAAATTTTGTTGTAATTTATGTTACTCTAATAGAATCAGGACAGGAGGAAATTAAATTGCTAAAAAATATGGAAGAGTCTGTGGCTTCCATAGTCTTCTTTGTAAAGTTTGAAATCATTTTATGTTCTTGGAGGGGAAAGTAGTATTACAAAACTTTATGAAAACAAATGTCAAAATGACATTTACTCTATTCATTTTAATAGCAGCATATTGGAAAATCGCTGGATTCTTTCTTTGGTCATGGATTTTGATTGTAGTTCAACTTTATGTAATAATTTCCGTACTCATTGAAAAGTTCTAAGCAGAAGACTTGTCACAAAATTTTGACATCAATTATAGTAGGGCAGAGGTTAGATGATTTTCTTTTTCTTTATTTGTTCTCTGTGCAGAAATAAAATACAGTGTATCGATGCAATAAATCCATCTATACAATTAATTTGGATCACTCAAGCATAAAAACAGCACTCCATTTTATTCTGCAATTATTCAGAAGATTTACTTCTTTCGATTTTATTTTTCATAGCAGTCCATGTGTATTAGAAGAATATACATGGAAAGTGCATAAATTTAGCAAGATATGAAAAATTGTCATGGGGGAAATTACTGGAGAAATTGCATTACTGTAATCTGTTGTGTCTATTCTGGAAACTAAATCAATGAAAACCTGAACTAAAGTGTGGTGTCCGATCCTGTATGAATAGGACTCTTTGGTGTCATTTTTTTGGAAGTGGCAAATTTAAACATTAGAAATGGTAGGGTCGAAGTTAGGTTTCTCAGTGTAAATCTGTTTGCTAAATAGTGTAAGCCATATACCATGTTGTTAGCTGCTGTCAATCAATGAGCATTTATTAGAAGCCTACTGTGTATGAGACAAAGATCTGGGTGTCATTTATGTGTGTGTGGAGAGGCAAGGATGGTAAATGACATATACAAGACAGGTTGTAAGGCACTGAAGAAAAACAATAGTATTTAGGGCTGACCAAATGTTTCTAAATGACATGAGAACAGCTATTTAGTGATGAAGCAGGAAAGTCAAATGCACACATTAAAATACAAATACAATGATAAGAGATAGAAGTGGGTAAGATTAATACTTGAAACCAGGAAACTGAATTCTGACTTTAAAAATCAAGTTTATATTTTCAGATGTTCACATAACCTAAGCACTGAAGACTGAATTCTGTGTTCAGCTATTTGGCTGTTGTTAGCAGTGATGCATGAAGCAGAAAGAAAACAGCTTGATTTCCATAAGTTAGGCAAACTCTGGAGAGCTAGGAATGGCAGGGAGGCAATTGGCTCACAAAATAAACTGACCGAACCGGAAGCCAAAATTAAATAGAGTGTATAAGGGCACCTCAGGGATCGTCTTAACAATGTACTAGTTATGAACTAACTATTGTGGTTATTACCACTGCTAATGAAGAAACCATAGGAGAAGAGAAGCAATACCTCTTTCTGATTACTGTGGGCTTCCGGTTTAACTAGCTAAAACACTCAATGATCCTTTAAAAAATGAATTTACTCAAATGTCTTTCTGCTATTAGTGAGGATCCCATTAGACATGGTTTAGCTCCTGAAAGTATGAAGACAGTTTGGCTAATGATGGCTGAAACTGCTGGATAAAAACTATATTCTTAGACATTCATAGATTTTTTTCTTTATGTTTTGTAAATTTGTACTAATTTTAGTTACTGATAAATATTTTTTTTAAATAACCCAAGGAAGTTATTAATGCCAATTCCCATGGAGACATATTAGTTCATTGACTTAGTAAACTCTTCTTAACTGTTCCTGTTGCAGTGAGTTTGAGAAAAGATATTTTTCCAATGGTAGTTTTAAGTTCACAACATTGGAAGTCTATTAATATGCAAAATGGTCCCACTATGAAAGAGTAACACACCATAAAGACCTGGCTTTAGGGGCAGATATAAACTAATGAATGGTTAGACTATTGTGAAAGTGATTATCCAGCTCTTTTCAGATTCGATGAAGCTAAAGTTACTTCCTTAGTTGATTAAATTCCTATATATTATCTTTTATTCACAAATTAATTTACTCATCCAATCCTCAACAAATATTTACATCTCTATCATATGTTAAACCAGTTGATTAACATATATGACTAATAAATCACAATAATCCTAGGTACCACCTCTTGAGCTGAGAATGTTGGGCCCCAGGATACTGTTTCATCACTGTTGTATCCCCTGCACCTAGAGCAGGTGAAATCCTCACATCCTGGACTGAGCTGGAATCCCCATCCTGTTACCTACTGATTTCCTGACCTTAGGCAAGTTATTTTTCTTTAATATTTTTCTTTATTCATGATATAACATGTGTACGTACACATGAGAGAGACAGAGGGAAAGAGAGAGAGAGGAACATTCTCTATAGAGTCTGGTTATGCTGCAATCTCCTTTCTCCAGTCCTCCACCCAACTGGATCTTAGGCACTCACATGCATGCCCACCATGTTTCGGCTGACCAAGCCCAGCATTTGACCCTTAGTCATCATGTAGGAACTCTAGAGCAGTGCACTATGGCTGCAAAATGGAGCTAGGCCCCTTCAGCAAGTTCTTTATGCCTCACTTTTCTTATCTGTAAAATAAATATAGTGTAGACCACTCACTCCATAGGTTTATTGTGAGTATTAAATAACATCTGAAAAAACATATTATTACACTTTGAACAGTGTAAGTCTCATGGAAATGATAAATATTAACAATTATTACTTACTTTTTAAATTAAATTTAATCTTTTATATACATAAATACATCAATAAAACATTATAATTAAACAAATAAGCAACACGAAACAGGCTGGGTTGTATTTGATTCTTTAGGACTACAATGCTGAGTTTCCATGGCATAATATATTTTTGTTTTAATTTGTGAAATATATCCTTATGATTTATTATACATAATCATAGATTATATAATAATAACTATCCAATAATAATGGGTTTGTGAGGACTATTTATGAAATGTAATATGATTGTCTTTATTTTTTGGATAAGAAACTGAGGCACAGAGAGGTTAGATCATTTGCCCAATATCATACAGCTAATAAGCAATGAAGCTATTACCGAATTCAAACCTAGGTCATGTGACTCTTATTCTTGTTGCTATGTTATCTGCTTGCAGGGCAACATAGCTTTTATCCAATTTAAAGATCACTCAAAAAAATCATATATGAAGTCAGGTTTAGGGAGCAATTTACTCAAGGTAACCTAGTCCTGAAAGCAGATAACAGCTCCAATTTTCTATGTAAAGCAGCTGTCTCTTTGTATCTGGAATAATTAATTAAAATAGGTCATTCTGATCTATAAAGCTGTAGAAGATCTGAATTCTGATTGCTTTAGAGATTAATTCTCCAGACTTACTGTCATGATCATCAAAGTGCTTATGCTAATATTTCCTAGATTTGAACTCTGGGAAATCAAATGCATGTCCTCCTCTCCCCCCTTTATTTTCACATTGTAAACTACAGGCAACCTTCTTAATAAAATGGAATTTAGGTCAAATAGCTCATATTCAATCAGGTTCTTTGTATATAGAATAAGGATGTAAATTAAGAAGGAAAGAGAACGACTTCAATTTATCTTAATCTTGTGTTGTAGGAGCCTGTGATATGTTAGATGAGAAATATGTGCATATACATAACAAATGAAAATTGTCCCTTGACTAGAATCTTAATTCAGGGTGCAGGCTATGTATGTAACCCAGAGTTCAAGTCCCATCCCCCACTCCCGGAATAATGAAACTACTACATAATTCCCCTGTTTTTAATTCTTTCCCACTCTTTTTATTTTTCTCTTCTCTTTCTTCTTTTTTCTTTTTTTTTTCCTCTTTACTTTCAGTACATGATACTCAATGAGAGGTCATGCTTGCTTTCAATGAAATGAATACTTTTCCTTTTTATTGGGGTGCCTATTGGAATCGAACAACCTGAAGCAGGAAAAAGCGCTGGTTTTCTCTCACTCAAGATACCGTGCCTAGATTCCACATTTTGATTTGACTGAATGAAGAACAATGTTATCTGCTGAAGAATAATATTAACATAAAAACACAATAGAACTTGTCACAAAATGCATGGCAAACATTATAGCATGTAGTCTAGAGCTTTAATTAACATATTTGTTAAATGCCAATTCTGAGAATAGACACTATCAACAAAGAAAAGACTTTCCCAACACAGATAATGCAGATAGCTTCGCCTTCCTTTAAAAGTGATTTTGACAGTTATACTACCGAGCTCTGTAATTCGGCTGGGAACAAACTCCCATCCTTCTGCCGCCCAGGCTTTCAAAATCAGAACAGAGGAGAGAATCAGTAGCTTTTACTGCTCTACAATTTATTCCAAGGCAGAAGCTGTAAATGGGTGTATGTGCAGACTCAGGAATTTGCATACGGAATGCCTCCTCTCAGTTTTCATATGCCTACCTCTGTCCCTGTCATTTAATTTGCGTTCATTCACCAATCAAGTTTGTTTCCTAGATGCCTTACTTGGATGAATGGGTAGCAGAGTAATTACAGCTAAGTAAAGTGGTTTTATGAATGAAGGCACAATTTACAGTGATGTCTGTGGGTACCACCTCCCCTTCTCTTGTTTAATATTCAGACCTGTCACCTTGCATGCAAGCTGTTGGAAAAAGGCTCCAGAAGCCACAGTTATACCTCTTACAAATCACACCAGATTGTACTGCTCTGGTGGGACCTTCTGGGGGTTGAGTAAAAAGGAGTCTTAATAAGAAGCCTGGGATACAAAAGCTTAATTCATTATTGAACGTAAAGAACAAAGAGTTTGGAAACTGACAGGTAAAATGAAAAGAGAAGGTTAAACAGGAAAAATTGCGTTTTAATTTTGGAGAAGATTTAATTTTATTCTAAGTATTTGCTATAGGCTTCTCCCTTTAGAAAACCACAATTCAGTTCTTGGGAACCAGCAGTTAGCGTAATGGCAATGTCGCTGGACTCCCACGTAGTCGACCGCGGTTCGCTTCCCGGACCCGATGGCTTAAAACTCAGGCCGGGCGCGTGTGCATGCGTGCCCAAGATCCTGAGAGGAGAATGGAGGAGAAGGGATTGCAGAGTGACCATCCCCCCGGGGGATGATTTCTTGCTTTCTGTCTCTATGTCTCTCTCTGTCAGTCTGGCGAGCGCACGCTCCCTGTAGTGAAAAAACCTCTCCAAAAAAAAGCGCCCCGCAGAAAACCACAATTCAGTTCTTAAGCACAAAGGAGGAAATTTGGTAAGAACATCTTTGTTGACCATGGAAATAGTACTAAAGCTTGAGATTTCTCAGGTAACATCAAATATATGTTTTTGAAAATGTTGCAAAATATATTCTTTTTTTTTAAATTCTTGGTCAGAGGGCATGTGTGCTTACTGGAGAGAGAGAGAGAGGAAGTGAAAAAATTGAAAACACATTCCTTTGTAAGGAATGGTCACACCCAGTCCCTTCTCCATTTCTCCCTCCTTTTGGGATTTATGGGTATATATACACATGTACCCTGCATATTTTTCAAGCAGCTGATCTGGGACTTGAACCATGCAGTTGACCAGGTGGGATCTAGCCCATCCCATGGGCTGAACCCTGAAAAATATATTCTTAATTGATTTAAAGTAGATAAGTTAGAAACTGCTTGTGACTCTCGAGACATTTGAAGTTTACTCTTGATTACTTTATTCTTCCTTAGGCTAGTGGCTCTCAACTGGAATGATTTTACCTCCAAAGGACAACTTGGTAATGTCTGAAGACATTTTGAGTTGGTATAAGGGGAGGGATGCTACTAGTATGGAGTACACAGAGGTCAGGATGCTAGCCCACAATGTTTTGTTTTGGACAGCCTCTTACAACTAAGAATTGTCTGGTCCCCAACCTCCATAGTGCCAAGGTTGAGAGACAATGCCTTAAGCCCCTGAGTTTACCACTGCTCTTTCCTGGGGCAAGTGATCTTGCATCTTGGTTCCTTTTGCATAGAAAAGAAAAAGGCTGTGAGTAATGACTTCCCTCAAACTTATTTGGACTTAGAGTCTGGTATCTTTTTTCTTCTAGTTCTAAAAATGGTGTCTTTTCTGCCTTCTAGAGCTAATTGATTCATTTGTGTTCAAGATTTCATCCCTTCCCAACTTCTTTAAGGTATTTCTTCATCATCATCTCTTTATCCTCTTTTTATGCAAAACCTTTTCTCAGTTTCTCTCTCATAGCCTATCAATACACATGGATCAAGACTCATCAGTTAACTAAAAATTCTTCCTTTGTCTTTACATTCTTTCTCTTACACCGATGTTTTCTAAGAGTACTTAATAGTTATCATTTATATATCCTCAAACCTATATTTCATTAGTCCAGTGCACAATTTTAGTGACTAACCCCACTTCAATATTTATATTAGTTAGTTATTACTATGTAACAAACCATTTCAGAACTTCATGACTGAAAATAATAAGCATTTATTATTGTTTACAAATCTATGGAGCATCTGGTTGGTTTCTGTAGTTTCAATCAACTGGGGGTCTGGTAGACAGGATTCCAAGACTATGAGTAGATATGGAAGCCTCAGGTTGAAACTAGCATGTGATTGCTTCTAGCACAAGCCACAGAGCCAGCCAAATACAAAAGATGAGAAAACAGATATCCTATCTTGATGGGATGGGAAACAAATCACATTATAAAGAAAAGAGACAGAGATTCAAGCCTATTCGCCAAGCAATTTTTCACTCATAATTAAAATTGTGTATGACCTATAATTTCACTTTTCATCTTCCTTAATTTTGTGGCAGCCTTTAACAGTGACTATGTCTTGATGCTACTTTTTATTTTTTTAGATTTTTGCCATAGGGCATGTGCTTTGAAGTGAGACAGACTGAGACTAAGAGAGAGAGAAAGTGAGAAATCACTTCCCCAGGGGATGGCCATATCACAATCTCTTCTCCTCAAGTCTCCTCTAGGGATTTTGGGCATACACACCTGGTGTTTTTTTTTCAGGCTGCTGGATCTGGGACTTAAACTGTGGAGCCAACCATGTGAGATCCAGTGTCTTGAACATCTTGCCACCTGCCCGCCCTATGTCTGCCTTCTAGAAACTTCATCCACATTCCTCTCACAACAGTGCTGATAGTTAATTGTCCTTTTAACTCTCTGATCACTATTGAGAGCCTTTGAGTCTCTCCAACTTAACTAATTTTTGGGTCCAGATTTTCTATCTGTAGCCCTCTTTTTATTCTACAAACATTTATTGGGCAATCTTGTCTGTGTTTTTATCTGTCATTCATATTTTACACCCAAATTGAAGTTTACATTCAGCATGGTACATTTTCATTAGTTGTTGGTTTACATATCCATCTGTATATTAGACACCAATTACCTGGAGGCTGAATTTAGTAACATTCATTCTTCCTATACCTTTTTTCTCCTCAAAATATCTAGCCAGTTTCAAAAAATTATTTTAATGAGAGAGAGAGATATTTTTGACAGGTTCTCACCATGCTGTGATCCTTCACTCCCAGCATCCCTTTTAGCTAGGATTATTGGCCATGCCACTGCACCCAACATGTTTATGTTGACCCAGGAATTGAACCTGTGACTCCGATGTGATCTAAGCTTTGCTTAGTGACACCCTACCATGTGTACCAACATGGTTGGGACAAGCCAGTTATTTTTAACTCCTCTTTTTTGCTTTCCTCCCAATCCTTTTAACCACTATACCCGGCTTTAGTGGTTCATTAAATGCTATTGATTTAGTCAACAATTCAATTGAGCAAATGTTTATCTAGTGCTTACTATGTGCCAACCTGTGGAGCTTAGATTATACACTATATACTATGGTAGTTGATGATTAGTGATATGGAAAGATTTAAATTTGTGAAAGTGAAAGATCAAGAGCACCAGTAACCAGTAGTTGTTGCAAGTTTTCTTAATGTGTCTAAGAAGATCCATGGAGGAGGTGATCTATGAGTGTACTAAAAGAGGTGAGAGAGTGCAGACATTTATCTCATCTTGGAAGAAAACATTGCAGGCAGACAGAAAACATGGGCAGGATACTGTGTGGCAGGTAGTGCGGCACACGGCATTCAAAGAACAGTAAGGAGGATAGTGAGGGAGAGTTATAATTTTTTCATAAATTTTTTTTATTATTTATTTAAAGTCTATTTTCTTTCTTTACTTCATGAGAGAGAAAGACACACACACAGAATTAGAATAGAGAGACATGTACCCCTGACAAGATTTCCCTACTTATACTTGTGATCTATCCCAAGTCTCAGCCAGCTTGGATCATGGGCACATGTATGCATACACAGCATGCATTTGGAAGCTGCAGGATGAAAATACAAACCTGCTACTTCCCATGTGGTCCAGCATTGCAGAGTATATATACATATGCATATATATATATATATATATATATATATATATATGTATACACACACACACACACACACACACACACACACATATATATACATATACATACACATATGAATAATCTGCATATTTTCTGTGTGTGTTCAGGATCTCCTATACCCTCCTTGTCAATAAAACAGGAACTTAGTGTGTCCTATTTTCTCTTATTTCCTGGCCAAATTCTTTATCTACCACCTGAGTTGACAGCTTTGTTATGTTAATGTCAGACTATTATTACTTTTAATTTACTAATATTTAGACTTACATATTTCTTCTAGTGCATTGTGTTCCCAATAACAATAACTGATTCTGAATGATTATTTAGCTAATGGTTTTGGAGGTTCAAAGTCAAGGGAATTTACTAGTGGGGGCTTTCTGCACAGTCCTGAGGCATTGCAGGGTATCACATGGCAAGACAGAACAACAGCAGAGTGTGTGTCTGTATCCCTGTTTGTGTCTCCTTATTATCTAAATGAGAATCTAATCATGGGGCCCCACATTAATCTTAATCTCCTTCCAAAGATCCCCGCTTCTCAATACCATAGTTCTATTAAGTTTCCACCCTCTTAATCCCATCACAACCAAATTTCAATACATAAATTTTGAAGGGACACGTTCTAGTCAAGCACTGCTTTGCTACATATATCCTTTAGTAATTGTTTTTGAGGATATTTTTATAAGATTAACAATTCTGAAGAAACAGTTAGACATAAAGTTATTTTCTCAGAAAATGGATAATATTTATTGACTATTATCTTGTGAATGAAGAACTTAATTAAAGTTGCTAGATTTAACTAATAATTATATAGAATGCCCAGTTAAATTTGAATTTCAAAGAAATAATAAATACTTTTAAAAGTATAGTTATATCCCATACAGTGTGTAATTTGGGGCATACTTACACTAAAGCATTACTCATTGTTTATCTGAAAATTTTAAGATAACTTGGTATCTTATATTTAATCTGATATCCTTGAATCTAATGTAATCTATTTTTTTTTCTGTTTCCTAAAAGGTTTTAATTAGTATGCTTTTAGAAGATTTTAAGTAATCTATATCTGTTCTTGGGATTCTAAAATGTCACCATTGTGTATCTAGTTGTAAATCTATTTGTTTGTAGACCATATTCCATTTCTCTCTCTTTTTTTGGAGAGGTTTTTGCTATAGGGCGCATGTGCTCACCAGAAAGGCAGAGAGAGAAGGAGAGACAGAAAGCGAGAAATCGCTTTCCCCTAGGGGGATGGCCACGCCACAATCCCTTCACTTCCATTCTCCTCTCAGGATTTTGGGCACCCACATGCGCCTGGAGTGAGTTTAAGCCACTGGGTCCAGGACTCGAACTGCAGTGGACTACATGGGAGTCCAGCAACATAGCCATTACTCTAACTGCTGGTCCCTCCGTTTCTCTTTATTTCTGAGATTAAAATATATTACTGTCCATGTAATTTTCCCCAATTCTTTCTAGAACTCATGCTAGACAGCTGCTCTTAACTTTCTTAATATAAGTTCCATGAAAGGTAATTGTACTTTCATACATTCCATCTCTGTCTGTTTGCATCACTTCTGGAAGAAGTTGGTGGCATTTTGTCATGGCAGCCCTAGCCACCTAATTCACCTGCTTTCAAAGAATAGTCTGGTAATGCTGTGCCTTCAATTTCTATTCTTACATTTTTTAATTCACTATTGACATTGTTACTCTTATTTATTTTATATTTATTTTGATTTTTTGGGGTTTATTTTGGTCATTTGATGCAGAAATGCTCAGTCTATTAACTCTACATAAACTTTCAGAGTTATCTTTTAATAATGAAAATCATGTAAGATGGACACTGATAAAATCCTTTTACAGCTTCATATGGACAAAAGAATGAGGTCCATTTTCTTCTGTGTTCATTCTTCCATGACTTCACTTGTCTTCTCTGTCCCTCTTACTAATCTTTCTCTTTTCCAATATACTACTCACAATCAATGCTCCAAGCATGTCAAGCCCTTTAAAGTTTCATTTTGTATGCCATGATGTTTCATTTTTAATTGTTTCCCTCCCTACTTTGCTCTCTTGTTGAAGACCTATTCATCATTAGAGATGCTGACCAATTGTGCCCTGTTCTACGAAGGGTTTTCTTTTACTCTCTTCTCACTGAAATGGTGAGACTCACTCTTTTGTTCACCAATATACATTCTTACATATTTTTTCAATGCTTATTACAAGATATTAAGCTTTTTCTCCATATTTTTTGCATTATTAAATAGTGAATTATTTGAAGATGAAGGTAGACTATAGTTGTACCCCTATTGAGTGAGACATGACTGTAATTCAGAAGAATAATTGCTTAATAAATGGATTAAAATGAGTAAATGAGAGTATGAAAAAGAATTACTGTGAACCTTTGAGTAATTATTTATTTATTTAATTAATTTTTTTTACTTTTTTTTTTTTTTTTTTTTTTTTTTTTTTGCCATAGGGCATGTGTGCGCACTAGAGAGAGAGACAGAAAAATACAGAGAGAGGGAAAGTGAGAAATCACCGGCAACCATCAGGATGGCCACTCTGTAATCCTTTCTCCTCAATTAGCCTCTTGAGATTTTGGGCATGCCTGAACATGCACCTGGCACAATTTTCAAGCCACCAGGTCTGGGACTCAAACCATGGTTAGCCATGTGGAATCCAGCACCTTAACCATCACATCACCTGCTGACCCCTATTTTTTAAGTTTCCAACAATTTTAACTCCTATAACTCATCTTTTAGCATTTCTTAAACTTAGAAATTTTATTTCAGTGAAATTGATCTTATTTATTTATTTATTTATTTATTTTTCCAATAGTGTAACAAAGGTTAATTCAAAATAGACATGTTGAAAATGATAGGTAAAAAAAATAATAAATTTCAACAAGTTCTCTTTTTGAATTTACAACAGTGTACACCAAGAATCACAGACTAGTTTCACAATTGCTTCAGAAATTCACATTATAGCAATTACTTGCAAGTATTTTATATATATATATATATATATATATATATATATTCATTATTTATTTTTTTTTTGGAGAGGTTTTTGTACTTGCCAGAAAGACAGAGAGAGACAGAGAGAAAGAAAGCGAGAAATCACCCCCCCCCCAAGGGGGATGGCCATGCCGCAATCCCTTCTCCTCCATTCTCCTCTTGGGATCTTGGGCACACGCACACACACACGCCTGGCGTGAGTTTAAGCCACTGGGTCTGGGACTCAAACCGCGGTCCACTACATGGGAGTTTAGTGACATAGCCATTATGCTAACTGCTGGTCCCGCATATTACATTAAAAAAAAATTTATATAGTAACATTATTACGTTTCCTAGAGGCTGTTACTCCCTACTTTCTAATGTTGGGCAAGTTCATGTGCTGTGTATCACTATTGTCATTGATTACTTTAATGTGTTTTAAATACAATTTGGCAAAAATAAACTTTAAGTCACTTGATCTCCTTTGTATTTATTAAAGACATAAGTAAAAAATTACTTAAAACTCAATCAGAATTTAGGTCAATGTTTCTTGTACCTCATTATATAATAGAGTATAGGTAATTACCTCTAGATAATCAACCAGAAGGCACAGGAAGCCCATTTAACAAGGGCTCAGCTCTGCATAGTCCAGAATACTTATCCTGAAAAGGGCACATATTCAAAGAGAAGAAACAATTATCTACCACTGAAACAGGTAATGAAGTTTTCTATGTGCTATAATTTTAATTTAAAGAGCATGTTTGAAAGGCTAAGAGACCCAGATAGGCAGATATTTCCTTCTTCACAGTTATAAAATCTGTCACATCTTAGAAATACTTCCCCATTGAGTGGCAATCACAATTTTTATTCCAAAGGTTCTACATGCATGGCATATTATGTAATGGACAGCACTTCAGAATAATCTAATGAAAAGAGAACTCTTTTCCATGCTAATAAACTTCAGATTCTGCTTGTTTCAAGAAAATGAATTCAGGCTTTGAACTGCTGAGGTCCACATAAATTCAGGTTATCCATACAGCCGTGCGGAAAATCTCCAAGATGAGTTCTTTATTAATAGCAAGAATGAGTGAGTCACTCAGTTCGTTTAATGATCTGGTCCATAATTTGAATCCATTGAAAGTTGCCTGTTAGCACCTCTGGGAGCCGAGATCAAGCGTGACCTTGACTTGTGATAGTCTGAATTAAATCCTTGTATGGTAGTTCCCACACCAGCGTTGTTTTTATCATTTGGCATGCAAGAAGAATCCTTAAAAATCCTTATAATTACTACAAACAAGAACATTGTAAGAAAGTGGGAGGAGGGTTATGTTAGCATAAAAAACTTATTTTGAAAGAAAAGAATGAGCAATTTCCCTCATCTATGAAACTATTAGTAGACGTCTATTAAAGGTGATTAAGTTCACACAGGTAGTTTTGTTAACCTCTTCAGAACATGCTGTATTCATACTTATTCATTAGATTTTCCAGTGTTTAAAAATATAGGATATGATTTTGAAAAAGAAAAAAAATAGTGGGACCAGCAATTAGCGTAATGGCTATGTTGCTGGACTCCCACGTAGTCGACCGTGGTTAGAGTCCCGGACCCAGTGGCTTAAAACTCACGCCGGGCACGTGTGCGTGCGTGCCCAAGATCCCAAGAGGAGAATGAAGGAGAAGGGATTGCGGCATGGCCATCCCCCCTGGGGGTGATTTCTTGCTTTCTGTCTCTCTGTCTCTCTCTGTCCGGTGAGCGCACGAGCCCTATAGCAATAAACCTCTTCAAGAAAAAAAGAAAAGGAAAAGAAAAAAAAAATAGTCTCTACCCATGGGTGAGTTGCCTTGCAACTTAAACTTGTAATAGCTTTAATCTTGGCAATAATATTCTATATTTTTAATTTGTCTTAATTGCCATTTATAACTTTGTTTCAAGATCCATATATCTTAACCCTATTATTATTCTTAAATATAGAATTAATTTATAATTTTCTAAATGAATATTATATGATTTTTTGCTTTTGTGACATATTGCCTCTTTCTTTTTTCCTTTCTGCTATCTCACCATTGTGCTATAAGAAAATATTGGTTTGTAGAAAAAGTCATATGTTTTTCAATGCAAAAACACGTCTTGACTTTTCCAACATCTCAATAGTATAATGTAGTCTCAGAAAAAGTAGAACTGCTTTGGGACCAGCAGTTAGCGTAATGGCTATATCACTAGACTCCCATGTAGTCTACTGCTGTTTGAGTCCCAGACCCGGTGGCTTAAGCTCAGGCCAGAAACATGTTTGTGTATGCCCAAGATCCTGCCAAGAGGAGAATGGAGGAGAAGGGATTGCGGTGTGGCCATCCCCTCTTGGGGGTGATTTCTCACTTTCTGTCTTTCTGTCTTTCTGGTGAGCACAAGCGCTCTATAGCAAAAACCTCTCCAAAAAAAAAAGTAAAACTGCTTTATCAGAAATCAGTCCAGTCTTATATATGTTCTTGGACATATTTCTCCTGCAATTTTGTGTCCTTTAACCAGCATCTCTTCCCCACCCTCATCATTCTGTTCTTTTTTTTTTTTTTTTGGAGAGCTTTTTTTTTTTTTGCTATAGGGCGTGTGCGCTCGCCAGACAGACAGAGAGAGATAGAGAGATAGAAAGCCAGAAATCACCCCCCAGGGGGGATGGCCATGCCGCAATCCCTTCCCTCCATTCTCCTCTCGGGATCTTGGGCACGTACGCACATGCACCCTGCGTGAGTTTTAAGCCACCGGATCCGGGACGGGAACCACGGTTGACTACGAGGGAGTCCGGCGACATAGCCATTACGCTAACTGCTGGTCCCATCATCATTCTATTCTTTACCTCCAAAAATTAAACTATTTTAGATTCCACATATAAGTTAGAGTATGTGGTGTTTGCCTTTCTGCACCTAACTCATTTTACTTACCATAGTGCCTTCCAGGTTCATTCATGTTACAAATGATAGAATGTCTTTCATGCTTAAAGCTGAATAGCACTTCATTATTTATACATACCACATTTTCTTCATCCATTTATGAATCATGAAGTATTTATATTTTTTTATTTTTTTGAGGAACCTTTATGCTATTTTCTATAATGGTTATACTAATTTATATTCATAATAATAATAATATGCAAGTATTCCCTGTTTTCCACACCCTTGCCAATGCTTGCTTTTCATATTTTTGATAATAGCCATTTTAATGGATATAATATCTCATTATGGTTTTAATTTGCATTTTCCTGATGATTACTGATGTTGAACAATTTTTTAGATACCTATTGACAATTTGCATTGCTTCTTTTGGGAAATGTCTATTCAAGTCTTTTTCCCATTTTTGAATTGAGTTACTTATGTTCTTGCTATTGAATTATTTGAACTTCTTGTATATTTTAGATGTATGGTTTGCCAATATTTTCTTCCATTGTGTAGGTTGTCTTTCTGCTCTGTTGATTTTTTTCTTTGCTTTTTATTTGAAATACTTCCTTTGTCTATTTTCATTTTTATTGCCTGTGCTTTTGGTGTCATAGTAAAAAAAGTAATTGCCCAGGTAGGGTCAGGAGGTGATCTAGTTGTTAAAGCACTGGATCCCATAGGACCATGATGTTAATTGCTTGGTTCAACTTCCAGATTTGGTGGTTTGAAAAGACTCACCAGGAAAATGTGTGTGTGTGTGTGTGTGTGCCCAAAATCCAAAAAGGAGACTAGAAGAGAATAGGTTGAGATATGGTCATCACTCTTGGGAGTGATTCTTCACTTTTCCTCTCTCTCTGTGTCTCTCCAGTGAATGCACATACCACATAGAAAAAAAAAATTATACCCAGACCAATATCATGGAGTTTTTCTCCTGTGTAGTTTTACTTGTTCGAGTCTTAGCTGTATGTGTTGGTGGTTTTTTTTTTTGTTTGTTTGTTTGTTTGTTTGTTTGTTTTTGCCATAGAGCGTAGGCACTCCCCAGAGAGAAACAGAGAGAGAGAGAGACAGTAAACTGGAAAGTGGGAAATCACCCCTCCCCCCAAGGTGATGTTCATGTGTCAGTCCCCTTATCTGTAGGGTTTTAACCAATTTTTGAGTTAATTTTTATAAGTAGCATGCGATATAGGTCTAATTTCAATCTGCATATGGAGATAGCGGCTTTTTTTTGTTTGTTTGTTCAGCAAAATTAATTGATGAGGTTGTCTTTTTTCAATTGTTTTCTTGGCTCTTTTGATGAAAATCAGCTGACCGTAAATATTTGGGTTTAGTTTTGAGTTTTTCACTAGCTTCATAAGGAAAATCTGTCTCAATTTTCTAGGGTTGATGTAACCATGTGCCACAAACTGGGTGGCTTAGAATAATGGAAATTTATAGTATGGTGGTTCTGGAGGCTAGATACATGAAGTCAAGGCATCAGTGGGACAACACTCCCTCCACAACCTGGAGGGAAATTTTCTGATGCCTTGTCCTAGCTTCTGGCAGTTGGCAGTCTCTGGCATACTTGATTTGTGATGCATCACTCTAGTCATCCATCTTACATGGCATTCTCCCTGTGGTCCTCCACAAAGTCTTCTCAGTTTATGTATCTTTCTCTGTGTCTGAATTCCCTTAAAAAAAAAATAAATGACTCTAGTCATCTTGAATTTTGGCCCATCCTAATGAGTTCTTTTTAACTTTATTACCTCTTTTAAAACCCTATCCTGCGATACTAGGGGTTAGGATTTCAACATTTGGAGGAGGCACAATTCACTCCATAACCGAAGGTAATTTAAAATGTCATTTTGGCATTTTTTTTTTTATCTTTTTGATTTTTGCACTTAAAATTTTTATTTGTTACTTGAAGTATTTTAGATAGGTCTTTGAATCCAGAGGTAAATTTCTTTTCTGATAATTGTGTGAAGACAAGGATAAGAGATAGTCAGTAGAGAGGCAATGATTTTACATAAAAATGCTTCACTTTATGAACCTAACGAATCTATCAGAGGAAAAAAATATATCAGGGATGATAACTTTAAAAAAACTTGAAAATAGAAAATGATTAATATTATGGAAACATTGTTAAAATTAGTTGTGGCAAGTGCTAGTGCTTTTATCCATTGACTTTTGCTGTTATTTTTCATTTGCTTTATAAAACAGAATTGATTTGATTTGATTTAAGTGTTTTTAGTATCAGTACCTATGTTATATTAGAAATGGTATAAATTTGGAAAATGTATAGTACAGATTAATTTAAAATTTTTCATATTTCTTAATTTTAAGAATCTCTAAACTTCTAACTTAAAATTCCAACCTGTTGGGGGTGCTGTGAAGCTGTTTTATACTTTTAGCACCCTCTATGGCTTATGGGTTCAGGACTTGAAATTTATATAGTGTTTTGTTTTTGTTTGTTTGTTTTTAGTTTTGAGTTAGTGAACAGCAGAGTGAATTACTTGGAAGTAACATGAGTTATATGACAAACCCATCTTCCATGACATCCCCAACAACTTTCAGTCAGATAGAGTTCAATACTGAAATTATTGTAAGACTGTAAAGTGAGAAATTAAGTATCTGAAGTCAAAAAGAAATTGAATAAGTCTCTTATTTATGAAAGTTGTTGCCAAGTAAAAATGACAGAGGGAATTCTCTTTGAGGGCTACACACAGAGAATTCATGGAAAAGAGTCTGGAGGGGAAAAAGGCTCTTTGTGACCAGATGAACAAAAATTTTAGATGAGTACCAGATATTGTTTTTGAATGTATTAGCATGGAATGATTGAAACCAATCTTTTTTCCAGATTTATAATGGACCCTGAAGTATGATTTTACTTGATTTGTGACTCTGTGACAAATCTGTTGAAATAGTTGGTTAATTTAATTTTCCATAGTTCATTAGGACAACTATGTATGTAGATTAATTAGGCAGTCTCATCAAGACAATTGTTAGGTTCTAAAAATATTGATTCTTGAAAATGCAAGATTTTCTAACCATATCTAACCATGTGGTTGTTCAGACAAAACAGTGGTAAACTAAGTTTCTATTTTCACACTTCTTTAATATTGACTGTCTTTAAAAAACAAATATATTTGCACCTATCTATTGCATTTTCAAAACATAATAAATAAGGAGAACGTAAGTATGGTTTCCAAGTCACTTCTACTAAGAAGTCACTATAGGGTTATACTATACATATATCTTTTATGAAAGATGTGCATCCAGACATGGTTGCTCTTCCACATCTTCAGTACACAGGCAGCCTGTTAAGTTTCTGGTGTAGCTTTCAATAAATGATGGAATTCAAGATGGGAATAGTTTCTCAGTTATTACGTTGCCAGTTTAATAATCAATTCATGACTCTGTGTATGTGGTCAATTGCAGTATTTCTAATCTCTCCCAGGACTAGTCAATTTCAAATAATATTTCCAAATTGAAATACATTAATCTCTTTGGCCTGACTTCACTAAAAAGTATTTATGGAACAGGTTAATTGGAGCCAACAGATCCGTGACTATGAGCCAGTCATTTTGAATGATATAGGTAGTATTAGCTCATGCTAGAGTATAGCAAACTCATTTTCCAGAGCCAGTGCCATATTTACATTCAGGATCTGCGCTGTGATTGAAGGAGTCCTTTAGGAGTAAAATGAATCACACTTCACCACTATTTACAGAAGAGAAAGAAGAATAAACCAAATATAGAAGATGAGCATCGTACAAACCATCAGAAGGTGCTCAACTCCTGCGTGTGTTGAAAGAAGTCAATAAATCTAGAGGGCTTTGAAATGATGTAGTTCACCTGCCTTTGGCTCAGTATAGTTTTAGGCAGCTCTCTCTGCAAAGAAAGCGTATCCACATTTTTTAATAGTGGTTCTCATGATTAGAAATTTGTGTTGTACAGTCACATGGATTTTTATTGAAAATTGTTGAGAGTCTCCACGTTTAGGGTGTAACTACTAGCCCTGACTCCAGAGTGATTCAAATGATTATGCAACATTTATTCTTCTCTTTTGTTCCCTTATCAGGAGTCTTTCATAATGCTTCATGTTTCATGGTGTAATATTAGTGAAATTAGCTTTGAATTGCTTAAAATTTTATAATTAATTTTTCAGTTTCAATTATGATTCACAGTCTACTAGCCTGGCACCTGCTGGCAGGCAATTATACAAAGTCAGCAAAGGATATGTGGTAAGTTTTTCTTCGTGCACTTTTTCTAGTGAAGTATGTTTTCCCCTTACCTTTGCCCTTGCCTTGTAAGTCACAGTTGAGACATACGCTGAGGTTAAGTTAGCTTTCTGGGCTATAGACCCTTTCTCCAGTGTATGGACTTCATAGTCTTATTTTCTACTTGTCTGTGTTTTTGGTTAAACTTTACTTTTATTTTTAAAATGAAATTGTCTTTGGAACTTCTAATCCTCATTTCCATAGTTCTGCCCTCAATCTCTTTTATCGGAGCAATTGGAGATGCTCTGTCTATTCTGATCTTTAACCTGGCTCCATGAGGTTGCCATTCATTTGTGCATTTACCTAACATATATTTTTAAATGTCCCCTATTATTGTTATGAATCCTTAATGAATCTACAGTTGCACACATATGGGCCTTGTTATTAGCAGTGTAAGATGTTATGAGATGTAAACAGAAAGATGTCAACAATCTTGTTGGATTAGTGGTTATCTTTTTTTTTTTTTTCTTGCAGATGTAATCACAGTCCTTCTCAATCTCCCACAGAAGTAGAAAATGGATGCAAAACAATAACTAACAAACAAGGCCCTTATTTGTCTGACTCAAGTGCCCTTGAATGTACTTAGGTAGCATCAATAATGGTTGATGCTTTTATTGCATTTACTGCGTACCAAGGAGTATTCCAAGTGCTTTGTTTTAATCTTCATAACAACCTTATGAAAGTGTAACTATTATTACTATTGCTTTTAAGATGAGTGGGAAAATAAGCAGCACAGATTTTTTTTTTTTTTTTTCAGAGAGATTTTTGCTACAGGGCATGTGTGCTTGCCAGAGACACAGAGAGAGACAAAGTGACAGAAAGTGAGAAATCACCCCTCAGGGCAGATGACCACACCTCAATCCCTTCTCCATTTTCCTCTCTGGAATTTGGGCACACAAGCATATTCGCCCAGCATGAGTTTTAAGCTGCTGGGTCCAGGACTCAAACCACGGTCTACCATGTGGGAGTCCAGCAACGTAACCATTATGTCATCTGCTAGTCTCAAGCACAGAAAATTTAAGAAACTTTCCAACCTTATTCAGCAAAGGAGTGGTGAGGTTGTGATTTGAACCAGCCAGTCCAGTTTTAGGCTATTTCTATTTATCTATATTTACATGTTTACTTATATTTATTAAAAAGGCACTGTGGGCGCAGCTGTTGTGGCACAGTGGTAACATAAGTGCCCTGCAAGGCTGGAGGACATATGGCTGACCACAGGTTCAATTCCCGAGTTGGTCTGCATATACAGATGAACTGCGTCTGCAGTTGTTTAGGACCCTGAAGAACTGGAAGGCTGGGGAAAGAGGATTGAAGTGTAAAGGACCCTGTCAAGGTTGCCTCTCTTTTTCTATCTCAGTATTCAAAAAAAAAAAAAAATGAATAAAGAATACTAAAAAAAAGGTACTGTGCCAAGTTTTATTTAGTTTAGTTTAGTTTAGTTTAGTTTAGTTTTAGTTTCTGTTATAGGGCACATGTGCTTGCCAGAGAAAAACAGAGAGAGAGAGGCAAAGTGAGAAGTTATTCCCAAGGAGGATAGTCATGACACAATCTCTTTTTTATTCTCCTCCTGGGGTTTTGGGCACACACGCACACACGCATAGTGCATTTTTCAAGCTGCCACATGTAGGACTTGAACCTCACACTCAGACATGTGGGATCCAGCTGCCTTAGCTTCCATGCTACCCACCTGGCCCACTGCACCATGTTTTAAAGGTGCCATTACAACATCTTTATAATAGCTTCTATGCATGTACCTTTATCTCAACTGGATAGATCCATTTATATTTTTCTTTCTGACTAGATGGAGAGTGTCTTAAAAATGTAGACAACCAATATTTTTCTTTTTAGAATATGTGGCATATAATTGATGCTTTATTTATTTTTGATGAGCAAGTGTTTTAAAGAATTAAGAAAATCATAGGAAGTAAATAGACTTGCCTCATTTTAGTTAATAGTGCAGGTGATGGTCAGCCTGTTATGTGCTTACGTGAGTCTAATACCTCACTACCTATCTAAATAGCAGTTGATAGGCAACGCTTCATGGAGATGCGGCAGAATGCTGCCAATGACACTTCCATGAGTCACACTGATACAATGTAAAGGTATGAGAAACCTCTAGCAAGTCAGAAACTTGCATGGAAATCGAAATGTTTGTCTTTGCCTCTATCCCTACATGGTACTAAGTGACTGCTCTAAAATATAGGTAAACAGTTTTCTATATTTCTGCATTGTGAACAGTATAGAGCTCAACAGGATAAGAGCTGAAGAGAAATGACTCAAGGTGAATTGTGGAGTCCTCATGTTTCCCAATCGTTCTGAAAATGCACTAAAAATGCAGATATAAGAGTTCAATCTCAAGAGAGAAGAAAAGATAGTTCCAGATGCACAAACTGAAATTATTTTTAAAAAGCAGTAGTTCTAATAATAATAGCATCTGCTTTCTAATTAAAATAAACCCTCAAATGCAGAATAACAAGCCAGGGCAGATTAAATTTGGAATAGATATTTTTTCCCCCAAATTAGGATACCTTGCTTTTCCAGTACTTCATGGAGCTGTAAAAGTTATGGAAATAGTTAAGAAGCTTGAATCTATAATTAAGCCTTTGCCTTAAAATTTTAACTTCAGTCTTGCTTTGAAAAAGCTTTTGCTTCATTTCTTCCCCATTCATAACTGCCAATTTTTTTTTTTGTCTGAGGTAAGAGAGAGATATAGAATCTGGAATAACTGACTAAAATGAAGATAGTTAACTCAGTGGTCAACCAGAAGTCTTCAGGGAGTGTTTGCTTGCCTCTCTGTGTTTGCAGTTGCCAGGTGGCCAGGCCTGTGTGTCTATGCCATGACTGTCTTTATTCTGCAGTTGCAGGAGTGCTCCTTGTACTGGCTCTCTCTGTCTCAGAGTTCAAAATGTTATATTATGAAAGAAAAACCTCAGATCTCAGCTGACTGGATGAACTGTGTGCTAATATGATAAAATTGTAGACAGTTCCATGGAAATTCTCCCAAATAATTATTTCCCTTTCTTTATGTACACCATATAGCAGAGAGTAGTCAAAGGAAGAGAAGACTAGCTTGTAAGGAGGAAAGGAATACATGGAAGAAGTTATAAGAAAGCAAAAGAAAAATGTCTCTGACATTGCAAGGAAGAAGCTAGCCACAGCCCATTAGACAAAGCTGCAATTTTCTTGCAGTGTCCATCCCTGTCAAAGTTCAAGTTTACCTGATCTTCTACCTTGTCTTCTCCATTCCACCTGAACATCCAGAGGTGATCACTGCCATGGTTTAACTCACTATAATTTAATTCTTTTTCTTCTCCAATGCTTTCCAAGGTGACAAGTTGCTTACCTGGTAGTAGTCTAGTGCCGAGAGACCAGGAACTCATCTATTTCCAAATCAGGGCTTTCCCTTCCTTCCCCTTCCTGCTCTTCTCTGGCACACGTCTTCTCTGTTATTTCCCTAGGCTGTGTAAGCCTAGAGATGACACAATGGTATAAATTTTCTTCCTTCCAGAAAGAAGAAAAAACTATGATTGACCCCTGGCATATCAATGGGGTGATGGATCGGGGGTCCGTGCAGTACTTGCCTCCCCATAAAGAGCCAACCATCTGTATAACTGCCAAAAAATACAAATAAAAGCTAATGCAATGCACAAAATTTCCCTCAGCATTCTCATTAAAGAGTTTGCCTACAAACAAAGCTAATGACAGTTATTATACAGATTAAATTATGTTTATCAAATTATTCAAATAAATTAATAAAAATTACAGCGTGGCACAAATTTCTAAGCAGTCAAAGAAAGAAAAGGCAAAAGCTGTAGCGATCACCAGCCCTGCTGTTTTTGTGTGGTGCTGCTAGCAATTTAGGAGTTCTTTGCAGACTGCAGCAACCTCCAAATTAAAGAGGACCTTATAGTAAGTACGCTGCATATAATGCTTTACCATTTTCAGAGCCCTTTCAGCATATTTTCTCAACAATAACTCATGGGGAATGTAACTTCTCATTTTATAGTATAAAATTTAGGACTCGGAGTGGCGTAATACTAAGGGAGAAATTTGAGCTGGTTGACAAGTTTCAGACAACTGGCTTTGTTACAGACTGAATGTGTCCCCCTAAATCTGTATGTTAAAATCCTAGCCTAATGTGATTTTTTTTGTTTTTATTTTTGTTTTTTGGTGATGGGGCTTTTGGTAATCTTTTTTAAAAATTTTTGTTTGTTCTTTTATTAATTTAATTTTTTTTTATAAATTCATTTACCTTTTTTAGCTTACAAAGAGAATATTTCACTATGTGAACATTTTTCGCTAGTCCAGTTGGTTAAACTATAAACTATCTTCAACAGATAATACCACATTTCTTTGTCCCATTAATGCTTTGCCTCCCTATTTTTCTTCTAAATGTCCTTCCTTAGGCCCTACTCTTCTACACACACTATATCTGGTATTTACACCCATTTATTGTGTTTGTATGTCCTTTAGTCAATCAGTTTCAGTCATAGAGTGTGGACACTTGGTGGGTTAGTTGAGGTCATGAGGGTGGGGTCCTCATGATGGAATTAGTACCCTTCTTAGGATAGATGTGAGCAATTACTCTCTCTTTCCCTACAAACACATGAACAAGAGGTGATGTGAACACACAATGGCTGCCGACTAGCCTAGAGGAGAGGCCCAGGAATGAAACTTGCCTCTCAGGCTCATTAATCTTAGGCATCTCAGATTCTAGAACTGCGAGATAAATTTCAGTTGTAAAAGCATTCAGTCTATAGTATTTTGTTACTGCAGCCTGAGCATCCTGAGACACCCTATCATCTAGTTAAACTGTGATATGAAGTGCTAAGTAAGACCTGTCATGCTTTAATTTCATGGTTCTTTAATACGGTCATGTGTCACACTGGGATACATCATGAGAAATGCATCATTAGACAATTTTGTTTCTGTGCCAACATCTTTGACTCTTTTGTAATAATACTTCAGTTAAGACACATGGGCTGGCTACATAGATCAGTGGTTAAGCCCTGTACTTAGGGAGCTGGATCTTACAGGCCTACCTCAGTTCAAATCCTAGGACTGGCAGCTTGAAAAACATGAAGGTGTATGTGTGTGCCTACCTAAAATCCTGAAAGGATGACAGAATGGAGGAAAAAGGATTATGGTATGAGCCATGCCTATTGGGAGGTGTTTTTCTTTTTCTCTCTGGAGAGTGCACATACTCTCTGGTAATAGTAATTAAAAAAAAATAGAACCAGATTGTACAACTATATAAAAATGAATATTTTCTTTCTTTATATCCTTATTACATAAGCTTTATTTTCTATTTTAATTAATTAATTATTTGTTACTTTTAAAACTCTTTTATTAAAAATAAAACACAAGTACATGCCTTAGCCTAGGCCTACCCAGAGTCAGGATCAGCAATATCACTGTCTTCTACCTCCACATGTTTTTTCACTGGAAGGGTCACCATGAACAAAAACAAGAAAGATTAAATCTAGCAAAAGAGAAAATGTGCAATCAAACAGTGCAATAAACACAAGAGGTCTGAGGCTGCTGCTGGTTTAACACTGTTTTACAATAAGCTATTTAAAAAAAATTTAGAGAGGTTATTGTTACAGGGCATGTACTCTCGCCAGAGAGAAAGAAAGCAAGAAATCTTCCCCTGGGGAAATGGCCATACCACAATCTCTTCTCTGTTCTCTTTCCTGGATTTTGGACATGCACGCAACACACCTGGTGTTTCAAGCCACTGGGTCCTGGACTCGAACTGTAGTCGACTCCACGGGAGTCCAGCAATGTAACTATTACGGCATCTGCTGGTCCCGAAAATAAGCTATTTTTAAGTAGAAAGAATATACTCTAAAATAACAATGAACAGTATAGTATAATAAATACCTGAACCAGCAATATTGTCATTTATTGCCATCATCAAGTCCTTTGTACTATACATAATGGTATGTGCTGTACTGTCATATGACTGGCAGAGCAGTTAGGTGTGTTGACACCAGCAACACCACGAAAATGTGAGCAATGCATCTCACTGTGATGTTAGTACAACCTGTGTCGCTAGGTGACAGGAATTTCTCAGTTTCTTGGTAATCTGACAGAACCATTGTCATTAGTTAAAATGTTATTTGGCATATAACTGTACTTTATTATTCAAGTAAAACGAACTCATTCAGTGTCTGTTTTGTGCCAAGAAGTGTGCTAGATTCCAGAGAGATAAAAATTAACTGGTCACTTGCAGGTTGCTCCTGTTTTGAGAGAGGAATGAATGACTCACAGAGGAAGATCATTGTAATTCTGTAACTGCTGCAGAGGAAGTATTAAACAGAGCATTGGAAGCATTAAGGAACTCATTTAACTTGGGGGAGCTCAAGGAAGCTCCATCAGGGAGGTAGAATGGATGACTGTTGGAAGGCCGTGTATGTGGTACTCAGAACCCAGCCCTACAGAATAATTCAGAAGGAAGGAGGGCGTTTACCTAAGTAGGCAGCTGCAGTTCTTGGCTGTGTGCCTGGTATTATGGTGGGCATCAACCTTGCATCTCTGCCTATACATGAATGCCTCAGGGAGTTTCTGTTAAACCCAGATTCTGGAGTTCTGATTCCTATGTGATCTACCAGAACAGATTCTCTAGGCATAGCACAGGGGATCAAGCATATAGCAGATCCCCCTTATCTCCAAAGGATGCATTCCCAGTCTACCAGTGGATGTCTAAAACCCCGGTAATAGCAAACTCTATATATACTATGTTTTTTAGTCTGATCGTTGAGCTAGCATTTAAGGACTAACAGGTGGGTAGGAGGTACAACAGGCAATGAGATGAGTCAAGTCTCTGGGTGAAAGGGAAGAGGTGGCTGGAGACTTCATCATGCTACTCAGAATGGTGCTCAATTTAAAATTATGAATTGGGGCTGGCTTGTAGCCTAGTAGCTAAGGGAGTCAGATCCCACATGGCTGACTGTAGTTCCAGGTGGCAGCGCCCCAGTTTCTTGAGAAACGCACCAGGGGCATGTGCATGTGTGCCCCAAATGCTGATGAGACAAAGGAATACAGAAGAAGGAATTGCAGCCTGATCACGTCCCATTTGGGGGTATTTTCTTCCTGTCTCACTCTCTGTCTCTGTCTTTCTGTCCCTCTCCATCTAGTTCACACATACTCTGGCAATTATAAAAACCTAATGAATTATTTGTTTTTTGCAAATTTCTACTTGATATTTTCAGACTATAGTTGTGAGCTTACGCCACCAGGTCAGGGTCTTGAACTACGGTCTACTACGTGGGAGCCTAGCAACATAGCCATTATGCCATCTGCTGGTTTGTGAATAGAGTTTTTAATAAGTATTTCCTGGTGTTTTTTTTTTTTTTTTTTTTAGCTTCTGGGCTGAGATTCAAACTGCAATTGGCCATTTGGGATCCAGATCCCAATGCACAGTGTTTAAATACTGTGCTATAGGGCTGGCCTATTTCCTTTTCCTTTTGCTTAATAAGTAGCACATCACATGTTTTGTCAAATCAGCACAGTCTCCTTTTACCTGCAAGACTGTATTGTCAGTTAATAAGGAACAGACAGTTCAGCACAAAGACTGGTGGACAGTTACCACAAAATAGACTCATCTCCTCCTATAGACTCCTTCTAGTCTACTCTTTCAAAATCTCTCTTCGACCACTTCACAGACATCAATTAATGGTATTTAATTTCTCCTGAAAATAATGAACACATAATTAAGATAAAGACAATCCAGGGGCTGGCAGATGGCATGGTGGTTAAGGGCACTGGACTCCCACATGGCTGACCAGGGTTTGAATTCTGTAACTGGTGGCTCGCTTTCTCACTTTCTCTCTCTCTGGTAAAAAATTAAATTATTAAATAAAGTTGAAATTTAAGACTGTATTTTTTTAAGGAAAAAAAAGATAAAGATATTCTGAAGGCTTCTCTCAACTTTGAGGCCTTTTCTTCCTTCTTTTTGGAAGTATGTCATTTAACCTCTTTATCTCTCTCCTTTGTAATTGGGGAATATCATATTTCCCCACCTGGAATCTCTGAAGCTCAGCAATGATGTTAATCAAATGTGTAGCACATAAAAGTGCTGAGTAACAGCTCTGTGGTGTGCTGGACATAAGTTCTTTACAGAACATCTGTGGGATTTGACCCTTTCTCTAATATTTATTCTTAATAAATATGGCTTCTATGCATGTGCATAAGCAACAAAACATAATATAAATAACTAAAGCCACTGACAACATTATTTCTTTTCTTTTAGGGGGTCCATATTCATATGTAAAAAAGCAAAAGAACATGTTTCATTTGATCACCACTGCCTTTAGGATTATTAACAAATCTTGAAGTTATCTTTGATTCTTCTGTTTCTCTCACAAAATTAAAAATTCTGCCAGTATCTTCAAACCGGTTTTTCCAAATTTCATGTCCATTCTCTCATCTATTACATCAGCTTCTCTTTTTTATATATTTTAGTTGTTCCTTAACAGGTCTACATGCTTCCTTTTTATATCCCTTCTAACCTAATCTTCACACAGCAGCCAGAGAAATTCTTTAAAAGGTAAATCAAATCTTACCTTTCGGTCACTCAAGCCCTTCAATGGCTTCTCATTGTCCATAAATGCTTATGCAACCTTCTGATCTTGAGGTACAGAATTCTGACTCTCAGCTCTCCTTTTTTTTTACCAGCTTCAGTTTGATATATGTTTTCTTATTATTGTTTCAGCCAATTGCCTATACTTCAGATCTCAGTGAAACCCTAATGATTTGTTCTGACTGAGCCTCTATGCAATCTTTCCCCTGTACAGCCTCTAAATAAGGTTCCCCCCCTCAACTGTTCTCAATCTTCAAATCTCAGATTTAAAAGAAGCAACTTTTATGGGATTAATGAAATTTATCTCAGCAGAAATGTCTCCTGTATCTTCCAGCACAGTACATAGTTATATTCTCCAAGCACTTGTATAATTTATAATGACTCATTTATGTATAATGAATATACATATATGTCTGTTTGATATTTGCCCCATCCACTTGACCATAACCCTCCTCAGGAAACAGATTACTTTGCTATAGAGCACACGCACCGATGGCAAAAATCTCTCTCTAAAAAAGTTTGACTTGAACAGGGTACAGGTAAAAGAATAGGTAGGAAGACAGAGAAAAGTCCAAGTAATCTGATATTAGGAGTAATGCCAACATTACTCGAAATGGGATAGAAGGAGCAGGAAAGGAAAATCCTGTGGAGAAGGTGAGGATACAGTAGTCATGTAATTAGTAGCCAATTGGAAAGGTCCTGGTTCACATCATGCAACTGCCCTGAGTATGATCTGAGGTGGCTGAGCCCGGGGGTAGATCATGGCATGAGGACCCATTGGGAAGACTTCTCTCTTTGGGTCTCTTCTACAAGAAATAATAAACAGACATTTTTAGAAAGAGTAGGATGATCCAAAGGTAAGAGTTAATGTAGAGTTAAAAAAATTTTTTTTAAGTGAACTTATTCATAACAATAACTAATTCATAAAAGCTTTGGCTGTTTTCATTTTTCCCCAGAATTAAATGAAATAGTAGATTATCATAGAGCCTGAAACACATGTTTAAAATATTATTTTTTTCTCTTATATTAACTTTATTTATGTGCATTCTTACTAGAGCACCCTGCCTGGCTTCAAAGAGAATTTGAAAATGGGTAACCATAGTCTGCTGAAGAGCCTCTTTTCTCATAATATTGCTCTTCCATCACGAATGGAAAAAGCAAACTGGAGACAGCTATTTGTTCTCAGGTGTTGGTACCTCCTATTATTGTTAAGGAGTATTTCATAGAATTTAAGAACCTTTGAAATCTTTTTGTCCAATGTGTCACTCACCTTGATCATTGGGCTTAATCCAGTGATAGTATAATTGGTTCACTAAGTTGGAAGTTGTAAAATATTCAGCTGGAAGAGAGCGGCGTGTAATTCAGAGAATGAATAGCTGCTCTGGAAAGCCAAGCATTTAGGAAAGGACACGTCAACCCAGAAATCCTACGTTTAAAGCACACTTCAAGGACAGCACTTACCCAGTCTCTCCACATGTTCCCCAGAATATAAGCATCACTAGAGATACTAAGAAGCTTTTGTCCTTGTGGTAATCTTTGACTTCATCAGATTTTGCCTTGAAAAACATAAGAAATATGTTTAATTCTGTATTACTTAATTTTGGATATATGTTTTGCAATTTTAGCTGTGTTTACGATAGATCATATTATTGATATTCCATCTTGTTTCCATTACACTGTATCAATTTCACCTATAAGGGAAATGGTATAACAGGTCACAATTTATCAAGGAAAGAGTAAGAGAAAATGTCAAATAAGAACAGTAAGTATGTGATAGCCCTACTTATGGAGCACAAGTAACTTGAAGAAATCCAGTTTTAAAGTTATAATTTAATTTAAGTCACAGTCTAGTGACTCTAGCCAGAGAAAAATTTAAAAACAGATTGTGGCACTAGTGAATACAAATTCAAAAGAAGACTGACTCCTGAAATTTCTACAAAGAACTATGAGTCAAGCCTTAAGGGAATTTCTATATTAAGGTCCCAGTTATGAAATCATGCCATGTCTCACATAGCTGAGCGAACGCTCTCTTCTGTGGCTCGGTTGGGGAATAACTTGCTTTATTTTGTAACAATAACCAGAATTAGTAGACTGCCTACTATGTGCCTGGTACTTACTAATCTCTTTATTAACTCATGGAACAACACAGCAACCCAATGAGAAAGATATTATTATTCCCATTTCACCACTGTGAATATAGCACACACAATTTTAAGTGTACATGCTTGGAAATGGCAAAGTAGAAATTTAAATCCAAGCAATTTGACCAAAGTCTTAGTCAAGTTATCATATTGTTTTCCTTTGAAGTACAAGCATTTCTCTATCATGTAATACATATGTTTCTAAGGAGAAAAAAATAATACTTTCTGTAAAATCACATGGAGAAAATAACATCAGCTCTGGAAAAAATCGGGCTGGAACAGAAACTCAGAATCTATTTTACCCATAGAACTAACAAAACACGACCAATCCTGATAAAAACAAAAAACAAACAAACATTTAAAATATGCTTCACATTGACCCGTAGTACCACAGATAGCTATTTGCAACTTAAACCCTGGATTTTTAACATTTTCTTGAGAGGGACTTCCTGGAGGGCATTAGTTTTAATAGAGACCTGTTCACCAAAATCAAAATCTTACTCAGACTGTAACTTGATTTATTAATCCTTTGTTTTACTAAGGGAGGAAATGTCAGCAATCCCCTTCGCGTGCTTGTGTTCCCACAGCTTAACACAGTGGAGTGCAGTCACGGCTTGCACTACAGGAAACATTTCTGTAGTGTTTCAAATCTGTTATAAGGAACATGCACATTGTTAAGGCTTTTCTTTGATTATGAAAGAGCTCATACTAAGAGCTTATGGAAGTTCATTTCTCATAGTTTGGAGACTGGGAAGTCTAAGATCAAGGCAAAAAAATTTGATTTATGGTGAGATCTAATTTCTTCTTCCAAGATGGTATCTTCTCGCTATGTCCTCACATGGTGGAAAGAAAAAGGGACAAACACTGTGTCCTCACATGGCAGAAGAGTTGGAATGACTGGGAAAGTTACTGAAGCCTCTTTCATAAGGGTATTAATTCCCTTCTCCAGGGCAGAGTCTTCATGATTTAATCACTTTCCCCAAAACCCTACCTCTTAATATCATCACCTTGGTGATTAAGTTTTAACATATAAATTTTGGAGGAACATGTACCTTCAAATTTTAGCTCTCTCCTATTTGGAGGAATGTGACTCTAGTATGTATAGGCAATATGTCTTCAGAAGCCACATAATTAAAATCACAAAGTTCCTGACAATTACTGAAATCAGGACAAAAAGAATTATTAATTCTACCAGTGTTGAGAGCATCTGTTAAATTAGCATAGCAAATCCATCTCCAAAATATACACATGATACACAGATGAAGCAACTCGAATCCTTGGGCATTGAAGAACTTGAGTGGGCATCATCAGTGCTGTATTTATTTATTTGCTTAGTTTTTTTTACACTGTCTTGTAAATGCTTGTGCTCTTGACAATTCACTTTCTGATTATTACATTACTCAAATTTTGCTCATTCCAGGGAAATCTTCTCTAATGAGTTTACACATATGTATTTCCATTAATTTTGTGTTAATGTTTTAGTCAAAATTTCAAGGGATAATCTATTTTTCTTTTCTTTTTTGCTGGAAGGCACATGTGCTAGAGAGAGAGAGAGAGAGAGAGAGAGAGAGAGAGAGAGAGAGAAAGAAAGAAGAAGAAGAAGGAGAATTTTCTACGGGGAATGGTCACACTGCAATCTCTTCTCCATCTTTTCCTCATTTGGGGATTTGGGGCATGCATATACATGTGCCCAGCATGTTTCTCAAGCCACTGGGTCTGGAATTCAAATCATGCTTTCAGCTGCCTTAACAACCATAAAGCTGACCCAGGAGAACAATCTAATCTTTCTTATTTTGAAACAAATTTGGGGTTGGATGGGTGACAGGAATGCTTTTCTGAAATCCCTGTGTACAACTCAAAGCCATAAAAAAAAAGCTGACTTCAAAAGATAATGGAGATATGCCTTTGAACAGAGATGTGTGAAAGATTCCATTCTTATAAATTATATCCACTTAAGATTTAGTGAGGTATTAATAATAGAGCATTATATTATATTTTGCTTCAGGAATTTCATCTATTATGATAAGGACTCTTACATGTGGAGGTGCTTATTCTCTAAAAATGTTTTATGAGGTGGCACAGTCAACAACTGAATCCAGAATGGGATTCAGGAAGCCTGGGAAAGCCTTCAAGGCCTCAAATATTTTCCTCACCATCTGTCTGCTATTCAGCCTTTGAAACTAATCTCTTTGAATCTTAAAGTCTTTTTCATTTAAAAAAGTTTCCAAGTAAATTACAAATGTACCTGGAATATTTAATGCACTAGTAAACATTAATCAAATTGTATCATTAAACAAGATTCTGATATTTTTTCAGTCTGGAAATTCTCTAGAAAAATTTAATTTTGTTAAATGTAATATAATATATGCATAGTCTAGATTATCTGAATAACTGCCTTAAAAATTAGTACTCTCTTCTTATTTATTTATTTTTGCCAGAGGATATGTGCACTTTTCCGAGAGAGACAGAGAGACAAGGAGATGGGAAAAAGCACTTCCAAGAGGAGTGTGGTCAAACCATAATCTTTACTTCCCATTTTTCTATCCTGTCTGGATTTGGGGCATACATGCACATGTACCTGGAGTGACCCAGTCAGGCCACACCAAATTGGCCATGTGGGATATTGCTTCCTCAACCACTAAACCATAGGGCTGAACCCTCTTATCTAATACAAAGACTGAATTTGTGTTTTTGTTTTTGTAAGTATCTGCTATTATTGCTTTGTTACTGTTTCATTAGCAATGGAATCTGTAATAAATGAAGGCCAAACACAATTAGGTCCCTCTACAAACAAGGTCCCTTAAGAACTTAAAGTGCGAACAGAAGTGGAAAAGTTGAGTCCTCGTCAAGTTTTCCGGAAGCAGATTGCATCCGGCTATTATCTGGATGACTGCTGATTTGAGGCACGTAGGATGTTTAAATATACTCCATGTTGTGTTCTGATTGAAATCAAGCTCCCTTACATCAATTATTTCTTGAATTTGAATAAAATATATCAGATTTGCCTATTAACTTGACTCTTACAGAAAAACATCAAATGACTGATTTCTAGCAGTGAAAAATAAGGTGTATTCGTCTATTGCAAGAGATTAAAATTGTCTGAAGTGATTTTTCAACACAGAGCCACATAGTAACGTCTTTTTCTTTTTAAGAGTTTGTGGATTGATTGCCTACATACAGACTAGGTTTGGAACATTCTTATATATTGATTGAAGAGTTTCAAACTTTATAGACCCAAGAAGCATACTTTCCTTTCTCTCCAAATGGATATATGTCATTGAGCTTAATCCGTCCTCTGAGTTTAGGATCATTTGAATTTCTGGAAAAACATAGCAAAAGGCTCTGAGGACTCTAGCGTTGCCACCTTCAATAAGACCCACTAGTTGATGTAATAGATCTTTGTTTCTGGAAACTAGAAACAACAGCTTCTTTGATGAGGGGACATGTGAATAGAAGCACAGTTCTGACCGAAATAGCTCTAGCCTTTACCATACTGTGGCTACATCTATGTCTAGCTACCCTCCATGTGAATGAGTTGGGCAATTCTTGGCACAGATCTTGAAGAATGTTTTTCTAAGAAAATTATGGTGATAGTCTACTCCTTTCCACACAGTGTGACTCTCTGCTTTTCCTCCCTTTTAAATGCCTACCTCTTTTTCTGATTGCCTTTTTTTCTTTTCTGACTCTCTAGATCTTTATATTTTCATTGTGTTTTATTATATTATTTTTTCATCTTCCTCCATTCTTTATGTCTTTGAGAAGGAGGAGGAGAAGGGAAAGGGTTTGTTGGCATTTATATGTGCATTGAGTCACATACCCAGCAAAGTAGGTAAACTGAGGTACGAATGTGTAAACAACACTTTGAAGACAGAGAACTAATATAAATGAGAGAAGCAGTTTTTGAATACACGCATTAAACACAAGTGTTCCCTACCCAGAACATTGTTTATGTTGGTACATAATCTCTTTCTCTCTCTTTCTCTCTCTCTCTAAGTATTGCTGATTCATCTGTCTATGTCTATGGTGGCACTCAGGTATATAGGGTTTTCTTTTCTCTTTTTTTTTTTTTTTTTTTTTTGAGAAGTTTTCGCTACAGGGCGCGTGCGTTCGCCAGACAGACAGAGAGAGACAGAGAGACAGAAAGCGAGAAATCACCCCACAGGGGGGATGGCCATGCCGCAATCCTTTCTCCTCCATTCTCCTCTCAGGATCTTGGGCACGCACACACACGCGCCCGGCGTGGGTTTTAAGCCACCGGGTCCAGGATGCGAACTGCGGTTGACTACGTGGGAGTCCAGTGACATAGCCATTAAGCTAACTGCTGGTCCCCCCTTTATTTTTTTTTAAATTTCTTTCTCTCCAGGATGTTTCCCCTTCCACACAGCTTCTTAAAAATCAAAAAGATGTTAGGCAAATATGTAGGTCCTAAATGTCTGTCTAATATAAAACTTGTCTCAAAAGCTCGCCATTAGAGTATTTCTATTCTATTTTGTTCTTAGTTATGTAGAGTACTCATTATTCACAACCACAGATACAAAATACAAACTATGCCCTTAAATCTAGTGTACTTTCTCTTACTCCATTAATTGCACCAAATCTAACACTCAAAGGCATGTATAAATTTGAACATGCTATCTTACTAGATAGTCTGCCTTGCTGGTCATCAGAATTTATATTCTTCAAGAATACATTTAACATTATCATTTCTGAAAAGAACAACAACAACAAAAAAACAGAGAAAAGACATATAAAAATTAAGTTCACTTAGACATAAGGATTACCAACCAAGCATATTTATCTTTGGAGGTAATCAATCATTGGCTCTGTCAGAGATCTATAAAAGATTGGCCTCAGAACTCACTACAGGGACCTTATCCTTTCCTCTACAAACTGCTCAGTTCCACCAAAGCAAAGACACTATTCCCTACTGAGGACTAAATAAATGACAAGCTTGAAGTGGTGAAAAATAAATTCCTTCTCTGAGTTACTTTAGTAAAAAACTGTCTGAACAAAAATCACACATTTCTTTCCACATAATGGAAACTTACCACTTTTTACAACACTTGTACTTATTTGAGAAAAAGCTTGGGAAATTCATTGCCTGGTAAAGTGTATTTGGGATATTAGTTCAACATGCCTACAAATAATGGAGAAAAACATTAGAAATAGGGATTGTTTTATCTCTTCACCCCTATCACCCTTATCTATGTTATTATAATCCATATACTTTTCATATACGATCATTTCCGGTAACCAGGAAAGGACTTATTTCTATGTTTTATTTTCACTGCATGTCTCTAAGAATGCAAAAATGTAAACATTGATCTACATAATCATATACATAGATTAAGGGACGCTTCCTGAAACAGTGTGAATTAGATCATTAAAAAATAGTAAAATTGCAGTTAATGGCTTATTTGCTGAAAGTAGGTATTTTAATTATTCTAGATAGTTTGAATTCATGAATAACTTATTAGTCATTCGTATCTTTTTTTTTTTTTTCCTGTTTATAATCCTGGTATGCCTCTGATATTTGGATCATATACTCTTAATGCTTATTTATTTGAAATCTTACTTCGGAAATCTAGGAAATGATATGGACATGCAGAATAGGTGGAATTGTTACAGCTCACCATGAGACAGTATAATCTAATTTGACAAAAAAATAAAGTATCATAAAATGTAATATAGCATACTATAAACAACATTTTTTTTTTTTCATTTTTGATGACATGAGAAAGATCCCGAATGATAGGAAAATCCCTTCTCTAGGTATTTTGCTTCTTTTTTTTTTAGACTGTAAAGCTAAGAACACTGTACTAGGAATCCTAAGACCTGGGTTTGACTTTGAACTTGAACAGATTTTCTTTGACTATATTATTTTATCCTGCTACAGGTTTCTGATTGCTGCCACTGAACTCCCGGAATCTCTCTCAAACTTGTCTGGCTTCTTTTATTCTTGAATGTCTCAATTTCTTTTTTGTTTCACTATCTTAGTACATTTTATCTAATCTCCCTCCAATTATTCTTTAGGTATTAATTGATAGTTAAATTTCAGATATATCTTTTCTGAGTCTGTTATCTAAATGAGTCTCTTGGAATCATATACATATCATATGTATATGTATATACATGTATGTATATCATATCATTCTCTTGGAATCATGTACATTCCTATCAGGCATGTATTACTATTTATAAACATTCATTTATGATTCTTTTCTTCCTGTCTGGATGGAGTAGGCAGTGTTCCATTATAGCACATAGTATACACTGTAGATACTTAGAAATATTTGAGAAACTAATGGATGAGTAAGTTAGTAATAAAAATTGACCTGTAAATATTTTCTCAAAATTATTTAAAACCACACTGTTTCTGCTGTTATAGAGTCACAAACAAAATTATACAAACTTATAAGAAAAAAATAAAAAGAAAAAGAAAGAATTGGGGTAGGATAAGTGATCTCTAAGATCTCGTCCATCTTGAGCAGTCTATGATACTCAGGTAAATTTACTGTTTTATTTATACTCTGTATTAGTCCACTATTGGATTACTAACAGAAAGTTCTTATTTATAAAGAAATAGGTGTTTATTTTTTCCATGTTTTTGGGTGCTGGGTAGTCCAAAGGTATAGAGACTGACCTCAGACCAGCCTATAACATGGCCAAAAGAAGCAGAAAAATTGGTGGGCGTGTGTAGAGGAGCAACTTGCACTTGCAAGAAATGACTTCTCACAAGAGCTGGAATTCACCTAGTTTGCTCAGGAGACAGCATTAATCCATTCATGAGACTGGCTCTTCTGTGTTGCAATCACCATGATCTTACCACTCTCTATTAAGATCAAATTTCAATACATGAAGCTTTGGGAGACAAACCATTATCCAAAACATAATATCCACAAAACGTCCTGAAAAAGATTTTAGCACAAGCCATACTTCATGCATACAGTCAGGAATTGCAAGAAAGTCTATATAATAGTAAAACACATTTAGGGGCCAGCAAGAAGCATGGTTAATGGTGCTGGTTAATGGTTAGATTCTCACATGGCTGACCAAGGTTTGAGTCCTGGATCCAGTGGCCTAAAAATTGTACCAGGTGCATATGTGCACCTGCCCAAAATCCCAAGAGGATAATGGAGAAGGGATTGAGGTCATCCTCCCATGGGTTGATATCTCAGTTTTCCTCTCTCTGTCGCTCTCTGGTGAGCTCACATACCCTATGGCCAAAACCTAAAAAAGACAACGACACACACACACACACACACACATTCAGAATTTTGTGATTTCATTCAGCTCTTTACAATTTCAAGCATGACAAAAAGTTAATCTTGGAAGCACAAAATTTATGGCTTCACTGTTTTACTGAGCCCCCAACCTGGTTTCTTCCTACATATGTCATAGTATACATAGTATACATAGTATACATCTATATATGTGTGTGTGTGTGAGTGTGTATGTGTGTGTATATGTGTGTATATATATATATTTACATCTGTATGACATGTATATGTATTCATAGTGTATGTCTATGTCATATATATGCCTTAAAATACATGACATATACAGGGAGAATTCCAAATTCTTCAGATAATATGCAAAGTCTTCATTTCTCTCTATTCTTTTAGACTCCATATAAAACTCAAGTCCTATATTCTGCCATTTAAGACACATGCATATTTCATGAAATTCATGGTATTTATATATTTTTCTTTTTCTTTTGTTTTAACCTAGGTGTGTACTATTGTCTAAAGAGAGGTTTGTCTCCCAAAGATTCATGCTCTGTCATTTATTCACCATTGTAAAGACACTGGGAGGTGATTAGACTTTTCAGAGGTGAGGCCTAGTGAGTGGTGTTTGGGTCATGAAGGTATCACTTTGATGAATGGATTAATGCTATCTTGTAAGAGTGAGTTCTTACTCTGTTGAGAAAGGATTAGCTCTTGTAAGAGTGAGTTCCTTTTATAGAAAGATGGCTGCCCCAGGTCTCATGCTTCCTGCACGTGCCTGCCATCCTCTTTGCTTTTGTTGGCCATGCTGTGATGAAGCACCAGAGCCCTGCCTGATGACAGCCCCACACTTCTGGATTTTTAGCCACCAGAATCTTAAGTCAGGCAAACTTCTATTTTTTTTTTTTTTTTTTTTTTTTTTTTTTATAATTCCTTTGGTCTCAGGAATTTCTGCTGGCAACATGACAATGTGTCATGCCTTCACACCAGTTTTGTCCACTTTCTACAATGCCTATCCCCTTTTCTTAGCTTGCATTCACTATGAAAATTCCAACTCAACTATCAATCTTTGGCTAAATGCTTAGCAACTTTTATCTTTCTAGAAAGACCAAGGACGTTATTCTGTGCATGCCTCTGTTATAGCTTTTAGATTTCTGTAGTCATCTATCTACAGAGCTGATTCCCCTTCACATTGTCAGTCCTGAAGGCTAAGGGTTACATGCTTATGATGCATATCCTTGTTCTCTAGCATCGCACTTGGCACAAGTTAGGCAATTCCTGAATCCATGGAATGAAGTAAAGTGATAATTAAATTACTACATGGAAGGCTTAGCCCACATATTCTGGTGCTTCAGGTGTGACATAGGAGAATTGGTTTGTAGTCTCTCAATTTGATTCAAATATTCTACAGCTTATTAATAACAAATCATTTTACGGACATGTCCTTACAAATTTATTAGCTACAAATCAAAATTTCTGGATAATTTTATTTAGCAATTATTTTATCAGTTTTCTTTGAACATTTATCTTTCTTATTGTTTGCATTTTTTTCTAAAGTCAGTTCATTCAAACTATCTAAATTATCTATGCAGAAATAGTGTTTCCTAGATTTCTTCATCATAATCTTGAATATCAGATTCTTCTAGAGTTTTAAAATAAGAACATTATTTTTCAGATCTTTGCTCAGCTTTGTGTCCATTATTACTTTAGAATTTTATCTTTCATATTTATTAACTACTCTTTATTATATGCTGATTTTTCTCTATGATACAAATGTATTATCAAATCTCAACTCTTTTCAATGGAACATTCATTTTATTTTTTTCTGAAGTCAACATAAATTCTGTTTTTAGTTTCTAAGATGTTGGTCATAAAACCGAACCTTTTTTATTTTAATGAAAAGAAAAACTGTATCACATCACGATTTGGTACTCATTTATATGTTTCTTCTTCTTTTTCCTATCTATGGCTAAGCCTTCAGTCAAATACTAAATCACTGAGCCTTTCTTGAGGGTAAAATGTTGTGGGTCACAGAGCTCAAACTAATCTACGTCATGGGTAGGTGTTCAGCGTTGCAAGTTTATGGTGATGTAAACTTTCACTGCCATTTATCCCCTGTTCAACTTAACACATCCCTAATGATGGAATAAAAAAGGAACCAAAATTTTCTTTATATAAAAATGACGAACTGTCAAAGAACTCAAATATATGATGCAAAGAACAAAACTCTCATCTTTTAGGTTTGTGCTTATAAAAGAAATGGAAACTCTAATAAAGAGACAAAGAACTGTTTTATAGACACATGCTTTAGCATCACCCTACACTAATAAAACACAAGTTTAAAAGGAGGAGAAAAGTCTTTCTCAATACTTTAATAGTCTTGTTTTAATTATTTCCAGTTGCTGAAGAGCTAAGTGCTAATGTAACCTTGCTCCAGTCTGGCCTCTAAATTATTTCAAAATGAACAGTGGATACAGAGTCCCTGAGGCTGTGAAACAGCAGGTGGTCCTTCTGCTGAATCCTAGGCATCTTATGAATGGCTCAATTGCTCCCCATAGGCTGCCATTCCATCTTGCTGAGAGTCAGGCCACCTTGACTGAATGCTCCATGATCCGGCAGCAGGACTTTTATTGATGAATATACCACATACTGACAAGAGAAGTATTTGATAACCAGGAAGGCTGGTTCCCTAATTTCAGTTCTAAGCAACAAGACAGGTGCTATGAGTTGTGTAGAGTCTTTTATAGGTGGAGGGATTAGAGAGATGTAAGAGGCTGTCTCTTCAGTGTGCCATTTCCTCTTCTGAGATAACTCATAGTGTTTTAAAAATAAGGACATGTTAGTTCTTCATTCTTTCCAAATGGAACCAAGCACACTACTACAAGTTGGAGATTGCAAACAACCACACAAAATTAAAATGCAAACGAAGAATGTCTGCAAAGAAACTTGTATTAATTAGTGTCTCTATGGCAAAAGCATTTGAAGAGGGGAGTTGGAATTAAGGAGAGGTCTTGAAGAAAAATAAAGATAGATTGTTGCTTTATATTTAAAAAAATTTTTACAAGAATGCCATCTCTGTTTTTAATTTTTTTCTATAACTATAAATGCTTTTTTTGGGGGTAAAAACTGACTGAAAATTTCTCTAATCTTGGTAATAATTTACCTTTACCACCTTTGTAATGACTAGTATTTCAAGAAGGTATTGTGATCTTTAGCATACATTTTAATTGTCCTTTACCATTAGTAGGGCAAGGGAAATAATTGACCAACTGGAAGAAATCATATTTAGGGGACAGCAGAAGGTCCCCAACTAACCTACCAGTGGTCATTGTCATCATCATCATCATTATCATCATCATCAACATCATCAAGCAGCAGTTTTTAAACAGTCCATCTGAGCATGGCATAGCACAACACTCGGCAAGGTTAATGAAACAGAGTGTCAAGGACTGTCTTTTCAGTGTTCCCATTCAGACCAGAGAGTAAACACCAATAGAAACATATACATACAAGTACAGACAGTTCTACTGCTGTAAAAATACTGGCTACAAAATGTTTTTAGAGGTAGTCTTGGTTCATTTCTAAATGAGGAAATCATAATGCTATTCCTTTGCATTGTCTTCCTTTTAACAGAAGGTCTTCACCAGGTATCTGTTTGTGAAAATATTTGTAATGTGGTTCTGACCTATACAGTCTTTGGAAAACTAATTTTTCTTTGAAGTACTGGTATTATTATAGAACAGTTTCTCAAAAATAACAAAAACGTGTTTCTTAGTAGATTTTTTTTGTTGCTACTAGCACAGGACAATTTGTTTTAGTTTTATTTACTACAATAATTTTCTTTGTTAACTAAGGATGAGTATTCTTTGTCTTCACTAAATTTCCTACTATTTACATGATACAAGTTTCAGGAGCATCAAAACATATAAATCTTTATTCTTTTTTTTTTTTTTTTTTTTTTTTCTTTTTTTGGAGAGGTTTTTGCTATAGGGCGCGTGCGCTCGCCAGACAGACAGAGAGAGACAGAAAGATAGAAAGCAGGAAATCACCCCCCAGGGGGGATGGCCACGCCGCAATCCCTTCTCCTCCATTCTCCTCTCGGGATCCTGGGCACGCACGCACACGCGCCCGGCGTGAGTTTAAGCCGCCGGGTCCGGGACTCGAACCGCGGTCGACTACGTGGGAGTCCAGCGACATAGCCATTACGCTAACTGCTGGTCCCTAAATCTTTATTCTTGATGTTGATCCTAACAATCATCTTTATCGCTCCAAACTGGCTTAGAAATCGATTGTCTTAATAATTTGAAAGAAGAAAGGAAATGAATTTAAATTTACATATGGCAGAGCTCACCTTATAAAGAATGTGTGTGTGTGTGTGTATACATATGTATGTGTGTATATATATGAGTATATATATGTATATATAAATTATATACATATATATATGTATATGAGTATATATAAATTATATATTTGGCTATTGGTTTTCATAAGCTTCAATAAAATTTCCATAAAATGATATAAGTTGATCCTTCTGAAAATTATTGCTATTTATTTTTATTAAACTCCTTTATTTGTTTCTGAGGAGTTAAGAGAGAATAACTAGTATAAAACTTTCTTGCTGATATTTTTTGACAAGACCTTGTTGTCATGATCCTCCTGCCTCAGCTTTCCCGAGCCGCTGGCATCACGGGCACATACACCACCTTTCCCAGCCTTTAGGATGGACCTGGAATCGAGCCTGAGTCCCTCATGTGATTCCAGACTGCAGAGCACAGTGCTCTAGCAGTACTTGTCACCACATTTGGGCTTGTTACTGAGATTTTTAAAGAAGATTTCAAAAATGTTTTTATTGTTTTGAACAGTTTAAATAGAAAAGTTAAGAATATAGAGTAAGAGAGAGTTCACATATTCTCTGCACACAGATACCTCCATTAATAATGTCTTACATCAGTAGGGTTGAAATGAAGGATTGTCTGTTGATGATAACTGGACTGGTATGCAGTGTATTTATGCTGGGAAATTCTTTTATAAGCTGTGCTGAGAGTTTCAAGAAGGCAAGAAAGAAGCTGATGTTACCTATGCCCATGAGAGCTTATCTTCAACACATATACTACTTTTTAGGCAAAGACTCAAATTTTGGTACTTTGTATGGATATCCATTGCTCTTTTTGTCAGAGGTTCCAGTAGATGATGCTATTAACTGTGCAGTCCACATTAAGTCTTTTTCTAAGTAGGAAGATGTTCTGTTTAGTAGAATGACTTATAAGAAATAAGGTATCAATGACTTTATTCTATAAGTAGACTATAGTTACTACAGAAACAAGGACTACTTCCAAATTTCGAATATCAATGTTATAGGTGCTCAGTATACGTTTGTTATTGATGAGGATGTAGTACTAATAAGTTTAACAAAATAACACTACCTGGAAGTATCATTGATACTTGGTTTTCATAAAAAAGATGCCCAAGTTCGAAGGAGATTTCCTGAATTTGTAGCAGGTTGTATTTGACTGGATTGTATTTTACAGATTTCCTTTTTTATTAAAATCAAGTTAAATAAGTTGTACAGTAAGTTTATATTTATTACATACATATTCTTTTGCTTAGATGGAGATGCAGCACAGAACAAGAACAATTCTTGTTCTGCTATAACTCAACCCCTTGGCAAAGCTCTTATGACTCAATATACTACTGGTATCATTGAAAAGATCCTGAGTCAGTCATCTAAAAATGCTCCCACACAAAGACTCGCAAGAGATTACAGATCATTTTTCAGAGTAGAGACAGTCAAATGGATTTAAGCCTGAAGAAAATGTAGTTATATAAGGAATCTAAAAGCAGTAAAAAAAATTTCCATTAACTACACAGAAGAGAAAACCATTACCATTCTGCCATTTCAGCAGTATGATATAAAACAATGCCCTGATAAAAGATGAAAACAAATCTATAAATCCAGTCCATGCTTGAGGAGGACGCATCCACAATGGCATTAAAAGTGACTTCAAATGGCATGCAGACGACCTAGAGACCTTCTTAGTGAAAGTCAACCTCGATATGATTATGAAATTCAGACTTGCCCCCACAACAAAAGTTGCACTGATTTCCTTGAGATATTTTATTAAATTCACCTATAAATCTCATTTACTATCAAGACAGCAACCAAAATATCCAGGATTATGGCTAATCCACTAGCATTTCTGGAGTTTCACAAAATTCAAACAAGATATAACTGGTTAGCCTCTATTTTGTATTGCAGGTTTTACTTATCACTTAGGGGAAATCCCCAAAGAGCTGTAAAAAAAAGAGGAAAAACAAATTAAATTACTTTGGAGGTGATATTAGCATGCATAACAAATGTCTAATCACATAAGATACTTCTTCATCAAATTTAAAATTTTCTAAACAGAATGTGAAATGTTAAAAAAAAATCACAATGGCTTTCAGCATGAGTTGTGGTACTTGGGTTTTGCATAGACGTTGACTTGGGCCATGCATTAAAAAGATGCTCTCTTAGAATGGTATTGAGGAGATAAGTTTGGATTGATCTTGGTCAGATAAACCACATATATAATGGGACTGAAAACTGGGTAGGTGATCATCAATAAAGGGAACTAAAAAAAAACTACAAGGACACACCTGAAAATGCAGTTAGATGATCCTGACATGCAGAAATTAGAGCGGTAGCAGCTCATGCAGGTGATAGATGACCATATCAAGCCTGAAGCTTGCGAATACCAGCAGAAGCAGCTGAATGTAAGTTGCGTTACACATAAAGAATTAATGATTTTATAAAGCTTGGAAAATATGTGTGAAGTGAAAGAAATCTCAGGGAAAGTATATTCAAACCTTTGCACTGAGATACATATCCGTATGTATGGATTTTCATATGTGTGAATGTTATATAGCAAACAAAGGATGATGCTTTAAAACAATTTTAAATGACATAAAATAATTAGCATAGGTAGCACACTATTATAATGAAGTTGAAATTTTAAATTGCTCGACACAAACTATAAGAGGAGTTGTCCCTTTCTTGTATAAGGTCAGCCCGTCCAGCTCCCTGCAAACTTCACAGGGAACTATCCATTAGCTTTTCCTTTTTCTTGTATCGTTAACCTCCCAGTGTTTACTTGGTTCTTTCTAACAGCTTTTAGATGCTCACAAGGCTCTCTCACATTTAAAAAAATAAAACAACAAAATGCTATTAAATACACAAATATATACATATATTTTGTCAAGTTAAATTTTAATTATTTGTCAGGCCTCACTTTAAATATTACCCACTCAGAACATATCTTCTAATTACCTAAGTATACTAAGTCTATGTTTGTAAAAGTTTTTATGTGCCCTTTGAATATTTGGCACAAATATTATTGTTTGTTAATTTGTGAGATGATTGCTTTTGAACATCTTTCCTGATAAGATGAAAATTCTTCATGAGCTGTCTACCTCCATTGCACTGACTTATCAGTGCTTTCCATTGCACTGACATCAGTGCTTAGCATAGTACCTGGCACATAGTAGCCCTCTACTGATATTTGTGGCACAAAGGCATAGCTGTAGGGTCTGGTTTTTATTTATTTTAAAATTATTTATTTGATAAAATTGATTAATTTATTTTTAATTTGGTCAGAGAGAGACTCACCGAGAGAGATAAAGTGAGAAAGCAAGCCACCGAGCCCAGGACTTGAACCGTGGCTGCCCATGTGAGAGTCAGTGCCTTAACCAGCACACCACCTGCTGGCTGCACCTGGGGCTGGTCTCTCTAACTTGAAAAACTACATATTAACCTACACTTTCAAGGATGTTTCAGATGAAGGGGAGACCTACACATCTTACACATGTCATCAAACTTCATTTCCCTCATCTTTTCTCTTGTTTTGCTTCTATGTTTCATACTCTGGATGTGTTTGTCCAGGTTGACAAAAAGGAAAGACTCCAACATAAATTTTAAGTCCATTTCCAAACTACCTAACCCTGTAGTCTACACATATTTTCACAATTTTCACCCACTTGTATTAGTACAGTACTATGAGAGAACAGGAAGACTAGAAATATAACCTACATAATAATTATGCTAAGACTACTTGTTTAGATGTCTATATTATTGCTTCTGAAACTTTGGGCTTCTAATGATAGTTTGATCTATGTGATAGAATAAACTAATTGGGGCATAATTAATTTATTCATTTCACTTTTCCATCTTCATGTCATATCCTACCATGTTTAGTTGTAGGCAAAATTACTTGCAGAGCCTCTCAGAATGTATGACTTGACTCTCCCACAGACAATCTACTCGCATCAATTAGATGCAGAAAGACACCAGACAAATATTTAAGTGGACATGAGCTACATCCTGAATAAAGACGAAAATTTGTTGAAATTTCCCAGCCTCCATCTCTAGGCAACAATTGTGTTATCACCAGGGCACCCAAAGTGAATATTGTTGATTCTCTTTTTAAGAAATGTCTTGATGTACAGACAAAAAAAAAAAAGCAATTTTAGCACAATTAAGATATCTAGTTTCAACAGTTTTATCTAAAGGTTTAAAATCATTTTTAATTTTTGCTGATTTACAAAACTAAAATTTAAAATTTGACATCAGTAATGGAAAGGATGCTCAGGTTACTGAAGATAAAACTCACAATTATAGTCATAATAATCATTCTTTCTTCCGTTATGCACACCCAAAGGATAAAATGGAGGTTGGAATTTTGTACAAATGAGGATAGTAATTGGGCCATTTAATATGCTCATTTAAATTTTAAAAAGCAAATTTGATGTAGTCATGCACCAATGCATCTCTGTACATCTTATTTGGGATATTTTCTGATGTGTAGTATCTAATTACAGAGGTTGAGTGACTAGTTCCATATGCTTGTGTTCTGTAGATTAGCAAGAAACATAAATTATTTCTAATGAGACTGCACTCACATTTATTTGGCCTTAAAAGCACATTTTAGAAGTCCACATAAAATCTCCATGCAAGTCCATTGCTTTCTGTGGATTATGGTGCAGATGCAATGAGATGATCCTATTCACTTTCCAAAAATCTAAAAAATGATCTGCTATAAAATCAGTATATTACCTTCCTCTGCTTTATTATAACGAAACCTAAATCATCCAGCTTACCATTAGAATTAGGATTTTTTACCTGCTATGTTAGAATTACTAAGTGTTTTTGAAAATATATGTGTTTCTGTGAATTAAAGGTACATGATTAAAATGTATGAGAACTTCTTTCTTTTTTAAAGAAGTTAATATCAAGGCGATGCATCTGAAGTGTACTTTCAAGTAAAGATCAAGTTGTGATTTAACTCTCACAAACAGGAAGAAAAGAATATGTATATAAAGTGGTTAATGTGAGATTACATATGTTAAAACAACAAAGAGAGAGGTATAGATAATGATTTTTGGGTTAGTTTTGAAGAGAAAAATCAGCAGTAAACATCAAAGAAACTTCAAGGCTGAAGGCCTTGGGTTGGGCTCTGAAGAACAAGGAATATTTGGATAAGTCAAGGAAAGACCAGCTGAATTCTGTAGGCCACAGCACAGCATAAATACAAGCCTAAAGGCTGGGAAATGTATGGGAAAAAGTGAAGAGAATCACATGGTAAGAAAAAAAAGGCTAGAAACACTTTATTTCAAATCCCAATTATATCATATATTTTGTGTGATAATTTCCTAGTCTCAGATTCTTCCCGTGCTAATGGGAATGATAAGTTCACAGTTGTATCTATGGTAAGAAATGTTGTTTGCTAACAGGTTCATGAGAGTGCCCTGCACTGTGAATTGTAGAATAAATTTTTGTTCTTCATTTTATTTTGTTTATTTTGGGAATAAGGAGAGGGTTTCTGATGGAAGATAAAGAACACTTGAGTTAAATTGTGGTACACTGAAATGACACCTGAGAGGCATATGAACTCTGTCCCATAAACAACAGATAGATTTTGAGTTTTTTTTTTCTTCTTCTTTTTGCTATAGGGGACATGTGCCTGACAGAGAGAGACAAAGAGAGAATAAAGTTGAGAAATAACTCCCCAAAAGGGATGACCACACTGAAAACCCTTCTCTTCCAGTCTCCTATTAGTATTTTGGGCATACATGCACATGTGCCTGGCATGATTTTTAAGTTGTGAGGTCTGGGCCACCAACTATTCAGGTGGCCATGTGGGATCCAGTATCTTAAACTTTACAGCATCTCCTAGCCCAGGATAAATTTTGGGTTTTAGTGTAGAATAGCGAGTTGGTTTAAAGAAGTATATTTTGAATCATTCAACCAGGTGGTAACATGGAGGATTTATAGTAGTGGATTAAAATGTGTCAGAAAGACTAGAAAAAAAATGTATTTGATAAGACCTAAACCAAGATGATTACAATGGGTTATGAATTGCTTACAATGGGCTCTCTCTCTTGCTTTTTTAATAATTAATGAAAATAGGAAAAAAGAAGATATTGATACTTTTCTGAAGTTAATATTAGTAATTAGTAGATTTTGATTAATCTCTTTTATAACAATACTACAATCAGGATAAGGCTTATATGACTTACTTTAAAATTTGTGATATCACTTGGGGTCCTTAATTGCAAATGAGAAACACAGACTTTTAATTTAGCTGAAAGTAAATTGAAGACAAAAGTAAGGTACCTCACAGATTCTCTGAGAAGTTCAGAAAACTAGCTGTGGAGGCTTCCCTCTTCTGCAGAACAACACACTAAATTGTACAATACATTTTTGAAAGATATCACCTATGCTATGGTTGAACACCACATACAGAACTAGTATCTTGGAACTCTGGCCTTCAGAAACTAGATAGATCTGCCTTGTCTTTACCAGATTGTATTTTTATGTCACTAGTTGATCCATGAGCTCAAGTCATATGCAAAGGAACCTGGAAATTTGACTTCACTGGCAGGTGGAAAAGATCTATAATGTAGGAGATTTTCCAGATTCAGAAGAATATTGCTATGGTGAAGTAGATCCTTCTAAAATTAAAATATTGAAGTTTTACCTACCAGAACCTGAGAATGTGACTGTATTTGAAGATAATCTTCAATGAGGCACTTAGGGTTGAATGAAGTTGTTGTGAGTGTGCTCTAATGCCGTAGGATTGGTGACTTTAAAAGAGGAGATTAGGATATAGACATGCAGAGGGGAGATCATATGAAGAATCAGAAGATGACCATCTACAAGCCAAGGAAAGAAGCCTCAATAGAAACCATCCTGCTGACTCCTTGACCCAATCTGTGGGCCCCTAGTCTGTGGCACCTTGTATGGCACCTCTATGTTCATGGGTACTGGATAGCCAAAAATAGTCACAAATATGAACTATATTATAAGAGAAGAGGTATTTCTCCAGTGAGAAAACAGAAGACAAAAAGTCAGAAACTATAAAAGAAAGCTGAGAAAGAAGGTTTTAGCTTATTTTGTATAGGAGGCATGGAATTGAAATTTCAGATAATGGTAATATCTGAATGGACAATTCAAAAGGCAGGTGGAGATGCAGACCTAGAACTTGGAAAAGAGTGCAATCTTGAAATAGGCTATGTGGTCATTCATGAAATTATAGTCACTGAAGTCTTACAAAAGGGCTTTTTTATGTAGACAAAATGTCCTCTTATGTGGACAAAATAATAGGGCTTTTTATAAGAACTGAACAAATGCTCAGATTAGAGGGAGAAAGAAAATAGCAGGTAAAGATCATTTAGGGGAGAGTCAGTAGCTATGTGTTTCTCTCCTCCTTGGGTTCTATATATTATACTCCAATATTTCTGTCAAAAAGAATGAATTCAGTGTGGTAAGGGACCTCAGACCTGATTAAGGTAGGACAGCATTGGCAAAGCAAGCAGTAAGTCAGGGGAAACTGTGGTCAAGGTGATAAGCTTGTCATTTCAATAAAGGCAAAGTTGATTCCTCAAGTGAAGGGCAAGGTAGAAAGGATTTTGGTGAAAGATGCTTACTGAGCACTTGTTTTTGAGAGTAATGCTGAGGATTTTGGTGAAAGGTGCTTACTGAGCACTCGTTTTTGAGATTAATGCTGAAGATATGGCAAAACCAAAATAGACTAGTACTATTCTTCTAGACCTTGGTTTCTCATAAGAACTATGGACACAGAACAAAAGTAGAAGCTAGGATGTTACATGTGCATATAGTAAAGGAACTGATCCAGACATTGAAAAGTGACGTTTAAAGTGAGATCCAAAGAATGAGAAGGAAACAGTAGGCTAAGAAGTTATGGGGAGAGGGACATGTTGTAAAGTTTACATTGGAGCCTATGGGCATTGGTAATTTTAAGTATAGAAGTGATATAAATGGATTTATATTTTAGAAGGGATAAGACTGTAGGCAGAATCAACTAAGAGACTATTGAATGTGTCAAGGCAATACATAGTAGTGCACTGAATCAGAAGAATAGTGGATATAGAGATAAATAAATGTAAAATGCATGAAAGAAATATAATGAACAGAATTTGTTTAACTGAATATGGAAAGTGAAGGGAAAGATAAGGAGGGACACTAAGTTTATGTCTTGTGAAAAGGAATAGATTGTGATACTATTCACTGAACTAAGGAGTATAAGAGGAGGAGAATATAATGTGGACGTATTGGAGAAAAGATAAGTTAACTTCCGGATTGAATGAGTTTAATATAGATTTTAAAAAGTAAATTCTAGACTCACGTTCAAGAGAAAGATTTGGGTTAGAAAAGGAGGTTTAGAAGTCATCATAGACTACTGCTTTTTCTATAATACAATTACAAACAACGGCAAAAACAACGATAGGTTATGTGATCTATAAGTGATGGAAAAACGACTATTTCCAGACAATGAAAGTAGCCATTAATAATAAAACAAATTCCTGCTGTGAGATCACACAAGGATGCAAAACCTCCAGTAGATTTACTAAAAGACATGCAGGTAAATATTCTAAAACCTGATAAGAGGAGAACTGAGAGTGATATGAAGTAGGTAAGATGGAACAGAAGGTGTTTGACTCTGAAGGAGAGGACAGAAATAAGACAGTAGCTGGTGGTAGTTGTACTGGGGGAACAGGGGAAATATTTTCTAAGATGGGAAAAGGCTGTGTGTGTTTAAGGCTGACAGGAGACAGTAGAGGAGCAAGTTGACCATACTGGAGAGAGAAGCTACAATAATCAAGCCAGGGACCTAAGTCAAGAAAAGGTGATGGTATGGGTGGGAGGAACCAGATTATATCAAAGATATAGTACTAATTTCACTGTAAAAAGGCAAAGGAGGGTATAAGTATGTTCGTCAGTTTGGAGGTTGCGAAATAGGGAATGCATTTCTCATGCCTTTTGTGTTTGTTCAAGGGATGGGTCAAGGTTGTGGTTCAGGGGAGCTATAGTAATAAATTCAAGGACAAGAAAGTCTCTTTTAATCAGGGATAATCATAGAAACAGATCCCATGAGTTTTGTCTGTCCCATGGGTCTTAATCCATGAGTATGTCGCTAATAGAAATCTCTGAACTTGGGTGATTTTATAAAGGCAATATGAGACCAGCAGATGGCGTAATGGTTATGCCACTGGACTCCCATATAGTTGACTGTGGTTGGAGTCCTGGACCTGGCGGCTTAAAACTCACACTGGGCATGTGTGTGTGTGTGTGTGTGTGTGTGTGTGCATGCCCAAATCCCAGGAGGAGAAGGGATTGTGGTGTGGTCATCCATCTTGGGGGGTGCTTTCTCACTTTCTCTCTCTCTCTCTCTCTCTCTGTGTCTCCAGTGAGTGCACATAGCCTGTAGCAAAAATATTTCTAAAAACACCACCACCACCACCAACAAAAACCCCTTTCCTGACTGGAACAATGGAGGGTATTCAAGAGAAGAAAAACAAGGCTCCTTGCAGCAGAACCTTTTCTTGCTGTGGTGGAAACCACCAAGAAAAAGATTCCTGCTGTGCCAGAAATAAGAAAAAGTGAAAGAATTTTGCTGACCTGAAGATCATGTTCCTGAGAAAGAAGGTGGCTCAAAAGATGCTTCAAAAGACAAGGAGGAAGCTTATCTATGAATAGCTAAGCACTATCATAAGGAATATAGGCAGATGTATAGAACTGAGATTCACATGGCCAGGATGGCAAGAAAAGCTGGCAACTTCTATGCACCTGCAGAATCCAAATTGGCGTTTGTCATCAGGATCAGAGGTATCAATGGAGTGAGCCCAAAGGTTTGAAATGTGTTGCAGATTCTTCATCTTCGCCAGATTTTCAATGGCACTTTTGTTAAGCTCGACAAAGCCTCGATTAACACACTGAGAATTGTGGAACCATATATTGCATGGGGGTACCTGATCCTGAAGTCAGTAAATGAACTAATCTACAAGCATGGTTATGGCAAAATCAATAAGAAGCTAATTACTTTGACAGATAACTCTTTGCTCGATCACTTGATAAACTTGGCATCATCTCTGTGGAGGATCTGATTCATGAAATCTATACTGTTGGAAAATGCTTCAAAGAGGCAAATAAGTTCCTGTGGCCCTTCAAATTATCTTCTTCATGAGCTGAAATGAAGAAAAAGACCACTCATTGTGTAGAAGGCCGAGATACTGACGACAGAGAAGATCAGATCAACAGACTTGTTAGAAGGATGAACTAAGGTATCCACCATGATTATTTTTGTAATCCGGTCAGTAAATTAACAGAGTGGCTGTTTTTAGACTGCAATATACTGTTGTAACTTTGTTAGCTTGCCTCTGCTTTCCCTTAACTGTTGTGGCACATCTTGGTGCTTGGTAAAATTAAGCCAAAACTTCTGCAAGGCTAGGGAACATTTTATATTTTGTGAAAATTACTTAGGGACTTTTGAAAGGCTTTTCCTGCACCAGAAAGGCCTAATGTTCCCCCTTTGAATTATGCTGAGTAATAATGGGTTTATTTGAAGAAAACTTACTTCAAGGCATTTATGCATAATTTGTAGGTAAAGTAATAAAGGTCAGTTCACCAAAACAACAACAACAACAACAACAACAACAAGATAGGGATTTATTTATAAACTCATGATTCTGGTGGCTGAAAAGTTCAAAGGCATAGTCCAACAGCATGGCCAATGGAAGTACAGAGAATGGCAATCTTATGCAGAGAGAGGGAGAGAGAGAACTGTTGACTAAACTCTCTCACTCAGAGTAACCAGGTCTTGAGAGAACGAACCTCTTCTCAGGAGATCTAGAACTCACTGGATCTCAGGAAACATTATTAATCTATTCACAAAGAGTGTTGTCTCCACCATGCAATCACAATGATATAATCACCACCCAGCAGACCTTACTACCTCCTAATAGTGAATTTCCAGACATGAAACTCTGGGGGACAAACCATCATACAAACCATAATACTGTGATAGGGTTGTGTTTGGTGGAGGTTTCTAAGCCCTGTATTATAGAAATATATCCTTTGAATAATAGAAGTGATTGTGTAAGAGGAGGCTCCACAGTAATGGATGCAAACAAGTTCACAAAGGTGTTCATTAACTTGTTACCCTTAGTAATATCACTTAGAAAATTAGTATCAGTACAAGGTTTAGGTTAGAACTTTTAAGATTCCAAGTCTTCAATTAATACAATGAGAGAAAGATCTCTATTTATTTATTTATTTATATATTTTTTTAGGTTTTGCAATAGGGCTCAAACACTCTCCCGAGTGAGGTAGAGACAAAAAGAGGGAAAGTGAGAAATTACCCCTGGGGGGTATAGCCATACCTCAATACCTTCTCCATTCTCCTTTTAGGATTTTGGGAATACACGTGAGTCTAGCTTGATTTGCAAGCTGCTAAGTCCATGAAGTCAGCCATGTTAGAGTCCAGTGCCCAACCACCGCATCAAATGCTGGCCCCACAAGATCTCAATTTCAAAGCTAAATAAAAGAAATGGGAAAGTGGGAAGAAAGACAGATGGTCTTCTTTTCTTTTCATTTTTTTTTTCCTGTTTGCTTTAGATTGACTCTATCATTAACTAGTTTTGGAATCTTGGGAAGATGACTTAATCTCCCTACCTTGCAGTTTTCTAAATAAAAGAAAGCTGTGAGCCTAATTTGTGAATGCCTCTGACTATTTTAATCTTTATATATGTTGTGTATTAAAATTTAAAATGCATATTATTGTCCCCATTTTGTAGATAAGAAAATTCAGGCTTAGTTAAATTAAAATATGACTTCAAGGTCTAGTAGCTTGTAAACCTAGGTAGGTCTCTATGGATTATGTCTATGAACTTTCCATTAACACATTAATCTTCAAAATACCCTTCAGCACAGAAATCTTACATAATTTAAAAAAGAAGAATCTTTTTATGTTGGTGACACCACCTTTGGTTTCTACTTTTCTGTATCCATCTTATGTGCTACATTCTTTTGTTTATTTTCTAGTTCAATAGAAAGTTTCCTAGCTTTAGGCTGGCTGTTGCGGTGCAGCAGTACCACAATGCTCCCAAATGCTGAAGTTATATCAGAAGGCCCTGGGTTCACATCCAGAGGTGTCTCTACACACATTTGGCGTACATAAGTGTGTGCCTGTCATCCTGGCTGTCTGGAAGTCAGGGTGGATTGTATTGTGAAGACCATGTTGAGGATGTCTCTCTTTCCTTTGCTCATGGAAGAAATATGTAATTAAACGTAAAAAAAATTAATGGGATCTTTGGCCATTTTCCATTTTCATTGTACCATCTATCACTCTCCTCATTCCCTCTCTCCTTCTTTCCTTATGCTTAAAATAAAGACGATTTTGAACACCTGAGAATGTATCAGGCAATGGTCATCAAAATGCATGCCCAAAACTAAGGGCAGAATTGCATTATAAAAGAAAATTGTGTCATAGAATGAGCTCCGTTTTTTCACTGACCCCGTTACCTTGGTAAACTACCATGTTTTGCCCATGTCCTTAGGTGTGAATGGACAGGCTATATTTCATAGGTTGCTTAAGCAAAAACTCTTGCTGGGCCCATCTGTTATGTAGAACCAATTCCCATCAAAAAAACTTGAAATGCTATACCTGGAAGGGACTCAAAGCTCACCTAATCATGCCAGGCCATCTTAAAATTGGGAAATTGGGTCTCTGAGAGAATACATTCTTTTACTCAAAGTTGTAGAGAGAGGCAAAATTCATAACTGCCCAACTGAAGATGTTTGACTTGAAATCTCAGCATCAATCAATTATTTAGCTAGAAAGGGACATGAAGGGCTTTGTGCTCCATAATGGAATAAATGGTTAAGACCTTACTTCTCAGTAGTTGAGAAGTTGGAAAGCTAAAATTGCAACTCTGCTGCTTTATATGTGGAATTGTTTTGTTCCCTGAGCTTTATATAAGCAGCAATCAGGATCTTTTGGTTACCACAACGTATCTCACATATAGCATGACAGTGGCAAGTCAGGGTATTTGACTTATTGGTTTGGATGAATAAATGAATGTATGACTAGTTTTAATTTCTTAAACTGTGCACTCACTGGAGAGAGAGAGATACAGAGACAGACAGAGAGAGAGAGGAATGAGGCTCCTCCCCCCTACACACACAGAGCCAGGGAGGATGGCCACGTACAATTCCTTCTTCTACTGGCCTTTTGGGCATGTACATACATGCACCCTGTGTGATTTTCAAGTCACTGGATCTGGGATATGTTCTGTGATAGGACATGGATCATGGCTAGCCATGTGGGAATCCAGTACCTTAACCACCATGCTACCTGCTGGGCCAAGTTCTTCCATTTTAAAGGCTATCTTTAGAGCCAAAAGGGAATACCCATTGAACCCTTAGAAAGAGTTGGTGGACAGAAGTACTTTGGGCAAAAAGAACAAAAGACTAAAATAGAATATGCATTTTCGGTAGAAGTGTGTAAGAACAATACAAAAAGTGGTAAGATAAGGACTTTTATTTTGAAAGAGAAGATCATTAATAAAATTTCAAATATTATAGAGCATTGTGTCTATCTTGTCTTCTCTATTCTTACACCTTCCCTTGATGTTGAGCAGGATCAAAAATTGTATCAATATCACCTGGTTTCTTGCAGCTCATTGGAAGTTTCTAGTGAAAGAAAAGCAACTAAAATTGGAGGGTTTCTTTACTTAAAAAAATAGAACTTTGTTTTGAAATGAGGTGAATTCTATTCCACTAATACCAAAATGCTGTGTAAGCCTAGACAGTTACTGTGAAGTAAAAAGGTGTTTTACAAATTTTTATTGGCCCTTAGTTTCTGCAAGTTTTCAGGGCATACATACATTGCCTTAACAAATAACGGTAGCCTGGTTCAGGGGTTGTAAAATTGTATGCATAGATTATCAATGTTATGTCTATATTTAGTATTTGTATTTGCAGAGGGATAAAATGGTTTTGTAAAGGTTCTTAAAAAAATTAGTCATAATTTCACAAAATGTGTTGATTCCAGCAGGATGCAATTTTTTTTTTTTTTTTTTTTTGAGTAGAAAAATTCTTAGAGGTTGTATGAAGGTAACTTTAGAGAAAATGGTGAGATGATGTCAGTGGGTTGTAAATTATTATATTCCTGGGTCCAACAGATGGCATGGTGGGTACAGGCGCTGGACTCCCACATGGCTGACAGTGGGTCAAGTCCTGAACCTGGAGGCTTGCTTTTTCACTTTCCCTCTCTTTATCTTGTTCTGTTCCTCTCTGGTCAAATTAAAATAAATAAATAAAGTTAAATAAAATAATTCTTTAAAAAATAAATTATTATATTCCTTATAAACTTAAGTGTTAATATGTTAATTTACAAAGCTATGCACAGATCTTTGAAATGTTGTTCTTATAAGAGAATTTCCACTTGGTACAATGTACTTTCAAATCTATTGCCTACAAGTGTCTGTAGAGGAAATATTTGAGGTCAAGAATAACCAAATCCTAGACAACAAGCACAGTCTGTCAAGAACCAGGGCATCTGGTATCCTTTTCTAAGCACCAAGATGTATTGCTACTTGACCCACTTTTTCTCCCCTTCTTATAAAATAATTCACATTTCTCTCAGTGATATGAAAAGGAAGCAGGCTACAAAACTTTCTTTTTTAATGTTTTATTTCACTTTTTTAATACAACCAATCATGTTATTTAGCTTGCAAAGTGAATATTCCAACATGTGAACATTTCTCCCTAGTCCAGTTGATAAAACTATAAAATTATCTTCAACAGATAATACCACATTTCTTTGTCCCATTAATGCTTTGCCTCTCAAAACTTTCAATTTGTTTGTAAATGTCTTAAACTCATGAAGGAATCCTTTTTTTCTTTTTTTTTTGAGAGGTTTTTGCTATAGGGCGCGTGTGCTTGCCAGAAAGACAGAGAGAGACGGAGACAGAAAGTGAAAAATCACCCTTCGGGGGATGGCCACGCCGCAATCCCTTCTCCCCCATTCTTCTCTTGGAATCTTGGGCATGCACGCACATGCGCCCAGCATGAGTTTAAGTCACCTGGTCCAAGACTCAAACCATGGTTGACTATATGGGAGTCCAGCGACCTAGCCATTACGCTATCTGCTGGTCCCAAGGAATCCATTTTTAAATGTTAACATTTATTAAAAATACATAGCTCTGGATGAGTACTTTAAATGGCAACTGTACAAATGGACAACAGCCTTATTAAACTAGCATTTAAATAGATGGAGACATATGATAGCATCTGACAGAATTTCTCATTCAAACTAAATTCATAAAGTCTGCATCAGCCTAGGTAAAACTCAGCTGAGCTGTTTAGCCATTGGTTCGGACCTGAAAATAGTTATTTTATGACATGAACCTTTTCTAAAGGTTTACTTATCTGTAGCTTATTTTACTTTATAATATGCACACTTATAATTCAGTGACACTGTTTTTGAAAATTCATAAAAACATTTTTTTAATAAGTGCTACTTTTTTTGGGGGGGGGCATAGGTCAAGTGCACTTTCTGGAGGGAGAGAGAGAAAGAAAGAGAGAGACAGATAAAGGAGGGAAAATGAGATCACCCACAGAAGGAAGGGCTACAACACAATCTCTTTTCCTCTTGGGATTTTTTGACATGTGCACACACATGCCTGGCCTATTTTCCAAGGTGCTGGGTCTAGGACTACAACCAAAAACTTGGCCATGTGTGATCCAGCACCTTAATCACCATGCCACCCATTGACCCCAGGTTACTCATTTTAATGGTACAAATTTATTAGTGATCTTGGCTTTTAAGTGGAAGAAATGTGGAATTATGTTGGAGCTCTACTTTTTCTTCAATTTTAAAATATATTTCATACAGTTAATCACTGCACATTGCCACAGCTTGTAAAAGTTGTCAGTGTGGGAGAAACATGCGTTTGTTGTATAATCTTGGCACTAACTGGAGATATCTGTGACCAGTTATGTTACACTGGAAAAAATTCAGAGAGTTTCAACCAAGATCAGGTAGGTCTAGCAAAGGAAATACATTGAACCTTGTCTCTGCAGTGTGGCAGAAGTCAAGAAAGTGAAAGCCAGAAGAAAAGAAACAATTGTATTTCCTTTTTGTATGTACTACTTCTCTACCGGTGGATTCATTTCATGGTCAACAGTATGAGATGTTCTCTTTCCCACACCACTTTCTTGATCTTACTCTTCTGTAACAGCATTGATTTTTAGCAGAAACCTGCAAAGAATCCTGGCTAATATTTCAAATGAGCACACAGTATAAAGGCACTGGAGGATAGACTCAGATAAGTTTGATGTTACATGAAGAGAAAGCCAAATCCAAACTTTGAACAACTGCTAATTCTTATTTATTTATTTATTTATTTATTTATTTATTTATTTATTTATTTAATAAGGAGGTTTTTGCCTTAGGGTGAGTGAACTCACTGGAGGGAGAAAGACACAGAGACAATGAGAGGGAAATTGAAAAATCACTCCCCTGGGGGATGGTACCACAGCAATCCCTTCTCTCCCAATCTCCTTCCAGGATCTTGAGTATGCACACACACCCAGCATGATTTTCAAGATACATGGCTGGAAACTCAAACCATGGACAGCTATGTGAGTGTCCAGAGACATAGCCATTATGCCATCTGCTGGCCCTGAGCCCCTTCTTCTTAATGAACGAGATGATGCTGTGAATCACTGAATTGCCCTCTTGGTTTAGCTGTGTCATTCCTACAGTGACTCAACATTCCTTAGAGACTGTCTGCTACTGTCTGCTTCATTGAGAAGTTCATAGAATTACCATTCAACAAGTAAAATATTTAAAAAATACACTAACATGATCAGTAGAAATTTCTGACCTCTTAACATTGTTATTACTTATGTAATATGCTTAACATAGTGACATTGATCATTTCCACTAAGTACCTACAGAAAAACAGCATCTTAGGTTTTCATATGTAATGGCAATTTTATGTGTCAATTTAACTGGGCTCAAGGATGCCCAGATAGCTGATAAAACATTATTTCTAGATGTGTGTATGAAGGTGTTTCCAAAATATAATAGCATTCAAATTTATAGATTAAACAAAGATCCACTCATCAATGTAGGTGATCATTATCCAATCAACTGAAGGCTCAAAATGAACAAAATACAGAGGAAGAATGAATGATCTCTCTATTCTTGTACTGAGTCATCCATCTTTTCCTTCCTTTAGACATTTAAGTTACTGGATTTTGGGCCTCGAACTCCAGGACTTAAATTGGCTCCTTTGATTTTCAGAGATTTGAACAGATGGAATTATACCTCTGGTTTTTCTTGTTCTCTAGTCTGTAGATGACAGATGTGGAACTTCTCATTCTCTGTAATTGGTAAACCAATTTTCATAATAAATCTCCTTGTGTCTAACTGGCTTTGTTTCTCTGCAGAACCTTGGACTAATTTAACAAGTATAATTTCTTTCAGTTATTTGTATAGAGTTAAAAACCTCAAATATCACACCACTTCCATTTTTGAGGGTTGAGAAACTGAAGGAAAAGGAGGAAAGATACAAGGTGATTTACTAGAATCAAGACAAAAAAAATCCCTTTCAATAACTTCATCCATATATTAAGTCCCTCAGAGGAGAATATTTCTTATGATATCATTTGGGGCCATGTGTAATCTTACCTTTAAATATACATATCAGATTAGTACTGATCTATATTCTTTGAATGTAAAATCCACTGGGCAATCTTCTCCATTTTGAGTACAGTAAATAAAATAATTGATTAGAAGAATTGGTTTGGTAGCTGGGCCACATTTTTAATCCACGTTTCATAAGCCTGAATAGGCTTGTCAGATGGTTGGTGGTTAACATATGAGGTCTACTATATTGCTCAGTTGAATCAGTACCTACTTGCCTTCAGGACTGCTGTTTGTGGTGAAATAGTACAGAGTGCATGCTATATAATATACTTAACATCCAACATAACCACTTGTTACTTTGAGTGTCTTTACAAAGAATTACCCAGCAGAGACCTATTGAAAAGAAAAACTAATATTAATGTACACTTTTCTCTGTTCTCTAAGCTTCATATTCTTTGATCTAGCATCTTTTAATCAACCTTGTCTCAATATATGTGAGTTGTGCATGAACAATACATAATGATGCAGATTATGGATAAAATGATAACAGTGATCGCATATACTTTTTCAATATTTTCTGTACACTGCTTTCTTCCAAAAGATCATAGGTGGATGCATGGAATTAAAATATTGATGTATGCAAATATAGTCAAAGCCACAAAAGCAAAACTTTATCAATGTAATAGTGCAACCTGTATATTTCCTCATATTAAGCAGGACATTTCCATTCTGGGACTAATAGACTGCCTCGTAGTTTGAGTGAGTTCGTCCATACATTCGTGTGTTGAATTACACCAAACTGATAAAATATTGACCATGTCTTTTGCATGATCCTTCAGTCTTTCAATATTTACTAAATATCAGCCCCCCCCCCCCCCCCAGTGCTGGGAAGATAGCAATTTACAACATAGACAAGGTCTCTGTCTGCATGGTACTTACATAAGCCTAGCAGGGGGACTTGGAATAGGATAAGTACATACAAATAATATCATGAATAGTGACGAGTGCTAAGAATGAATAAGTGGAAGCTGTGACAGAGAATTGCAAGGGGATTTCTTTTCGATGGAAGGAACTGCAGGGTGTAAAGTGATGGCAGAGATGCAGTCTCTGCTCTCAAATTGCTCACAGCCCAGGGGGTGGCTGAGATGTGTACACTGAGAGCCATTACTCACCCGTGTGCTATTTTTCAAACAGAGTTCTGCCGAATCCTCATTTTCGCAAAAGAGATGTTAATAGGTATTTTATGAAAACAATCAGAAGTTCTGTGGTCAAATATATCTGGAAAGCAACTGTGTAACAGTGCAGCTCCCCTTGGAAATTGACAACACACAATACACCAAGGCACTTTAGGCGATGGGAAGCCCAGTCGTATTAAAAAAATACATATATTTGCTTAAACCCTATATTTCAAAAACAATTTGACCTTGGATTCTGATTCCACTCCAATAAATGTTTTATCATACAATAAATTTTAGTGAAATAGAAGAGATAAAGGTGCATACATACCATAAAGCTTGGCAGCCTAAATGGACCAAAGTATTTTGTGAATGAAAATAATAGTTATAGAAAATTTAGAGATCATCATCCTTTGTGATGACCATCATTGCTCAATGATCCCCAGAAATGTTTTCCTAGTGGAAATGTGCTTTAGAAGACTGTGTGATACTGGTTATTAGGGAAATTAACATCTATAATGCTAATCTCATAAAATAGAAAAACGGCTCTGTCTCTGCTTCCACTACTCTAAGATTACTATATTGTATGTTAGTGATCTGTTACAAATAAGTCTAGTCCATAAAACTCTTTTTGTTTGATTCTTGGTAAGGTCAATCGTAGAAGTTCTTTATTAGTCAATTGGCACACACATATAGGCTTGATTCTTTGAGATAATTCACAAAGGTTTCAGCAGAGTTTAAAGAAACCAACAAAAGATTGAAATACTCTGAGGAGAGTAAGAAGAGGGTCTTACCATACCTACAATTAAGCCCAGTGAGTAGCTGTGTGGAGAGCTGCCTTAGTCCTTCCTGACAGGGCAGACTCCAACTCACAGAGACAGAGAACTGGCCCGATAAAGGCCCTGACTTACACTCTTCCCGCTCTCACATTGCCTAATTGCACCTGTAAATGGCTAAAAATAGCTAGAAGCCAAAGGGCAGAGGGGCCTGCTGATGAATGTCAAGTATGTCAGCCTTTGAGATCAGCCCAGGGTAAAGAGGGGTGCAAATTGATTTTGGAGGGGAAAATAGACTCTATTCATCACAGGGCCGTTTTTATGTTCTACATGATAGAACCTGACTCGAGAAGAGAATCAATTCATCCAGTTCTATTCCTTATAATACATGAGGATGGTTCCTGGCCTCTGACAAAACCAGCCTGACTGCAGTAAGGATTGATATGATTGAATTTCAGAAATCTTGATTTTGAGGTTGATGTTCCTACCATGAAACGTCTGGATAGCTTGTACATTATCTATAAAAGCATTACATTGCATTATATTTTATACATCCATTACTACTGTACCAAAGTACCCCAGACTCACTCTGCTTAAGTCAAGGTAGTGTTGTGCCTCTGTTGTGCATTGTAGGAAAAGCTGTAAACTTTGTGTTTTGGGTAATTACTCAGAATTATTTGCTCCCTACTCATCTACTCAGTTTCTCTCGCTATTACTCCCTATTTTTTTTTTCTTTTTTCTTTTTGGAGAGGTTTTTCGCTATAGGGCACGTGCGCTCACCAGACAGACAGAGAGAGACATAGAGACAGAAAGTGAGAAATCACCCCCCAGGGGGGATGGTCACACCGCAATCCCTTCTCCTCCATTCTCTTCTCAGGATCTTGGGCACACACGCACACGCGCCCGGCGTGAGTTTTAAGCCACTGTGTCTGGAACGCGAACCGCGGTTGACTATGTGGGAGTCCAGCGACATAGCCATTACGCTAACTGCTGGTTCCCGCTATTACTCCCTATTAAAAATATTTTATTTTTTTAAAGAGTTATCTATTTTTTTTCTTCCAAAAGAAAAAGAAAGAGAGTCCTCATGGCACAACCCACTCCCATTTTCAGCAATCCCAGATGGTGGGCATGTGCATAGCTAGTGTGCACAGGGAGGTTTGAGGATGCCAACAAAACCAGAACTCTACCATGTGGGTCTGGTTGCATTACTGTTGCATCATCACCTGTCCCTACTCCATTGCTCTTTTAGGAAGACTCTATTGATTTTTGCCCTGATTCACTGTGATCTTTTACCATTTCTTCTTGCAAACCCCTTGACTTCTGTGTCCTTTCTTCTTATGACTCACACCTGCAACTCCATTTGGATGTTAACCCTTGGATACTGGAACCACTGTGCTAGCCTGCAGCACTGTTCTAGTTGGCTTAGGTTGTCATAACAAAGTGCTATACATTGGGTGGCATAAACAAAAGAAATTTATTTTCTCACAGTTTTGGAAGCTGGAAGTCTCAGCTCAACCTACTAGTATGGTCAGTTTCAAGGAGGGATTCCCTACAAGTTTTGTTGAGCTCTGCTTTCTTTTTGAATTCTCACGCAGTTGGGGAGAGAGAGAGAGAGAGAGAGCACTTTCTGCTGTCTCTTCTGATAAAGATGCTAATCCTGTCATGCAAGTTCTACCCTTGTGACTTTATCTTATTCTAATTACCTCCTAAAGGCTCTGACTCCTTTAGAAGTTAGAGTTTCAACATTTAAATTTTAAGGAGAGACAATTCAACTCATAGCAAGCACTGTCAGGGAAATGCCTGAATGTTCATACCCACCTGGAGCAGCCTCTAGTCAATGACTAAATTGTGATAGAGTTCCAAGTCTTAGCTCTTTTTCCTTATGTTAGAACAAAAATGATGCATGATTTATACTTTGGGAAATATGTAAAAAAGACTGAGAAAGAATATGATCAGAACACAAGGTACTGACTAGATGGCAAGCAAAGGTGCCTGGCGCTGTGTGTGACGGTGGGCTGAGGGAGGACATGTCTTTGAATACTTGGATGCTGGATGTCAAAAGCACAAGGAAGGAAATGAGCAATGAAAAGGAAGGTAACTGTCAGCCTTCTAATTACCTTTCTCACAATAATTCTCCAAATGGAAAACAGAGATTTTCCCTAATTGTGATAGGCTTTATATATCTATGAATAGTAATTAATGAACCACAGAATAGGAATCTTGGAGGGACCTCAGGGTGCTATAGTTTGAATGCAACCCACCCCCTCTCTAAAATTAATGTTGAGGGGCCAGCAGGTGGCCTGGTGGTTAAGGTGATGGATTCCCATGTGGCTGACCATGATTTGAGTCCTGGAGCTGGCATCTTGTTTTCTCACTTTCCCTTTCTCTCTTTCTCTCTGTCTCTCTTTAGTAAGTGTGTATGCCCTCTAGGAAGTTGAAAAAAATAACAATAATAAATAAAATTAAGTAAATCTTTAAAAACAACTAGAAACAAAATTAATATTGAAACTTAATCCTCACTGTGGTGGTATTAGGAGGTGGGATCTTTTGCGAAGTAATTATGTCATGAGGGCTCCGCCTTACAAAAACGTTGGAAGGAACTAGCTTAGGCCCTTTCTTGCCCTTCCACCTTCTGCCACTTGAAGATGAATGAAAACCCTCACCAGACACCAACCTAATGATGCCTTGATTTTGACTTATTTCTACATTTACAAATTACCCTGTCTCAAGTATTTTGTTATAGAATTACAAATGGACTATGACATGTAGTGTTCTTTTATAGTTCAAGCAAAATATTTTAGAATAAATACAAATAATTTTGGGACTATTCTTCCTTCAAAAATAATCTGCATAAATAATTATGTTCAACTTGAATCCTAATGCATATGCCTAATAATAATTTGCTTTAGTTCCTTTCTGAAACTGTAGGACTGATTGATTCATTGATGAATCACAGACACAATTTTTATGTATATTGCATATCTTTAAAACATACTAAGAGTCTGTCAAGATTACATTTTTATCCACACTAGGTCTTTTCACTGTGTGCAGTGTAAGTACTTAGGATCTTTGCCATTTGCTAATTATCAGCATAAAATAAATCACCTTGCTTTCTGTTTGTTATTTTGAAAAACACATTTGTAAATCCTCCCTGGTAAATAACTAGTATTGCAACTACATCACAAATCAGTTTATAGACATTTATTATATGCCCTTTAGACTTAGCAATGGGGATAAGTATTTGTTGAAGTTGAATTTTTCCATCATTGTCAAAACAAACACCATCACCTCTTTGGAGTCTCAGGTTTATGCCTTTTGAAAAATGTTATTTCTTCTGATTAAAAGATGCTCTGCACATCCACAAGTATGACTGACTGACTTCTGTCGTCACCTTCACCACCTTCCTATCAGGGGCCCAGATTGTTACCATCCAGTGCCTTGCTTAGTACTAAATCCCCAGCATTGAAAGATGCTGGGTTCATTGTAGACACTTTACAAATACTTGTTGATTGAAGAGTAAGTTGTTTTGTTAATAAAATTATTCTTGGAAGGATCAAAACTTTTGACCAATCTATTCTTTATGGATTTCTGACTTTTAGATCTGAAAAAAAATGTGTTCTATAGAGTTGTGAAAACAATCTTTCTTTCGTAAGTAAGTAGAACTCTCCCTGCCCCCATCTATCTGTCAGATTTGCAAGGCTAGTCTTTAGAAGAAAGACTTAGAAGCTATATACAGTATATATAAAATTAGTAGCTTTCAAACTATTGGAAAGAAGCCGATTGAAATAAATTTCATCTCAGCCAATGATTAATGTAACAGCAGGTGTATTACTTTACTACTTTGCCAATCAGTTTCTATTGCACAGAAATAATGATATTTGCTCTTTTGCTTTCATAGTGATGATGTGGAGATTAAAGGGGAAACGTTGTTCGTGGATTTGATCTCTGGGAATCAAAGCTGCCATGACAGTGTAGCTCCCACATGGAGCTATTTTAAGCTTGAAATACTTCAGCCCAGTCCTTAGCTACCTAATGCCCTTTACACTTTAAAAAGCCACCCTGCTTCTGCTGCCAGTGTAAAGAGCTGGTCCAAGCTTTTCATTTAAAATGACCAGTATCTAGGGACAAGGAGTTTCTATATCACCTATACGAAGCACCTTTGGCTCTCTCCCTTCAGCAGAAGACCATAAATGTCATACAAAGACCCAGAATTACCAGCTATTTCACTTTTATGCAGTAAAGGACAGTGCTAAAGTTTTTCTTCCAGTTACTGATGCAGAGTCTACCGCCATAGGATATCCTGTGTTCAGTCAAAAGCTAGTTCAGTGGTAAAGTCATTCATTTGAAGTTTCAGAAAAGTGCTAGTGTTAAAATGGAGGCAGAATAATTTTTTTTATTGGACTACAGCAACAGAAACCAAAAATGACATGAGAAGCATAGAAAGATAATATCAGTTATAAAGACAAATTTAAGAATGCAAGAATCTGTCAAGAACTGTGAAGGTTTAGAGATCTTACATAAATTGAGAGTTAAAAAAATTAGCCTGGCACAGTTCACGGATGCTGGCAGAAGACACAGACTCCTGGGTTGGAGACAAAGGACTTTGTTACTCACAGCAGCTGAGGTGAGCTTCATGTGTGCATGGGGTCCCCCAGCTCAGCAATCCTGCAGGGGTGATATGAAGGGATCCAGGCAAGTGCTCTGAACACAATGAATGTGTGTCACAATGGAGGAATCCTGAGTTTCAGAAAGACCCCTTCTTAGAAGGGAGGCAGGCAAAGCTGCCTAACTTCTGTCCTAAGGAAAGATACTGTTTTTTATTATCCTCGTTAAGAGATAAATCTGTTCTTTTTCCTGGATGTTTCTATACAAATATACTTGAAAATATAGTCCCAAGCAAAAGCTCTTAATGCCTTGGCTCAGAAGATGAATGGGCAGAAACGTGAAAGACTCCTAGACAATTGTCTCCCCAAAATCTTATGAGGTATTGAGCTGACTTTGTGTTGTCCTCAGTTGCCAATATTGTACACTTTTTTGGGGAACAGCACCTCTTTAGATGTCTACTTTCTAAAGAAGTGCCCTGGATGAAGTTTATTACAGAAAACTTTAAGTAGTTAATTAAGTCTCATATTTTGAAGCCTGCGGAAATCATTATTTTCTCCTCCGGGCTTCAGTTTTGCTCGACCATCAATCACTCAATGGGAAACTGCAAAGGTGGTGTATCCGATAAATTCATTAACCTATTTAATCCATTTATGTACACTCTAGAAATTGCAGGAGGATACTTTATTGTATTTCCAGCTATAAGAAGCAATTTAATAATAATTGTATCAGTCATTCCATTCCAAATTTTGTGACTTAGTTTCAAGATCTTTTTCATGGAGTCACTTTTGTTAGACTATTGATTTCCCAGTCTTCTTGTACATCAAACTCCTCTGGAAACTTGTTACATGGTCAGGTTCTCTGGCCACACCCTGAGATTTCTCCTTAGGAGGTCTGGTATTTTTGGAGTAGTTATTTTGGAAAACTTTTTAATTAACTGATTTTGAGGGTAGCTTGGAATGAGTGTTGCAGATTTTAACTGTAATATCACAGTTATTAAATACATGCTATTTATGAATTAAAATAAAAGCAGTTATAAGCTAAAATGTAAAAGCTGAGGAATACCCTCATCACAATTGTGTAATTTTAACTGGGAAAAAAAAATAAAGTTTCAGAAAAAGTATAAAATGAATTATTTTACACTTTGAGCACTTTTGATGCTTTGAGGAAATGCATCTGGCCCCCAAATTGTAAGAACAAATCAAGAAGTGTGAAGGAGCTAATGGTTTATAAAAGCTAGACCTACCCACAGTTTCATCAGAACAGGACTTTGTGAATGGAGAGAACCAGGATACAAATAAAGGCAGAGAGAGACCACTGAAGCCCCTCCCTAGCTGGGGGACAGGGAAGGCGTGCTGAGGGTGTTGATGGAAGTGACTATATACGTAAACAAAACAAGGCAGCAGTTGAACAAAAATCCAGTATTTTGGCAAAGGTTTGGAAAAGAGTGCCAGATTTCAGAGGATTAAAAAGGTAAAATCGCTAGATTTTAATTCTCACTTTAACAGTCCTTGAGCCTCCAAATGTCATTATTATTACTGATTGCTTCTTTCTAGGCCTCTGGCGGTGTAGTAGAAATGTAGGGTGGTAGGTGGGTTTGAGGGAACATACTTAACTAAGAGTTTGCAACAAATTCTAGTCCTTGTTCCTTAGTGTAACCAGCCTTGTGATTTCTGAAAAATCTGCTAATCGTTCCTAGTCTTTGCTTTCTAATCTAATGTGTGAATTGTGTTCACGTAGAATAGTGGTTTAGAAATGGCACTCCATAGCCTAGTGTCTGTCCCTGACAGAATTTTCCATGTTCCAAAGCTAAATAATAATAATAAAAATTTACAAATATGTGAAGACAGTAAAGTGAAAGTTTAAAATAGGACTCTTTATTGTGAGATTATGTTTACCCTACACTTCTGGTGCTAACACTTTTTTTGTTCGTTTGTTTTATAACATGATAGGACAGAAGTGTTTTATATATTTATATATACTTAAAGATCTTTTCTTGTAAAAATTGAGCACAATCTTAACGTTGTTTCTGCTTCATGTATGTGTGTGGATATGCACACATGTGTACGCTCATGAGTATGTATTTTCTAAAATTCAAAAGTCTGTGGAAAATTCTATGGAAAATAGTTTGGCAGTTTCTCAGAAGATTAAATATAGAACTACCATATGACCCAACAATTCTGCTCCTAGACGTATATCTGAAAGAATGGAAAACAGGGACTCAAACACGTGTTTGTATATCCATTCCATAGCGCCATTATTCACAACAGCCAAACGTGGGCCATAATTCAAGTGCTTTTCAACAGATGAATGGATAAACAAAATATGGTGTCTATGTAAAATGAAATATTATTCAGGCATAAAAACAAATGAAATTTTGATAAATGCTACAAATATGGACTTGCTACAAATATGCTTGGTGAAGTAAATCGGAAACGTAAGAGCAAATGTAATGTGACTCTACTTTTGTTAGGTACCTAGAGTGGTTAAATTCACAGAGAAGGTAGAATAGAGATTACCAGGGGCAGTTGTTCATGTGGGATCCAGCTTTCTTAGCCACCAGGCCCATGGAGCTGGCCCTAGTTGTAATATTTTAAATAGCTGTAATAGTTTTGGGTCTTCAGACTTAACATTTTACGTTTACAAATTTCCTGTCTTTGAGATCACATATTTTTCTGATATTTGAAGGACCAGTGGCTCAAAATGAGGGGAGAAATATCAAATCATGCTTTGATCAGAGGACAGGCAGAAAAAAGTCCTGGGATTTATTTCTGACTCCTCAAGTGCCTTGTAATGCTGTGGGACATGCCACTGCTAAGTCTCTCAAAAGTGCTAGTCTAAATTGGCAGGTTCACAGTGTTGTAGGGGTAATGCATGTTTGTAAACACACCAAGGCCCTTGGCCTAAGATGCTATTGAGGTCCAAAGTATTATTTTCAAGTGACTGAACATCTTGCACCTATGAACTCTGTAGACTAAAGTGTTTTGTGTAGTTTACTTAACACTTCTTGTGTTTGGTTTTACTGATTGCTAGACATGAAAGAAATAGAGAAGAGTCAAAAAAAGTTGTGTCCTTCTCCTGTTTTAAGAACACTGGACTCTCTAGCAAATTTCACACCAAATTTGAGGATATTACTTTTTGTATTATTCAGAGTTTCTTCACTTTCCCTGAATCTAAGCAGATCCATAAAACTGTAGATCTAGCTGTGATTTAAGAACAAAGGACAAGGGCCAGCAGGTGGCGTGATGGTTGAGGTGCTGGACTCCAACATGGCCAAGCACAGCTCAGGTGTTGGACCTGGTGACTTGCTTTCTCACTTTCCCTCAATCTCTCTCTCTGTGTGTGTGTGTGTGTGTGTGTGTGTGTGTGTGTGTCTCTGAGCTGAGCACATGTGCTCACAGCAAACTTAAAAAAATAATAAATAAAATAAATATTTAAAAAGACTTAAAAAAGAACAAAGATCAATACCTAGGGATACACTCAGAGTAACTTAGGAGGTTTCTAAGGCCACCAGGAGGTCTTTGTTTCAATCACACCCATGTGATGTGCCTTTCTCTCACAGTTGAAACTTGATAAAATGAAAGGTGGTGCTGTCCTTCTGAAGCTCTCAAATGCTGTTGCATGCTCCTGCCTCCCATGTTCCCCTTTAATATGACAATTTCAAAGATACCCTCATCTGTACAACTTTGTTAAATGTGAGAAAGTGTGACTGAGTGGCTTTCACATGGCAACACAGAAGGAGGGGTGCTGAAACCATCACCAGTTCCAGCTTGCGTTTGCCTTAGGGTGCCTTACACACTGGTAGAATGGAGGGGAGGGTCTGCAGCACACCCATGTCAGTAGGCGTTGTAGTGCGTGCATACTAACTTTCCCCAAATTTGTTTCAGTGCCAACAGAAGCCTTCCTGACTGGCTTTTTAGGATACACTAGGAGTATATTTCATGATTTTTTTCAATCTCTTTCAGGTACAGTGGTTAGTTATTTGCTATACCTCACAGGCATTTGATTAGCCTGTATAAATGTCAGCCTGAGTGAATGGGTTCACATTATGTAGTGTCTGGAAGTCTAACTAATGATACCATTATAGTGAGGAAAGGAAACAACTATAAGAATCACAGTCCTTCGTGGAAATTGTCTTGTTCCTTCTGATTTGTGAAGTCTACCAACTGTTAAGAGTTTCTTGATTGAAACTAACAGTCCTTGAACACAGAGATGGAGTTGGGTTTTAATGCAATTGAGTCACAGACTATACAGTATTTCGCAGACCCACATGGACTGACAGGCCAGCAAATGAGAACTGGCAGAAAATTCACACTCCTAAGGTGTCTCTTAGGCTCATCTACTTCACATGGTTTTTCATCGATGTTAGTGTATTTGTCCCAGGTCCCTGGACTTGAGTCCCTGTGAGGAATAGCTAATGTTTCAATTCCGCCTCTGGATCATACCAGTCACCATTTTCTGTGGATCGTGTGCCGTACACACTTCTCTTTGCTGGTCTGTGGGGGTTTCCAACTCCTTTGACTTCCATTTTATGACTTTCAACCAATTTTTTATTTGTTTGTTTTGTTTTCTACAAGTTCACCCATTTCTTCTGTCTTCTTCACTTCTTCTTTTTCCTCTTATCCCTTAGCTGTCGTTCCAGCATTCTGCCACCTGCCTCCTGCCTTCCTAGGCTGCATTCTTTTCTTGAAAATCTCATCTTAGTCGTCAGTCACCCAAATGCTAGCAATTCCCACATTTACATATCTTACCTTGACTGCTCCACTGATGTTCAGATTTATCCTACCTGCTCTACCCACCCATTTGTGTTTCACACACACCTCAGATTCACCATGTTCAAAACGGAATCACCATCCTTCCTTCTCTTGAATTATCCTCTGGAATTCTGAATGGCAACTACAGACACACCACCTCTAACCTAACTGACAGAGACAGAAATGTCACCATTATCCCGCATACTTCTATATTTTTTCTATTCAATCCTTCAGCGCAGTCAATCCTTTCCATTTTATCTTTCCAATATTTCTAAAGTTCTTCCTTACTGTTTGCATCACTGCCATCGCTGCAGCCGTGTCATGCTTTGCTTTTTTTCTCATCAGGATTATTGTAACAGGATCTTAGGATCATAGGTTCCTTCCTTCCCATCTTACTTTGCCCTAATTGATGCCTGATGAATATTTGTAAAATACAAATCTCACTATACTGCTCTTCGCATGATAATCTTTCATTTATAAGATAAAAACAAGATCTATAGTATGACTTAGGAGACTGCTTTCATTCTCCACACCATAAGCATCCATAGTCTTGGTGGCGGGGGTTATGTTCCAAGACCCCTAGTGGAGGCCTGAAGCAACAAATAGTTTGAAGCCCTATATTTTTGCTGTTTTTTTCCTATACATACTTAACTTTGACAAATGTAATTTATAAATTATACACAGTAAGGACTTAACAATTGTAATTAATGATAAATAGAATATTTATAAACAATGAATTATAATAAAAGATGTGAATGTGGTTTTTCTCTCTCCAAATACACCACTACAGTTGCAAGTGGGTAATTGAAACCACAGAGTTATACTCTGGGTAAGGGGGACTACTATATTATATTGGATAGTCTTCCTCCTCCATGAGTTTTAAGCCACTGGGTCCAGGACTCCCACGTGGTCGGCCATAGTTTGAGCCCTGGACCCAGTGGCTTAAAACTCATGCCAGGTCACCTCCACCCTCCTGCCATTAGTGTCTGTTACTTAAACCTTAAGACTAAGTTCAAAGCATAACTTACTCAACAGACCTTCCTACCCTACTTTGTCTGAACTGTATGCTTTTTCTCTTACCTCCATATGAACACATTTCCAACACTCGTTGTGCTTGCTAATTTTTAGGAGAATAAGGTTCGACATTTTGTGAAGTCCTCCATGGCAGCTTCTTTTCCACTCCTAGAGCCCAGGGCTGTGCTAGACCACATCCAGTGCTCACTAAAAGCTGAATTGACCCAGACTACTCCAGGTTCTTATGATGTCAGAGATTGCTGCAACAGCTTCTTAACTGATTTTGCTGACTCCAAGGCATTCTCACTATAATCCATCTTGTACAGAGCTGATAGATGAAAATAAATAAAACATAGCTCTTATGATTTTTCTTCCTACTTAGGGACCTACAAAAGCTTCCTAATGCATTATGGAGATTTAAGATCAAATCTTTTTTTTCCTCCTGTGAGTGGTCCTACCTCACCTATTCGAATACAGCTATTACTGCTCAATTCAGGTGCCCTCCACAATGCAGACCACTCTCCTTTGCCATCCTCAATCACAGTTTAATAATCATAGACTTTCACCTTCACATAAGCTCCTAGCATTTACAAAGGGATTTCACAATCCATGCTCATCCCTTATATACTAATTTTGGCTCTTCTTTCTGCATGAATATTTTGGCTTCTTTGGTGTCCTAAATGAAATCCTATTTTCTTTAAGGTCCAACTCATGGTAATTATTTGTACAATAATTTCTACAAGAAGATGAATCCACAGGAGTTTTTCCCACTAGATTTTCCTCAATCTGTATTTTTTAAATGAAGGCACATGGTAATGCTTTTTATCATATTATTTTTTCCCCACTCTAAATATCTCTTCCTTCTCAAGATTTTCTAATTTGTAGAGCTACACATTTTATCTTTGCAACTAGCTTCTGAGTTTTGCAAAGGTGGGGATTAAAAGTATTTTCTCTATATATTTTTATATGTCATCTTTGGAGAATAGAACAGATTCATTCTGGAGACCAGCAGATGGTGTAATGGTTATGTCACTGGACTCCCACGTGGTCAGCCATGGTTTGAGCCCTGGACCCAGTGGCTTAAAACTCATGCCAGGTGCATATGCTTGTGTGCCTGAAGTCCCAAAAGGAAAATGGAGGAGAAAGGACTGTGGCATGGCCATTCCCCTGGGGGTGATTTCTTGCTTTCTGACTCTGTCTCTGTCTCTCCAGTGAGTGCATGTACCTTATACCAAAAAATCTCTCTCTCAAAAAAAAAAAAAAAAGAATAGATTACCTCTGTGAGTGTCATCTACTAAGACTTTTTTCTCTTTCTTAAAATACATTTATTTTCTTTTGCTATTTAAATTCATTCCTGAAAAATTGCTGATATATCTTTTTTATATAAGAGAAATGTTTTCTTATAAGGTGTGTGTACTCTCCCGAGATACAGAGAAAGATAGAGAGAGAGAGAAGGTGAGAAATTCCTCCTAGGGATGACAGCCATGTCTCAATCCCTTCTTGTTCATTTTCCTCTTGGGATTTTCAGCACAGACACATGCACCCAGAGTGTTTCAAGCCTTTAGGTTTGGGACTCGAACTATGGTTGGTCATGTGGGAGTCTGGTACCTTAACTACTATGCCCTCGGCTGACCCTGGCTGATACAGTTTTACATTTCTCTTCAGTTCTCGTAGCATATCTGAAGAGTTCTTCAAGTGTTCAGAAAAATAATTTTTTGACATCATAACATTGATCTTGACCCAGCCCTTAAAAAATAAGACTGCTGCACAATTTGTGAGACTGATGTTCCATGAACAAACAATAATCTCTAACATACTACATTGTATCAATAAGACAACAGTCATATAAACAAGATCAGAAGTAAAGGAGGAATTGAGTTATTTTTGTTTTTCAGCCCAGTTGAAATAAGGTAGTAAGAACACAATATCTGAAATAAAGGGTGTTAGTTTACAATTTCTCTTTTCTTTGGTTACCTACCATGGGTTTCTTTCACAAACATCCTCACTGTTATGTAGAAATAATGAGAGCCTATATCATGGAGTCTAGGTTTTGCTTTAAAAAAGTAAACATTTTTCAAATCAGACAAACTTGGGGACAACAATGTTAGTTGTAAAGATAAAATACTGTGCTCTGTGTAATGAATCTGCTGTTTAGCTAAGAACCACTTTTTTCACATGTTATAATTGGCTACGTTAAAGCTTCACAAGTGAGAAAATTTTGGACATTTTTAAAATGTAAATGTGGTGGTAACAATAAATCCCCCCAGGGAGCCCAGCATTATTTACCAAGTCAATTGGGCTAGGACAGTCTTCCTTCTTTTTATCTCTTCTATAGCTCAGACTCCATTTTCCAGCTTTTTCTCAGAGCTCTACAACCTATAACTTAAACAGCATATATAGACACACTAAAGTCTGCTCTTCTCATCAGGGGACTTGTGCAATTGACTTGCTGTCCTGGTGAGAAGATGAGCAAATTGGTATGGGGCAAAAGGTCAATCTGCATTCATGGTGTGCTAATGTCTTTGTAGATGAAAAAATTATAATAACCCTCCTGGATATACACACTGTATGCATTTCTTTTCCTTTTTTTTAAAAAAATAAAATACATGCGTAAATTTTTTGAAGATAGTTAAGATGAAATTGAACGGGCAATTGTGTCACAGTACTACTTATTGATGGCCTTCTGTCTCTTTAGGACTCTGCGGCAATGACCTGAAGGCCCAATTTGAGAGGCACTTTCATGGGAAATAATGTCATACTAGACTCTCAGTTCAGACAGGATCCTAGTCAGGCAGAGGCATTTAGCCATCTTTATCCCTTTTGTTTATTAATCCCATATTCAATGAGTGGCAATTTAATAGGAACTGTGCACTATTATTTAATTTTTAATAAGTACAGCACATGAGTTCCACAATGTAAAATCCCAGTATTTATTTCAACATTTCATGTTCTTCTCTTTTGAGGGGTTGTTTCTGGTAAAAATCAATTAATTAACAGTCAATCACTCAGTCATTCTGAGTCTTGAGCCAGCATGCACCATATAAACATGATTAATAAAAGAACACCCTGGAGTAACAGAGGTCAATTGCTGCATCATGACATTAAAAATTGGACTGTGCCATGTCAACAACTTTAATTGAGTTAAGTGTTCCATGAAAAGAATGAAAGAAGTCAAAATGAGAAACAAGGTTCTTCATTATTTCCAAAGTTGTTGATGCAGGATTTTTTTTTTTTTTCCAACTTGAGGAATTTTGCTTCTCTAAAAGAAACATCAAAGTGTTAGTTGATCTCTCTGAAAAAGAATATTAAACACCTCCATCAATAGAAAGACTAAAACTTGATGTGATATTTATAGGCTCTTCAGCAATTCTTACTGTTTTTAATTTTGAAAAGGATAATAATAATAAATTCAACAAGAGCATTTCAGAAGATATAATTATTTATAAATTCTAAAGAGAAAATTTTTAAAGTATGGACTACTTTGCTTTATATCAATGTTTCTAAAATTCAAAGAATTACTAAAAAGATAACTTTTATAATTAAAAACTTATACATTTGCACACAAAGAAATGTAGATCATGTTATTGTTTGATGGGTTTGACAATTATATACATTTACATAAAAAAGACTGTTTCACTATCTTAGAAAATTTCCTCATAACCCTTTCTAGTAATCTAACTGCCTCCAGGTACAATTTTCTTATCTTTATCAGTGTAGATTAGTTTTTTTTTTTTTTTTTTTTTTTTTTTTTTTTTTTTTTTTTTTGAGAGGTTTTTCGCTATAAGGCGCATGCACTCGCCAGACAGAGACATAGAGACAGAAAGTGAGAAATCACCCCCCAGGGGGGATGGTCACGCTGCAATCCCTTCTCCTCCATTCTCCTCTCGGGATCTTGGGCACGCACGCACATGCGCCTGACGTGAGTTTTAAGCCACCGGGTCCGGGATGTGAACCGCGGTTGACTACGTGGGAGTCCAGCGACAAAGCCATTACTCTAACTACTGGTTCCCTTAGATTAGTTTTTAACCTGATGTAGAACTTTGTGCAAATGGAGCCATACATTATGTACTCAGCACAATGTTATTGAGATTTATTCATGCCATCTGTAGATATGTGGTCTGTATCAGTACTTTGCTCTTTTTAACTGATGGTTAATATTCTCATATGTGGCTAGGACACAATTTGTTTGCCCCCCCCCCCCCCCCCCATTGCACTTTAAATGTCCAGTTGATGGGCATTTGAGTTCTTCCCAAATTTTGTCATCCATTTGCAGAAACTACTGTATTCTTTTTAAGAAATGCACAACCTCTTAATCTGCTGTTCTCCCACTTGGGCAGCCAAAGCTGTTTCTTGGTTGTTCTGAAGAGGTTGGGTAATTTTAAATGAGTGGTATGAAAAAAAATAGATGTTTGCCATTGATGAGAAATTTAGTTAAAGTTGCAAGTGCCTCAGAATAGGTGTTCTTATCTAAAAAGAAACATAATTCATTAAATTCCTATTGCACATAAATATATAAATATTCAACAAATTATTATTTGAATAAAGACAATATATAAGCCGTTGTGGTTTATGTAAATGATAGTTTTTTGTCTACTACTTAAAAATACTCATTTCATGCAATGAAGTATCTTTATTTTACTTAACAGAATTAAAAGTTTTTTAATTAATGTGCTTCAACTTTTCTTTGTTCTAGAAGTTTAAATAAATCAGGGTATGCAAAGACACAGATTTGCATGCACATATTTTTAGCTATCAAGAAAATGCATGTTCTAAAATGCCATAATTATATAGAGAGCAATACCTCTGTCCAAAAGACTATAATTGTTTAGAATACAGTGGGCATACTGTTAGCATAATTTACCTCATTGTTCAAAATAGCCATAGAAATGGTCTTACTTCAGGTGATTGACAACTGTTTTGAAAGTTTCAAGGGATGGACACAAATATCAACTTAGAGGCATAACTTAATATATTTTTTAGCTTGTCCTTTTGCTGCATCTGATTTTACATTATGATCCTGATATGTAGTTAAATTTCCAATAATGGATGATGCTTTTTTCTTCCCACTCTGAACTGTTAACTGCTTGTGAACAGGGTTTGTTTTTGTTCACCTCTGTGTTTTAATCCTAATATCTAGCCCAATGACCAGAAGAACATAGGAAGAAATAAACATCTATAGGATGATTGAATACCTATATACAACTTTCTGCATTTGTTTGTAGGAAAAATGGTCTCTACGGCTGGTAGCTTGTAGAAAAATCTATACTAATGGTACTGACAATTGTTCCCAATGGGGAGAGTTATTTATACCTCTTATCTCTACTTTCTTGTCTCCCTTTCATTCTCTAACCTGCTTCAATCTGTTTTGAGCCTTAAGATCTCAGAAAATACTGCCAAATCCGGTAGACATTCTCCTGTTCTCGATCAGACAAGTAGTGTTGACACAAATGATCACTTTCTTTTCCTTAAACATACTCCTTTTCTGGCATTCTCTAGTTTTTATTAGTTAGCTGAAGATTATAGGAGACCATTGTTTTGAACTAAGATTCTGCACAAGATCCTCCAAAACAAAGAGGAAAAAGGAGCCTCTCATGCTAAAATGCCAAATCATCAAGTTGAAGCTTTAAGGAAACACCTGTTTTTTACTGAAATAGGAAATTTCAGTCTACCCAAGCCTTCCTAATAAGAAAGTACCCTCTGTTTTAATCCTTAATGAAAGAAGTAACTTTGAAATGACTTAATCTGTTTTTGTACTTTGTTTATGTTTCCTTCTGCCCCTCTCTTTCTATAAAACCATTCTTTTCTGTTCAACTCGTTGGGACTCTTGATAAAATCTGACTGTGCTTCCCTGTGTTCCCAAAGATCTCAGTATTAATCTTTGCTCTTTACAGATTCAGTGCTTGAAATTCATTGACATCTTCTATCTGTGGTACATTTTCTCTGTCTTCTTTTTGGTTCTTCTTTCTCAATGCACAGAAAAATCTTCCGATGATTGCTGCTTAGGAGAGAGGATTGCAGCAATCTCTATGGCTTTACATTCCTCACATGGACTGATAATGTCTTACTTTGCTTCTCCAGACCAGAATATCCCCCTGACCCCTGTACTTGCATCTGCAGTGGCTTACTTGATATTTCTTCATATATGTCTCAGAGACATCGCAAATTATACAAGGATTACAAAAGAGGAATCTTGATTTGTCATCTAAGTACAGGGAAACTCCATCCCTCTACCTCAAACTGGAATCTTAGGAGTCATTGTAAACTCAACTTTCTTTCCACTGTTCCTCTCTCACCATTCTGTGGTGCCTGACACATAGGAGGTAATAAGTGTTTTTTGAGTGAATCAGTAAATGAAATTGTTGCAGCTAAGACTATTCACATCCAGCCATTGTAGTAGTCATTCAAACATATTTGACACCCTTTCTTGTTGATAGATGCAACACCAGGGTAGAGATGAGAAAAAAATTCTCCATGTGACCCAAATTGTGAGAACAGGTGATGATAGAATCATCTTGATTTCTGTCAAGGCAGAATGTAGAGAGAGATACAGCTCAGCGCATAGCAATGGAAGGAGAAAACGTTCAACTAGCTTTATAATTCTCCTGTAAATGATTTACATTTTCATTAGGTAGTTAATTTTCTGCATCTCTTAGAATTAATAGTTGCTTCTTAAATAGAAAAATATACTTTTTCATATACATTTAAACAATATACTTTTTATACTTATCTGATTATTTAGTGAGGAGAGTCATACATGGAGTAACCACTAAAACAGATCAAATGAAGAAAGTTCATTTTATTGAAGTTTCTTTGTTTTTTGTTTTTCTGATATCCTGTTTTCTTGTTGTTGTTTTGTTTTGCTTTTCATATTTTTTTTGGCACTGTACTTTTAGATTTAAGTGTGTCTAGAAGAACAGAAAGAGTTTTCTAATTCAGTAACTTTCTGCAGTAACTGGTAATTGGATTGTCATTTTTTTATAGTTCAGATAAAAAGGTAGCCAATCCCATGTTATATCACGCCATAGTTTTAGTCTATTTTTTTTTTTTGAGAGGTTTTTGCTATAGGGCACGTGCACTTGCCAGACAGACAGAGACAGAGAGACAGAAAGTGAGAAATCATTACCTAGGGGGGATGGCCACGCCGCAATCCCTTCTCCTCCATTCTCCTCTCAGGATCTTGGGCACACACGCACATGTGCCCGGCGTGAGTTTAAGCCATTGGGTCCAGGACTTGAACTGCGGTCGACTACATGGGAGTCCAGCGACATAGCCATTACACACTGACTGCTGGTCCCAGTTTTAGTCTATTAATACAGATATTAGCATGTTCCCTTTAAGAAATTAATTTGTAAAAATATAGAGAAAACTTTGCAAATATTAAATGTGCACCTTGATAAAGTTTCACAAAGTGAGTATATCCATGAATTTATCAACCAGATTAATAGGCAGAATGTCACAGGCACTGCAATCTTGCTTCTCTTGCCCTCTTCCGCTCACATTGCTACCTTTTCTAGATAGGTGAGCACTGTCTGCAGTTCTGATATTATAGATATGTTTTTCTTACTTCTGAGTTTTATATAAACAGAATCATATGGTATGTACTTTTTGTGTCTCGATTCTTTTGCTCAAACTTTTCTTCATGAGATTTATCCGTATTGTTGAATGTAGCAGTAGTTATCTATTAAATCAATATATGCTTCCATTTCATAGACATTTTATACTTTAGAGCTTATTTTAGAGATCTTATAGATACAAAATAATGTATTTATTGTATTGTGGATGGCAAATTTGTTTTAGCTTTTGGGTTACTATGGCTAATACCCCTAAAAACATTCATGTTCATGTATTTTAAGGCATATAGGCACTCATTTCTGGGTATATACCGGGAGTAGAAATGTTGGTCATGGAATATTTATATATACAGCTTTAGAAGACACGATCAGAAAGATTTCCAAAGTCAGTTGTTATATCAATTTGCATTTCTGTCAGCAATGTTGGAGTGTAAATTGGTGTTTGAGAGTTCTTCCTCAATACTCACTATTGTCAGTATTTTTAATTTTACACATTCAGATGGGAGTGTATTGGAATCTCACTTTGATTTTAATGCACATTTTCCTGATAACTAATTAAGTTGCATGTCTTTTTACATATTCATTGACCATTTGAATATCCTTATTTATGAAGTTCTTCCTTAAGTTTTTCATTCATTTACATAATGAAATTTCTATTCTCTTCTTGTTGATTTTATATATTGCATATAAAAATATTTTGGGAACGAAAGGTATTAACTTATTTTCTACCCTTTACTGTTTTTGTTTTACCTTTATTTTTATTTATTTATATACTATTTTTATGGTTTAATGCTTTCTATGGATGAAAAGTTCCTAATTTCAATGTATTCTTATTAATTTATACCTTATTTTTTGGATTTAAATTTTTTGGTACGTTGAATTCATGAAAATATCCCTTTATGTTATTATTTAGAATTTTGTTTTATTTTACATTTAAATTAACAATTCATCTGGAATTGATTTTTGAATATGGCATGAGGCTTACTTTTTATTTTATTTATTATTTTAAGAATCATATATTTATTTAATTCTATTTGTTACTACTATTTATTTTTTTAAAATTTGACCAGAGAGAGACAGACAGAAAGGGAAAGTGTGAAAGCAAGCCGCCAGGTCTGAACTGTGGTCAGCCATGTGGGACTCCAATGCCTTTAACCACCATGCCACCTGCCATCCCTGAGGTTTACTTTTTATGATATACTACATATCATATCTACCTTGTCTATATCTATATGATACATATGTATAATGTGATACAGATAGGCATATATGATAGCTATATTTGAAGCAAAAACATAAGGAGACTTCAAAAAGTTTATGAAAAAAGTTTGTGAAAAAAAAGGAATTAAAATACGAGTTTATGTCAATGAAAACATTTAAAAAATTCATGCATAGTTTTTATTTATTTATTTATTTTGGAGAGGTTTTTACTATAGGGCACATGCGCTCGCCAGAAAGACAGAGAGACAGAGAGACAGAAAGTGTCCACTCCCTGGGGTGGGGGATGGTCATGCCACAATCTCTTCTCCTCCATTCTCCTCTTGGAATCTTGGGCACGCACACTTATGTGCCTGGCATGATTGTTAAGCCACCAGTTCTGGGACTCTAACCAAGGCTGACTACATGGGAGTCTAGCAATATAGCTATTACACCAGCTGCTGGTCCCCATTTATAGTTTTCAAACCATTTGCATTTTCCATGAACTCTTTGAAGACCCTTTGTATGTACTTACCTATCTATTTCTTCATTATCTATCTATATCTAGTTTACTTGACATCATATATTGAAAAGACCATTCTTACTACACTGATGCTTAGTGTTTCTTTTATTTATTTTTAATTGTCAGAGGGTATATTCACTCTTCAGAGACAGAGAGACAGGGGTGGGGTATCATAGTCTGGTCAAGGAAAAATCTTCCTCATTTCTGCATCCTGATGGGATTTGAAGCATGCAACCATACATGCTCAGTGTGTTTTCCTTGCTGTTAGGGCCAGGATTTGAACCATAGTTGGCCTTGTGGGATCTGGCTCCCTGAACCACTAAGCTATGAGGCCAGTCCTGCAGTGTCTATTTTTTTTTTTTTTTAAACAAACCAAGTGTTTATATAGTTCAAATAATGCCAGGATCATATTTTAAACAGACAATATCAATCATTGACATTGTCAGCAACATTTAATAGCTCTGGTAGCTGTGATATCTTAACAATAAATGTTAAAATGTTAAACATTAATAACATGCTTTTTGTAACCTTTCTTGTATTGAGGTGACAATCTGATGAAAGCTATGAACTCTATTCACAGGAAAATGCACATTAGCAAATTTTTGAATACATTTTAAAGTTGTTTGTGAATACCTTACAGCCTATGCATTCTGATTTATGAACCCTGAGTTACAATATCCTATAAATAAATGATGTTATTTGACTGCTAAACATGAAAATTATAATGAAACCATTATAGAAAAAAATTGAGAGAATGAATGATTTCTTTTAGCTTACATTTGCATTTGTTAACAAAATACTTAAGTTTGTAGTATATGTATGTTATACCTAAATTATATGCACTCATTTTTTTCAATGAATAGGTATTATCTATAATATATGTAACTGGAACAAAAGTAAGAATGCTGAAGGGCTGACAGGTAGTGTGGTGGTTAAGGTGCTGGACTCCCACATGACTGATCAAGGTTTGAGTCCTGGACCTAGAGACTTGCTTTCTTATTTTCCCTTTTCTCTCTCTCTCTCTCTTGTCAAAGTGAAGAATAAAAATAAATAAATAAAATTAAAGAAAATTGCATTGCTGTCTTTCAAAAAAAAAAGTAAGAACGCTGATTTTGGTGTCTAGCAAGAGAAACCATGTTTTAATCAAATAGTAATTTATGTTTTGTAATAAAATCACGCAGAAAAAACTGAGTGAGCCAGCTCGTGGTGTGGTGTTTAAGTTGACTGGATCTCACATAGCTGACAGTGTGGTTCAAGTTCTGGACCTGGTGGCTTGAGAGACATGGTGGGTATGTGTGCTTGCATATCAAAAATCCCAAAGGGAGAATGGAAGAGAAGGGATTGTAGGATGGCCATACTCTCTGGGGGTGCTTCTCTTTCCCTCTGTCTCTCTGTGGCAGGCATACGCACTTTATAGAAAATTAACAAATAAACAAAAAAAGGAAAAGGAAAAAGTAAAAGTTGTTTCAAGAACATGTATGAGTAACCTAAACTAATTTGTAGATACTAGGGGTGAGTGGTGGGTAAGAATCGGGGAAGGTTGCTTATTTTAGGGACTGGAATGGTGCAAAGGTAAAATGATGTTCTGAAAGGTTCATCCACATGGTATAGTCCCAAGTTTGTGTTAGGGACCTCCCTGACTATGCTGGACAAGTGTTTGTTTATGATTTGGAGCTGATTATGGTTAAGTGTTGATTGTAGTGCAAAGACCAAGGTGGGGGCGCTGCCTCTTTCCTCTCTTTCCCTCTTGGTCTCTCTGCCCATGAAAGAAACATGAATAAACTTAAAAAAATTAGAAAACTTAAAGAAATTAGAAAAGAGCATTTAAATTAAAGTTTGAATCATGAATGTGATTATTAAAGAGGTGGATAGAAAACATTTCAAACAGAGGCAGTATCAAGTACAATGTCACAAGGGGGGTGAGAGTGTGATCAGTCTGAAAAGAAAAGCCTGCCTGAGCTTGCAGAGCACACAGAGCACAGGAGTACGTTCAGCACACAGCGAAACTGGAGAGGAAGGTAGGATGCGCCTCATTCTCACTGTGGACTGGGGAGAGGAGCACCTAGAGGATGGTGATGGACTCTGGGTGGTATCGGAAGAGAGGATAAAGAACAGAGGGATGTGAAAGATATTGATAAGGGGGAATGTATAGACTGGGGTAATAGATTTGACACAGGAAGAGGGAATACCTAAGACTGTTTTTAGGTATTTAGTTTATACAACTTAATAAGTGAGTGAAAGTCACTGAGAAAAACCTGTAAGACACAACAAAATGGACAAGATTTTTTAAACTTATTTTTCTTTTTCTTGTGGAGAGACAAGAGCAGAGTGCAGAGAGAGATCATGGATTTAGTTCATATTTGTTGAATTTGAACTGATTTTAAAGCATCTACATGGTGAGGTTGGGTTAATATGTACATTTCTCTACAGATAAGAGAAATTGTCTGGCCAGAAGGTATACATTTGGAAGTTGGTGAAATTTAGATGACATTTGAGGCCATGTATGGAAGAGAATGCCAAGTGTGGCCCTACAGGACATTTATTAAGAGAGAGATCTTTATCTTTGCTGGCCCAAGCTGGCTCTGTTTAAAAATTGGCTGATTAAATATACCTTCACTTGAGAGAAAATATATAATAACCTTCGTGGTCATTGATAATTTATCAAGATTGCTTAGTAGGCTAAGAACCTTTAGCAGAGATAAGAAATGGCAATTTTGGGAACATATTTTATCCAGATCATTACCAAATGAAAACATCTTCTTCCTCCCCTAAAATCAGAATTTGATACCCTCAGAGATTGTGGTAACTATGGATTATTGGTGTGGAAAGCTGTGTGTGTGTGTGTGTGTGTGTGTGTGTAAGAGAGAGAGACAGAGAACAAAACAGAGAATTGAACAGGGTGTTCAACATCTGATTGTATAGTTACACTATACCTACAATCTTTTGCCATTAGGTTTTCTCCGTCAAAATATCACAATTTTATAAAAATGCTTTATGTAATAATACAGAAACACTCATAAGATTAGACCCTTGGAACTAGGGAAATTAGTCATGAGAAAATGGACCATAGGACAAAATATGCTATTTTCAGGGTTATTGTGGAAGAAAAGATACAGAACAATGGTGCTGGGTATCTGTGAGATGAGGCCAACACAATGGTTCTGAAGCAGCTGAAAAATAAACATGAGACTGCTTCAGAGCATAGTATGAGATTAATCCTACATCTGACAGTGCATTGGGTATTTCAGACCTTGGGTAGACTTTATTGCAGGCTTTCTGAACTTTGGCATGACTGACATTTGGGTCTGATAATTCTCTGTTATATGCTGTCTTGTGTATTGTAGCCTGTTTAGCAGCATCTCTAACTAATATCCCATTAGATGCCAGTGGCATCCCTACCCTAATTATACCAATCAAAAATATCTCCAGAATTAAGGAGAAAAATAGAGAGGCAAGATATTTATGAGACACAAAAATGGATTATTATCTGATAATGGTAACGAGTTAGTATCCTCAACTAGACTGGAGTGAAGTGTATTCATGTTAGGTAAATACACTTTACAAGCTAAATGATGTATAGTGATTGGATGCATAAAATAAACTAAAATTTTAAATAAGAGAGAAAGAGCAGGAAAAAAATAATACTCTCCAGACATTAGAGGGCATTGGGAGGGGGCAAAAATTCCCCTTGGTGAGAATAATTGATTTATTGAATGAACAAAAATTTCCTTTCCAATATTAATTAATTAATTTAATGTATATTGGCTATTCTAAGTCCTTGTCCTTCCCAGTTGTATCTAGGAGGATGGAAGTGTCTCAATCTCTGAATATTATGAGAAGGAGCACCTCTTAGTCACCATATGGTCAGAGGCAGAGGTCACAGGTCAAGTCAGGTGCTGTTGGGCACTTTTAGTGGGGACAAGTGAGACAGAGTTTGAGGCTATGGATTGCCTATTATCTAGCTATGGTTCATCCAGGGCACACATGCATGCCTATTTTATGTCTTGTAGGCTTTATGAAAGAAGGTTTTCACAAGATGACAGTGGAACCCTTGTGAGGTATCTTAGCAGATAGGTCAGAGATCAACTCTGGAGGTTAAAAGTTACCATTTAATTGACTCTTTTCTCTTTAGGTCAAATTACTTACAAAGAACAGTCTGAAAAATAAGGGAGTGAATCTGCCATTTCATTAGTATGACATTTCCTTTGAAAACATCAAATTTAATGACCAAATGTGAGGTCGTTGTGATCCTTCAATTTGAATTTGCTTATGTATGTGACTAATAATGTCATCTGACATATTCCCATTCTGGCTAGTCCTATATATTGAATATATCAGCAGACATCTGCTGCACATCATTAAGGGTTATACAGCACTCAAATGAAGTTGTAAGTCTTCATAGTACCCCTGATTTAAACTTACATTCACTCTGTAAGTCTTACATTGAAGGAGTTTATGTATGTGCCTGTAGGTTAAGGACGATTTCTTATAATAGCCCTCTCTGGAAGTAAAACACAATGTGTTCTTCATCAGCATTTCTCCAGGTGTCTTTGACCAGAGCTAATATCAAGCATCTTTGCATAGTCCTAGAAAACACAGCTAAACTGCCTCCTGGTGTGACATGCCTTAGGATGGCAGCCAAGTGGAAACGTGTATTGTTATGACAATACAGGGATATAAAATCATGCTGTCTGGCAGCAGGAGTGGAAACCTAGTGACCTAAATGAACTCAACCAGAAATCCATTAAATGATTTAATTTTTGGTCCATCCAGCTATTGATTATACTTACAGTGCAGGAGCAGCAACAGCAGCAATATCAAAAGCAGTCGTGAAAGCCTGAATAGAATTATTAAGAGAGACTAACTACTGTTGAAAGTGGATAGATGTATGATATGAAGGGGCTAGAACAACTAGAACAATAATTTTCTGACAAGGCTGATTTATTCCCTGTGTAATACAAGAAAAAAAGATTTCTATGATTGCTCATGCCAAAATACCTGACTATAACAGGTGTCTCAACATCTGAATACACTGTGATGTTCAACATTTTTTGTCTCTTGAAAAGAAAAATCTGAAAACAAGTGAACAATAGGCTCACATACAGTAGATTATATTTTTCATACAAAAGAGGCTGGGCAGGGCACAAACAGCACATGAAATTGGAATGACAACATGTAGACACCACAAGGCTCAGTCACATTAAGAATATTAAATGTAGTAGAACCTGCTTGAGCTGAACTTGGCTGGGTCATATTATGTGTATAGTAACAGTGAAACATGCTTTTCTTAATGCTGTACTATAAGCAATCTGTAACTTCAGCTGTAAAACAAAATACACAACTATAGTAAGCCCTTTATTTAAGGAAATAAAAAAAATTGTATGAAAGATTTCTACCACGATTTGAGATATTGATGGTAGAGACGTATGAGATAGAATTCCATAAAAATCCTTTTCCAGACTCATTGAAGAAATCTTAAAATAGTTACCTTTATTTTCACCAAGAATAAGGCCAAGGAAGAATCCAACTCTTGGGTTTTGTGGGGTCCATATTCTTGTTAAGTTTCATGTTAGAGAAAGGTGGTAGAAGTAAAGGTTTCCTGAGGGCCAGCAGGTGGTATAGTGGTTTGGGTGCTGGACTTCCACATGGCCAATCAGAGAAGTATTGGACCCAGAGGCTTGAAACTCAAGCCCGGTGCGTGTGTGTGTGCATGCTCAAGATCCCATGGGGTGTATGGAGGAGAAGGGATTACGGTGTGACCATCTCCCTTGAGGGGTGATTTCTCACTTTCTCTCTCTCTGTATCTCGTGAGTGCACAATATATAAATAGAGCAAAAACTACACTAAAAAAAAAAAAGACTTCTGTGATTATTGTGATGTTTTAGTTTCAATAACTCTGAGACAAGGAAAATAGCTGTCTTCGACTTTCATTACTTATTATTGAAAAGAAATCAGAAATAAGCAATCTGCAAGCCACTAAACTATGACAAAGTGTTCATTTTTGGCAGGCATGAGGCTTACCAATTTTCTACCTAAATATAGAAAAGCATATTTTATAATCAACTGTTTCCCTCTCTTTCCATTTCTAAACATGTATCATTTAGTCACTTGAGTAAAAATCAAATGAACAACCCTGAGGTTTAGCTCATATTTCTTGGCCTGTGCAACACTTGTTTTGATGCTAGAGGCAGACCCTGGTCTCTGGTAATGCATTCTGGTCCAAAACTTTGTAAGGCTTTGGTTATGTTCCAATGTATAAATACCAGTGTTAGTAATAGTAATAGAAACAGTCGAAGTCATGGCCAATGAGGGACTCCCTTCCTTTATGGAGACTACTAATGTTTACAGTCATCATTAATCATTTCTTCAATGAAACTCAGGACATTTGTAGAAACAATGAAGTAAAAAGATTTTTAATTTGGGAAAGAGCAAAACTGGCAATGTGTAGTGTTTAAGAAATATAGTGACCAAGGTTGAGAAGACTGACTTTCTGAATTCAAATCATGGTTTTGCCACCTATAAGTTTTGAGATCATGGAAAGTATATTTCAACTTTCTATTCTCTTATTGTTCTTGTCTGTATAATGAAGATAATATTACCACATCCCACTTTTAAGGTTATTGTAAAAATTAAATCCTTTTTTTCCTGGCATGTAGTAAGTGATCACTAGGTGTTATTATTTGCCATTATTGTATCTCATGGCATCAGATCACAAATTCAGATATTATGAAGAGGAGTAGATTAGAAACTTCTGGTTAGAAACATGATGGGAAGTATAATTCTTTGTCATTTTTGAATTAAATTGTCATACAGAAATTATGACAGAAAACTAAGATGTGCTAAGAGCTTCTATTTGCTAGCATTTGACAGATATCATTGTAATTCATGCTCACATAAAAGCTCTCAGGACGATTTTATCACCATGTAGAGATGAGAAGACCTGAAGTGAGGAAAGTTAAATAACTTTTTAAAGTGTACACAAGGGCTTGAATCCAGATATGCTGAGCAGTCACCTTTCCATTGCATTACCTGCATACACTTTCCACTCTTCATGGTTTCACAATGTGCCTATAGCCTTGGGATAGCAAGTCTTTCCACAAGCCCACTTCTAGTCACAGAGCTATCTCACCAGAGATAATCCCACACTGTAAGAATCTCAGGACCCCTCAGGAATGAAAATGATAGATACTACTCTTAGAGAGGTGCTCCTTTTCTTCCCTACTCTCATTCAAAGTCCAGCACCCTGTCTAACGTCTTAGTAGAATTCCAAATAGTGGTGTCCTAGAGTCCATATTTTAACTTGAGAATGATTTGATTGGTTGATTGAACTGAAATCAACATAGACATTAGGGCTTGAGGAATAATTAATTCAAAAACTCATTATCTATTTTATTTTTTAAAAAGGTTTCTTTTTTTCTTCCCAGAGTGAGAGACAGCATTCTCAACGCTGTATTCCTACTGTGGTCCACCTCCAGCTTCAGCCAGTACCAATTATGGGCATACATGTACTCAGGGAGATCTCTGGGTATGAACCCACAACTATTCCATTCCATGTGGGTCAGCTTTACAGAGCATTGCATTATGGCTGGAACACCATCTAGACTCTCATTACATATTTTAAAGTTGGACTTAGAGAAAGCTTTACAGTATGTCTTGCCAATGATAGTGGGATGTAACCTCATTAGGTGAAATAAAAAAGGAGATGGTGTTACACTAGATGTGGTTGGGAAATCGGTTCTAAGTGAACCTTAGCCTGATCACTTGGAGGAGACTAGTTGTCATGGTATTTTGAAAAGGTTATAAGCTTGCATTCAAATAGAGAAGAACCACTGTCATCAATTAGTTATGTCTGATATGGCCATGGGAAAGGAGTTGGTACCATTCAAGTCACTTTGTTGTCATCCCTGGGCTGAAAGCAGTAATAGTATATTTGGTCCATTTGTGTGTGATGTTTGTCATCCATGAATTAATTTTACAAATCCTCCTGGCTGCTTAGGTAGACCTTCTTTCCTCACTGATTTTTATGCAGTCTTCCTGAAGATGTGTGTTCTCTTGAATAGAAAACTATTTTTTTCAAGTAGTTGTATTTTCTGCCAAAAGCAACAAAAACTGTCTTCTGAGAAGAAACTCCTACACACCATTATAGCTATTTTAATTTATTTTCAAGAGTACTAGAAATTTCTCTTAGAATACACACCATATTACTAATATAAATATCACATATATAAGTAATGGCAGTAAATTATGAAAACACAGAAACAAGGAACAGTTTAACAGTTTAGACCATGGATTTGAAGAATGGGCCAATATTTCCACATTCAACTAGACAACATAATCATTTGAATATAAAAGTACATAAAACGAAGTTTTGCTTAGATATTTCACCCCCCCCCCCCAAACTCCACCTCCACAGAGGATGCATGTGTTTGCCAGAGAGAGAAAGAGAAAGTTCCTTCAAATGTTGTATGCCATACTGTAATCCTTTTTCCTTCATTTAACCATCCTGTGAGGATTTGGGGCATAAAAACACAATACATGGCATGCTTTTTGAGTGACTTGGGTAGGGACTCGAACCTTGATTTGCCACATGTGAACTGGCTTTATAAGGACAACATTAACTGGTGCACTACAAGGCCAGATCAAAGTTTCCTTAAATTTTATATTTTATTTTAGCTTTGCTATTCATGGATTATTTCCAAGGAAAAATGTTAAATTGAAAGATTAACACTGTGCGGAGTTTTTAAGGATTTTATTTCTGCATTGACTGATGAGCTCTTATCTTGAATAATATTGATCCATATTTAATAGAGAAAAGAGGAGATTCTTTCTTAGAATATCTTGAGTTGAGCATTTACAATTTTAAAGAGCAAATGTATAGATAATCTCATTTTTATCAACTGTAAATGTATTGTTTCAAATATTAACTGGTGGATTAAAAAAATAAACCAGTAAAAAAAAGGTACTGCACTCTTTTTCCACAGCCAAGATGACATTTCAATTTAGAAACTTACTAATTAAGAAAATACATGTACCTTTTAAAAACATACTTTAAGAAAAGTAACAGTATCTTAGATTTGCTTATCCAATCATTCAATAATCACAAGGGAAATAACTAGCTATTATTTGTAAATATCATGTCAAGTTGCACATAATCCATATTTGATAGAATTGTCTTTTAAGACATAAATATTTGAGATTGATTAGATATGAATTACTTCTACAAATGACATTTATTATTTTTGAGTGAATTGTCTACTTTTAAATCATACAACTCTGCTTTCTTTTACATTTGGATCATCAAATCTGTAGATGGAGAATGGCCCTGAAATAAATAAAGTTGACTTTCAGTATGAACATGACTGTCGAAGTCAGCATTTTCACCCTTCTCGTCCTGCAAATCATAAAAGAAGCAGGAAGGAGCCTGGAAAACCAAGACACTAAAACCCTACAAATTTCCTTTTCAATTGAGGCAGGAGACAGATAAAACATTTGTGCTCCAAAATACAATATGTAATAATTGTTAAGAGCTCTGAGATCTGGTAGAAGTCACGTGGAGGAAATTAAAGGGAAGAAGGTCTTGGTGCAGGGATGGCGGTGATGGTGGTGAGAGGACACCATCAGTGTAATCAGATTTCAGAAAATAGAAGCAAATACACACTTCCTGAAATGGCAGACACGTTTTCCTTTGTTTCGACATGTTACTGAAACAAGGATGAGCAGTGCTAGAGGCCTTTCTTGGCTTACTTGGTCACTGAGAAGAAATGGAGGTCTCAAAATCAGATTCATAATTTACTGAGAAAGGCTTAATTCTTCATCTCACTTTCTAGCCTGCTTTCAAAATGGCAGTAAATCATTTCTGCTTTTTATTTTTTTCTCATTTGTGGTTACACTTTTAATGTGCTAGTTCATACGGAAAGCCAGAGAACTTAGATTCTGAGAGAGCAACAAATGTGAAGCCAAAACGAAAGTTAAGAGAAGGTAAGAAAAGAGCAGCCACTTAATTAACGAGAACTGACCGGGAAAAGTCGGTCTGCCGGCAATGTGCCAGAGTGTAATCAGTATTTTCAATAAATTTCTGCTGATATTATATGAAGAGTCATTGTCCAACCTTCAAAATTGCTCACCTGAGGGTTTAGAGCAGCCTTAGTGAAGGTAAAATGTCACTGGTTATTTTGAAACGAAATAAAAATTTTCTGTGTACTTGGGAAAAAAAAGAAAAGAAATGGAGGTGCCTACATGCATAGATGCCGTGCTTGTAGGATGTAGTTAGTTTCTGTGAGGAGAGAGGCGGGATAGCTGTAGAGCTGTCTAGTAGGTCATCGGAGTCAACTAGGGCAATTTCAGAAACATGGCTAGAGGATGAGCCATGAATACGTCTAATTCTGAAGTGAAGACTGAAATAACTGTGGGAATTAGAGTGATGGTATAGAATCTATACCTCAGTTGATAGAGTAGGGATGGTTTACTTAGACTTAGAAATCAAAGGTGAAAGAAAGTGGGAACAACTGTGAGATAATGGCTTCATTTATAACTGAGAATAACAATTTTTTAGAGCCGAAAAATGTATTAAGTTGGACTATACGGAATGGCCATTTTAAAATCTCCAATCAAATCTTATTCTATCTGAGGTATTCTAAATTGTACAGTTAAGATCTACCACTGAGCCAGCTTCACTGCACAGGATAGTGTGGATTCCAGTGCTGGATTCCAGCATGGTGATTAAGGTTCTAAATCCCACATGGCTGACTTTGAGTTTTGAGTCCCAGACCTGGCAGCTTAAAAAACACACTGGACAAATGTGCATGTGTGCCCAAAATCCTGAGAAAAGAATGGAGGAAAAGGGATTGTAGCACAGCCATCTCTCTTGGGGGCTGACTTCTCACTTTCCCTCTCTCTCTGTCAATCTCTCTCTCTCTCTGTGCAGCAAGAGCATGTGCCCAGTGGCAAATAAAAAACACATCTACGATTGTAGTTGTAGTATATCTTTTATTGTAAGACACGTCAATTTTAAAGATTTTAACATGTGAAAAATGGTCTCCTTTCATTGACAAATTGTAGTAAGAGAAGAATAAAGCATAGTTAGTACCTAAGGGAAAAGTCAAAGAAGATAATATTATTCAAAAATAATATTAGAGGGAGGGATCAGCAGTTGGCATAATAGCTATGTTGCTAGACTCCCATGGAGTTGACCTCAGTTCGAGTCCTGGACCCAGTGGCTTAAATTTATGCCAGGCACATGTGTGTGCATGTCCAAGATCCCTAGAGGAGAATAGAGGAGAAGAAATTGTGGCGTGGCCATCCCTCCCTGTGCGGGGGGGGGGGAGGGGGGGGAGGGGGGTTGATTTCTCGCTTTCTGTCTCTCTCTCTTTCTCTATCTTTCTGGAAAGCACACACCCTCTATAGTAAAAACCTCTCCAAAAAAATAAAAAAATAAAATAAAATAATATTAGAAGGAAAACACTAATTTTATCATTGTTCATAATAACAAATACATACTACCTAAAAAAAGGTAAATGTATTTTAATTATTATAGTAACCCATCTAGCAAAAATACCATACTTTCTAAATACTGAAAGAGGTAAACATGTGTCTACTAAAATATACACAAAATGTAAAATGAATCAATGAAGATGTTTACTTCTCACTTACGTAATTGACCATGGTAGGTATTACTGGTTAGCCAGGTTTCTTCTAAACGTATCCAGGTTCCTTTGATCTTGTGTTTCTACCATATCCCAGGGCTTCATTACCATGGGCCAGAAGTCAGTGAATAGAAAAGGCCTGCAGGTGAGATGGGAATTATTTGAAAGTCTGCTCACTTTCCTTCATACCCCATTGACTATCACTCTTAGGGCACTCCTAACTGCAAGGATGGCTGGGAGGTAAAGAGTTGAGTTAGGCACTCAGGAAGTAGTAGAGACAAAATTTCATGACCAGTTTCTAGTCTCTGCCACAGATGTCAACTCTGAAAAGGAAAAAAGGGCCTAAGAAAATAATCTGAGGAAAATTAAAAAGAAAGAATAAAGACAGGGAAAATCAGGAGTTAATGAATTTGGAAAGAGAAAAATTGTAGAACTAATTAATAAATTAGAAGGCACATGTGCATACTTCCCAGTGGGGCCTGATCACACCTTCATCATTTTCCCTCCATTTTTTCGTATATGCTCCTGCCCAGTATAGTTTTCAAGCCACCAAGGCTGGGACTCAAACCTGGTTGGTCATATTAGATCCAGCTTTCTCTATGTAGCACTTAGATGCTGCAGTGTGTGACCAGACCTACAGCATTAATCAATAAACCCTCAAAGCAAGGAAAGTTGTATATTCTGGTAACTTTTGAATAATTAAGAATATATGTCTGTATTGCTCACATAAGCATAAAATAATGCTGGAAGGATAGCTATAAAATGACTAATGATGATTATTATGTACATATGAAGGGATAAAAATTGGAAGAGGTGGAAGGAGTCTTATTAATATGTAAATGTAAGTTTTCTTTTGATTTCTGAACTGTGTAAGCATATCACTTATTAAAAAATACTAAACACATGTAATATGAACTAAATGGAAATAATGAATTATTTACAATTATTTAAATTATTATTTAAGGCAAATTGAATTTGTAAACTTTAACTTCAAGGTTACTTTTATTTTTAAGTTTATTTATTGCTTCCATTGGTGAGAAAGAGAGACAGACCACACCTCCCATCAAGGTCCTTATGGTGTGATCCACCTGTAGCCTCAGACAGGTCTGGACTATGTGTGAAAGGGACTGAGGGAGATCTCTGGATGTGAACGTGGAACCCTCCCATGTTGGTCAGCCTGGCAGAGTGTTCTGTTTTACCTCTACCCCACTGTCTGTCTGTCCCCTACCAAGTTTACTTTTTGTAGCAGTTTTGAGGAGAACGTTGTTTTTGTTGTGCTAAGGGCCTTCTACTCAGTTAGTTAATGATAGATACACCATCATTATAAGTAACATAGGTACTATAGATGTGAAATGACTGGCATAAGAACTGCATAACTGATTTTTAGAGTGTCATCATGGCGGCTGATTATATTTGACATAGCAAATGGTGTCCATGCTTCATAGTCTGTGGATTCTCTCTTTACAGCTGTGTGAACAAGGACTGGACTTCCAGTTTCATAGTAAACTGACACAGTGCTTGATGTGATTTTCTCATTTTGTGGCAGCAGTGAAAGTCCAGAAAATGGGAAATCCTGATCTTGATATTTTATTCTCTGAAATGATGATAAGAAACTTCTTTGATGGCATAACATATGCTTAATTCATTCTTTTTTTCCCCAGTATGTGAAAAACCTGAAGTTCGGAATGAATGCTGAATAATTAAAGTGAAATGTGGTGTCCTGGAGGCAATGATCTAACCACAGGGTAAAAACCAACTCAGGGGGTACTTTGGGACGTGGCAGAGAAATCCTAATGACTTATGATGACCTTCGGATGCTTTACTTCTATGTTCCTCTGAAAATATAGCAAGAAAATGTCTCAGGCAATATTAGAGACCTCTGTATCAGCTGGAGATTCCTTGATATCAAGGGGGAGTGAATGACTGAAGAGTGAAGGCTAATATCAAAGAGACAGACAATGGGTAAAAAAGAGAGGAGTAGTAAGAAGTAGACTAAAAGGACATTCCAAATTGCTTCCTTTTTTTTACTCTGTACTCATCTTTGACCCTACCTTGCCCTTAAAATATCTGAAGATATTGGAAGAAAAGATACTTCAAATAATCTGCTTTTAGTTTTGGTTTTGTCACCCCACCCCCTTTGTTTTCTTTCTTAAATAAGTAAAAAGAGTTTCTTTTAAACTCATTTAAAACATCATTTAAAAATGACCCAGCTAAGATGGGTCAGAATGACTAATGATAGGGAAACTTTGGCTGGAGGAAGTGAGTAGCTCAGAGTACAATAAACTGGGCAAAAGCAGCCCTTTACAGCGTGGGCTTATGTGACCCACTCAGATATGTCTATTAGAGTGAGATTAATTCCCCTATAATATCCTTTGTTGATTTGCATGAGTAGTTGAAGAAGAAGACTCAAAATACATCCAAGTTTGTGGCCATGACTCCTTTGTCTGGGAAAATAGTGCATAGACAGACTTCTATGCTCTCTGAGGCAGCGGAAGAAAGTCTCTGCTTGGTTCTAAGCCTTCTAGAGGGTGATTTTGAGAAGGGAGCCTTCTAGAAGGTGATTTTGAGAAGGGAGCTTCTTTTGTTTTAAAATCTAGTGCTAAGTTCCTCATAATTCTCTACTTGATGAGAATTATGGGAATAATTAGTGTAACCCTGCACCTGGTTTGCCTAGGTAGTCTTTGATTATGCTCCTTGTTGCTGGAAAATAATGGCATTTTCCTTTTCAAAAGGGTTATGGTTGAGATGGTAAATTATACAGCTGTCAAAAAAAATACTTCGAGATTTTAGAAATTCCTTGTGAGACTAGTGAGTGCCATGTGCATATCCTGTATTTTTAACTATCAAGTGAATGATTGGGTCCCTGTGGATCTGATGGGCAAGAGACTCCCTGGCAATTATTATTATATTTATCTAAGATCATTAATAGACAAAAAGGAAACCCGGCCAGGGACCAGCAGTTGGTGTAATGGCTATGTCAGTGGACTCCCATATAGTCAATCGCGGTTTTAGTCCCAGACCTAGTGACTTAAACTCAGGCCAGGCACGTGTACATGCGTGCCTAAGATCCCTAGAGGAGAACGGAGGAGAAGGGATTGCGGTGTGGCCATCCCCACTGGGGGGTGATTTCTCGAAGCTTTCTGTCTCTCTGTCTCTCTCTGTCTTTCTGGCGAGCACACACGCCCTGTAGCAAAAACCTCTGGAAAAAAAAAAAAAAAAAGAAACTCAGCCTTACATGACTATATTTTCTATTAAGTTTACCACCTTATACATAAAACAGTGGAAGTCATTCAGGAATCAGCCTGAATATTTCTAAGAAATCTATTTGAAGCCAATGATAGAGGATGGTGATGCAAAATGTTTTCTTTTTGCTAATCTTCTGACGTAGAGTGACAAGGAAGGAACACAAAATTTGAAAGGCTCCTACTCTCATGTTCATGCAAGTGCCACCAACCTTGCCTTTAGAGTTGCTGGAGATTTAACATGTGTTTTAAGAGAGTCACAGGTTTTATTCTAAGGAGGCTTCCTGAACTCTGGTGTCTCACTGTGTCTGTCTGAAACTGGAATATTGTCCCTTGTTTGTTCTCTGATGGCTTCCCAAACCATTGCAGTATTGTATGGAACAGTGGGGACTTCCCCATAGCCTAGTGGTTAAGGGAGCTAGATCCCACATGGCTCACTGCAGTTCAAATCCTGGTCTCAGTGGCTTGAAGAGCATATATAGGGCACACATGTATGTGCCCACAATTCTGACAGGATGGAGAAAGAAGAGACTGCAGTGTGACCACGCCCTAGTTGAGGGTGCTTTCCCTCTCTCTCTAACTCTCTCTTGCTCTTTGTCCCTGTCTCTGTGTTTTTCTCCAGTGAGTGCACATGTCCTCTTGCAATTAAAAAAATAAAAAAAGGAAAGAAAAAGCGTGTGTGTGTGTGTGTGTGTGTTTGTGTGTGTAGTGTTTTGATTTCTTGAAATTAAGGACTAGATTATAATTATTTTTACAACTTGAATACATAGTACAAGACCTGATTTGTCATGTGTTCAATGTTTGTTGAACCATAACAATAAATGAGGTATAAAAAAGTCATTGATTCAATGAAGTTAATTAAAATTCTTATAAAAAAACCTTTATTGTAACCTTGAAGACTCTATTTCAATAATAATAATGATGATAAGAGCTAATATTTCCTGACCTTCATAATTAAATGGTTCAAGTCCAGGTTTTGAGGTATTTAGCACTTGTATATAAGAGACATCCTGAAGAAATAATAAAATTTGAAGTGTTGTCATGAAACCTACAGAGACAGATTCTCATTGGGATATTTTCTGAACAGTTCTTTTTTCCAATGAGAAATAACATAAACCTTCTTTCTTATGGAGTGTTGAGTTCTGACTCTTCCGAAATGTGTGGATTAGACTTTTATTCCTCCTTTGTTCTGCTTCATTTTTTCCTTTTAAAACATAATAAGCTATTTTGGGGAAAAAAATTTAAAAACATGCCAAGTAAATGTGATAAAGGCCAGATATATACAAGGTCAATAAATCATTTCTGAACTAAAGTTTTGAGGGGTCTGTGATGTCTATTGAACTAAAGTATGTTTTTATTTCATTATTTGAAATATCACTAATTAAATACATCAAAGCAATGTAAATCAATCTGGATATATTTGGGAGGAGAAGACTAGCATAATTTAATTCTCAGTCTTTGATATACATTTGAATTTTCTCCTTAGTGTAGAGACAGACAAGACACAGTGTGAAACTATAAGCTTGGAAAGAAAATGAGCACAAAAGAAGTTAACTTTGAGGCTCTTTATGATCATCTTATATTAATACAATCTCACAATCCTGCTGTACATTAAGTAATGAATCCATGACTAGGAGTTGAAGTAGAGACCTGCATAATTACATGTTATATTGAATGTGCTCAGGACAGTTCAAGTGGAAGCGGATCACAAGGCCTCAATTATCCAGATTGACTCTGTCTTGATCAAAACTAATTTGCTGTGTAATTGTGCATTTCTACATCCCTTTGGCTTGATAAACTCTCATTGAGTTAGGGGGTGGAGAGCCAAGCTGAACTTTTATTTATTTATTTTTTGATACTTATTTGTTCCTTGGTCTCAGATTGAAATATGAAGGATCTTCAAAAATTTCATAGAAAATGTATATTGTTGAAAAAAACTGTTCATGAATTAAAAAAAGTTACACTAAATAAACTCATCCTTTCATTCCATTTTCCCACACACTTTTTAAAGGACTCTCTTATGAATCTTTGGCTGCAAATTCTGTCTGGACTTACAATATGACTGGGTTTTGTTCACCAGGTGGATTTTTCTGACTGTTGTCCAACTCTGCTTGAGATGATCTTCATGGGCCTGTTGTTCACTGATGCCTCATTGCATTATGCATGAATTCTGGCTGTTTCTTGTATGGACAAGCTGTACAATGCCCTCGTGGTGATTTTCCTTTTGTGACTAGTCTCTGATTTTCTGAGAATATTTACAGTTAATTTCCTTTTTATTAAATAATAATATTAACACCCAACTTTCATGATAAGATGTAAAGGAAGAATAGCATATGCACTATAGTGTTTAAATATGTTAAGCATCAAAAACTAAAATGTCAGCCCAGTCCCAGGGCCTACTGACTAAGGTAGCCAAATCCTACATGACTGACTACAGTTCAAATCCTGGTTAGCCTAAAAAACATGCCAGGCACATGTACGTGAGTGCCCCAAATATCAACACAATGGATAAATAAAGGTGAAGGGATGTATTGTGACCACCGCTCATTGGAGATGTATTTTCTCTCTCTTTCTATCTTTTTGTCTTTCTCCAGGGATCACATGCTTGCTCATTCTCTCTCTCTCTCTCTATATATATATATATATATATATATATCTATATATATCTATATATAGATATATATATATATATACACACACACACACATATATATATATATGTAAATTTAAAAGTTATGTGGAACTTTTCACTTCCTGGAATTACCCAGTAGATACATTTACTCCATAACGTGAAGCTTTTATAACATTGATTTATTGTGTCAAAAGTAGAGGCAAAGCTAAAACTTAGAGAACAAGACCTTATACTAAATATTTATAGTTCAAAAATAAATCTTCTCATTAGTCTTGCTGCTTGAAACATTAATTATATTGGGGGGAAGATGAATTAGTTTTCATTCCTTATATATCACCATCTTCAGAGGACATAAAATCTTTATTTACCAATTTATTTGAGTAACACCGAGAATTCTTGTATCTCAGTACTAGAATGTAGAAACATCTTAAAGTGAGACACCAAGGATATTTACACAGTTTCCTTCACATAATAGAAGCTAGGTATGTTGGCAAAAAGAGGGCTCAAGACAAGGATATGAGAATTGTCCTCTAGTTTCCAGTCTGCCATTGCATCAGTTGGGTAAACACAGTGCTTTTATTCTGCTCATTTGTGAAATAGTGACCATATCTACACTGCCGACTTCAAAGGTTTTCATGCTGGTCACATGAAATAACATCAGTGAAGATGCTTTGCAATCTATCGAACACAGTATAAATGTACGTACCATTGTTTTATTAGGTTTGGTACTATTCACTTGAGCTCAAGTGATCGATTATGGGATCATAAATTTCTAGGTAGCTATGGAGAAAGCCTCCAGTGAAAAAGACAGGCTCATCCCTTTTCTTTGATCTGATAAGATTAAGACTTGAGAGAAATCTTAGAAAATAGATTTTAAAAGCCATTCCTCAAGAACACACACACACACACACAACTCAGTATCTTAAAAGTTAGTTTAGTGGGTTAGAGGGATAGGTATCTGAGTCAGCTAACCAAATCAGGTATACTAGGTCATTGTGAGTCTGTGGATGTTCACAAAAATAGGCATTAATGACTAGCTGAAGGGAAGAAGTAAATTCAATGAGATACTTTCAAGGCTGTGAGATTCTGCACAGCTTGAAGGGAAAGTGGGAAAAAGAGCCAAGATTGTCTTTTAACCTATAGAGATTTAAGTGTAAAAATGAATGTCAATGATCAAATGATGGAATGAAATAAGCACCTTTTCATATATATTTCTCTCTATCCTGAAATAAATTGTATTTTATATAGAAATAGTCTCCATTATTTTTACTATATAGTATTTGAAAACGCCGACTTCAGAAATATTTGGTATTAAAATAGTGCAGTTCAACTGGATTGCTGAAATGCTACCAAAAACAAATTATAAACATAAGTATATTCATATTTTTCCATAACCATTATACCTTTTATGTATATGCACTTTTAATAAATCTGATTTAATAATTGGATTTCCACAAAATTGTCATCTTACAACCTCTTCCATTTTCTGCAGTGCTCAAGGTGCCTGTTTCAATTGCAAACACTTTCCAATAGTGAATATAAATTCACAGTGACAGTAAACATTTTGGGCATTTGTTAAACCAGGGAAATTGATTCTTGACTGGTACTACTTAAGGTTGATTGGTTTGAGACAGTAATACTTCACAGGAAATTCTTGCAAACCTGGGTTACAACACTGAACAACTTTAAACAGATGTTAGTCCTACAAAACTGAAGGGTTTCTAGCATGCAAGAGTATGTGTCATACTTCAACATAGGTAATACTGGAAAGAACTTTTTGGTTTAAAGAACTTTAATTACTTTATTTCTTCAGCTATAATCCAAATTTGATCAATTTATAGGTATTAATCTATTCTTTTTCTATCTTCTTCTTCCTGGTATTTTATGACATCCAGTAGTATGTTAATAGGAAATATGGAAAAGCAAGACATGAGAAATAGGGAAAAACCCCATTATTACCTTATGGCAAATCATATAAGGAAGTGGGCATTTCTAATTTGGTATTGACTATTGCTGAACCTCCTATGATAGATACTGAGTAGAGTATAAGGGAAAATATGAGCCCTCCCTTTTATGAACTTTTGATTGGAAAAGATAAAGAACTACCCCTGACAACAAAGGTAACAATTTTGAGTGTGTGATTTGATAGATATCTTTTTAAATTTTATACAACTACTTGTTAAAAACAAGATGATTTTTTTTTTTTTTTACCATAGTGCTTCTTTACCTTTTTTGGTTCAACACTCATTGGTATTCTTTCAATTTTCCCAGTTTGTGCATTGTGGCACCATGACATATTATTCCAGTAGAAACTTAATCTCTTAAAGATCTCTCATTTTCCATGATGAAGTCACCTTCTTCTAAGGTCCCTAATCCTGGAGATGTATGTCCTTCTTACTTAACAATGTAGACTAGACTTTTCAAATGAAACATTCTCCTCGGTTATATTTGGCCACTTGTACACCAAGTTGTTTTGTTTTTGCTCTTTTTTTTTGGTTTTCTTTTTTCTTTTTGATATGCCTCCATCATTATCTTGATTCATTAAACTTGTGTGTCTCATTTATTAACAGGGCTTTCCTGGCCAGCCATGGTGGTACAGCAGTAATGACAATGCTCCACAATGTTCAGGCCGCATGGGAAGGTCCCAGTTTCACATCCTGGGGTCTCTCTGTACATGCCAGGAGTGCACATATGTGTCCATGATCCTGGTAGGCTGCAGGGCTGAGGGTGGTTAATGGCATGAAGAGCTTGTTTGGAGTGCCTTCTCTTTTTCTCTTTCTCTCTCTCATGAAGGAACTAAACAAAAAACCTGTTTTTTTTTTTTTTTTTTTTTTTTTTTTTTTTTTTTTTTTTTTTTTTTTTAAGACTTTCATATTCAGGCAGTCTTACTCTAGGATGACTAGAGAATACAAGTCTAAAGTCACCTATGATATCCTGTGATATATATTTGGAACAAGAGTTTCTAGTGTGCCCAGAGTTTTCATACATCTGGCTTTAAATCAGACATTGAAGCAGTATCAATTCCAGTTTGGAGAAAACTGGTCACAGAGCTTAATTCCTACAATTTGGCCATAATTTTTTCCTTCAAAATGTATTTTGGCAGTGTAACAGAATTAAATGAACCTCTCTGCTCTCTCAATTATAAAGTATAATGGCTTCTTAGCAATCAATGTAGAGGTCACTAGTTCTGCGGCTCCAAACCTAAATATTCAACTTTATTATCGTAACGCTAATTAATGTAGATATGGGTATTTTCAGTAATTTCTGGATTTTTTTTATTAACTTGAAGATTTACTTTAAAATAGAATTGAAATACTTCTGTATGAAAAAATAACTAGACACATTAGCCACAAATAGTAATAATTTAATAGCTATCTTTGACTTTAGTTTGTTTTTATATTTTTTCCATAGGGCATGTGTGCTCGCAGGAGAGAGACAGAGAAAAGGGAAGTGAGAAGTCATCTCCCCAGGGGATGACCACACAACAATCCTTTCTCCTCCGTTCTCCTCTTGGTATTTGGGGCATGTATGAACATGTCTGGCATTTTTTATTAAGCTGCTGGGCCTGGGACTTGAACCAAGAAGTCAGCCATGTGGGATCAAGTGCTTTAATCACCACCACACCTGCTGACCCAATAGTTACTTTTTTGAGTACACATTGGTTAAGATATACTTTTAGAGAGATGAAGCCCTATTCTACTTCTACCCCTCAGAATATCTATCTACCTACCTATCATCTATCTATATCTATCTATCTATCTATCTATCTATCTATCTATCTATCTATCTATATCTATCTCTATCAGAGGTATGAATTTAGGTTAAAGAAATTCAATTTTAATTTCTAGATTGTTACCATGTGCTTCTAAAAGTACACACAATTATATTTTTAAAAACTAACTTGTTATTTCTAATTTGATTTGAAAACAGGGTTCAATTCATACTTTTACATGTATGAGCTTATTTTTCCTAATAAAGCATATTTGGATGAAGATTAGTAATAAAAACCTATGCTTCCAAGTATTAATAGAAACTGCCAACTGTAATGTTCAGGGAAGCAGAGAAATCAAACTTGAATTCATTGTGATATGAATTCATTGTAAAAATTGGTTCTAATGTCTATACACTCATCAATGATGGCAGAGCAAAAAGCATGGAGACAGAACAGCTTGGAATGTGAGAAAATTAATTTAGTTAGCGGCATTTAATTTTTCTCCCTTGAATGTCTCAGTATCTTTTTAACACAGCAATTTGTAATCTTAGTTTAAACACTTTCAATTTTGAAACTCTAATTATAGTTTATATAATTCATGTTTTCCAAAGAGCACTGTTTCTTTTTACACAGAAACATTTGCCTATTCCTTTCAGATGTTTAAATATTTCAGCATTGGTAATAGGAAAAAAAAAAAATTCTTGTAATAGGCTTGTTGAAGGGCATGGAAACTATATATTAGAAGTTAAAACAACCTAATTTTGAAATTTGACTGTATCATTTTTACTGGGTTTTCATAAGTGGAAATGTATAGTTTAAGCAAAAATGTAGACTGTTTGCAGGCAGAAAAGCAACAATAATCACAGTTACATTGTATTAAATTCAAAAATCATAGTGATTGTGCATATTTGACAAGCTGAAAATTGCCTATAATTTTGTTTTACAATTTTTGTGAAAGAAAGCTCCTAATCTATCTTTTGCCATTTTGCTAGGAGATATTTTATCCTTTAGTGTCAAATTATTTACACGTTTGCCCTTTTCACTATTTTCTGTAGAGTCACTATGATATCTAGAGGAGTGGTTGCACTCCTAGAAATCATAAGATTGGCAACTGACAGTGGAGGTAAGAGATATATCCCATAATTTATGGGTTGACCAAAGGTAAGCTTTTGTCCTTTGGAAGAAATTATGGTCTATTCATAAGTTTGTTATCTGTCAGATGAGAAAGATATCAAATTTCATTCTCTAAGGCATTTTCATGGATAACTCACCCCAAAGTGTTAGTAAACTGATTTATAAGATGCCTGTACAGATAGAAGGTGACTTGTGTAAATCATTTGAATGTTTCAAAGAAAAAATAAAGACATTAGCTGAAATATTCAAGGATATCCTAATTCTGATCACATGCAGTGGTAAGAGTTAATTAATCCATTGATGATAGCTAAAATATTAGGTCTTCAGAAAAGCCATGATGTATTTTTCTATGCTTTTCTATGAAAAACTGCATTATGACTTGTACAATGACCCAGTATTTTTAATTCCATACATATTATTTTTAATATCATCCTAACCAGCAGACATTTCTTGATACTATGTGTAAAGCCTGTATATAGAGCATGTACATATCAAGGCAGACATATGTATGATGCATAGAGAGCCCTGGCACTGAAAACATAAAAACACAATCCTTGTCCTTCAAGGACCACAGTCTAGGGCTTACTTTTTGTGTCTTTGTTATATAAGTGGTATCGTCTACAAACCAATTTTGGTATGACTGGAAAAGCAGTCTAGAATGACAGTTCAGGGCACAGACTCTGGAACTAGACCATCTCAGTTTGAATTCCAGCTCTGACTTCTAGCTCAGGGTCTGGGGGAGAGTTACTGAAGCTTTCTTTGACTCGGGTTCTTTATCAGCAAAATGGGGATACAAATAATGCTTACCTCATAGAGCTGTTAGGAAGATTAAATGCGAGTAGGAATATACATGGTACGTATCACATAGTAAGTACTACCTAAGTGTTAAAGTTAAGTCAATGAAAGATAGTCAATGGATATTTAAAATAGGATTCTAATTTTCAGTAGAAGAAAGATCACTTGGAGATGGTTCCAGTGATATACTGCACATGGAGAAGATCAAATTTGAGTTAGATCATGAAGACAGAAGAGAAGCAGAGAGATAGAAGAGAATTTTTCAGATAGATAAGGAAGAACATGCTGTCCAACTGATGCAGATTTGGTCCCAAGGGTTTTCAGCAGAAAACATAAGCAAAGGGAGGTTGTCGGGGTCCAGGCTGCACAAACTGGACCAATGACAAAATTTTCCTCTAAGTGGAATGACCACCAAAGTCAAATGACAAGGGAATATGGCATGATCAACAAGGATGTATTTAGAATTGGGTTTTAATATCTAAGGGGAAAGGTAACTGGCTTTTCTCAGTGACTTTCACTGATTACAGATGTCAGCTTTTTGTTTCAGGCTGATCAATTTTCTCTGGAATAAGACCAGCTGTTCTTCTCATGTCCTCTGCTAAATTACCAATGAGCTGTGAAGCTGGCACCCACCAACGGATAAACTGAGCACACCAGTTCTCATTATGCCAAGGGTCTCATTCTCTCTTGCTGTTTCCCCACATGAATTTACCTCCCCATTCATTTCTTGGTACCTAATTAGCTCCCAGATGCCCCCATTTTGTTTGCAGTTTTTGTCCCCATTTATCATCCCTTCTCTCTTCACTCTTAGTGATCTCTTTGGCACAGCTTATATTTATTTATTCCAGGTAACACTGCCCAGTTGTGCTCTCATCTGCAGACTATAGAGCCTCATCCCTCCGGCTTATCTCAGCTTCCCTTAGATGAAGTCCAAACCCAGTAGCTGGTTAAGGGAATTGAGGCCTGGGAGCTCATCCTGCCTTGGATAGAAGCTAACAAGAGTCAGGCAATGAATCAGAACGCCAGGAAGAAAGCCAGCATGGGTCAGAACACAAGTAATAAGGAAGTGGAATTCAAACAAAAAGTTAAGGTGGAAACCCCATCACTCGGTCATCATGGCAAAGGGCCCAGGAAGGCTGTAGTTTATAAGGCTACAATAGATGCTCATTTTACACAAGGAGTAATTTTATTTCCAACCCACTTCCAACATCTGCATCAGATTGCCATTTATCCATATTTAGTTCTGGCACTAAGAAGGACTGATGCCCCTGACATGAGGCATTTTCCTATATAACTGAAAGAGTTTAGGAGATGCAAAGGGTAAGGAAAGTTTATAAACAAAATTATATTTTTTTCCCATGAGCTTTGAGAAATAAACAGAGAATCACAACAAAAAGCAGAATTGACTAATAACTTGGAGAGAAGTTTAGGGCCAAGAATAACAGGACTTTAATGCCATGGAAGGGGTTTGGATAGTTTTTCTGGGCAGGAGAACTATTGAATATTTCAAGCATCTATGTGTGTGAAGATTAGTTGGCAGTTCTGTGTGCTGAAATATAGCAAGAGAGGAAAAGATAAGTCCAATTAGGATGCTCTTTATTCATGGAGACAACACTTTGAGTTTTAGTTTTTCACTGTCTGACATTTAGTAGGTGCTTAATACATATTTATGTAATGAAAGAATAAAGTAATTAATTGTAGGCTCCTTGAGTTAGTAGATAAATCCAACTTTGACTAATATAACCCTTTATTTGTTGTATTAACTGATCTGACAGCTTGTCTGCATATTTCTTGTCATATGAAAAATTTAGTCTATATCCAGGCAGCACATTTCAATTTGCTGTAATGCCAGATTTTTTTTCCCAATCAGAAGAACATTTCTGCTTACAAGGAATTGAAGGAGGGATTAATCACCATGGTCTTCTTTCCCTTGCATGACTACAGTGGCCATCAGACTCTGGATACAGAGGCTGGGAGGCTGGTTTGTGGCACAGTGGTAAAATTTCATTCTCCGCAAGGCTGACCCACATAGGAAGGCTCTTGGTCTAGAGACTCTCCCCTTACATGCAATAGTCATGTTTGTGTCCATGATCTGAAGCTGGCTGAGGCTGGAGGTTGGTCAGTTTTAGGACCATGTTGGGAGTGCCTACCTCTTCCTCTTTCTGTCTCTTTCACTCATAGAAGAAATAAATAAAACATACACATATACACACACAGTATATATACATATATATGTGTATATATATATATATATGTATATATATATATACACACACACATTTTATATATATATATCTTCAGAAGATAGATCCAGACACATTCATTAACCTTTTCTCTGTCATTGTCTACCCAGCCAATTGGACGTTGCCTCCTGACACTGAGGGCTGTACCTTCCCTCGTACATACTACCACTATACATACATAGATACACGCTATCTCCTTTACAGACACCCTCACAGACACACCTCAGATAACACTTTCTTTAGATATTTCTTAATCCAATCAACACCTAAAATTAATCATCGCAGATAAAAGGACAAGATTTATGCTTAGTAAAGACTATATTTTCATGGAGTGACATCTGAGCAGAGAGTGGCATGAAACCCAGAAACAGGACAGAGAGCAACCTGGATATTTGGGAGAAGAAATTCTAGAGCTACAATGAAAAATAGCTGAACTGAGTCAAATATCCTATTCTCAAGGAGATCAGGATATCTACTGGAGTTTTCTATAGATGTTCACTTTTGGTGAAAAAGAAAGAAGCAAACTTTTAAGGGACACAAAAGTGGAAAATGATTTGTTGATGATAGTCTGTATGCTATCTTTAACTGGACTAATAATATACAGTGTATTCATGCTGGGAAAATTAATTTTATAAGCTGTAATGATATATAGTGATTGAATGTATAAAAAATAAAGAAATGATAAAAAAGTGAAGAGTAGGTTTTTTGTGTAACTGATCAGATAATTTTTGCTTTGAAATGGAATGAAATTGTTACAGGGCTCGGACAACATAAGGGTAGATCTGGGTTTTGTGGAGCCTGGAACTTATATAGACTCAGAAGCATTACATAAGGTGACATATGTACCTTAACTAAAAAGCATTTTATTTTATTTTTACAAGTTACAAAAATGTATGACTAAAGGCTAGACTCTTGAAAAGTTAGAGAGACTAAAAATTTCTACTTTGCTTGCTTCCTGGCATGTTCATGTCTGGACACAGTACCTGGGAATATAGGAAACCATTATTCTTTCCATTGTCTCTTCTGTTTATGACCTAATAAGGAAATGGCAGTTTGAGGTTAACATAGTAGTTTTTCTAGGCAAGCACCTAATTAATAATTGTACAATTTTATTCCAGCATGAGGAAACCAGGCCATTTTGGTGATGTGGATAAAGCACTTGGGCAAGATTCAAGGGTTCTAATTTTAGTTCTGTGCTTGCTAGTTATGGGAACAAAGGACAAGCCAACCAGCTGACTGCCACATTTCCCCCTTTTCAGTTGAAAGGGCTGCATTAGAGCAGCATTTTACTGAACAATGTGAGGATATTTACTAGAGTTGAATGCCACCTATACCATGCTTTGCTTTACATTTTCATAAAATCAGTCACAAACTTTTACTTTTATCTATTTATAGTGAATACATTACATCTTTAGTGACACTGGACATAATTATTGATCCTGGAAAACTTGCAAATAAGTCTGATAAAAACAGCATTCTTAAACTTAGGCTATATTTCTAGCTTGATGAAATCTTTGAGACTGACTTTTCAGTTTTTATTATAAAATAAATGATTCTGGATCAAACTGTTGCTAAAATAATCTGTACCAAACTGAATCTCTTTTTCATGATGTAATTACTGAATTGACAAAGTATCAGAAATAAATAATCTTAGTGAATAAGTAGATCATTGCTCTATTTAAAGTTTTGTAATGCCCTAAGTACCATTTAAAATACTTTGGGTACAGGTAGGGATATACATCCCCAGTGTGGGGAACAAAACAAAACAAAACAAAACAGATTATTTACTCTAGTTTGAGGTTCACAGTTTTTCTCTTGAGTATCCACTAAAGCAGGAATCTGAAAACTGTAACTTATTGCTCAAACCTGACTTACTTCCTATTCTCACAAATAATGTTTTATTGAAACACAGCTATGCTCGTTTGTTTCTATATATTGTCTATGGTTACTTCTGTGTCATTAAAACAGAGTAGTTCTGAAGGAAATGATAAGGTCTGTTAAAACACTTCCTATCAGGTCTATTATTAAAAAGCATTCTACATTTTAAGAATGTGTGACTTTTTTAATCCCTGTGGTTTTATTATTTTTGTATCTTCTGTACACGATACTAGTGAAGGCACAATCAGTTTTTTAAAAAGTAAAAGCAAGAGTAAATTTTCTACATTTGGATATCTAATGAACACCTTAGATTTGACAGTGATCTCTAAAACTTTTGTTTTTCAAACATTTTTTCAAGTTTGCGTGTGTGTGTATGTGTGTGTGTATGCATATATGTGTATGTGTGTGTGTAAGATCTTAGATAGAGATTCTCTATGTCACGACTTTCCTTTCTCAGCCTTCTGGGTAGCAGGAAAGTGTAAATCACCATTCCCAGCTTTCAAACTGGGCTGGGACTTGAATCCAGGCCTGCGACCTTGCCTCAGCCTGCACTATGATGGCTGAGCTGTGACCAAAACTTTTCTATCTGCACTTGGGGGCACCTCCATTCTTTCTATTGTTAAGGTGAGAAGTCTTGGATTATTCTTTACATATTTATTTATTTTTATGTATATTTAACCCACCAGGAAACTCTCCACTGTAGTTTCTAAACAGTAATACTGAATAGATAAAAATATCTGAACCTTTCTCACTGCATTCACTGCTACTATCCCTGCTAAGGTCACTGTCTTTTCTCTCACTGCGTGGTTTCCCTGCTTTTACCCTTGACTCTCCATAATCTAATTTCAACATAATACTGAAACAAATCATTTCACTTCTTTTCTCAAAACCTTCCACCTTACTGAGAGTAAAAGCTAAAGATCTTATAAGAGTCTACAGAGTCCAGCGTGATATGGTCTTTGCTACTTCTCTCACTGCATTCTCTATTGATCTTCCTTCAGTTACTTGCCCCAGCCATGCTAACTCCTCTCTCTTCAACACATCAGCCATACACCCTCCTGGTTCTTTCTTCAGCCTGGCCTGCTGCCCTCCCTTAAGTACTTCCCTTATTTGCTCACCTCCTTCAGGTTCTTTGCTAAATGTCATCTCTTCATTAAAACCTACCCAAACACTAAATTTAATTTTGCATTTCCTTACCTCAGTACTTTGAATCTCTGTTGCTTGTCTGTTTTTATTCTTCCACAGCACTTTAGCACTTACCATTTTTTTTTCAGAGAGAGATTTTTGCTAAAGAACACATACACTTAGAGACAGAGAAACAGAGGGACAGAAAATGAAAAATCACCCCCCAGGGAGGATGGCTGTGCTGCAATCCCTTCTCCTCCATTCTCCTGTTGGGATTTTGGGCACACATGCACATGTGCCCAACATAAGTTTTAAACCACCAGATCTGGGACTCAAACCACGGTTGACCTCATGGGTGTCCAGCAATGTAACCATTGCACCATCTACAGGTTCCTGCACTTATCTTTTTTGTTTGTTTGTTTTTGTGTTTTTGACAGATTCTTACTATCCCCTAATTCTCCTGCCACAGCCTCCCAAGCAAGTAGGACTACAGTTGTGCACCATGGTACCTGACATTCTGTAGTTTTCCTTTTTTGTTGTTTCCTTAATACTTTGGGAATGAGAGTAATGAAGGCTTCTTAGAATAAATTTGGAAGGGTTCCCTCCTTTTGGATCTCTAGAAACAGTGTGAGTAGAATGAGGGTTATTTCTTCTTTAAAAGTTCTGTAAAATTCAGGAGTGAAGCCATTGGGACCTGGACTTTTCTTTGTTGGGAGGTTATTTATTACTCATTCATTCTCATTGCTTGTTATAGGTCTATTCAGGCTTTCTATATCCGCCTGAGTCAATCTTGGTAGATTTTATGTGTCCAGGAATTTGTCCATCTCATCCAGGTTTTCTTCTTTGTTGGCATATAGTCACTCATAGTATCCTCTAATGATGTTTTGTATTTCTATTATGTCTGTTGTAATGTTGCCTGATTCATTGTGAATTTGATGTATCTAGTTCCTTTCTCTCTTCTTAATTAGTCTCGCTAATGGTGTGTCAATCTTGTTTATCTTTTCAAAGGACCAGCTTTTGCTCTCATTTATTTTCTGTATAGTTTGCTTATTTTCTATTTCATTTATTTCTGCTCTAATCTTTATTATTTCTTTTCTCCTGGCACTTTTTGGATTTTCCTGTTGTTGTTTTTCCAATTCCCTGAGCCATGATGTTAAGCTGTCTTTTTGCCATCTTTCCACCCTCTTCTTGTGCACACTAATTTCTATGAACTTCCCTCTTATCACTGCTTTTGCAATATCCCATAAATTATGGAAACTGGTGTACTCATTATTATTTGTTTTCATTAATTTATTTTTAAATTTCAGTCTTGATCTCCTCAGTAGTCATGAAGTAATTCAGAAGTAGGTTATTTGGTTTCCATTTATTTGTGTATTTTTGAGGGTTTTCCCTGAGATTAATGTCAAGTTTAATTCCATCATGGTTGGAGAAGATGTTGGATATAGTTTCTATGCCTTTGAATTTGTAAAGGCTGGTTTTGTGCCTTTATGTCGTGGTCAATATTTGAAAAAGTACCATGTGGAGCTGAGAAAAATGTATATTTTGTGTTTTTGGGTGGAAAGTTCTATAGATGTCTATCAAGTCCATCTGACTTATAGTTTCATTTAGGCCCAGAATCTCTTTGCTTATTTTTTGTCTTGTTGACCTGTCTAAAGGAAATAATGGGGTGTTGAGATCTCCAACAATTATTGTGTTACAGTCTATTTCTCCTTTTAGATTTAGCAGTCTTTCCTTTAAATATTTGGGTGCTCCTGAGTTGGGTGCATAGATACTTATAAGTATTATATCTTCTTGGTGAATTAGTACTTTTAATACTATATAATGCCCTTCCTTGTCTCTTCTTACAGTTTTTGTCTTAAAGTCTATTTTGTTGGAAATCAGTATAGTGACTTCTATTCTTTCTTGGTTTCCATTTGCATGAAGCACCTTTTCCAGCCCTTCACTTTTAGTCTATGTATGTCTTTATCCATGAGATGGGTTTCTTGTAGGCAGCAGATAGAGGGTTTCTGATTTTTAATCCATTCAGCCAGTATGTGTCTCTTGATTGGTGAATTTAATCCATTAACATTCAATGTTAGTATCGATATTTCCATACTTGTCCCTACCATTAAGTTGGCTGTATACTGGTTGTTTTTTGTTCTCTTATTTCTGTCTGTCTGTCTTTGGTTTGCTTGGTATAGTATGGTTGAAATTGTTTTTCATTTAACGCATCGAATATTTTCCCCCATTCTTTCCTTGCTTGCATTGTATCTGATGAGAGGTCCAGTGTTAGCCTGATGGGATAGACTTTGTAAGTGATTTGACACTTCTCTCTTGCAAATCTTAGTCTCTTGTCTTTGTATGTGGTTTTGGCCAATCTAGCTGTGATGTGCCGTGGCAAGATCTTCTGGAATTGATTCTACTTGGGGTTCTTTATATTTCTTGGGTCTGGATGTTTGAGTACCTCTCTAGACTTGGAAAGTTTTCTTCCAGAATTTCGTAGAATAGATTACCAATGCCATTTTTAATTTCTTCACCTCTGGTATACCATTTTTTCGGATGTTTGGGCATTTCATGGTATCTAGTATATCTCGTATAGTATCCTCAGTTTTCTTGATGGCTTTCTCAGTATTTTTGATTTTTTGTAGATCAGAGGTTTTGTCTTCTCCCAAGATTCAATCTTCTGCATCGTATAACCTGCTTTTAATACTTTCGAGGGAGATTTTTATTTCCTTATTATAGCCTTCATATCTAACAGTTCCACTTGATTCTTTTTTATGGTGTCCAATTCTTCTTTCATATCATGGGAGGACTTCCTCATCTCTTTGAGCTCAACATCTCTTTTTTCTTGCATCTCATAGAGTTTTGTTACCATAAATATTCTAAATTGTTTTTCTGACATTTTGGTAATATCCTCTAAATTTTCTCTACTTGGAGATGAGTTACAGTGTTCCTTTGCTGGAGATGTATTACTTGACTCTCTCATCCTTGAGGCTCTTCGATTTTTAGTCATTTGTTAATGTATTCACTTTTGGCTAATATGTTGGAGAAGGATTCTGTAACTGTGAACTAGTGTATTTCCCTTACTGTGAAATAGTTTGGTGCTATTTTCTGCTATTTTCTTCTTCTACGGTGTCCTCCAGTGTGGGAATCACAGGATAAGTTTTGCAATCGAATTTATAAAGGGGAATTTCACTTTCTTGCAACCACTGCAGTGAGGTGCTAAGAATTCTTAAAACTCACAATGTTCAGATGTTTAGCTACTATGTACCTATTCTTTTCTCAGCAGTAGATAAGGGCTGAGCAGTAAAATAGGAAAGTAAGGAAAAAAAGTAGAAAATAGAAATAGAAAGAAAAAATAAAGTAAAAGAAATGAAAAAACTAGAACAAAAAGAGGAGGAAAAAAAACAGAAATCACATGGTAGATAATGAAAGTGGGTTAAAAATAGGAAACTGCACAGCACGCTTACGTGTCGCACAAAGCCAAAAGAGGTGGAGTTGCCTGGGTGCTTTCTGTCCTAGCTGAGGGAAGAGGAGACAAATTAACAAGAGAAAAGCACAAATGGGGCAGAAAGCTGTGTTTTAAAAAGAGAAAAAAGTGAAAAAAAAATTAGAAGAAATAGAGAGGAACCAGAGAGACAGGGATGATTGCCTACCTGGCTAGCACTGGGGTCTGGAAGTGGGGGTACTCTGGTTGGGGTTGTGGCTTCACAGCCATGAAACTGAACTTAGAGGGCCAACACAGTCAGAGATGGAGTTGCCTGGATTCTTTCTGTCCTGGTTAGCATTGGGGTCTGGAAGGGGGGATCCTGACTGGAGGTGTGGCTTCATAACCTTGAAACTGAACTCAGAGGGTCCACATAGTGAGAGGTCCCAGCCTTTAAAAAATTGGGCAGCCTCCTTTGGAAACTGCTTCCTAGCAGATCCATCTCATGTGTAGTTTGTATTTTCTTGTATGTCTCACTTACCATATAGCTGTGGGGTAAAAGAAGTGTCTTCTTAGCACCTTATTGCTACATCCAGATCATTTCTTTATGTATTGCAAAAATTCTTCACTACTGAGACATCTGCCTTCTGGATGTATGATCCTGTCCCTTATTCACTGCTGTCAGCCTCAGACATTCTGGAGATCCCTTAATATTCCTTGAAGACCATAGGCTCTGTTTCATATTTTTAAATTTAAACTCAATAACTGTCATCTTTTTTTCTTTATGAGAGGAAGAGAAAGAGACAGATTTACAGGGCCTTGCCATGTCATGATTCCCCTGGCCTAGCCTACCAGTTAGAAAGGACTATGGGCACATGCCTCCAAGCAGCAGTATCTTAGTAGCTGTGCACCAGCGTGGCTGAGCCAATTGTAATCTTTGTGTTGGCCTTCAAATCACAACTTCTTTCTCTCTCTCTTTTTCTCTCTCCCTCTCTCTCTCTCTAAGAGATATTTTTGCTATAGGGCACATGTACTTGAGATGTGGAGACAGTGAGACAAAAAGCGAGAAATCACCCTCTGGGACTATGGCCACAATCCCTCCTCCTCCATTCTCATCTTGGGATTTGGGGCGTGTATGCACATGCACCTGGCATGAATTTCAAGTCACTGGGTCTGGGATTCAAAGTGCAGTCAACTCCTTGGGAGTCCAGCAACGTAGCCATTATGCCATCTGTTGACCCCACTTCTTTCTCTTTTAAGACCTGTTTCTTCATTTAATGTTAAGCACTCATCTCTATATTCTGAAACCTGACCTTCAAAATCTCAAATGCAAACATCATGCATTACAACCACAATCCTTTCCACCACCCAGCTGTCTCACTTATTTTGCTACAGCAATTTACCAGTAATGTTATGACCTTTAATCTAGTCATCTCACAGTTTCTCATTATTTTGAAGTCACATCTCATTCTCCTTTCTTTAGTATACCTTATGCTTCAAAATGCATTGTTATTACTCATTTTCCATATTTCACTCCTGCTTTTGAGTCCATGGTATGGTCTACTGTTCCATACACTCTTAAAACATGCCTTAGTAATATTCTCTTATTTGCCCTCTATAAAGTACCAAACGAACTTAACCATTTACCTCCTCTCTACTTTTATCCCAGATGCTAAATGAAGTTTGGGACAGGGGGTGGAGAGGAAATTACTTCCCCAGACCATTACTCTTGACCAATTTTTAATAATCCTTGCTAGTAAATCCTATTTTTCACTTTCCAAATGATTATTTTATTGCTTAATTTGGTAGACTTGCTAATGTTCTAGTTAATTTTTTTTTACCCCTTTCTCAGCACTAAAACCCCATGATTTTGTTTAAAGCAACCAAATGTCTTATCAAACTCTTGTATTTCCTAGTCTTTTCTCTGCTGGTGACCATGTGACCATTTGAGCTAATTTCACATGTGTGGAAATCTGGGCATTTCTGGACAAGTTTTGCTTTCCTAACACAAGCACTCTTTCTCCTTTTCATCATACCCTCCTTCCTGATTCTGAAAAAAAAACATATGATGGCTTGGACTAAAACAGGAGCCTTGCAACTATAGGAAAAAAAATCTAAGATAATGTGACTGCACTCAACCCTTACATTGTTAAGTGATCAAACCAATACCAACAACTGTTAACCTCTGGACTTTCCTGAAATTTGTTTAAGTAATTATTTAATTTGGAGTATTCATAACCAAACACAGCTTTCTACTGACACACTTCTTTTCTTTCCTTAACTTTCCTACCTCAGTCACCCTTCTTACTTTTTAAACTAATTATTTGCTGAAAAAACAAACAAAACAAAAAATAAAAAAAAAAACAAAATCCTGTCAGGGGATTGCCTCGTCCACTGGTCCACTGCCATCACATCTATAGACCTAACTCTATAGATGACTCCTCGGTCGTCTTTAGCTTTCCTGTTGGGACTCAGGCTCTTCTGTCTATGGAGCATAGGCCAATCCCTCATGCACTTCATATTTCCTTCTGCAGGACTTTAGGCACTCATTGTCCACCTAATCTTTTTCAATTAGCATCACTATCTCTACCAGATAATTTCTATTGGAAAACAATGTCTATAATCTACTTAAAAATGTAATAAATAGTATACCCTCCAGGCTGTCATCTCAGTTTCCTGTCCCTGTGTAAATAAATTTCTCAAAACTCAAAGTTATCTCTACATATCTATTTCCATTTGCTATTTAACTTTTTCTTTTTTTTTGGAGAGGCTTTTGCTATAGGGTGCGTGCACTCGCCACAGAGACAGAGAGAGAGAAATATCTCTGTGACTTTAGGGTCTTTACAAAACCAATTCTGAATGGTTTTTGTATAATCACCCATTTAGAGCCTTTGCATGCACAATTTTTGCTTTTCTTTTCCAAATTTTCTCCTCATCCATCAGGTTTAGCCAATTATCTTCTTTTTAGATGTGTCTTCCTATTCTATCTCATTAAGTACGGCCCTCACTTCAGATTGAGCATTTTCTTTAATCACGAAAACCTTCTCATTTCTTTTCCAGCATTCATAAAACCTATTTTTTGAAGTTTATTTATTTATTTTGAGAAAGAGAGAGGAACGCTCAAACAGGGTATTACAATACTGTAATCCAGTCCCCAGTCCCAGCCAGCCAAGATCATGAGTATGCAAATGGGTCCACCTGATGTGTTCAAGTTAATGCAGGTTCTGAACCCAGGACCTTTTTATATGACTCCAGCATTACTTTGTGACACACTACCACCTACATTGCTGTAGATGGGTCAAGATTGAATAAAAACATTATTTATTTGTTAATCACCTTACTTACATGCTTTTCCCATTGCATAAAAATTACCCATAAAGGGATCAGCAGTTAGCATAATGGCTATGTTGTTGAACTCCCATGTAGTCAACCGTGGTTCAAGTCCCAGACCCAATGGCTTAAACTCACGCCGGGCGCGTGTGCGTGCGTGCCCAAGATCCTAAAAAGAGAATGGAGGAGAAGGGATTGCAGCATAGCCATCCTCCCAGGGGTGATTTCTCGCTTTCTGTCTCTCTGGCTCTCTCTGTCCTTCAGGCAAGCACACGCGCCTTTATAGCAAAAACCTCTCCAAAAAAAAAAAAAATCCATAAAGACAGAAATTATGTGTTTTACTTATCAAGGTAGGCTGAATTTTGGCATAATATGTGGCAATTAATCATATTTAATTAGCAAATATTTTTGAATCATTAAATGAATACACGTGTTTTCATAGAAAAGACATAACTGATTGTATATCCCAATACACTTAACATAATTTATTCTAAACTCCAGGCATCCTGTCTAGAATAAATTGATCCTTCTAATATTGGCTTGGAATTTATAAAACAAAGAATTGAAAGCAAATACTATACACACAAATTTCTTCCTCTATTATTTTTTTAAAATCAAACCTGCACTCTTTCTATTCTCCAGGTAGACTTTTTGAATATCGACCTTTACACTCATATCCCTTCACTCTTCTGACTAACATTCTCTGAAATGTTATTTAGGGCTTATATTCTGTTTTTAATTGTTGTTCATATTTCGTACATTTATGCCTTGCTTCCAGAAGTAGAATACACTTACTTTCAAATCCCACAATTACTTCTGCAACTAATAATTACTGACTGTCTAATATTCAGAAAATTACACCATCCATCACTTTATTTATGCTATTTATAAATGCCACTTGAGAATCACAACTATCAAGGTAAGTAGGTGATAAATAATTTCACACACAAGTAAATTTCAAAATCAGGTTGAGGGTGTAATTCAAGATAAGGACATTATGGAGCAATATCCTCGAACAGCCTTCAGAAATTACCTTACCTCATTAGTCACTTCTCTATCTATAGCCCAGCTTCATCAGTGCAATGAACATTGCTTCACACTCAATATCTATCAATTAGTAATTGTGTTTTGGGGCAGTTGTGGTTTGAGAGATCCAGCGCTAATCTTTGTGTTATGTAGCAGGTAGTAATCCCAGCACAAAATCTGGCCCAGAGGATATATTCAAGAAATCTTTGTTGAATAAATAAACTCCAAATGATCCATGTATTAGCAGATGACTTTGACTAAGACGTTAATAGTAACACAAACTGTCACTGCTGCTACCACCAATAGTAGTAACAGCAGTAGCAAAAATTCAGCCTTAGAAAGCATTTGAAATCACTCGTACTACTTCTGTCTTCTCTAGTCTGCCATAGACGAACATCAGAGAAAACAGTGTGCATATTTCTTTATCTTTTGATCATAACCTCAATAATATTTGCCCGAGTTGCTCCGTTAATAGTGACATGCCTCTACTTTGTTTCACCTGTGAGGAACCTGTCTGAGAATTGATGGATCTGGATAAGAGGGTAGCCAATTAGGTAATGGCCTCCAGCAAGAGCGGACTCTATAGAAGACTCACTTTTGAACTATGTAGAGTTGAACTAAAGGACACAGCTGTTACATAAATCAGAGAGAAAAGTACAAGGTTACACCTGTGGGTTGACTCAACCGCTATATTCTCTTAGCTCAAATAGTAGAGTAGTATAATGATAGCTGAGACAATACTCAGATTAATTAAGTAATCTTGACTTTAATTATTTAGATAACCCAAGAAAGGGAATTAAATCCAAAGTTAGAGTATTAATTTGAGAAATGGAGACTTTGTCTTAAAGAGTCTCTACTAGGAAAGAACTCGTGGGAAATCTGTTTTTAAAAAGACTTAGAAGTTTAATGGCAAAGGAAATTATCAGAAGGACCAGGTGTTATCAATTTAAAGCCAGAGCTGTAATATTAAATTTATTAAGTAGACACAGAGAACATATCTCAAACATGTTTGTTAACATCCCTCTGACTACCTGCTTCAATCTAAATTTGGCACGGATTTGCTCCCTAGTAAACGGGACAGCTGAAAGTCTGTGCAAAACTGATCCTAAAGTAGAGTCGTAAAATGTTTTGCCATAGCAGATATCATCCACATATTATGATTTGTACAAAGGTTATGTGCTAGAACTGGAGATCCAGTATGAACAGAGCATCGAACAATTCCAAAGGGTAGACATTTATCACATCTTAGAATCTAATAGGCATAATTTAATTTGCCATAGGCATATGTGCTTACCAGAGAGAGAGAGACAGAGAGAGAGGACAGGCTATTACCCTGGGGAATGTCCACACTGCAGTTCTCCTCTTGGGATTTTGAGCATGTACACATACATACCTGGAGTGTTTTTCAAGCTGTTGGGTCTGGGACTTGAACCATGCAGTTGGCCATGTGGCATCCAACCACCTTGTCCATTCTGCCACTGACTGGTCTTCCAAATCTAGTTATTTTTTCTTTCTTTTGTCTTTAGAAATTCTGAAAGTGAAACTAAAGGCAATAGTGTTATAATTATTGTGAGAAATCATTCAATATGAAAAGTCAGGTTTTTATTATGCAATATTTCTTTCTTAGCATTTAAATACAGTGAAATTGACTTTCTACTCATGCTGCTAAAGACGTAGAAAAATTTTTAGGGAAGTAAGAATTACTTAGGAAGTGAGTTATATCATGATATTTAATATTTAAACCTTACCTGGTATTATAAACCAGGCCCGTAAGACCTCATTAGGTCATCCAAAATATACAAATATTGAAAGGAAAAAGGGCCAGCCTGCTGCCTGGTGGTTGAGGTGACCAGATCCCACATGGCTAATCACGTGGTGAGTCCAGGACCAATGGCTCGAAAAATATGTCAGGTACGTATGTAATTATGTCCAAAATCACAAAAGGAGAAATGGAGAAGGGGCTGCATCCTGACCATCCCACATGGTGTAGAGAACAACATGCTACACAAAATGGATTCTGTAATGACAAGACTGCACTGAGCAGTAAAAAGTGTGACATATACACTCCGATTCCTCCTTTGCCTGCCAGACTGAAAGGGAAAAACAGGGATGCCCAAACTTGGTGACCCCAGATGTGCTGGTCCACATGAGCAGAGATGGGAAGACTCTCATGTGCAAATCTTATTCTCTAAATACTTGACATTCATTTTCTCCAAACATTCAACCGTATTGTCTATAATTTGTTAATCTAAGTGACTCCACTCTCCTTGGGGCAGAAAAGGAGCCCTCACCAGGGCCCCTTTGTCATTTTCTCCTAGCACCATCACCAGGGCCCATTGCTCTGGCCACTCTGAGAGACTCAGATTTTGGTACCTGAGACTCTGCCCTAGACTTGCTACCTCCACCTGCGCCTAAGCGCCCATCCTCAGATTCTTTGTGAGACCTCCAAGAATGGATCAGACTGACTCCCTCCTTTTGAGTATAGACACATGGGACATCTGGAGACCCTTCCTCTCAGAGACTGTCCTTCGCCTCCAGAGATGGCTTTTCACTCGAGAGGCTGTTCAGGGTGATTTGTCTAGTGTGAGTTGTTCTCATGCCTTGAGCTGACTGCTTTGCTATGCTAAATTTTATACTTTGCAATAAAGTCTGACATTGTGGAAAGACACAAATGTGTCCTTCCATCACTTGGAACACTTGAAAGGTGTTCTCTCACCTCACCCATCACCCCTCTGTCTTCCTCTAGCCAATGCATTAAAAAAAAGAAAAAAGAATGAAATAAATAGTATCTTTCGTCAATTCTATTACTTTTAAAATTTAAGATGTCCAGTTTTATTATGCCCATTTAAGCTGAAAAGTAAATGGTGGTGTGTTTAAATTTCATTATAATGTGCAAGGTTCATATGAACCTTGGCATATGAACACATGCATGTAAGGATAATCCAATATTGAACATACTGATTTTAAAGTGTAAGATCATTCTAAAATAAATAAGGAAAGTTATTTATAAAGCACTTATTTATGACTAAATTAGTAGAGGTTACTTTTTGTGGATATTGGGTTGTTGATAACTTAGGTAAAAATCATTTATACCCACATGGTTCTTTGTACTTTACTAACTACTTCCATATGCTTTTCTTTTTTTCCTTTTCTCATTTTATTTATTTATTTGGAGAGTTTTTTGCTATAGGGCGTGTGCGCTTGCCAGAAAGACAGAGAGAGACAGAGAGACGGAAAATGAGAAATCATCCCCCAGGGAGGATGGCCACGCCACAATCCCTTCTTCTTCATTCTCCTGTCTGGATCTTGGGCACACATGCAAACAAACTCAGCATGAGTTTAAGCCACCAGGTCCCAGACTCGAACTGTGGTCAACTACGTGGCAGTTCAGCAACATAGCCATTATGCTGACTGTTGGTCCCACTTTTTTGAAAATTTGATCTTCAGAAAACCCTGTGGGGATATCAACATTGGTATTTTTTATCATCTAAAAATAAGCTGAGGCCCAGAAAAGTTATTTGATCATGTCATATAGCTAATAGTGGGAGAATCAGAATTTATTAGGACATATAATTACTTCCTAATACCGTTACATTCATTTTCTCCAAACATCCAACAGTATTGTCTGTAAGTAGTCTTCATAGATTGACTGTTTTAGGAAGAAATGCATTCTTTAAAATTTCATTAAATTTTTCAAAATAATTTGGTAGCTAGCTCAGTTATGCAACAGTTAGTGCAGTAACTGTTTTCTCCATACACTGTACCCTCAAGATTTATCTCTATATTTAATGAAACAGCGGTATTGTTTCAAGAATTGTGTCCTTTGGCTTCCTTCAGGGATAAGTGACAGCTGTCTGTGCATTAATAAAGCACAAGGACTGCTTTCCATCAGAACAAGGAACAGATCATTGCTTTTTGCCCTTATCCTTTGAACTATTTAATTTTACAGCCATTTGAGTCAACCTTTGTTCTTTCAGCATGTGTTCTAGAATTTTAAAAAGAGAGACGGCAGAAAAGTTCAGCACCCAGGTAGACGGTTTTTGCCAAATGTTACTCCTGGATTGTTTTACAAGGTACCTTTGTCCTGTGCTCAGACAGGTTCTCTTGATGAAAAAGTAAATTATACATATCTAGATTTGGCTATATTCATAATAGAAATCTATTTTTGGTTGAGTTTTATTTTCACTTTTTGGAAATAAGAATAGAAAATTTTATTCTTTGATATTACCCAGTGTGTCACAATTAAGTGGCAGGTAGAGTGATGGAAAACAGACATGCAAAAATAATTTATAATTCCTTCCATTTTCATTATATGATATACATAGAAAAAAAAGGAATCTGACATTCGAAAGCTTGCCTGGGTCTGTTAGTGTAGTCTTCATATTCTCTGATATAAAGAATCTTATAGAATACTAACTTCAGACAAGGTTACTACAAGATCATAAAAAAAGGAGTTAAAGCAGGGCCTTTTCATAATTCCGTCTAAGCATAAACAAAAACAAGGACACTAAGTCCCCTACAAAATATCAAATATCCCCATCCTTATTTGAAATATATGACCCTTACTTCTTTAACAATTATAACTTCATCTTTATTCCAGTGTTTCTTTCTTATCAATAAGTTTATTGAGATGCCTAGTCATAAATGTTTCTCTGCCTTCTGACAACATACAATCTTTTTTTTAACATACAATCTTTTATTAAATTTTATTTATTTATTATTACTATTTTTTTAACTTGCTATAGGGCATGTGTGCTCACCAGAAGGAAGGAGAGAGAGAGAGAGAAAGGGAGAGAGAGAGAGAGAGAGAGAGAAATTGAGACAGCAACCTGCCAGATCTGGGACTCAAATTGTGGTCAGGTATGTGGGAGTCCAGCACTTTAACCACTATGCCACCTGCTGGCCTCTCAACATACAATCTTGAGTGAACCTCCTTGTCCTTATACAATCCCTCAAATCACCCAATCACAGACAACTTACTGAGACATTCCATGACTCCTAATGGAAGAAGTAATAAACCAAATTGTAGTAACTAGAAGTGTATTCCTGTCAAACCTTGACTGCCACACACGGACATATTTTATTTTTTCTCAGTCTTGTACTAGTTATTTGAAATTGAACAAATTATTTAGGTATTCCAGTCTTTGGTATTTCCCTCTGATGTGTAGATATAAATATCAATTATAAAATTGTTAGAATTATTAATTGAGATAAACAATATAAAGTACTATAATGGTGCCACAACACAGAAAGTACTCAAGTATTACTATTCACACCAGTATAAGTTATATTCTTTTTTTCCTTCCTTTATTGATTTTCCCACAATTAAATCACAAGAAACTTTTCTTCCAAAAGTTTAGTTGGGAATCAAAATTTTGACAATAGATTTTGCAGATTCATAGCAACTGTCCTGACTTTGCTTTACTATCATTATACCCTGAGGGGAAAAAAAAAAAAAGAAAAAAAAAAACTTGACTGTTCTAAGAAATAATTTATTGACAATTCTATCTTCCAGAGAATAAGGTGAGAAATGTGGACACAGAAATGAATTTAACTTCGTTCTTAGTATCAAATAGTGTACACCTCCAATAATTTACCAAGAATCAGTCATACCAATTGTTATGATTTGGATAATGGTTTGTCCCCCAGTGTACCCTACTTTAGAATTTAGTTAGTAGTCAGTGATTAGATGCCAGCAGATGGCATATATTGCTGGACCCATGTTATTAACTGTGGTCAGAATCTTGGACCTGGAGGCGTAAAACTCATGGGTGTGCGTGTGTGCCCAAAACCCTAAGAGGAGACTGGAAGAGAAGGGATTGTAGTATGGCCATCACCCTGAAGGGGGAGTGATTTCTTGCTTTCTGTCCCTTTTTCTCTCTCTGTCTCTCTGGCAAGTGCATACACCCTATAGCAAAAATCTCTCTTAAAACAAACAAACAAAAAGCAACAAATAACTGCTTTCCACGAGTTTGTGAGGCATTTGGACTTCGCAGACACCAGAACTGTGAATCGAATTAAACACTTATTATCTTAAATTCACCAAGTCTCAAGTATTTCTTCTAGCAACACAATAATGAAGTAAGACAACAATTGTTCTCAATTATGTTTCTAATTTAACATATCAGAGTTCTAGCATAGCGTTACACTAAGATGCTACTTCAGGTGAGATAGCACTCATTGACAGAAAGATAATAAACTCAAAAAATAACCCAATTTAAACACAGCCTCAAAATACCTATATAAAAACATGACAGATATAAAAGGATAAATGGAAACAGTTTTCAGTCATTAGAACTTTTCATACATTCTCATAAAAACTTATAGATCAAATAAGTAAAATTATTGAGAAGATATAGAAAATTTGTGTTATGCTTTTTGTTTTCCAAAAATTCATGTATTGAAATTTGGTTACGCTGTTGAAAGGTGGGACATTAGGGAGTGATCAGTTGATTATGATACAGATGTAAAACAAGGGTCCTCCCAAATCAAAAGTAAAGTATCTTTTCAGCCATTTTTGCAGGATGTACCAAATTGCAACAATGAACCTAACTCTGAGAACAAACAGGAATCGTTCTGAAAATTAAAACAAACCAATAGATTTCAAGGATTTACAATTCTCTCTCCAAACCCAAGGGATCCCAGACTTTGTGCAGCTTCGGTGACTGTGCTGCTGCCATTGAGGCCAAAAGCCAATGGCTTAAAGAATTTGGTTCATGATAACAAGTCATCCATTTGCTTCCTCATCCTTCCCACATCTTCCAAGTACTCATTGCCTGAAAGCGTCTTACAAGAAACAATGACAAGCAAGACAAAACAAAAATCAAACCAAAAAAATCAGTTGCAAACCAATAGAAAGGCAGTAAATGTGTGGAAGCGAGGATAAATAGCACTTTGGAGACGTCAGGTGGTATTCTTGGGCCCGGTGTGACTAGAGCAGGGGTTTTGGCCATGAAGTAGTAGGGCATTTGGCTGAGCACGGAGAAAACAATCTAGTCAAGCAGCTTTGGGAAAGTTCATAGAGAGAGGTTATTATTGGAAACGATGAACTAGGAATAACCACTTTGGTTGCTGAAACTAAAAAACTGGACCCAGGACACAGTTTGGTAATTGTATACAAAGTATGTCAAATTGATATAGAATTTTGAAAGAACACTTTATTAAGTGACAGTGTTAACTGAAATATGCCAGAGAGCCAGGGGCAGGAGGGCCATTTAATGACCACATGCACCAATACCAAGTACTAAGGTTCTGGTTATTGCTTGCAGTTTGGGGCTCTAAAGGCATCTCTAATAAATATTTTAATCCCAGCAAAATGATTTGGTGGGAGCAAGAAATTCTCAGCGACCATTAGGTGGTGTGGATGTTAAGGGGTGGAAACGCAGGTGGCTGAATGCACTGTTTAAATTCCAGACCTGATGGCTTGAACATCACAATGGGCACTTGTGTGTGAGTGCCCAAAATCCCAAGAGAAGAAGGGAAAAAAAGGAATTGCAGTGTGACCATCCCCAGGGGTGGGTGGGTGGGGGAGAGTGTGTGTGTTGGAGGGGGTTGGGGATAGGGCTTGGGGTGATTTCCAGCCACTGCCCTCCACCCCACACCTCCCACTCCTATCCCTGTCTCTCTCTGGTGAACACACACAGTCTATACAGCAAAAACGGGGAAAAAAAATTGTAGACCAGTATGCAAAGAAAAGTGAAAAGAAAGGAACTTGGAGTGAAAAAAAAATGAATGGACGAGCCCTTTTATAATTGAGTACCACCATGCATACCATCTTCATTTCCCATCCTGCCAAACACATTGGCAAGTGGGGAAAAAAATGATAATTTAAGAAAAGAAATCTGTTCTTCCATCCACGTTAGAAAAAACAGTGTGATACTGAAGGGTATTTTGAGTTTAATCCAACTCAGCTATAATCTTATATTTTAGTAGTTTCTATTTGGCATTCAGTGTACCAATGCTGAAATTCAGTGAGGAAATAAAATAAATAATGGTTTGGAGGGTCTCCCACCCTTCTTTGTTTTTTTAATTTTTTTTTCTTATACCCTCTGCCCCCAAACTCATTCTGCACCTTCCTATTTGATTCAGAAATCTAGTATGAAAGTGTGTGAGAAAATGCTAGGATTCTTTTTCTGTTCTATTTTTTAAAAATTTAAAGGTTTTGGAAAAGGTTAAAATTGACTTATTTTTCTCTAATATTAAGTTAATAAAAATTTTTATGTAGTTTCTTAGCATCTAGTGAAAATACGATAAGTAAAAGAAATTTCATTCAATTAATTAATAATTTAAGAAAATATTCAGGGCACTAAATATTTTTATTCTCTTAATTTATGACATGTTTTTTATTAAGATATAGATACTTGAAACACAAGCACTATCACTTGACCCAATCAAGTGTAATAAAATAGTTTACAGTAACTGAAGGAAATGCAGAACTTTGTGCTTTAATTTCCTTATTTGTAATATAATTGAATATTTAGTAAATTTTACTGTAAAGTAACATGATCTAAATAACCTTGCTTAATCACATATTTTTGCAATTTCCTTTTTCTTATTCTTCTTACTTTAATTCAAAATTTCACAGAAGCATAATTTAACACACACTTAAACAGAAAGATATTTTCATAGCTATTGTACCTACTAGTTACAAAACACCTTTGACCACCTTCCTCAGAATGAAGCTCCCACATCATAACAAGTTCAATACAACTGGTTAAACATTTATCCAGGAAAGTAATAAAAAATGATGCCGCTTTCAATTAAAAAGGGAAGCCCGAGGTATAGAGATGATCAACATCCTCAGCTCTCCTTATTTTTAAACGTTCAGAAGTTGAACTTTTCACTTAATTGCCATTTGAACTTTGATAGTGTTTTATAAATCATAAGGCTGTATTAGTCAGGTTCACAGCAGGAGAGAGATGACACAATCTGGATAACTAAGGAGAGTTTAATAAAGGGACTGTTTCCAAAGTCGTGGTCAGGTTACAGGGATGCCAGTAAAGTATATTGAAGTCCTCTGGGGTTTTGCGACTGTTTGAAGCCACATCTCCCCTGAGGCTTGAAAGGACACAGGGAGGAAATGACTCCTGGAACAACTGAGAAAACAGCTACATGCAGAGGGTCACCTGGCAGAAGCTGTGGTCTTTGGTGGTAACAAGTCAGGGAAGAAGCATGAAAAATCAGTATCCAGACTTCACCACCCCACCTGGTTTCCTGCTGTGCCTCCCCTTAGCCAAAATCAAGTGTAAGCCGGAGGGCAAGGGATCCCACTGATGCACTTTCCGTTAACCCATCTCACTCTGGAGACACAGCTTAATGGAGAAGAACAGAAAATAATTCTGGCAGAAAAGCAGAACACAAGCAGTGCGTAGGCCCAGATGGGTAATTTAGACATCCACTCAGAAGATGTTTATTGAACATTTTCTATATCTTGTGTACTCTGCTGGGGTCTGAAGATACAACTAGGAAATGAACACAATTCCTAGAAATGGAGAAACAACCTGAGCTTTTTTTTTCTTCTTCTTCTTATCTTGAAATTAAAAAATGAAAAGGCACTAAAGAAAAAAAAACCTGGGTGAAATCACTGTAAGGGAAAGACATTATAAGGCCAGGTGATGATGCAACAGCGAGGCCACAAGACCCATTGGGGAAAGTTCTGGGTTTGTGTCCCTGGACCTTCCTGTACTTGTGGGGAGAACACCGTGCATGCCCATGATCTGGGCTCGCTGACACTGGGATAAATTACAGAGGAAAGAAAGTGCTGGGAGTCCCTGGCTTTCTTTTTCTTTCTGTTTCTCTCTCTTGCCCTCTGAGATGAAATAAATAAACTCTAAAAAGATATTATGAAATATAAGATATTCATTCATAGAAAAAGAATAGTTAGAACTATTTCCCATCCTAGCTTACACCTGGCCAGAAAGATAAAGGCTTGTAAAAATTACTCTGAACTAAAAAATTCCTATAAATGAATAGTAAGCTTAAGTTATATGAGGATGCACAGGAAATTGATTCATGCTTAATAAACCCTGCAATTAATAAAACCTTGTTCCTAGGCTACTCCCTTCTCTGGGGAGCTCTCAGTATTTTATAACCCTTGTCTAAGAAGCATTATAACTCTTCTGGGTGAGAAAGAATGGAATAAGTACATCAGTTCGTGGGTATTTTCTCTCCCTCTTCTGTACCTTGGATACTTGGACAGTGATTCAATACTTTGCAGTTTTATCTCCAGTGGAAAATACTCCTTTCTATTTTATATGGTATCTAAGAGGTAGGTAGCTTTTCAGTCTTCACTAACTAGGCTATGCTTGCTGCCATCATAATTTGTCTTGTAGTTCCTTTTTACATTAATTTTTTTTTTTAGAGAGAGAGAAATTTTTGCTATAAAGCAGTTGAGCTTGCCAGAGAGACAGAGAGAGACAGAGAGGCAGAAAGTGAAAAACCATCCCCCAAGGAGGATGGCTGCAATCCCTCCTACTCCATTCTCCTTGTGGAATCTTGGGCATGCATGCACAAGTGCTCAGCATGAGGTTTTTTGTTTTTGTTTTTGTTTTTTAATTAAAAAATTGCATTTACTTAGAAACATTCAGAATGTCAACAAAACAGCTGCAACTTTTTTTTTTTTCAATTACAGAGTGGTATTCAGTTAACAGAACAACATTTATTTCATATAAGCTGCATAAGAGACAACTGAAGATGTGCCCTGGTGGTATTTTCAATAGCTCAGCCTGAGTTTTAAGCCACTGTGTACAGAGCTCAAACTGTGGTCAACTATGTGGGAGTCCAGCAATGTAACCATTATGCCATCCTGTTTTAAATTAATTTCTAGAATATTAAGTTCTTCATTTTTTTATCTTATTTTATTTCAAGTTCTTTTATACATTCAATTATGTCATTTAGTTTGCAAAGTGAATATTCCAACATGTTTACATTTCTCCTAAGTGCAGTTGATAATACTATAAAGTTATCTTCAACATATAATACCCCATTTCTTTGTCCCATTAATACTTTGTCTCTCCATTTTTCTCCTTTTTTTTTTTTCTTTTTCTGGAGAGGTTTTTGCTATAGGGTGCGTGTGCTTGCCAGACAGACAGAGAGAGACAGAGAGACAGAAAGCGAGAAATCACCCCCCAGGGGGAATGGCCACACTGCAATCCCTTCTCCTCCATTCTCCTCTCGGGATCTTGGGCATGCACGCACATGCACCCGGCATGAGTTTAAGCCACTGGGTCTGGGACTAGAACTGCGGTCGACTACGTGGGAGTCCAGCGACATAGCCATTACACTAACTGCTGGTCCCTCCATTTTTTTCCTTAATGTCCTTCCTCAGACTCTATTCCTTCACCCATGCTCTTCCCACACTGTATCAGGTATTTATAACCATTTACTGTGTTTTTATATCCTTTAGTCATTCAGTTTTGGTCATAGAGTGTGAAAACTTGGTATATATTAAATGGGGACATACAATGTCTCTCCTTCATGCCTGGCTTGCTTCACTCAGCAGTAAATCTTCCATATTCATCCACTTTTTGTCAAAAGCCAGGGTCTTGTTTTTTTATGGCTTAGTAGTATTCCATAGAGTATATATGCCACAGTTTTTCAATCCATTCAGCTATTCGTGGCCATTTGGGTTGGTTCCATGTCTTAGCAATTGTGAATAATGCCACAAGAAATATCAATGTGCAAGTACTTTTCTGATTAAGAATTCTTCTGTCCTTTGGGTAAATACCAAGTAGTGGGATTGTTAGGTGATATGGAAGTTCTATTTGTGGATTTTTGAGGACTCTCCAAATTGTTCTCCACAGTGGCTGGACCAATTTACATTCCCACTAACAGCATAATAGAGTTCCCCTTTTACCACACGCCCACTAACACTTGTTATTTTATGTTTTTGTAGTTTTAGTCATTCTGACTGGGGTTAGGTGGTATCTAATTGTTGTTTTGATCTGCATTTCCCTTACAATGAGGGATGTTGAGCATTTTTTTGTATATGCCTTTTGGCTATTCATATGTCATCCTTAGAGAGTGGTATTTTCAACTCACTCTCCCATCTTTTAATAGAGTTGATCATCTTTTTTTCAGAACAGCTGCTTGAGTTCCTTGTGTATTCTGGTTATCAGTCCCTTATCTGACATATAGTTTACAAAAATATTTTCCCATTTTGAGGGCTGTCAATTCACACTAATTAGTGTTACTTTTGCCATGCAAAAACTTCTTAGTCTGGTGTAATCCCATTTGTCTATTTTTGGGATTATTGTCTGAGCTTTGGGAGTCTTATTTAAGAAGTCTTTGCCCACCGTAATGTCTCCCAGAGTTTCCCCAGTGTTCTCCAGCAGCAGTTTTATAGTTCGAGGTCTCAGGTTTAGATCTTTGATCCAACTTGCATTGATTTTTGTCAATGATGACAGGTAGGGGTACAGATTCATCTTTCTGCAGGTGGATACCCAGTTTTTCCCACACCATTTTCTGAAGAGGTTTTCCTTTTCCCAGTGGATTGACTGGTACCCTTTGTCAAAAATCAGTTACTGTATTTTTTGGAGTTCATTTCTGGGTACTCTATTCTGTTCCACCTTCTGTTACACCTGTCTGTTTCTGTGCCAGTACCATGCTGTTTTTTTTTTTTTTGGAGAGGTTTTTTTCGCTATCGGGCGCGTGCGCTCGCCAGACAGACAGAGAGAGATATAGAGACAGAAAGCGAGAAATCACCCCCCAGGGGGGATGGTCACGCCGCAATCCCTTCTCCTCCATTCTCCTCTCGGGATCTTGGGCACGCACGCACACGCGCCCGGCGTGAGTTGTAAGCCACCGGGTCCGAGACGCGAACCGCGGTCGACTACGTGGGAGTCCAGCGACATAGCCATTACGCTAACTGCTGGTTCCCAACATGCTGTTTTGATTACCATATCTTTGTAGTATATTTTTAGGTCAGGGAGTAAGATGCCACCCACTCCACTCTTCTTGTGCAAGATTGCTTTGGCAATATGAGGTCTTTTATGATTCCAGACAAATTTTATGATTGTCTTTTCTAGATCTGTGAAGAATGTGTCTGGTACTTTGATTGGAATTGCATTAAATACGTAGATTAATTTGGGTAGAATTCCCAGTTTGATGATACTAATTCATCCAATCCAGGAACATGGGATGTCCTTCCACCTTTTTGTGTCATTTTCAATTTCTTTTTTAGCTTCTCATAGTTTTCCTTGTGAAAGTCTTTAACTTCTTTGGTTAGATATATTCCTAGGTATCTTATACTTTTTGTGGCTATGGTAAATGGAATTAACTTTTTTCAGTTCTATCTCAGTCTGCCTGCTGTTTGTATACAGAAATGCTATAGATTTCTGTATGTTGATTTTGTATCCTGCAACTTTACTGTATTCATATATTACTTCCAGGAATTTTTTCATGGATACCATTGGGTCTTCTATATTTACAATCATGTCATCTGCAAATAGAGAGAGTTCACCTCTTCTTTTCCTGTTTGAATGGCTTTTATTTTATTCTCTTTTCTGATTGGGTTGGCTAGGACTTCCACTACTATATTGAAAAGGAGTGGAGAAAGTGGTTATCCTTGTCTTGTACCAGTTTTTAGTTGAAAATCTTTCAGCTTTTCTCCATGCAGGATGATGTTCGCTATGGGTTTTTCATAGATAGCTTTTATTATGTTGACCCTTCTATGCCAATATTGCTGAGAGTCTTGATCATGAAGGGATGTTGTATCTTATCAAATGCTTTTTCTGCATTAATTTATATGATCATATGGTTTTTATCTTTCTTCCTGTTAATATGGATATTACGTTTATGGTTTTGTGTATGTTGAACCAACCATGCATTCCTGGAATAAAGCCTACCTGATCGTGATGTATAATCTTTTTTACAAGTTGCTGAATACTATTTGCTAGTATCTTGTTGAGAATCTTTGTGTCTACATTCATCAGAGATAATGGTCTATAGTTTTCCTTCCTTGTTTTGTCCTTATGTGTTCTAAGGATAAGGGTGATGGAGACTTCATAGAATGAATTAGGGAGGGATTCACCCTTTTGGATCTTTAGAAATAACCTGAGCAGGGGACCAGCAGTTAGCGTAATGGCTATGTCGCTGGACTCCTACGTAGTCGACCGCGGTTCGCGTCCTGGACCCGATGGCTTAAACTCACGCCGGGTGCGTGTGCGTGCGTGCCCAAGATCCCGAGAGGAGAATGGAGGAGAAGGGATTGTGGTGTGGCCATCCCCCCTGGGGGGTGATTTCTTGCTTTCTATCTCTCTGTCTCTCTCTGTCTGTTTGGTGAGCGCACACGCCCTATAGCAAAAACCTCTCCAAAAAAAGAGAAAAAGAAAAAGAAAGAAATAACCTGAGCAGAATGCGTGTTAACTCTTCATTGAAAGTTTTGTAGAATTTAGAGGTGAAGCCATTAGGACCCCAACTTTTCTTTGTTGGGAGGTTATTTATTACTATCTCAATCTCCTTGCTTGTTATGGGCCCATTCAGACTTTCTATATTCTCCTGGCTCAATCTGGATAGATTATATGTGTCCAGGAATTTGCTCATCTCATCCAGATTGTCTTGTTTGTTAGCATATAGTTGTTCATAGTATCCTCTAATGATGTTTAGTATTTCTACTATGTCTGTTGTTATTTTGCCTGCTTCATTGCAGATTTGATTTACCTGGTTCCTTTCTTAATAAGTGTTGCTAGTGGTGTATTCATTTTATTTATCTTTTCAAAAACCATGTCGCTGGACTCCCACGTAGTCGACCATGGTTCGAGTCCCGGACCCGGTGGCTTAAACTCATGCCGGGCGCGTGTGCGTGTGTGCCCAAGATCCCGAGAGGAGAATGGAGGAGAAGAGATTGCGGCGTGGCCATCCCCCCTGGGGGGTGATTTCTCGCTTTCTATCTCTCTGTCTATCTCTCTCTGGCGAGCACATGCGCCCTATAGCAAAAAAAATCTCTAAAAAAAGAAAAGACAAAAACCAGCTTTTACTTTCATTTATTTTCTGTATAGTTCATTTATTTTCTATTTCATTTATTTCTGCTCATATCTTTATTATTTCCTTTCTTCTGGAGTTTTTAAAAATTTTTTTTTTTTCTGTTGCTTTTTCTATTTTCTGAGGCACAATGTTAGGTGATCCATTTGCCTTCTTTCTGTCTTCTTCTTATGTGCACTAATTGCTATGAATGTCCCTCTTATGACTGCCTTAGTGGTGCCCCAATGATTATGGAAACTTTTATCCTTGTTGTCATTGGCTTCAATGAATCTTTTGATTTCAGTCTTTATTTCTTCAGTAGTTGTGAAGTCCTTCAGTAGTAGGTTATTTAGTTTCCATGTATTTGAGTATTTTTGAGGATTTCTCTTGAAATTAAATTCAAGTTTAATTCGGGACCAGCAGTTAGTGTAATGGCTATGTCGCTGGACTCCCACGTAGTCGACTGCGGTTCGAGTCCCGGACCTGGTGGCTTAAACTCACACCGGGCGTGTGTGCGTGCATGCCCAAGATCCCGAGAGGGGAATGGAAGAGAAGGGATTGCAGCGTGGCCATCTCCCCTGAGGGGGTGATTTCTCACTTTCTGTCTCTCTGTCTCTCTCTGTCTTTCTGGTGAACACACGCGCCCTGTAGCAAAAACCTCTCCTCCCCCCTCAAAAAATTTTCAAGTTTAATTCAATAATGGTCAGAGAAGATTTTGGATATAGTTTCTATGCCTTTCAATCTGTAGAGCCTTGCCTTGTGCCCTATGATGTGGTCAATCTTTGAAAAGCTTCCATGTGGTGGTGAGAAAAAAGTGTATCTCATGGTTTTTGGATGGAAATTTCTATAGATGTCTGTTAAGTCCATTTGATTTATGGTATCATTTAAAATATCCTTTATCTCTTTACCTAGTTTTTATCTAGATGATCTGTGCAGAGGGGATAGTGTGGTGTTGAGGTCTCCAACAATTAGTGTGTTGCAGTCTATCTCCCCTTTTAGATCTAACAGTCTTTCCTTCACGTATTTAGGTGTTCCTGAATTAGGTGTATAAATATTTATAATCATTATATCTTCTTGATCCACTGACCCTTTTACTACAGTATAGTGCCCTTCTTTGTCTCTTTGAACAGTTTTTGTTTTAAAGCCTATTTTGTCAGAAATTAGTATCATGACTCCAGCTCTTTGTTCATTCCCATTTGTATACAAAACCTTTTTCCAACCCTTCATTTTCAGTCTATGTATGTCTTTATCCATGAGGTGGGTTTCCTGTAGGCAATAGATAGACTTGCATTCAACCAGTCTATGTCTCTTGATTGGAGAATTTAATCCATTAACATTCAATGTTATTGTCAATGTTACCAGACCTGTCCCAATGTTTCAGTTAGCCATTGTCTTGGTTGCCTTTTATTCCTTTATTTCTGGCTGTTCATTCTTTAGTTTTCCTGGAACAATACTTTCTTCAGGGTTTCTTGAAGATCTGGTCTGGTGTTGGCAAATTCTTTCAGGTTTTGTTTGAGAAGATTTTAATCTTTTTTTCCCATATGAAGGATAATCTTGCAGGATATAATAATCATGGTTGAAATTGTTTCTCTCCTAACACTTTCAATATTTCTTCCTATTTTTTCCTTGCTTGCATTGTTTCCATTGAGAGGTCTGGTGTTAGCCTGATGGTATGACCTTTGTAAGTCATCCTTTATCGTTTCTCTCTTGCCAGTTTTAGTATCTTGTCTTTACCTGTGGTCTTTGCCAGTCTGGTTAAGATGTGTCTTGGGGAAGATCTTCTTGGGTTGGCTCTACTTGGGGGTCCTTTGTATTTCTTGGGTCTCAATGTTTGAGTGCCTGTCTAGATTTAGGAAATTTTCTTCCAGGATTTCATGGAATAGACTTTTCATGCCCTTATTAGTTTTTTTCACCTTCCAGGATACCGATTACTCAGATGTTAGGGCATCTAATGGAATCTAGTATTTTTTTGTATATTATCCTCATTTTGTTGTTGTTGTTGTATACTCTATCTTTTTGGTGGTTTTCTCTAGGTCAGTTATATTCTACATCAGAGATTCTATCTTCAGCATGGTCTAATCAACTTTTAATACTTTCAAGAGAGTTTTTGATTTCCTGTATTACAGACTTTATCTCTAATAGTTCCATCTGATTCTTTCTTAGTGTGTCTATTTCTTCTTTCATATCATGGAAGGACTTTCTGATCTCCTATAGTTCATTGTCTCTTTTCTGTTTCAACTCATAGAATTTTGTCACCATGAATGTTATAAATTCTTTCTTGGCCATTTTGATAACTACTTCTTTTTTTTATTTAGGAATGGAAGGGAGTTACTGTGTTATTTTGATGGAGACATATTTCCTGGTTTATTAAGACCTCAGGCTCTTATTCTACTTCTAGCCATTGGGAGATGTATTCACTTTGAAATACCTTTTAGGAGAATGTTTCTTCAACTAGGAGCAAGTGGATTTCCCTTTTGCTGTGTACTGATGTGTGCTGAAGTCTCTCTTCTGTTGTGTTTAGCAATGTGGTTCGAGGAGGAGTATTCTATTCAGGTATCTGAAGGGCAGTATCTCTTTTTCTGTAGGTGGTTCAGTAAAAGCGAGGATCCCAGGGAGTCTTACAATAGTAAGGTATTTCAGAACTGTGATTCTAGACCTATGTAGTCCCTCTGGGAGGGGGGAGGAAGGGGAAGAGAAGACAATATAAGAGGGAAGAAAGTAAGAAGGAAAATAAAGAAAAATTCTTGTGCCACACGCTAGCAGTCCTGTGTGGTAAGAAGAAGTATGAAATTAACAAATGAAAGAAGAAGAGAAGGAAATAAAAAGTCTACCTTGCTGATGGAGATAGAGGGTCACTGGGGTTGAGGGAGCTGGAGCTGGAGCTGGGGTGGAGGCCCCTGCCTCAGTGTCCCTTAGGCCAGGGGTCTGGAGATGGAAGTGTGGTCTGCTGTAGAACTGGGTGTGGTCCTTGTTAACAGAGATAGAGGGTTGCTAGGGCTGGCGGAGGCAGAGCTGGAGCTGGGGCGGGGGGCCGTGCCTCAGTTTCCCTTAGGCTAGGGGGTCTGGAGATAGAAGTGGGGTCTGCTGTAGAGCTGAGGGAAGTCCTTGCTGACAGAGATAGAGGGTCAGTGGGGTTAGGGGAGCTGGAGCTAGAACTGGGATGGGGGGGCCCTGCCTCAGTTTCCCTTAGGCCAGGGGTCTGGAGATGGAAGTGGGTCTGCTGTAGAGCTGGGGGCAGTCCTTGTTGACAGAGATAGAGAGCCGCTGGGTTTGGGGAGCTGGAGCTGGAGCTGGGGCAGAGGTCCTTGCCTCAGTTTCTCTTAGACCAGGGGTCTCTTTCTTTGTATTTTTAACAATTACAAAAAAACTCTCTTAGCTTTTCTTCAAACTGAAGTCTGTATAATACATTTCTAGACTTAGTCTGACACAGATTGTGTTGATAAAAATGACCCACTTAATAATCGATTGCTCTTTTTTTATTCCAATTTCAATTGCCTAAAAAAAGACCTCACTGCTTTTGTACATATTTTATCTTTTGGGATTGATTTTTACAGGACCATAAAGCCATAGTGGGTTTCTTTCAGGCTGTTGCCTTTCTGGTCACTGTTAGAATTGTCATTAAGGCTGGCAGTGGAAGCAAAAGGTTACAGAGCAGGCCTTTCCCAGCCAGGATGGGAAAATACTTTCAGAAAACACTTCAGTCCTTTGTGTCCCTGAAACTGATAGACAGATGAAAGTTCTAGCTAGGAAATGAGACAATCAAGTGTAACCTATGTCAACTTGGATTTCCTGACCCCTTGAGTTTGCACGGATATCTGATTGTACCCAGTGGAAGCCAAAGAATTCCTCAAAGCTTCTGCAAATTGAGAGCAATATGGTACCTGTGGTTTTCAGACCCTTCCCCCAATTTCCTTCTTTTCTCTTTCCTTTCCTTTCCTTTCCTTTCCTTTCCTTTCCTTTCCTTTCCTTTCCTTTCCTTTCCTTTTCTTTCCTTTCCTTTTTCTACTTCCTCCCTTTCCTTTTTCTTTTTTTCTCTTTCCTTTTCCTTTCTGCTCTTCTTTTCTTAATTTACCAGGATGATGACTTTGAGGCCAGCCTGAGCAATATAGTGGGACTCTGCATCTAAAGGAGAAAGTACAAATTAAAAAAAGAATGGTGGCTCTCACTTTTTGAGGGGAAATATATTTCCTTACTCTATAACCTAGTATTTTCATTTTTTTTTCTTTAACCTTGTGAGACAGGGGACACATTCAGGTTACATAACAAAGTATTTGTGAGTTTGGAAGCGGTGGCCCTTTGACAATACAACAGCATTGTTTCACAGTATGCTGATAATGTCATTTGAAACCCTGAGTATGTACATCGTCCTTTGGCCAGTGAATTAAGTATGGTCTTACCAAGTACTGGGACTGAAAAAGAAAACAGAAGGTCAAGGCTTAAGTTGTATTTTGTTTTGTTTTTATTTCAGTTTCTGAACTTTGAGAATTTCAAAAAACAGGAGAGTTTTTTTAAAAATTAATTTTATTTATTTAATACCTCCATGAGATAGAGAGAAACATTCCTCCATGAGAAAGAGAGAGGGGGAGAGTTATAGGGACTCTTGCCATGGTCTTTACACTGTGATCCACCCCCATTCTCTGTCAGCCTGGATCACAGGCATCATGCTCTCCAGGCGTTCTCAGGGAGATCTTGTGGCATGAACCCAGGACCTTTTCCATGCGGGTCCAGTTGTGCTACTATTACACAACTGCCTGGTTCAGGGATGATAGGATTTTTAAAGACCCAAGGCCTATCCTAATTTTGTACTTTATTTACATACTAACTTTTTGATGGCTAAAATCCCTTTCAACCCAAGCATGCTGTTCTGAGAAGAAGCAATACCATGGCAGAGTCCACAGGAAACAATTGTTGCATATTACCGGAAAGGGGGGGCAATGAGAGAAGAAGGGGAAAGACTGAAGTCACCTTTGCTAAATTTTAGCTGTTGATGTGTGATAGAGCTGTGACAGGAAAGCTGCGGGGGTCGGGGGAAAGCAGAGTAAATTCTCTTAAAGTGACCATTCTATCTCTAGCCTTTGCTATTCAATGTATGTGTCACATTGAGAAAGTCTCTGCTTGACTGCAAAGCTGATGTCACATAGTTTCAGTATAACCAAGGAGAACATTGGACAGGGTTAGAGAACAGAGCTATTTTAGAGGTATGAAGGAAAAGAAAAATAACCCAAAATACAGAGTACTCTTACGTGTCAAAGAGAAATCAAGCGAATGCTGCAACATATACTCCTGATGTTTTCTCTAGTTTTCTGTTTGATTTAGAAGTGAGTGCTTTACATGAACTAGATAGAAAAGGTACAGAATCTGTGAAAATATGAAAAATGCTCCCAAGGGAACCAGCAGTTAGCGTAATGGCTATGTCGCTGGACTCCCATGTAGTCAACCGCGGTTCACGTCCCGGACCTGGTGGCTTAAAACTCACGCCGGGCGCATGTGCGTGCATGTCCAAGATCCTGAGAGGAGAATGGAGGAGACGGGATTGCAGCGTGACCATCCCCTCTGGGGGGTGATTTCTCGCTTTCTGTCTCTCTGTCTCTCTCTGTCTGTCTGGCGAGCGCACGCACCCTACAGCGAAAACCTCTCCAAAAAAAAAAAAAAAAAAATGCTCCCAAGGCCCATGTTGTGAGTTGTATTCCAGATTACCACCATTGATTCTGTAGACATGCAAACTTTGCAGATGCCAATGAAAAACATCAGGGAGCGTGGGAACCTCCAAATCAGGACAATGGACAGCAGCATCCGCTCAGACAGGGGCCGAGCTGAAGAAAGAGCAGGTCTTAGCGGGTGTTAACAGAAAGTATCTTAACTGTACTTAGTCGTCAGGGCTTCTTGCAGTGTGATTACGTTGTTTAACGCTTCCACATGGTTTCTTAGAGTTATACACAACAAGCTCTGCAAAGATCCTTACAGATGGAGGCCGACCATGCTCGGCATATAGTTTACATACAGATCAATAAAGATTGAGTTCCAATCGAATCTGAGTCCTGGCTTCTAATTGTGTCCTCTAAATTATAAGTGAATCACTTTTGCTCTTTCTAACTGAATCAGGGATTTTAACTTATTTGCTTTCAGAGACTATGACCTAGGAGTACAGATGCTCACCTAACTAAAAGCCTAGTGGACCACTTAGTGGAAAACATTTGCCTTTCTGGTGCTTACTTATAGAAATCCAATAGGGCTTCGCTACTCCAACTATCACAGGCTGCTCTGAGCTTTAAAAGGTTGTCTTCATCTGTTTGAGAACATCTGCTCCACACTCTGGTCATATGGTGGCCCTTAGGAAATGGTTCTCTAAGGCAGACACATATTTCATAAGATTCATATGATTTACAAACAAGAATTTTAAGTTCTAATTAGTACTTTCAGGGTGATTCATGCAAAATAAAAGATTTTGATTTGCATACCAATGAAAACTTACTGCCTTGGAAAATCATGCTAAACTATAAAATTAATCTTTGTACATAGGGAAGGATTAATGTTTCTTGTAACTGGTGCTCAGGAAACAGATTCAGACAATCTTAATGTTTTAGATATTTTAGCTATCCATGAATATTTACCATGAGATTTCAGCTTCATGGGACACAAGAGAGAAAAAATTTAGTTTTGAAAACTTCATTTTTCTTTGTTATCATAGCCCTATTTTTTTCCTACTTTCTTTTCCTCACCTCCCCCCACATCCCTCTCTCTTCTCTTTTTTCTTTTTTCTCCACTTTCTTCTTCTTTTTATTTTTCTTGTCCAGCATTGCAGTTCTTTCTTAGAAATACATATGACCAATGTTTGTTGTGAGTCGTAACTCAGTTTTTGTTAGCTTTTATACTGGAATTACTCAACTTCATATTGTACTATTGATACTTACAAAAATGCTTTAATCTAAATTTCTTGCAAATTTTAACTAACCATTACTATGTTGATAGACTTCTAATTTTTGTATATTAAGTTAAAATATCTGCTCTGGTTAATAAACATGCTATGAAAAAAAAAATACAGACAAAAAACAGCTAGAACTTGAGAGATACTGGTGACAGTAGATAAGTGGTACTTAATTCTTTGGGTTACAAACATGATAGAACCTACAAAGGAAGTGAATATATTTTGGAGGGACAAAATCACCCTTTCTCTTTTCCATAGTATTCTGTAAATTTGGGGTTGTCATATCTTCCTTCTCACCAAAATGGTTGCAGGACTTGATTCAGAATGGCAGGAATTAAATCGTTTCTTCCCAAGGTCATGAAGACTGGTTGTGGAATGTGCATTGAGCTAAGAAAGAACTAAATGAGAGAGAGAAAATAAAAAAGAGGCTGAGAAAGTTGATGCCATTGTCTTCATTCTTGGAGGTTAACCCAGGAAAAGTGTTTTTCAGAGAAATGTAAAATAAGTAGTGGAAAAAAATGACTTTGCAGAAGAGAGAACAGCCAAAACAAATTCAGGGAGGAAAAACATAGTATGACAAATATGGGACTTCTAGGAATTTAGAATGACTGAGGGTTCAGGATGTTGACTGTTTAACAGTAGGAATGAGTTGGAAGTTAGGCAAGGGATTGATCACAAAAAGTATCTTGTTGCAAACTTAAGGAGGTTGAATTAGATTCTGAGGGCTATAGGGAGCCACTGACGGCTTTTAAGCAGGTAATTGACATGGTCATATTTGCTTAGGTCCAATCATGTTGAGGAAATAAAATGTAAAGTCTGAATGATTTTTAAACATCTTTGTAGCTGTTTCCCACTCAAAAGCATCAAACCAATAATAGGAAAATTTGAAAGTCTAACTCTTAAAAAATCAATTTTTTGACATCTCTAAGTTTATTTTGTCATTTATAATATTATATAATAGCACAGAGACATTGTTATGAAATTATCGATTTGATCTTAGACATTCCAGTTATTATTTTTAAAAAGCTAAGTTAGCAAATAAAGCACACTAAAAGTGCTGAAAAACAGAATCATTACAAATAACTAAAGTTAGAAAATAGAAGAGTTAACTTTACAGTGAAATAATTTAATGAGAACTGACTTGGTTCTAATGCTCAAAATACAAGTCCATATTCAGAAATCAAGTAAGCCATGAATGTTTAAGCATTCTGTATATCTGCAATTTTTTCTATCTCAAAGTTCTGAAGAGAAATATTTTATAGATATACTATTTCACTATTTTAGACACTGCAAATGATAATGCATATATAACTAACACACTCAGATTTAAATATTTTTCGCGTATCAATAGGAGGTGCTTTTCAGTTTGCAAAAATTTTATCATTCATGTTTGATACCTTACAACATCACTGTGATACAGATTCTGCACCTTATTTCTTAAATGATAAATTGAGGCTAGAAGGGGATAGTTACGTTGCTCATGGGTACACAGAAACTGGCCAGCTTGAGCTTTCAATCTGAGTTTGACTTTAAAGCCCAAGACGTTTTAAGTGTGTTTTTGTGTTTTGTATACGGTATCCTTTGCTTTTTAAGACAACGTAATAGCTGATCCAGGGCAAATAGAGATTAGGCATCTAGCCAACAGGTCTATACTGTGGATGCCTGAGTGGGTCAGGCACAGTCTAGTGCACCCTTTGCCTTGTTCTTTTCTGCATGCGAGCTTTGTCATTAAGCTTTGATTGCATTTCCTTTGATGTTTCAGTTTTCTCTGGAGAACGTAATTTTTTTTTTGGAGAGGTTTTCGCTATAGGGCGCGTGCGCTCGCCAGACAGACAGAGAGAGACATAGAGATAGAAAGCGAGAAATCACCCCCCAGGGGGGATGGTCATGCCGCAATCCCTTCTCCTCCATTCTCCTCTTGGGATCTTGGGCATGCACGCACATGTGCCCGGCGTGAGTTTTTTAAGCCACCGGGTCTGGGACGCAAACCGCGGTCGACTACGTGGGAGTTCAGGGACATAGCCATTACTCTAACTGCTGGTTCCCTGGAGAAAGTAATTTTGATTTGATCCTTTGCCCTTGACTCTAGTCTCTTTTTTTCTCTCCTTGCCAGCCAAGAAGATTGTTGGGTGGAAAGTTGTGGCTCTCGGTAGTCAGCTCATTGGAAGGAATACTGTCACTACTCTGACCTGTGTATTTAGGCACATTAAGGCTGAAAAGAAATTTTAATCATTATTGTTTCTTTTATTCACCTGGAGGCATTTCCAACTGCTTGAACTTCTGCTGTAGACTTGGTGAAATAAGAGTAAGAATTCAGGGGTGGGGCCACAGCACAGTGTAAAATATAACTCTCTGTGAACTGACCCACATGGGAAGGTTCAAAAGTAACCTCTCTTAGTACACAGGACACATGCACATTCATAATCTGGGGCTAGCTGATTCTGGGTGTGGATCATGGCATCAAGACCCTGTTGGGAGTGCCATCTCTCTGAATCTCTTGCTCTCTTTTCATTCATGAAAGAAAGAAAGAAAACTTTTAAAAAGAGGAAAGAGAGAAAGCCAGCCCAAAGTCCTCATGGACTTTTAGATGTTGCATTTTAAACTGATGCTGCTCCCTGACAGGTCAGTGCTGAGCTCCATAGAGACCCTGGATTCTGCCATGTCTTGCTCATGTTGGCACTGGCGGCAACTTTCCTTCTCTGTTGCTGACTAATTCTACTCCCATGTTCAGTTCATGAATCTTCTCCCCCAAATCTTCCAGACACTGTTAGTGTTAATTTTGGTTTCTCTTCTGTAAATGCATGGTTCTAACATAGTGGTTCCGTATTACATCTCAAATGTCTATTTCCAGACTAAGAAGCAAAATCTCCAATGGAGAGCCTGTTTTTTGATCTTTTTAGCTCCAGTGCCACCTCCAAGGCCTGGAAGAGAGTACGTAGCCAATAAATACACATTAAACTTAAACTGATTGAATGAAAACAATGACCTTTTAAAAATGTTGAAAATAAAAATTCCCAAATATAGGTCTTTTATGCACCTATAAGCATTTTCTTTCTTCTTTTTCTTTCTTTCTTTTTTGGAGAGGATTTTTTGCTATAGGACACGTGCGCTCCTCAGAAAGATAGAGAGAGACAGAGAGACAGAAAGCGAGAAATCACCCCCCAGAGGGGATGGCCACACCGCAATCCCTTCTCCTTCATTCTCCTCTTGGGATCTTGGGCATGCATGCACACACGCCTGGCGCGAGTTTAAGCCACCAGGTCTGGGGCTCAAACCGCGGTCAACTACATGGGAGTCCAGTGACATAGCCATTATGCTAAGTGCTGGTCCCCCTATAAGCATTTTCTATGAATGGCTTAAATTTTTGGTCACTTAAAAATGATTGGAAGAGCCCCTTAGTGAAAACCAAATGAGAAACACTGTGCCTGTTTTGTAAAAGAAGGTAAAGAGACATTAACCAATGCTTATTAAAGATCATATCCTAGGATGGACTCAACCTGGCTTATGCATATATTATTCTATTTCATCTTCACAGCAGTTCCATGAAGTGAATGTATTTTTTAAAAGAATTCTTTTATTTTAAACTTATTTATGATTATTTTCCAATTTGATCAGAGAGAAACAAAGAGAGAGAAAGAAGGAAAGTGAGAAAGGAAGCCTACAGGTCCAGGACTTGAACTATGGTTGGCAATGTGGAAGTCCAGAGCCTTCAACCACTATCCCACCTGCCAGCCCCCAAAGTGAAGGCATTTTATCTTCATAGTGTGGACGAATGAACTAGGTTTTAAAGAATTTGAATTACTTTCAGAAAGTCTTACATTTAATAACTGGTAAAAAGGAAAAAGGAGAGAGGGACAATCCTAGGAGAGAAAGAAATAGAAAGTCTGACAGACTTAAATCTTGATGCCCTCTACAAGTAATATACCTAATACCTAGTTGAGAATTTACTGTCCCCAGGATTCTTCTGTGTGTGTGCATCTGTGTACATGGGCACTGTGTGTGTGAACATTGGGGCTAAGAATGCCTGATTCAGAGCTAATACACATACAGTAAGCAGCAAAATATCATTATTCAGGTATTAATAGGTGAAATAATGATTATTCTGCTTACATAGTCCAGTAATTACTAAAACTAAAGAGTTTTTACTTCTCTCTATTCTGTGCTGTCATTAGAACAAGCAAATCACTGCCATATTATGGAAACCAGTGAACACTCTGGGTCTTCACTAGCTGAAAAGTGGGCAAAAGAGCACCCTCAAACCATTCCTGAGGGAATTTAATCCTAAAATGTTTCTTAGGAATAACAGCAGTCCAAGGCAGGCCTAGAAATGAAGTCCTATCTGTAAGGTGCCCCAGGAGAGCCAACCCTGAGGCACCATTTGGACCAACCAGAGTAGATTCTTACGTACTATCACATAACATGCAAGACATTGAATTATACTGGACCATAACTGAGTTGTCTACACTGTGGTGTCTGTGTGCTGGGAATTGCTTTAGGTATTTGGAATTCTCCAGAGTAGGGCAACACAGAAAGGAATTCTCTAAGCTTTTCCAGGCCTAAGTCGATTTTCTCTCATTCTCTTGGTTCAGAGCTGGCTGACATTGACATAGGAATTGTAGACCTCTTTAAGCAATTGTTGTGCCTTTATTATGGGAGAATAAAAACCAAGCTCTGAGTTGGGATTTCCCTAATCTATTTTTTTTTTTAACTCCTCTAACCTACAAGATGCCAACTCACTGAGGTAATTCATAGAAAAACAAAGGAAAAAAAATGCCTACCTACTATATGTGCCATGGAAATCCTGCCTACCTACAGGAAATTTTTTTTTAAATGACTAGTTAACAAAGTCCTTTTCTTCTGTGTAAATTGGAAGGCATTCATCAGACAAAGTGAAGGGGAAAAATCAAGGGAGATAAAAATGTTTCTCTGTCTGTAGTGGCTGTCAAGGCATTATGCTTATGGATGTTACATTGCCCGCCTAAAGCGTGCTCCTCTGCTTCTTAAGGCAGAAGAAGCTTTCAGGGCCAAGTAGAACTGCACTTCACAGTTCTTCATAATGAAGTCAGTGTGAGCTCTCTGAATAAAATCGCCTCAAAGGATGTGGAATGCAATGAGAATCAGGTTCGCCAAAAATGATAAAAACCATACAGATTAAGTAAAAGTCTTACCTCAGAGCGTTGACAAGGAACGTCTCAGGTCCTTGGGGAGCTCAGACTGAGTCGACTACCTTCATGGCAGAATTTCTTTTCTGCAACCTGGCTTTTCTGCAGTCGCCATAACTCAGATCAAAGGGTCTTGTGAAACAGAAGTTGGCATTTTTTAAAGTTTCCAAGCTATTAGGGAAGTTCCTTTAAGTGAAACTAACTTTTAGATCATAAAAAACAATGGTTTGCCTGTGAGACACACTCATGCACTGCCAATGAGCTAAAATAAAATATTGTATTCACTGAGTGGGTGGGGCGGGTTTAGAACTTCCTTTAAAAATAACTAAAACACTTTGAACTCTTTTTTTTTTTAATCTTATTTTATTGTAGAAAGATTGCTCACTGCTCTTATTGAGGATTTGGCTCTGTTAGTAATGATTTCTCATCCTTACAAATTCTATGATTCATTTTTGTTATAGCAGTCTCTGTTTTATGAAAAGGTTCCCCCCACCCCTTTTTTAAAATCCAATCTTACCTGTGATTAGTCCTGCCCTACTTTCCTATGTCACCTTCACAAAAGTGATAAAGCCCGAGTTTCCTCCAAAAATAGACATTATTTGAGTCTCCTTGTTCTATAGCTGTGGTGTCATTAGGGACTTATGTGGCAGTGCAGATACTAAGAAGAAATATGTCATTCAGTTCTGAGGTCAGCCTAGTCTAGGGAGGAAAGAGCAACCTGGTGGTGAAACACCCTACAAAATAATCTCTCTGATTCAACTCACGGAAAGCTCCCTTGAATTAAAAGATACCACCAATATGTGTGTGTATATATATATTTTTTTTCATGCTAAACAGAACTGTATCTCTCTGACCTAAATCATCAGACTATGAAAGTGGATATGAGTATCCTGCAAAACAAAATCATAAAGTCTTGGGGATAAAACAAAGCTTAGTATCTTCCTATTCCAACTCTTCTCTTAATTTTTGGATGTTTGTGTTCAATAGTTTCTCCATATGACTTTTTAGTCTTTTTAATTTCTTAAAGAGAAAGCCACCGCTCATGAGAATGTGAGCTCTTTGAAGAAATGGGCACTATTTGCTTGTTTTATTTTCCCTGTTGTCTCCTGAGTCTGGACATTGCTACTTATTGAAGCTTCACTCAGGGACCAGCAGTTGGCATAATGGCTATTTCGCTGGACTCCCATGTAATCAACTGCGGTTTGAGTCCCGGGCCTGATGGCTTAAACTCACGCCAGGCACATGTGCATGTGTGCCCAAGATCCCGAGAGTAGAATGGAGGAGAAGGGATTGTGGCATGGCTATCCTCCCTGAGGGGTGATTTCTCACTTCCTATCCCTCTATCTCTCTCTGTTTCTCTGGTGAGCACTAGTGCCTCTCAAAACAAAACAAAACAAAACAAAACAAAACAAAAAACTTCACTCAAAATTTCTTAAATGAGAGGACCAACAGATGGCATAATGGTTATGGCACTGGACTCCCCCATGGCCAAATGTAGTTCGAGTTCCAGACCTAGAGGCTTGAAACTCATGCTGGAGAGGTGTGTGTGTGTGTGTGTGTGTGTGTGTGTGTGTATGTGTCCAAAATCCTGACGAGAATGGAGGAGAAGGGCTTGTGGTGTGGCCATCACCAAGTAGGTGATTTATCACTTTCTGTCTCTCTGTCTCTTGACCTTACAACAAAAAAAAAATGTCTAAAAAAATTTCTTATGCAAATGACCCCTCCGAAGTATTCTTAATAGAACTACATAGCAACCATGGCATTAAAAAAAATACACGACCAACCTTCTTTGTACTCTCTTCTCTTTTCCCTTTCCTCTTTTTCTTTCTTTCATTCAATAATGGCAAACATAGAAATCATTAGAAACAAGACTCTATCACTTAACTCTCATATACCAAAGATAGCTGCTTCATCTGTTCTTGCCACTAAACTGTTTTAAAGATTCCTAATAGACTATAGGTCAAGGGTTCACTAGCCAGGTTACTCTTTCACTTACATTCTCTGTGTCTCAGTTTATTCATATGTAAAATAGAGATAAAAATTGCACCTCCCTAACATGCTTATGTGAAAATCAATGCTGTAAATGGATATAAATTAAAGAACAGGGGCCAGCCCCATAACCTAGTAATTAAAAAAGCTGGATCCATTATGGCTGACCATGGTTTGAATCAGTTCTGAAGATCTGAAAAAAAACATGCTGGGCATATATGTGTGTGTGCCTGAAATCCTGGCAGGATGGAAAAATGTAGAAGCAATTATGACATGACTATGTCCAAAAGGAGCGTTCTTTCTCTTTCTCTCTATCTCCTCATCTCTCTCTGATCACCACATACGTCCTCTGCCATTAAAAAAAAAAAAAAAGTAAAGAGCAGTATGTGACATATAGAAAACACTCAATAAACATTAAAAAAAATTGATGCCACATCAAGTAGTCTTTTATCGATTTACTCCTCATAGACTATTTTGGTTATATCTTTACTGCATAGCAAACTACTCTTTTATTGTCTTCATGTTTCTGTGCACTAAAAGAGCTCAGCTGCATCATTCTCACTTGAATTACTCACAGGGGAGTAGCAGAGGACCTGGACACATCGAATAATTGTCTGGTTTGAGTGTCTAAGAAAGCACACATCCACAACTGGCTATTGAAAATTTTTTAAACTTTATTTATTTTTGTCCAAGATAGAGAGTGTGTGCGTGCGTGATAGTGTGTTCATGAGTGAGAGAGGGAAGAAAGATACACTCTCAATAGAGTCTTGCCAGCTACAATTCTTTTATTGATTTACTCCTCATTGACTATTTTGGTTATATCTTGCTCACATATGTTTTTTGCCAGGTAGAAGTGGACCTGGACTTATCTGATAATTGTCTGGTTTGAGTGTCTAAGAAAGCACACATCCACAATTGGCCATTGAAAATTTTAAAAATTTTATTTAGTTTTGTTCAAGATAGAAAGTGTGTTTACGAGTGAGTGAGAGAGAAGAAAGACGCACTCTCAGTGGAATCTTGCCAGCTACAATTCCCTTTCCCTAGCCTTCCAAGTTTTGTGGATCCTGGTCACCTGCGTACTCACCTATGTATTTTCATGTCAACTCAGGGATTGAACCCTCAGTCAGCCATGTGGCTTCTAGGACTGCAGTTCAGTTTGGTGTCAGTTGTGCCAACAGACTAGGCCAAATCTGGTTCTTTACTGGTAGCCCAGCTGGAACTTACAATTAGATCGTCTATATTCAGCTTCTCCATGTGACTTGAGCTTTCCACACTGTGGTGACTTGTATTTGAGAGAGTTTCTCAAGAGCAAACACTACTGGAGAATCAAGAAGAAGCTGCAAGGATTATTATGACCTTACTTCAGAAGTTGCATGACATGCCTTCTGCCATATCTTGGTCCGAGCAGTCACAAGGCTTGCCTAGTAAGCTGGATGAATAGATTCATCGCTTGAGTGCAGGAGTAACAAGGTTACTTTGCAGCGTTGTGTGTGGGATAGGAGAAATTGTTGCTGTCATCTTCGAAAAATATTGTCGGTCACATTGACTATTATAATTTTTCTGTTACATTTGAGATTAAATTAATTTCTCTATTATTTGTTTTCTGAACTACTTAGGACAATATAGTAAAGTTAAAACCTTCAAAACTGTTTTTTTTCCTAGTAGGCTTTCAAAAACTTGATGACTGTTAATGTGGCTTTGGTGAGTGTTTTTCTGGATAAATATTCTTTCCAATTTTTCAATGGAAAATATTCTTTTCAATTTTTCAACAAAATGATAAAGTTTCAAGTTCTTTTTTTCTTTTTCTTTTTTATTTTAGAAGTTTTTGCCTTAGGACATGTGTGCTCACTGAAGATAGAGAGAAAGAGACAGAGACAGTGAGAGGGAAATTGAAAACTCAACCCCCACCCCCACCAGGGAACATGGCCATGCCCAAATCCCTTATCCTTCATTCTTCTCCGGGGATCTTGTACACACACACACACATGCCCAGAGGAGTTTCAAGTTACTGGGTCTGGGATTCGAACCATGGCCATTTGGGAGTCCAGCGATATAACTGCTATGCCATCTGCTGGACCTTTTATTTTAATTTTTACCTTAGAGATTGGATGTGGTGGCTGAAGGAGGACAAATAAATGTTTTCAAAAATAAACCATTAATTACTGCTTTCATTAGACTGTGTTGATTAGGGTAGGTGGCCATTTGTTTTATTCTTTTATCTTCACATTATCCAACATAAAGAAATGTGAAGTAAGTCATTAGTACCATGAATTATTTATTTACCCATATCCATAGCTCCAGTCTATTATAGACCTGATATAATAACAAATAATATTTTGTAGTACTCTTACCTCACACAGCATTTTTATGTACAATTCATTTTTTTTAAAATTTTGCTGTAGGGTATGTGAGAAAGTGAGAAAGCATCCCCAGAGGAGATAGCCACACTGCAATCCCTTCTCTTTCATTCTCTTCTTGGGATCATGGACACATGTCTCGTGTGATTTTCATTTTCTTTTTTTTGGGAGAGATTTATGCTATAGGGTGCGTGCACTCACCAGAAAGACAGAGAGATACAGAGAGACAGAAAGTGAGAAATCACTACCCGGGGGGGATGTCCATGACGCAATCCCTTCTCCTCCATCCTCCTCTTGGGATCTTGGGCATGCATGCACACATGCCCGGCATGAGTTTAAGCCACCGGTCCAGGACTTGAACCGCGGTTGGCTACATGAGAGTTCAGCGACATAGCCATTATGCTAACTGCTGGTCCCTCTGGTGTAATTTTCAAGCCACCCAGTCCAGCATTCGAACCGTGCAGTTGATCATTTGGGATACAGTTGCCTTAACCAACAAGCTACTGGCTGGCTCTCAATACAGGCTATGATATTAGGTCCATGTTTTTTCTGTCTTCCCTGAAGGCACTGAGGTCCTTAAAGGTTAAAAGATTTTTTCCAGAAAAAGTAAGGATTTACTTTATAGATATCCACTTTTTGTCAGTTCAAAAATGTTTATTCATCAAATTTCTGATTCTTTTATTATTGTATTAAAAATTAAATAAATCCTACATTTATTCCCAATATCCACCCACTTAGTTCATTTGCCTAACACCAAGAAAGCATCTAGAAAAACTATAATTATTTCCCCAGTTTCTCTATGGCCTAGCTTTATCATATAACACATTTCTGAGACAAAAAAAATGTTAGGTCCTCTCAAAGGACTCTCTGAAAGTTTCTATTCTTTCTTTAAAAGGAAAGATAAAGCCCAGCTGTGGTGGCACAGGCAATAGGGTGCCAGTCTACAATGCTGAAGCCACATGAAAGACTGCAGTTTGGATCCCAGGTAAACCTGAGACAAGCTGGGTGTGTGCATGGGCACCAATGATCTTGGCTAGCTGGAAGGCTGTGGTGGAGCAGGTCTTGGTATGACAAGACTCTGTTGAGGGTACCTTTCTTTCATAAAAAAAATAAAATAAATAAACTTAAAAAATGAGGATTATATTATCCTTTCTTTTCTACGATGGCTGTAGTCAAAATGCCCAGAAATGCAACCATTATCTTGTCTCTTTCCATGAAGGAAATGTCAGAAGCAGTGATGCCCATTATCATACTGTTAAGCCACTGATTCAAATACCTTAATAGATTTCCTCCAGATTTCTTCCTAGACAAATGAACAGATACACATTTTGAACAAGCGTAGTCCTCTTAATTTTAACTACCAATAGTTTAGTATTGTTATCAAATCAGAAGACAATGCATTTTTGACCAAAATTATACTCTTTTCCTCTCTTCTCCCTCCTCATCCTTTCTTTTATCTTTTTCTCTTTCTTTCTTTACTTTCAGCATGTGATGAGTATTGCAAGGTGCTTATGATATGAAAGTGGAGACATGTTATTTGGCGGAGTATAATAGATTTTTTTCCTTTTTTTTTTAGAGAGGATTTTGCTATAGGGAACATGTGCTCACCAGGCAGATAGAGAGAGACAGAAAGTGAGAAATCACCCTCCCGGGGGGATGGCCATGCCGCAATCCCTTCTCCTCTGTTCTCCTCTTGGGATCTTGGGCACGCACACACACGCACCTGGCATGAGTTTTAAGCTACCGGATCTGGGATGTGAACCATGTTCGACTACATGGGAGTCCAGCGACATAGCCATTAAGCTAACTGTTGGTCCCTGGAGTAAAATAGATATTGAGGCTTTATTGGCCAACTTTCATTTTCAGTAAAATAAATCTCCAAAACAAAGGAATGAGAATGGTAAAAGTGCTGACCCTGGAAATTTTACATTTCGGGTAAGCTATATAAATGCTATTTACCTGTTTATCTAGTCTCAATGTAAATAACTAAAACATTTAGTGTTTAGAAATAAAAGTAGGTCATATGTGAGCAATAAAACTGGTAACAATTTTATAAAGTATTTTTGTTGTTATTTTGAGAAGATATACAATAAACCACCAATTCATTGCAGTGTATTACATGTCATGTTATTGTACCAAGGTATGCATGTCTGTAAGGCCAATTATAAATACAATTTCTGATAATGATTGGTAATGTACTCTAGTTGGTTAGTCACATCTCCCTCCATTCTACACTTCCTATGTTACACTCAAACTCGGAACATGTAAAAATTCTTATTGGGCATTTGCTTAGGCTGTTCCCTCTGTTTGGAACATATTTCCTCTCTTCATTAATAAACTTCTATTCATCATGCAATTCTGTTAAAGCTTTCTTTCTTTGGAAAGAATTCTTGGATGTGTAAGGCTGATTGTTTCTCCATATACTTCCATAGGACCTGGTCTTTCATTTATCGTAAACTGGCTTGCCTATTTACTTATCAGATCCCTAGTAAACTAAGTTCCATGAAGACAGAGATTATTCATCTTTCTATACTCAGAGACTTACCTGGTTCACAGTGGGTGCTTAAAATTTGAATATTTAATAGCATCCACTCAATTATTTTATAATTACTATATCAGCTTAAAATGAAAATAAACTCTTAAATTGGTAGAAAGAAGCAAGTCTATATCATTAAATTCACTCATAAGGCTTTATTTTTGTCATTGTGACAGAAAGAAATAATCCTTTCTTTTGAAGTTTTTTATTTTTTTATATTCAATACAGACTCTTGTCTAATTTTGCAGTTTCTTCTTTGACATTCCTGATATGACAGAAAGTTATCAGTCTTCTCATTTGCCAATCTTTGTTTGCCAAGTTGGAATGTTCAAAGCCAGGCTAATTTCCACATAACATATACTACATTTTCTTACCTAAAAGATCAAAGAAAAACACTGTGCTTGACGTGATTTATTTTTGACAAATATGTGTTGCCTGTTTTAATATGTGAAAACATTTTTCATTAGATTCCTGAGGGAGAATTATGTCTCACTGGATATATATTCTCATTTTAATGAAGTGTTAACTCTTTCCAATTTTGTTTTGTCTTGTTTGGTCATCTAGTATCTCTAAAGAATGCATATTCTTCAATATAAATGGTCCTAAGATGAGTTTCACAGTATATAATATAGGTGGTTTTAAAACATTTAATGTATTGCCATTGGGCAGGCTCCACCACGCCCAAACATTTAATGTATTGAAGCTGTTTAAACCTAACTTGGAATTCCTTATGTTTTTCTCTGCTGAATTTTTTAAGATTTGCATAGCATAACTAAGAGTCAAATTAACTCTAAACTTTTCTTCATTTCCCTTTCAAATGAGGTAGTTCATCTATATTTTCCTTTATTAACTTTCTATTTTCCATCTTATTTTGTAAATATTTTTGATGATGTTTTATATTGTGCTTTATTTTCTCTGACATTGTTCTCTATATTATTTTTAAGGACATCTTGAATAATTGTGCCTTTTTAAAACTATTCATCTCTCAGGATAACTCCAAATTGAAATCTATTATTTGCATTTTTCCCTCATTTTTTGGGGGGATCATAATACATAGTTCCTGCTTTCTTTGGGTCCCTTTTATAACATAGTTCCACTGAGTTGCTTAAGCAACATGCTGACATCTTTTTTTCTCTCTTTTTTTTTATTAGCTCTTCATATCAAACTTTGAAATACTATCCAATATATCTTATATTAATACACTTCTCTTCTCTTCCTTGATTCTGTTCTATTGGACTTCATCAGTTCTTACCTGCCTTAGTGAGAAAAGTTACTAACCATTCCTTCCTATCCCATCATACCTCTGACCAACTAATCTTTTCAAAGATTACTTTGGAAATCTTATCAGATTAGTTCTCTTCTGGAGGACTAAGCTAACATTTCTAATGTGGTGAGGCTCCAGACCTACTGAATTTCTTTCATGTTTTCTGACAAATCTTATTTTCTTGCCTTCCTGATCTCTTGACCCTTTGTATATAATGGTTTCTTTGGTGGGATAATCCTCTTTCCTAATCTCACTTCTCCCACTCACTTGCTTTTTTTTCCAAGGCTAACTCAACCTTTCCTCTCAACTTCAAAAAGGCTTTGAAGCTCAACCTCTATTCTCTTTTCCCAAATATGAGGTTTTTCCCCATCTCATGTTTTCCCATAGAAAACATTCCTCCTCTCCTAGTTGTTTTTTTTTTAGGAATTTTTTTTCTCCTTTTTCTTAATATTATTTTTAATTGACAAATCAAAATGATATAAGATTTTGGGGTACAAATTGATTTCAGATATAGGTGTGCAATATAGAATGAGTAAATCAAGCTAACATACCCATCACTTCACTTACTTATCATTTTTGTTATGAGATGTTGGAAATTTACTACTTAAGCTATTTTGAAGTGTACAATTCATTATGATTTACTATAATCACCTTGTTGTGCAATAGATCTCAAACCTTATCCTTCCTGTCTATCTGAGATCTTTGACCCTTAACTACCATCCCCAGCCACAATTTCTGATTTCTCTCATTCCACTTTATACTTCTATTAGTTTGAATTTTTAGATTTTACATATAAGTAGGTCATGCTGTATTTTTCATTATGTGCCTGGCTTATTTTACTTAGCATAATGTCCTTTGGGCTCATCCATTGTTGCAAAAGATAGAACTTTTTTCTTTTCTTAAGGCTGAGTAGTATTCCATCATATATATATATATATATATATATATATATATATATATATATAAATAGATCTATCTATCTATCTATCTATCTGCCACATATTCTTTATCCATTCATCTGTTGATGGACACCTGGGTATATATATATATATCATATCCTGGCTATTATAAATACTTATGCAATAAACATGAGAATGCATATATATTTTTGACATATTGATTTCAATTTATTTAAATATATACCCAGAAGTGGGATTTCTGGCTAGTATTGTAGTTTTATTTTTTGTTTGTTGAGGAATCTTTCTACTGTTTCCCATAATGGCTGCATTAATTTACAGCTATTACTTTCTCACCAACAGTGTTAAAGGGTTCCTTTTCTTGACATCCTTACCACCCTTATCTGTTATCTCTCAATTTTTTGATAATATCTAGTCTAATAAGAGCGAGGTAATATTTATGGAGCCAGAAAAGCTACTGAATAGCTAAAACAATCTTGAACAAAAGGAAAAAAGCTGGAGGCAACATAATTCTTGATTTAAATTGTAATCAAAACATCGTGGGACTGGCATAGAAACAGATTAGGGGCTTTGCAAGGCTGGAGACATGGCTGAGGGTGGGTTGAGATCCTTGAGTTGGCCTGAAAACATGCTGGGCATGCATGTGGTCATCTGGAATCTGAGGAGCCAAAGTGCTAGAGAAAGGAGATTATGGTGTGATGAGACTCTACCAAAGGTGCTTCTCTCTTGCTCACTCTCTATCTCATCTATCTCTTCTGCTTTTAAGCACAGGCACACAAAAAAGAAAAAGCATACATCAACAAATAGAACAAGAGAGAAAGGCTAAGTATGAACCTATGCACTTACTGTTGATTGAATTTTGTCAAAGCTGTCAAAAAGGCCCATTGGAAGGGAAGATGGTTTTATAAATAGATAGTACTGAAAAAACTAGATACTAATAAATGGAAGAATGAAATTGCACATCCTTATCTCATACCATATACAAAAATGAACTCAAAATGTATTTGAGATTTAAATACAAGACTTGAAACTAAAACTACCAGAAAAACCCAGAGGAAAAACAACTAGAAGAACCCAGAGAAAAATCCATTCATCTGTTTGGGGCATTTGGGTTAGTTCCATGTCTTAGCGATTGTCAATAATGCTGCAACAAACATCAATGTGTAAGCACTTTTCCGATTAAGAATTCTTATGTCCTTTTGGTAAATACCAAGGAGTGGGATTGCTGGATCATGTGGTAGTTCTATTTGTAGATCTGTAAGGAATCTACAAATTGTTCTCCACAGTGGCTGGACCAATTTACATTCCCACCAGCAGTGTATGAGATTTCCCCTTTCACTTCACCCTCCCCAGCACTTAAAGTTTTTTTTATTTTTTTAATCTTAATCATTTTGACTGGGGTTAGGTGGTATCTCATTGTGATTTTGATCTGCATTCCTTTACAATAAAGGATGTTGTGCATTTTTTTAAAGCCTTTTGGCTATTCATATGTCTTCCTTAGAGTGTGTTTTTTTCAACTAATTTCCCCATCTTCTAATAGGATTGATCATACTTTTTTGAGACAGTTGCTTGAGTGTCTTGTGTATTCTGGTTATCAGTCCCTTATCTGATGCATAGTTTACAAAAATATTTTCCCATTCTGATTGCTGTTTTTTTCACACTAATTACTGTTTTTTTTTTTTTTTCCATGCAGAAACTTCCTTCCCCCCCCCCCCCCCAAGAGTTTTTTTCCTATAGGGTGCATGTGCTCGCCAGAAAGGCAGAGAGAGACAGAGAGACAGAAAGTGAGAAATCACCCCCCCCCCCAGGGGGATGGCCACACTGCAATCCCTTCTCCTCCATTCTCGTCTTGGGATCTTGGGTACGCACGCACAGGCGCCCAGCATGAGTTTAAGCCACTGGGTCCAGGACTCAAACCGCAGCCGGCTACATGGGAGTTCAGTGACATAGCCATTACATTAACTGCTGGTCCTCCATGCAGAAACTTCTTAATCTTATATAATCCCACTTGTCTGTTTTTGGGATTATTGACTGTGCTTTGGGGGTCTTATTTAAAAAGTCTTTGCCTACCCTAATGTCGCCCATAGTTTCCCCAGTGTTTTTCAGCAGTAGTTTTATAGTTTGAGGTCTTAGGTTTAGATCTTTGATCCATTTTGAGTTGATTTTTGTCAATGGTGAGAGGTAGGAGTTCATATTCATATTTTTGCAGGTGGATACCTAGTTTTTCTAGCACCATTTGCTAAAGAGATTTTTCCTTTTCCCAACTGAATGATGGTACCCTTTGTTAAAAATCAATTGGCTGTATATTTGGGAGTTTATTTCTGGGGACTCTATTCTGTTCCATTAATCCACCTGTCTGTTTTTGTGGCCAATAGCATGCTGTTATTATTATTATTATTATTTATTATTATTATTTTAATTTGCTATAGGGCTCATGTGTTCACCAGACAGAGACAGAGAGAGAGGGAGAGTGAGAAAGCAAGCCTCCAGGTCCAGGACTCAATCCCTATCTGCCACGTGGGAGTCCAGCATCCTAACCACCATGCCACCTGCTGGCTCCCAATACCATGCTGTTTCTATTACCACAGCTTTGTAATATATTTTTGGGATAGACAGTGAAATGCCACCTACTCCTCTCTTCTTGCCCAGGATTGCTTTGGCGATATGAGGTCTTTAATGATTCCAGACAAATTGAATGATTCACTTTTCTAGGTCTGCGAAGATTGACTTTGGTACTTTGACTGGAAATGCTTTAAATATGTAGGTTAATTTGCATAGAATTGCCATTTTGATTATATTAATTCTTTTTTCTCATTTTATTTTCTTCCATACATTCAATCACATTATTATTTATCTTACAAAATGGATATTTCAACAGGTGAACATTTCTCCCTAGTACTGTTGATAAAACTACGAAATATCTTCAACAGATAATACCACACCTCCTTGTGCCATTGACGAGTTGCCTCCCTGTCCCTCCCCCAAATGTCCTTCCCCAGACCCTCCTGTTTCACATGCACTATATCTGGTATATACATCTATTTAGTGCATTTCTATATCCTTTAGACAATTAGTTTCAGTCATAGAGTGCAGACACTCGGTATATATTAAGTGGGGACATACAATGCCTCTCCTTCATAGCATGGCTTGCTTCACTCAGCAGTAAGTCTTCCATATTCATCCACTTCCTGTCAAAAGCCAGGGTTTTATTGTTTTTTATGGATGAATAGTATTCCATTGAGTATATGTGCCACAGTTTTTCTAACCATTCATCAGTTCGTGGGCATTTGGGTTGTTTTCATGACTTAGCAATTGTGAATAGTGCCGCAGTAAACATTGATGTGTAAGCACTTTTCCGATTAAGTATTCTTCTGTCCTTCGGGTAGATACCAAGGAGTGGGATTGCTGGATCATATGGTAGTTCTATTTGTAGATTTTTGAGGAATCTCCAAATTGTTCTCCATAGTGGTTGGACCAATTTGCATTCCCACCAGCAGTGTAAATTATATTCTAATACAGGAACATGGGATGTCTTTCTACTTTTTTTGGTGCCATTTTCAATTTCTTTTTTTAGCTTCTCATAATTTTCCTTATGGAGGTCTTTAACTTCTTTGGTTAGACTTATTCTTAGGTACCTTATACTGTTAGTGGCTATGGTAAATGGAATTACTTTTTTCAGTTCTATCTCAGTCTGCCTGTTGTTCGTATATAGAAATGCTATAGATTTCTGTATGTTGATTTTGTATCCTGCAACTTTACTGTATTCATGTATTACTTTAGGAATTTTTTTAAGGATACCATTGGGTCTTCTATGTATACAGTCATGTCATCTGCAAATAGAGAAAATTTCACCTCTTCTTTTCCTATTCGAATGGCTTTTATTTTATTCTCTTTTCTGATTGGGTTGGTGAGGACTTCCACTACTATATTGAAAAGCAGTGGAGAAAGTGGACATTTTTGTCTTGTACCAATTTTAATGGAAAATATTTCAGTTTTTCTCCATTCAGAATGATGTTATCTGTAGTTTTTTCATAGATAGCTTTTATTGTGTTGAGAAATGACCCTTCTCTGACAATTTTTCTAAAAGCTTTCATCATGAAGGGATGTTGTATGTTATCAAATACTTTTTCTGCATCAATTGATATGATCATATGGTTTTTATCTTCCTGTTAATATGGTGTATTACATTTATGGTTTTATGTATGTTGAACCTTGCATCCGTGGGATAAAGCCTACTTGGTCATGATGCATAATCTTTTTATATGTTGTTGGATATGATTTGCTAGTATCTTGTTGAGAATTTTTGTGTCTATATTCATCAGAGATATTGGTCTATAATTTTCCTTCCTTTTCCTGTCCTTATCTATTTTAAGGATAAAGGTGATGGAGGCTTCATAGAATGAATTTGGAAGAAGTTCACCCTTTTGTATCTTTAAGCCTCTGATCTCTGAGACTAAGCATTCACTTCATGGTCGCATACTTCCTTGTTTTCTTTTGTTTCCCTATGCTCATTCCACAGTCTTGTTTCTCCAATATCCAAAATTTTAAAAGTACTCAAACAACTAGATAGCAAGAATAAAACCTGAGTAAGAAATGGGCAAAGGATCCAAACAGACATTTTGAAAAGATAACATACAAATGACCAATAGGTTCAGAAGAAAATGCTCATCATCACTAATCATTCGGCAAATGCAAATGAAAACACAGTGAAGCATGTTATATTCTCCAAGCTCTTATCCTATTGAACTCTTGTGACTTCTTGAATTATCTATATGTTTTTCCCTACCTCTTTCTTCTTACTTACCTGAGAGTATGTAATCATTATTTGTAAAATAAATAATTGATGAAAGTTATTTCTTATATATTTTTGATGGTTTATTAACCAATTGGCAGCATGTCTTTGAGAAACTACTTCTTCCAGAAGTAAAATGCTATCCTTTTCTTTTTCTAACAATGTTACAAGTTTTTAAAAATTATTAATTTAAAGTTTATTTTATCCTTTTCATACCTCTTTTAGTATTTCAAACTCCACAGTCTTATGATCACTGTCTTCTAAATTGTCTTTATTGAGAAAAAATGAGTCACTGTTTGACTTTTATAAGAACTGACAGTGACCTCAAAATGTTACTTTATTATACATAGCTCGTAGTGCCTCACATTTATTTAATAGGAAAAGTCCAATTATGTGATTTCTAATTCTGTTAATGTAATGCTGTTGGGCCAGGGGAGAGAGAAAGAAATTCCAAAATTACTTGTCATTTCTATAAATTAATAACTGGCTCAATTCTTTTTACCAAGGGTGCAATATCCCTTTAATTATACTAAGATTTCTTTATTATGAAATAAAAATAAGATAAAGAGCTATATAGTATGCTATTTTACCCATAAAGCTTACACAGAAAGATTTAGAAAATTAATAAATTGTATTTTTTCAGTTCATGAACTGATTCCAAACTTTCCAATTTAACAGAATATTTTGTACAATGGAAATGTTAGTTTAAACATTTGCTCCTCAAATTCAAGTTTTCCCTAACTGAATGCTACCAATATGAGTGAACGGAGAAGTAAAGTTAAATAGAATACTAAAAGCAACAATTCATGGACACTTTCTCAGAGCTGTATTTTATAAGTGAAATTTCACAACACAGAAGAACATGAAATATAATACTTACTTTTTGTAAACTCATTGTACTAGGCTAAAGAAGGATATTATCTTACAGAGACATTCTTTCCAATTTCAAATCTTTCAGAAATGTTAACTTGAATTCACTGACCCTGAATTCACTTATCAATAGCAACTAACAGATGAATGAAAAGAGATGAATTCAAATATTTAGCCACAAACTTGTTTGTTAGGGTAAGTTGGCAAGCCACTCACCTTCTAGTTTTTTATTTTATTTTATTTTATTTTTTTACTTTTGCCAAGTTAACTAACCATACACTTTTTACCAGCTCTAGTCCTTTAGTAATTACTCACTTAGCAACCTCTGCTTGCCTTACTTACTGTATCTAGTAGATATCTACTTGGTTATTAGCAGAGTCTATATTTTCTACTCACCAAGGGTAGGTCTTAGACAGCCATGTTTTTACTGTGTGACCCTGCTCCTCCACCTTCATACTCATGCCATGATTATTTTGTTGAACCTTTACCAATTCTTAGTAATACCTGCAGGACAGTTCTCTGACTGACTTTGGACCTGCCCAGTTCCCCACTTTCTGTCATGTAGCTCTCTGAATAACCATAGATCATGCTGGGAATGCATCCTGAGATAGGCAGAAACTGACTGAAACAGCCTGGGGCTTGTTCCTATCCCTCATAAGGAATGTAACATCATGAGTTAGGGAGGAAGTCAGCAGGGCAGCCTCAGCTTTGTTTCTCTCTCCCCTGAGAGCAGAATGTTCTTCAAAACTTTGTCCAGTGAGTCTTGTTGCTTTGGGTCATTTATTCTGGAATGAGATGATCTTGAAGGTCCCTCAGCTGTGGTGCAAGTGGAGCACTTTTAGTTGTAACTTCATCTACCCTGAGCAGATTTCTAGAGCCTTGGGAGCTTATCTCACAATGAATCTGAGACTTCTTTGGTCCCTTGATTCTTATCTGTAAGTAACGAACCCACTTCACAATATTTGTGTGTGAGTGTGTTCCTTCTCTCCAGACTTGGGCAACTGGTAAAACTGCAGCCCAGGGTGCAGTAGGCAGAAGGGTTTGGACTATTCCTTATGGTTGGTATAGTGATGATCTTTGCTATCTTGCTTGCACAGGGAGTCTTCCCATAGGATTGGTAATAAGTCAAACTGCTCTGTGTTATCATTATGTATAATAGTCTCAAAAATTTTTGAAAAAGTATCCTAATGAATGAAGAGATACCTGTCTTATGGGCTATTCAAATCTTCTCCTTTGAAAACTACAACTGAGAAATATAGTACTGGGAATTAGTAACTAAGTCATATAAATTGTAGTATTTAAGAGGGAAAAATGTGTAACTTACTGATGCTGAGCTACTCACATCTGGTTAGATTTCTATTTCACTTAAGTGTGGTTGCCTAGTTCTACTTTAGATTATAAGAGGCATTTTAATATATCTATTGAACAAGTTACTCATTCTTATAACTGCTAAGTCATGAGCTCTGTAACTAAACCATCACTGTGATCTTCTGGACGTGTGTATGTGAATGTGCATGGATAGACATAGATTGTACATACACATACATGAGCATGTATTGTTTTTCTCTATAGCAGACAAAAATTAAATACGTCAACTACTATGTGTATCTGTGAATGAGTGATCTTGATCAACACATAAATTTATTACTTCTTGCTTGTGTCTCAATTTAGAATTGAATCTGGGCATTTAAGTTTGAGAGGGCATATACATAAACTTAGTATGAGTTACATGTATGTATATATTGGGTTGTTGGAAAAGTCATAACATATTTTCCTATGTATTTCTATGCAAAAATATGTCATGGCCTTTAAAACAACCCAATAGACGTATTTAAGACAATGTGTAATTAAAGTATATCTTATCCATTTGTGTGTGTTTTCATTATGGATCGAAAGCTTTCCATGGAGGGAATTTAGTTTTCTGTTTGTGCATGGATGTATATTGTTTTTGCTAATTTAAAGATCAGTCTGGGCCAGCCAACAGTGTTATGGGTAAGGTGGCTGGATCCCACATGGCCAACTGTGTGGTTCGAGTCCCAGACTTAGAGGTTCTTAAAAACCACACTGGGCACATGTGTGTGCATGCCTAAAATCCCAAAAAGGGAAATGGAAGAGAAAAGATGGTAGCATGATCAACCCCAATGGAGGGATGTTGTCTTACTTTGCTTCTCTCTCTCTGTCTCTCTCTTAGGTCGAGTGTATGTACCCTTTAGCAAATTAAAAAAGGAAAATAAAACTGTTTAAAAAAGCAGTTTTATTAAAGAACAACAAAAACAAAGAAAAAAAAAAAGCAAGAGATTTCTTACTTGCTTGTTCATTGCTTCTTCCTGTCTTTTCTCTTCCACTAGTCACAGTCACTCTAGTACATTAGTCAAAGTAGGTATCTTCCATGCAAAATCTTTCCGCATAAATTTCGTCCACTCGAGAGACAAGAATAGTAAATAAGCTTTGATTCTGAGGTTCACTTCACCTTTGTATTACATTATTTATATCGAAAATTGTAGCCACTTTGACAATGGCCGTTTTAATGGCGTTTGATTAATCAATTCTTCTAAAGAAAGATGAATCATTATTTCTTTTAAAAGACAGCACGTTTTCAGTTTGTTTATTATCAGATAATACTTGAGTCTTTAATTTCAGTTTATTTTTCATAAACTAGAAGTAAAAAAAGATAACAGATTATCCTAAATTTGTACTTCCTTCTAAATGGAAGTAAAATACTTGTAAATAATAAGGAAAATTTGTTTGTGAATAAAAATAGAAACATTTTCCTAATGAAAGGGATGCTTTTAGTATCCATAAATAGGAAACTCTAGATTTGCTTAGAGTTTCTGTTTTGTGAGGAGTCCCAATTCAAAGGTGGTAATTATTTTTCAATGTGAAGGAGCTTCAAGGGTCCAGATCTCAGCTGGCTTTGGATTTTAATTCCATTGTAAGCATATTCCTTTATATAAGGAATGAAATAGCTACATGAGCATAGTCCAATATTTGGTGCTACAAATTCTCTCTGTCTAGTTTGAAGAATAGTGTGGGATGTTTGTTTTCCCTCACACCTCAAAATATTCTGGAGTTGTTTCTCAGTAGGAGAGGAATAGGAAGCATTCCTAAGGAACTAATCAGTGCTTTATTAAGATTGTGTGGTAGTCAATTTTAATATTGGTCTTTCTTTATTTGAATCTTCCTAACATCCCAATCTTACATCGATCAATTAATGAAAGGATTTAAGAATTTTAAAGGATGACGAGATAATACAAAGTACCTAATTGTCAAATTAGATCCAGGGCAATCACAAAATACAGGCAAATGCTTCTTTCTTTGGAGAAGTTCAACTCTTCCAACACAGCTCTTCAAATGTTCTTCCTCTCCACCATTGCTAAAGTTAGTCAATTCCCCTCATAAACCCATAAAATCAGGTTTTGTTTTTTTTTTAAATAAGTATTCTAGAAAAATCAAGTGTATTCTGCTAAGTTATTTCATACATGCTCTCTACTACACTTCTGCTGGTATGTTTGATAGAAAGTCTAGAAAGAGCTATGTTTCCAATGGCATTACCAGGGAATTTTTTTTTTCTGTCATTTTAGAAAAGTTGATGTTTCTTGGTTTCATGTAATTTATTGTAATTGTCTACCATCCTTTATTGTCATTGGGGATAATCCAAGATAGGCCATGAATTCGGTGTCTTCCAGGTTAGCCTCATAGTCTGAAACAGGATGAAGATATGTTTCAAATGTGATAAGAGAGATTTTGAGCTAAGTCATAGTAGTCTATGTTTTAATTATGCTCTGTCATTTCAATGATTTTCTGTGTCATCACATAATAAAGTCATAGTTTGTTGTGTAATAAAAATGACTGCACCAAAATAGGTTAAAAATTGTTTCTACTAAAAATATTTTTTGAACTTTATAAGATAATTTTCAAGAAAATAATTCTGTAAAAGAAATGGGCTTTTGGTGAGACACCAGGGAATAAAGAAAATAAATTGAGAAAAATGCCACGAGCTTATTTTTATTGATCATTTTCTCATGGGTTTAAATGTGATTTTTAATTAGAGTGTATCACTGAAAATACCCTTTTCTATTTATTTTTAAAGATTTGATCATATTTTCACCCTTTTAACTTATAACTAGGACTGCATAAAATGAAAAGAGTTTATAAAAATTAAAGCTATGATGTGCCTTTGACATAATTAACTAGTTATTGTCTGAATAAATATTAGTTAAAAACTTGCAGAACAGACTAATAGAGCTGATGTTTTCTCCAAGTAAGATAAATTATACAAAATATATTTTAAAATCCACTACTATTTTCTCATATGTAATGATATTGTTTTAGAAAAATAAGATCACATAAACACTCAGATGCATTGGTAAGTATATGGATAGTAATAATCACTGTATTTCTCCAAATAATTTACTGCAGTTACTACCTTTGCCTGATAAGCTTCAATAAAAATAGACTTTTTTTGGCATTAACATGAAATTTCCAGTAATGCAAACAATTTTTTCTTAAGTTCATATTCTTTTGTTTCTTTTTAAAAAATAGTTTGACAGTAAAATACTGTAAGCATTTGGACTACCAAGAGAATGTATTACATTGTCAATAGTTTGAAGTCTGACAAGTTATAACATAAAAATGGTATGTCTGTACTGGTCCTGGGCCTGTTTGCCCTTAGATCAAGTCTTCTTTTATCCTCAGAAAGAAAAATCATATGAATATTGATACAAATAGAAGTGTTTCCCCTGTGCTATCTGGTCCAGCCGGACTTAGTCAATGACAGATATGGTTTTCATCTTCATTCAGTTTCTCCAGTGATAGATGTATGTCCTTTATTGGCTCAGTTCTCGTTAGAAAGTTCCACCCTGGCCCCGGTTTCCTGGAAATCCCACGCTAGGTGTGGACCCTGATAATACCACTCCATCCTTCCTTTGTTTCTCTAGCCTGTGTGCAGTAATGACTTTATGTTTTTGCTAATTTCAGTGTTGCTTCTTTTGCCCTATTTGGTCCTTGGGTTTTTCCAATTTATGTAAAACTAATTATTTGGTATTAAATTGTACCAATTTCAACTACTTGGTTTCAGCATTCTGGTTGAGCTTGCTGGTACATTTCTTTACAAATTTTAAAGAATGCTAATCTGCAACTCAAAGTGATTATTATTGGTTCCTCGAAGACCAGCAATTAGGAATCTGCTTTACCGATGTTTATACTATAATCGAATGTTTTGCAATCTCTCTCCCCAAGAAAACATTCATATATTGAAACTAACTCTCAATCTGATAGTACTAGAGTTGGAGTCTTGGGTGGCAATGAAATCATGTGGTTATAGCCCTAAGAATAGGATTAGTGCTCTTATAAGAAGAATCTCCCTTCCCCTCTCTTTTTCCCCTTCTCTCTCATCTGTCTCTCTTTCCTTTCCCCTCTATACCAAGTGAAGATACAACTAGAAGAAAGGCATCTGTAAACCAGAAAGAGTGTCCTTAACCAATACCAGATGGGTCAACACCTTGATTTTCAATTTTCCAGCCTCCAAAACTGTGAGAAATAAATGTTTGTTGTTTTTGCTTCCTACTCTGATATTCTGTTATAGCAACCTGAACCAATGCAATAATATAAAGTCAAGAAAAACAATTGGGTAATTCATCAAGATGTTCTTCTTTTATAACAGATAATTTATTTCTATATTTCCTATATTACTGAAAAATCATTAAAAAGTACAATATATACTGGGAATTACAGTGCTACTGGTGGTGATGTGAAGTGTATGTGTATGTGTGTGTGTGAGAGAGAGAGAGAGTGAGAGAGAAATCACATTCAGGGTGAGTTTATGTAGTCTGCTTTAATGCTATCGGAGCTAACATTTGTGTATGTTTGTTTTCTTTATCTCAGCTTTGGCAAATCCATGAAAAACAGATGAAAGCCAAATCTTTCATTATTCCTAAATCCCTGATTATGACATGTTTCTCCTACAACGTGTCCCAAAAGAATGAGAGAAGCATCTGTAACCACGTACAAGTTATGCTGTAGTCCCCTCAGTAACATTTTGTCCATATGGGGCTTAATTCTGTAAACTACCTTTAACTCGGTATAAAATTCAGACAGAAAAAAGCAATTTATCACAAGTGTCCAGCTGGTTTCTTCTACTAAGTGGTTATTTCCTAATCTGAAATCCAGCCACTCACTGCCCACTTACATTTTTGAGCTATAAAATCAATAATAAATAGCAAGAACATTCCCTTGAGAGATTAGCCATGCATTCCAACTGGGAAGAACAAATGAAGGACAATGCCATAGATGGTGAGCTTGAATTTTAATAAGAAATAAAATATGGAAAAAGGGGAGTTGGTTCTTTCATCAAATTGATCAATAATGCAATGTAAGATTAAATTTAAAATTCTCCCTAAATCCAGAAGTATTATTTAAAAGCAAATCTTTAGAAAAATACTTTTGCAATGAGTATAATCGTAGAAAGATTTTTATTTATTTTACTGACGTACTAGTCTTCTTTTAATATAATTGAACTAATCAGTTCAAAATACACATTTTAAGCCTCCTTCAACTTGAAGTCTTGAAATGTGCTTTGGACTTTTGAGAAAGTTCATTATTATTTCCAAATGCATTCCCAATAGGAAAGGGCTGTCTAGAAATACTTAAACCAAAACCCAAAAATCAGTTTCTTATCTGACTTAATTACATTTCTGTATATGTTCATATGCATATTATTTAAATATATCATGCACACACCCATGCACACATATATATATATACACACATACACACACACACACACACACACACATGTTTGAGTGTTTGTATATATGCACCACTATTTATGGAAGTATTCGTAAATATTTATATGTATATTCATACACACATAAATACAAACATACACACATGTATGAATACATACATATAAAATTCAGCACATTATTCAATGACAGGATATAATCTTTCTTTCCTGTTATTATATCCATGTGTTATTGATTCCCTGTAAGTGTAATAGTAAGAAAACTAATTAATGAAATAACACATTATTACAGAAATGTTTTCTGTATTCTACTATTTATAATAGTATAGAAAATAAGGGCTTGCTTACGATTTGATAAACGTAAGTATAAAAAATGCAAGACTGTACAGAAATTATAATCAAGGGACCAGCAGATAGTGTAATGACTATGTAGTTGAACTCCCGTGTAGTCAACTGCGGTTCAAGTCCTGGACATGGTGGCTTAAACTCATGCTGGGCGCGTGTGCATGCGTGCCCAAGATCCTGAGAGGAGAACGGAGGAGAAGGGATTGTAGCGTGGCCATACCCCCTGGGTGGTGATTTCTTGCTTTCTATCTCTCTGTCTGTCTGGTGAGCGCACGTGCCCTATAGCAAAAACTTCTCCAAAAAAAGAAATCATAATCAATAAGTAAGTATCAATGATATATCACTGAATTCTTACCACCTACAACATGGTTATTACTAATTTTACTTCAGAGAGAGAAAACCCATTTAGAAATTAATTTAACCAGGTTAATACAACTAGTCTATATCTTGCTGGAAATTTGAACTCCAATGTCCTAATTTTTTTCATTCTGTGATTCTGACTTCCATAACAAAATCAATGCAATAAAATTAAATATGTTGGAAAGCAGCCTGCAATTAAAAGACAACTGAGTACAATAGAAAATATATTAATCATATATGAAATTATTTGTAAAATTTTTTCAAAAGACAATTTACATCTTAAAAATTAGATTGACTGTTGAAGAAAAGAGTAGTCTTGATGTGCAAAATTTGGAAAATGAAAAAGCATAAGATATGTATAAAGAGGGGTCAGCAGGTGGCAAGGTAGTTGAGGCACTGGACACTCCCATATGGCTGACCTCTCATCGAGTCCTGAACCTGGTAGCTTGCTTTCTCAATTTCCCTCTCTCTCTCTCTCTCTGTATCTGGTCAAATTAAAATATCTGAATGAATAAATAAAATTAATTAATTCTTTTAGAAATATGTATAATGAAGACAAAAACAAAAACAAACAAACAAACAAAAACAAACAAAAAACCCTAAAAACAAAGTTCGCTAGAGTATAAGGTCCGAGAGAACCGGGGTTGAAAATTTTGTTGAATATGTTGATTATAGCCAAATTCAGAGGAAATTGAAATTGAATCCCAGTTCATGAAGTTTGAACAATCCCTGACACACAGAAGACTTTTACTTTTCAGCAATTTAAAAAAAAAAAATTGAATTACTGAATTTATTCTGTAGGCACTAGGCAGTATCGATAGTTTTCGGGTGGAAGCATGGTGTGATGGCAATACTGCCTCACAATGATTATTCTGATTGCATTACTCAGCGCAGGCAAAACTGTAAGTTGAAAACCTTCTATGCATGAAATAAAGGCAGGAGAGTTTAAAAGAATGAATAGAGAGGGAGCACATTTAAATATGTAAGGAAGTCAAATGTTTTAACTCTCGGGATGTGGATGAATGTATTAAATACTCTACAAAAAACGAGATGCCATGTCAACAGTAGTATAAAGTGGATCCACAGGCAGTAATAGAACAATGTGGAAAAGGTAGAGGAGTATAAAAGGTGTATTATTAACTATGAGATAAAGAGGAATCGGTAAGTCACAAGGTACAGATGGTTTTAATACATTTCACCTTGAAGGAATATTGAACTTGCCCAAAGGATGCATATTATATAGAAGGAAACATCTGCTTTCTAGAGAATACACAGTTTGCTAGTAGTAAAACCATTGCAATAAGATGAAAACACTGTAATGTAATGCTATTTATATATTTAAACATATGTGTGTATAATTATTTCCATATACTACAAAATGCAGTTTGTTAGCCTCTTCTAAATTCTTTGAGAAGAATTTGTTTTATTCTCACTCTTTGTAAAACATTTTATTAAAAAATTTAATCTGTTTAGAAATATGTTTTGCATGTTTATATATACTCTTATATAAATATATAGATTTTTGCTTAAATGATATAAATAGGTTTATTTAAATATTTGAATGTTACTATATCTTAAAATTCTATTAATTCGAAATTTTGAGCTGTGATGCTTTGGAGTATGAACACTGTTCTTATACATAGAAACATAGAAACATTATATTATAAATAGTATATGCAGTAAAATACCTCATTTATTGCATTAGGTCTGTGAATATCTATAAAACAGATGTAATTAAAAGAGTGTATGTATATTTATTTGAGGATATAACTAAAGTTAGACTTTCATCCAAAGAGCACTTAATGGATTCAAGTAAATAGTTAAACAAAATGCATTTGCAATTCTTTGAATTCATCCCTAACCTTTCTTTAGTAAATAAGTCCAGGATGTTCATATTTGTCTCCAAATTGCTAAAATTCTAGAAAAATAAACAAACTCCAATGCTAAAAGCATCATCGTAACACTGAAATGGTGTGCTATCATTACATTATAATTATATGGCATATTTTATTCAAACATAGTTATTAGGTATTGTTAAGAATATTTATCATTTCAGGAAATAAAAGTAGCAAAATTTCGTCTTTATAGAAACATTGCCCCTTTGTTCTTGGGTACAATTAGAATGAAAGTATTACGGTGTGTTTTGTGTTTATTCTCAATTAATAGTGTTCCCAGGTCAAGTTCCAGGTATCTGGACTGAATTATAAATGTGACACAGTGAATTTTAGATACTCCTTGTTAGTGAATAAAGGATTTTATTCATAAACTTCTCAGCTTGCTTTCAAGAGAACTTCGATTTCTCAGTTAGGGTCGCTATTCTCACTTATAATTGAAAGCTATTAACCAAGTCAATAGACAAATGTGGGGCACAATAAAGTTTGGACTAGGAATTTTTGATAGCTTTATTTTTAGAAGTGGGTGCTGTCGTCTTCCTATTTCATTGTATAAGTAGATAATTAATGACAAATGTGCTGAAAAATCAGAAGGACTGACAAGTGACCAATTAGAGTGTCACGTGACAGGCATAACACTCTACAGTCAGGTACTGCCACAAGGCCCCCAGCCACTCTGCATTTGATCTTGTAGGGGCATTTTTATTTCTTTAGATTTTGTTCAAAGAGCTTGAACTCTGATCATTTTTGCTTTATACAGTCTGAAGAAACCAATTTATCATCAGGGAATATAACTTAAAGGTTGATGAAAGATGCTTGTAGTTACAAAATAAATGTCATAAGAACATAAACTACCTAAAATTTTATTTATTAAGATATTTATGAAAGTCCAATGTAAAGTTGTAGAAAGTATTCATACAAAAAGCAAATCTCTGTACCCTTATGATTAAGGGACACAGATCCCACATGGCTGATCAAGGTTTGAATCCTGGCCCTAGTGACTTGAAAAACGTGCCAGGTGTATGTGCACATGATGGTATGGAGAAGAGATTTCAGTGTGGCCATACCTCACTGAGGTGGTGCTTTCTCCTCCTCCACATTTCTCTGTCTCAGCCAGCACACACGCCTTTTGGCCATTAAAAAAAAAAAAAAAGTAAGTCTCTTCAACTTTTGGAAAAACTTTTCTTAAAGTGTCACATTAGAGATTGCATGGGCAGAATGAGTTAACATTCACACACACACACACACACACACACACACAATTTGAGTGGAAAATCAGGAAAGCCAACCAGACTAATACAATCTATCGCCCCCTCAAAGATGAGATTTATCTTCTGAAACAGGATTTTTTTTTTTTTTTTTTTATTATTGCATCTTAGTGATGCTTTATTTTGAGAATATCTGAGAAAGTTTTACTTATTACTAAAATAATATAGTTGTTTTAAACATGGATCTAACTCCAAGGATACCACAGTAAGTTAGTATCAATAAGTGATAGAAATAGAGATCTTTTTTATTTATTTATTTTTGGAGAGGTATTTGCTATAGAGTGCATGAGCTTGCCAGAAAGACAGAGAGAAGCAAAGAGACAGAAAGCGGGAAATCACCCCCACTCCCGGCAGGGGGGATGGCCACGCCACAGTCCTTTCTTCTCCATTCTCCTCTCGTGATCTTGGGCATTCACGCACACACACCTGGTGTGAGTTTAAGCCACTGGTCTGGGACTTGAACTGTGGTTGACTACATGGGAGTCCAGAGACATAGCCATTATGCCAACTGCTGGTCCCAGAGACCTTTTTTCATATAAGTGTATAAATTTTACCCATGGACTAGTTTGCCATCAAGATTTTAAAAGGTGGGACCAACAGATAGCATAATGGTTATGTCGCTGGACTCCCATAGTCAACCACGGTTCAGGTCCTAAACACAGGGGCTTAAAATTCACATCAGGTGTGTGTGCATGCATGCCCAAAATCACAATAGGAGAATGAAGGAGAAGGGATTTCAGTAAGGCCATACTCCCTGGGGCATGATTTCTCACTTTTTATCTCTCTATCTCTTTCCGTCTCTCCAGTGAGCAAATAAACCCTATAGCAAAAATCTTTCAGAAAAAAAAATATTTTTAAAGGTAAAAATTTGAAATTTGAGTTGCTTTATTCTTTAAACCAACATTTATCACATAAGGAAGATTTCATGTTCATTAACTATATATTGACTACTAAATGGGAAGCACAGTGCTATTTGACTGAATATTTTCACAAATTAGATAAAATGAACTTTCAGTTCAAACAGGCTCTAAAGAATGAAGACAGAAAAATGCAGAATAAATGTTACTACAACGAGTGAAAAAAAAAGAAATTTAGCTGAGTTAAATCATATGATCTGATCACGAACTGTATATCTTTGGTGAAGATGAATTTACAAGACCTGGCTCTGATTTTTTTCCAGGTTTTATGTTTTATGTTAAATTTTGATCTCAATGACAGCATTAAAGGAATGACTGCGTATACTTCTGAAATGGGCTGTAGCTGCTTCCCAAACTAACATCTTGGCTTAGTTTCTACATTTTTCTATTTGAACAAGACACATTACTGGAGTCCCAAATACTATCTATTCATCCCTCATCTCAAGTATGTGGCAATTCGAAAATTCTAAATGACTTGCTTGTAAATTCTTTCACTCATGTCATTTGACTACTGATTATTTCTTTTCTGAAACTTAACCATTTTTTCTTTCCAGACATGTCTTAACAAATGCAAGTCTATTGCAACTTAAGTACTTCTATAACATAGCACTTTATATATAGCTCTTGCATTTTCAAAGGCTGATAGATAATATAAACATTTTGAGGTAGAAGGATAAACCATGTTTTAATTGTCATTGAGCATATACATATTTTTTGTGTAGTATTTAGATTTTTTTTTTTATTTACCGTATCTTATTCGTAGGAAACTTGCTGTCTAGAAGTGAAAGATAGGTTAGAAGACGGTACTACAAAGCAGGTTAATGGAGGTGTAGTGGTTAAGGCACTAGACTCCGAAGTGACAATCACAGTTCACAGTTCAAGTCCTAGACTCGTTGACTTGAAACTCACACCAGAGTAGTGTGCAAACATGTCCAGAATCTCAGGAGGAGAGTAGAGGAGAAGGGATTGTGTTGTGGCCATACCCCCGGGAAAGGACTTCTCGCTGTCTCTCTGGCTAGCGCATGCACCCTGTAGTAAAAAGCTCTCAAAAAAAACAAAACAAACAAACAAAAAAACGGATTACTAAACAGGTCTGAGAAAGCTCAGAAAAATCTTCTTTGTAATACTAAATTCCTTTTCAATGCTTTAAAGTGGGCACCAGAATAATTATAATTATTATTAATTATATGTATATAATTTAAAAACAGTTATTAGATCCATATTTAAAAAATATTATTTTATGAGTTAGAAATTTTTCTACAATAAAATAAACACTTTATACAAATACACAAATAAATATACCACTATCACCATATTAAGACATTCAGATACTGGTTTCTTAGTTATCTGAGTTACAAAGAACCAAAAAAGTGACCTTTTCTAAGTTATTACAAAAGAACACCTGAGAGTAAATGAAGATCAGTGAGGTGGTCTTTTGATTATGGAAATGGGTTAGAAGCTACTAAAAATAAGATGCGCTCTATTTAGTTATTTTTGGTAGAGGCGTTTGCCTTAAGGTGTGTGCGCTTGCCAGGCACATGAATATATGTGCCCAAAATCCCGAGAGGAGAATGGAAGAGAAGGGATTATGGTCTGACCATCTCCCCAGAGGGTGATGAGATCTATATTTTAAAAATAGGATTCATATGGATACACTTTCTGTCTCTTCTTCTCTTTGGCAAGCACATGTGCCCTACAGAAAAAAAAAATCTCTAAATAAAATAGAATAAAATAAAATAAAATAAAAAGTATCCTCACTGTTATTCAACATTGTTCTGAAGCTCTTGATCAGTGCAATGGGGCTATATAAATAGAAAAGTACTAAATCTGAATAACAAAATGTGTACGATGTAATTTAATAGTTATTTCATAGAAGTTAATTAGTAAATTGATCAATGTATTTGACTATAGAACATAGATATTAAATTTATTTCTAAATATAAAAAAAATTAGAAAATAAAAATTGTATAATGATAACTTTAAAATACAAGAATACCTAGGGATAAATTTAATACAGTATAGGTATGCTCTCTGCTAACAAAAATACTAAGCAAAAGAGAAATTAAATAAATAGAAGTGGTTTTATTCATGAACTGGACAATCCGGTGTTACAGTATCAAGTATACCCTAACTAATCTACACATTCAATGAAATGCCAATCAAAATTTCATCTTTTTTTTTGTGTGTGGAAATCGAGATGTCAAATTTAAATGATATATAGTAGAACAAAATACAAAAGTAGACATGTAAATATTGAAAAAGGCACAAAGTACGGAATCTTATATGGCCAAATATCAAGATATAAAGCTTTAATAATTAAGATAATTAAGATAGTGAAGTGGGATAGATAAATAAACACACAGAGCCCAGGTGTAATCACTTGAATTATGACAAAATTCTTCTCCAGAGCAATTGAGAAAGAATATTCTTTCCACTAAATGGTTCTAGGTCAACTGGACATTCATCCAGAAAAAGATTCACCTTGAGCTCTACTTTAAAGATTGAAAAAAAAAGGTCTCAATATTTTCTAGATTATAGATCAAAATGTAGAGGTAAAATAACACATCTTCTAAAAGATTAAAGAAGAGAATGTCTCCATGATTTGGGGGTTGATATGTATATTTCTTACATAAGCTGCCCGAAAACACTTGTTATGAAACTAAAAATCTTGGAAAGTGAACTTTATTGAAATTGACTGCTACTGTTTATTAAAAGCTTCCAGTTAGAAGGGGAAAAGACAAGCCTCAGGATGGAAGATATTGGTGATCCATAAGCTTCAAAAAGAACTCACATCAAGAGAGTATGCAAATAACTTCTTGAAATCATTAAGAAAAATGCAGACAACTTAAGCTTTAAAAAAAGGGCTAAAAAAGATACTCAAATGTCCAATAAGCATATGCAAAATTGCTCAATACCATCATTCATATGAGAAATTTGAATTAAAATCAAAATGAGATATTCTCAATAAGGACATTGAGCTAATGTAACACTTCTATTCAGGCGGTGATCGCATAAAATAAGTCAGTCACTTTGGAAGATTTGCAATACCTACTAAAACTGAATATTCCCAAATTCTATGACCCAGTAATTTCAGTACAGGAATACGTAAAAGAATAAATCTTATGGGCACCAAATAACATATACAAGAATGTTGATAATAACAACCTATAACTTAATACAGCTAAATCAATTATGGTACGTTCACAGAAAACACTGCTATATAGTAATGTAAATGAAGATACCATTGCTACTCGCAGAATCATGGATGAATTTAACAAACATAGCATGCATCAAAGAAGAATCATAAGTGGCTCAGTATAGTATGGACTTATTTCTAAAAAGCTCAAAACTAGGTAATGCAAAGAGATGGCCAGTGAAGGCAGAGTGCTGGGTACCATTTTGGAAACAATATAATAACTCAAAGCAGACAGGAAGGGAGTTTCCATGTTATTGAAGTTACTCAATTTATTCACCTGAGTGGTGAATACATGAGTGTGCCTGCTTTGTGAAAATTATTCAGGCTACACCTGTATATTTTGCTCAGTTTACATTGCATAAGCTAGACTTCAATAAGAAACTTATTTGATTAACAATATGTACTTGCTATTTCCATGAAGAAGTCACTGAATATTATTTCCTAATATTATTTCCTAAGAATAACTCAAAGAAAAAATATGCTTCAAATCAGACAGTTGGTGTCCCAGACTGTATATTGGATTCCTGGGAAAGATAATATGAATTATTTGAAAGATAAGTAGAATTTTTAGGTTGTACATCCTGAAGTAATTTCGCTGGTGCTAGAAACAATTTTGTGCCTTTTTCACAGATGCTGAAATGGAATTAAAAGGGGTTATGCAACTTACTAATCATCTGATCAGCAGAAAATGAAGGAGTCAGAGTTATTAAAATCCTTTAAGCATTCTCTGTTCAGTCAGAAACTCTTGTCAGCAGGTTATTTCATTTTAATTGGCATTCAACTATTTTTATTAAGTTTCTATTTTAAAGCAAACAGTGGCTAGTAGGTAATTCTCCCAAATATGAGAACAGTAATAGACCCCCCCCCCCCCGTAGGCATTTTGCAGTTGGTCAATTGATGCTTTTGACTTGCTTCTGATTTTGAATGTTAGAATTTAACTATGACATCCCACACTCCGGGGAGCACTGTGGAAAGGGCCCGCCTCCTTGAAGAGTACCATTGCGCTTGGTGTTTTGTGACTGTGCTGTGCACTTTATGTAGTTTTAATTATTATTGTTTATGATGATGATATTTTAATTGTTGATAGAGCACCCCGAGCATCTTGGTGAAAGTTTCATAATAATTAAAAAATATTATTATAATAGTTGCTGCAAGGTAAAGAAATAGCCAGGGCTCTGTAGAGCAGCGTTCTTATGGGGGCTAATTGCACCAAGAATAAACATGTTTCCTCTGGGGCTCTAGAAGGTAAGATTAAAAAGCGTGTGTTTCTTCCACCTCCAGCTTTCTCTGCTGACCCAACTGCCTGTATGACTAACAAAGTTTACCTTTTTGTTTTCCTTCTTCAATGTGATCTCTCACAGTATAGCCCTGGTGTCCCCACAGAGTCAGTGACTATTTCAGCCAGGGATAGACACAAAATATATAATACACATGCATGTTGTCAGCAGTGACATTTCTTTTTGAAGGGCATCGTAGTTTTATGCAATGTCTGTTAGCATATATTATTATGGAAAATAATTCAGTTAATTAGCTTACTTAATAGAGGAAAGAGATCTGCAAAAAAGTTGAGCATTTTTGTGTATCATGGTATGTTAATTATTACCTTTTACTTATGTCATAATAGTTTTCACTGTTATGAAAATGATTTTAATGGACATTTTCAATCTTGACAAGAAAACAGTCTGTTAATGCTTCTATTCATGCATCTTTTTGTGGGCCAGAAAATAGTGGTTTTCCTGAGAGAAAAGATGATGGGTGATTATATCTTTTCAAATGCTTTCCTGTATTTTCTATTTAAGTGCATGCATTAATTGTTTCAAAAATTTGACTATATTGATCAAATAATTCTTATGTTCCTTAATGCAATGGATATACAAACCAAAACTCTTATTTATTTATTTATTTTATTTTTAGCTTTTGCTATAGGGTATATGCACTCACCAGAGAGAGAGAGAGAGAAACAGAGAGAGGGAAAGAAAGAAATTACCCTGCATGGGGAAAGGCCATGCCACAATTTCTTCTCCTCCAGTCTCCTCATGATTCTGGGCATGTATATACACATGCCTGGCATGATTTTCAAGCTACCAGGTCTAAAACTTGAACTGCTCAGCCAGCAGTATAGGATCCACTGCCTTAACCCCCATACCATCTATTGGCCCCTAAACTCTTATTTTTTAGATTAAATTTTATAATATCCTCAATAAAGACAAGATGTATCTAATATCTACTTACTAATTCTATTGTTTATAGGAAGTAAAATATGACCTATTACAACAGATCAATTTTCATGGGCTTCATGAAGGTGAGAGTCTAAAAGAGAATTTCATGCTTTTTTGAGATTTTATACTACATATAATCATATCACTCTCAACTGGCGAATCCGATGACTTTGTTACTAGTCTTTGTACGTTTGACAAGTAAGAACAGCTTAATTCTATTGATGAATTGCTTTGAAAACAATAAAGTTACCACAGAAGGAGATTTGTAGATCTTGAGCATAAAAATCCTCAAAAGCCTTTTGTAGAAAGCATTAGCAATTAATAGTATAGTGCTACAATTTTATGCAGAATTTGTTTGAAGGATTAGGATGAGTGGCGAAGCACAAAACTGTGTTTTACTGAGACTATTTAATTTATCATTTTAAAGTTTATGTTGATAAAATTATTCTAAGGCATAATTTTAAAAGAGCAACTTCTAAGGAGAATGGAATACAAACAATCTCCTAAGTGTAATTCTAGTATGTAAAAATGTATGTAATGCATACATGTAATGGATTTACTTCCAAAGTGAGCACAGTCATTCATGATTTAGTGGAAAGATTGACTTTACTGCACTCAGTCAATGAGGTGAACCATGAAGACGAGAGAGGGAATTTCATGCAGAAATGCTGTGAAACAACTACATTTTATTTTTTCAAATGAGATCGACATTTCACAAGCTATGAATTTGTTTTTTCTCTAGATACAGGGAGTGGTAAATATCTGGAGAGCTCACCAAATATTCTTGTTTGTCCATGATGTTATATATTCATAGTTTTAGTTCAATGACACATATTTTACCTGCATAGAATATTCTTTCAACAGTACTTCAGGAATTTTTGAGCTGTAGAAATGACCACTTCCTCACTCTGAGTTGACTATTCCCCTTTTTCTTCTGCTCTCTTTTACAGTATATTTCACATTTTGTACACATTGATAGTGTACATGGCTTTCTCTCAATCAGATTGTAAGGTGTGACTCAATCATGTCTTTACAGCCCTGAGTCATTCATATTGCCTCACCATCAGTATGTGTTTAGTAAGTGATTTTTAAATGATTAAATGGATGAATAAATGCTTTTGTAAAACACACTTCATTGACCCAGAGATGTGTACATAATATTGTCACATTAATTTGCAAGCTATTTTAGAGGACTATCCAAGAACTAAGTATAATCAATTACTTCTGGGTAGTTGGAATGCAACTCAGAAAGCAATCCGGTGGAAATAATCAGAAGTTACTGAGAGCATTGGGACAACACCAATTGCAAATTAATGAACCACGATACCTTTTGGCTTTGAGAGTATCCGTAGGAGTAAGCGTGTGTAGAGCCACAGAGATTTAATAAATTCAGATTTTACATAAAGTATGAAATGCTGAAAAATGGCTACCCAAAATACTACATTTCAAGGAAAATTTTTATTAGCACCATTAGAAAAAAGCTCAGTACATTACGAACTGGGGTTGACATAGGTAATGACTACATTATAGACACAAAAGAACTGGGGATTTTATGTGAGAACAGCCATTGATAAAACCAAAATAGAGGCATTTCTTACAGCTGAGAGTTTTACCAGTTCTACAGAACTAATACCACAGAGATGACTTAAGAATTTCACAGCACATATTTTCCAGTAGAGCTTGAACTAATTATACTTTGTTTTGGAACTTTGACATATGACACAGGGAGGTTGTTTTATGATATTGAACATGCAGTTTTTACATTTCTTTTTTCTATACTAAGCCAATGACTTCTTTCCAAATCCCATGTGGCAGTTAAAGGAGACATTCATTAGTGTAGTGGGTAGTAGAAGAGTGAGGAGTAATCATGCAGCTCTTTGCAAGTGGAGGTGGAGCATTTCACAGTGGGGATGGGATCCAGGCTGCTGTGCACCTCGATGGGCATGTTGGGGATATAGTGGGACTGGGGGTGACAGTTCAGGCTTTTTGGACATCTGCCTCTGTCTTGCAGTATTGCTCTTTTGGCAGTAGTTGGCAATGCTGCCAAACACTTTTCAGCTTTGTATCTGGACAAGGGCAGGATCTAGTTCTTGTTCTTTTAAGTTTTGTCTCGCCCTCTTAGGATTGTGTCTCTCTTTAGGTTCTGCAACATGAATCCTTTAGTTACCAAGATCAAAAATGAGTTTCAAGGTTGAACGCAAACTCTATCTCTCTGCTACATCATTTAAATTCTTTCAAAGTTTTCTTATAACAAATTATGCAGCCTATATACACAGAATGATGAAAACTGTGGTAAAGGGGAGAAATTACACAGATCAGACAGATAAAACCCAGACTGCTTCCAATTTCCTACACTTGTCTATTTATTTTCATTTTCATTTTGGATACTTTCCCTACATTTCATTTCATTTTTGTACTTTGGCAGTAGCACAAATTCAGCTGCAGATATTTTTTCCTTTGACCTTAATAAGAATAAATCCAAAATTTCTATTCAAATGAACGCAGAACTTCCAAATATAGGAGCCAGAGTCAATTACGAACACACAAAGTTATAATGAAATGAATGAAGAATTGAAACTAAAGAAGCAGGAAAAGAGGATGGAAAAAAACAACTTACAGAATGAATGAAGCAAAAATCTAAAGCACGTAATAAAGCAATAATTTGGTGATGTTAGCACAGTCATTATAAATTAGGTGGCATTGTGTCTCATCTCTATTAAGGCTACACAGGTTCAGTTTAGGCATTGTGGTGAGCTGATTAAGAGTTCTGAAACTCCATCCATCATTAAACCATCTCAATGTATTATTAAAACAGTACAATGATTTTTCCTCCAGGCGAATTGAATAAAACAAACGGCAACAACTTCATGCTGCGTCTATGCAACACAGAATGAAATGGGAATTTCTCACTCGCCACTTACTTTGATCAATGTGCATAACTAAATGGGGGAACTGGAACCACAGTTTTAATTTGTGGTCTGCAGGAGCCTGCATAGTTGTCATATTGATCTGATCAGAACACTAAGGTTTTGGGGGGGGTGAATCGGCTCAATCATATATTACGGAGGGTTTTTCGCCTTTTAAAATTAGGTATCTGTTGTTCTCATTTTTAAAACTCATATTACTCCACAAAATATGGCAAAGGAAATTGAGTATGTCTGGATGAAAAAAAATGTAAAAAATTAATATGATTAAGAGATTCTTACAGCGATAAACACAGAGATGGGGAAGAGTTAGAAAGAGCTCTTTAGGAATCTATTTTCTACAGCTCCATTCATAAAATGTCTATGGTGTTTAGTTACATTCCAGATACCTCTGAAGATAAATATTGAAACTATAGTTCCTGCTATTAGGAAGGGGGGGAGAGAGAGAGAGAGAGAGAGAGAGAGAGAGAGAGAGAGAGAGAGAGAGAGAGAGGAGAGAGAGAAATGATTGCTTGACATGTAATGGGAAAGAAATAATGTATAACTTACAGGGCACTGTGGGATGAAATGAGGATATAAAATTTGAGGTTTAAAGAAGTTTTCTTTAAAAGTTACTAATAGTGATCATACCTAGTACTCACTAGGCACCAGATTAAACTCTCTGTATGCATGAACTCGTTTAGTCTGTACCAACATTTTGAGAGAGGTACTGTTGGTATTCTCATTGCACAGATGAGTAAACAGGTTTTCAGAGCCCTTTTCCCCAGAACCCTTGAGTAGAAAACATTTGAATTTACAACCAAGAGCTGCTTTTTTTTTGTCTTTTATTTTTCTTTCTCAGATTGATTAAATTCACATTTTAAATAAAGTTCCCATTATGATGTATACAATATACATATATGTATATAGTTTTCAACAGAGAACTCTACATTTTTTGGTGTTAAATGATTCTTCCCTTTGCCCCTCAAGCCCACTCTCTACCACCCACTCCCGACCACCCACTCCCCTCCCTTACAGCCTCTGGTATCTACGTTTATCCTTTCCGCTATCATATCATCAGATCTTTCTCCTTCTGCCAGAGTGCTGATATTTTTTTTTTTTCATTGCACATCTTTACAGTGTACAGCATGGTTTTTCCCAGCATGAGTACAGTTCACATTAGTCAAGACAATGATACCACCACATACATCATCATCAACAGACCACCCTTCACCCCTGTGTCTATCAAGCGTGATGTTTGTTCCCTGAATCCCTCCCCTCCGCCCTCCATCACTCATTCCCATTACCTCTCCCATACTGTCTCCAGCATCCGCAGTTGCCATCCCTGCGACCATACCCTCCAGTTCTTTCACCCTTTTTTTTTTTTTTTCCTTTTTCAATTATCAGCTCATAAAGTTTTCCACAATAGGGAACATAGATTCTATTCAGGGTTGGGTCAAGGGTGGGTCTCGTGTAGTTCCGCAATTGTAGGTGAGTCTCCATGGAATACAGTTTCAGGAACGCGGTTCTGGTAAGCAGAGATGGTTATCAGTTGATGCAGCACAGCATCCATCCTGTGATTACCAGGAATGGTGTTGTGTGGATCTGCAGCGTGAGTCATCCTCGAGTATCTGGCTTCCTTAAGAATGGTAGAATAGTTCTTGTTTTTCCCTGAGGTAATGCAGGGCTGGTAACCATCATCTTCTCACTGCCCATAGGCAGCGAAAATCCTCCTATACAATATATTTCTCAATTGGTTTAAGACTTCTAAAGTTTCTTTCTGTTGCTTATATTTGCAAAATCTTAATCCTTGTTTTCGGCTTCAGTTTGCCGCCTGCGACCGGCGGCCACGCGCAGGCGCAGGCCCGGTGGCCACGCACAGGCCGGGGGCCACGCGCAGATGCCGGCCTGGCGGCCACGCGCAAGCCCAGAAGCCACACTCAGGCCCAGCGGCCACTCGGAGGCCTGGGGGCCACGCGCAGGCCCGGCGACCATGCGCAGGCCCGGCAACCATGCTCAGGCCCGGCGGCCGCATGCAGGCACAGACCTGGCGGCCACGAGCAGGTCCAGCGGCCCTGCTCAGACCCGGCGGCCACTCGCAGGCCCAGGGGCCACGCGCAGGCCCGGCGGCCACGCACAGGCCCGATGGCCATGTGCAGGCACGGCGGCCACACGCAGGCGCAGGCCCGGTGGCCACGCACAGGCCCAGTGCCCAGCGGCCATGGCCACGCACAGGCGCAGGCTCAGCGGCCAGCCACGGGCGCAGGCCCGGCAGCCACGCGCAGGCCCAGCGGCCATGCACGGGCTCAGGCCCGGCGGCCACATGCAGGCCCAGTGGCCACACGCCGGCCCGGCGGCCACGCACGGGCGCAGGCTGGCAGCCACGCGCAGGCCCGGCAGCCACGCACAGGCCCGGTGACCACGCACAGACACAGGCCTGGCGGCCACGTGCAGGCCCAGCGGCCACGCGCGGGCTCAGGCCTGGCAGCCACATGCAGGCCCAGCGGCCATGTGCAGGCCCGGCGGCCACACGCAGGACAATAGCTTTTAACCTTTAAGCTCTGTCTCGATCTAAGTACTAAAGTATGACCAATGATTAGCTTCCACTAGGAATTGCACTTTTAGGTATAGCCACTAGGGGTGTGCTCATACGTGCATATGATGTCAAAAAAAGGAAGTATATCAGAACAAAGTTTCTTTTTTAAAAATTTGTAAAAAAGCTAATTGTCTACAAATGAGAAAAACTGAATATTAAAACAATAATACATTAAAATAATCAGACATTTATAGAGGAAGCAATGAGATGTTGCAGAGAAGAATCAACCATTTGAATTCAAAGCCTAGCTCTGTTGTTTCCCTACAGTATGACCTTGAGGAAATAGCAGAACTGCTCTGTGACTTGGTTTTCTCATCTGCACAATGGAAGTGCTGAGAGTATCTAACTCATTGTCAGAATAAATGATATAATACAAGTAAAACACCAAAAATGCCTTGTACATAATAAATGTTTAATAAATACAGATTGAGCCTCTCTAATCCAAAAATATGCAATATTTAATGACCCTAAATTCAAAACTTCTTGAATTCCAAGATGATGCCACAATTGAAAATTTTATACCTGACATCATGTGATGGGAAGTGGTCAAAATATTGCAACATGAAAATATTGTATAGAATTACCTTCAGGCTATGTGTATATGGTCTATATAAAATGTAAATGAATTTCATCTTTAGACTTGGATCCTACCTCCAAAGTATCTCCAAGTATATATATGAATATATTCCAAAATCTGAAAGATTCCCAAATCCAAAAACCATGGTCCTAAGCATTCTGGAAAAGGGACACACTCAGACTGTATCAATCAGTATTAAAAAATGGGTCTTCTGCACAGTTAAAAGGAATAGGAATACGGACCAAAAATAGAAAGCTCACTAGAATATGTTTTTGACCTTAACCCAAGAAATGACAAACAATTGACTCAACATATTTAAAAAAACTATATATATTTTATAGAGACAGATTATATATAAAGCACATTTTAAAAAGGACACATGAAGGTCTCTCTCTCTCTCTCTCTCTTTCTCACAAACAGCCCTTCAAAGCATCAACACAGCTATCATAATTACCATGGTTTTTACTAATTGTGTTTATGCACATTTGTCAGGGAAAGAGTGACTTGGGTTAGAAAGGAGGGAGGAACATCTGTTAAAGCTACACTTTTCATTTGCTTTGACACAAACATGTACACATATGAATATGTGTATGCCTTTCTAAAATTGGAGAATGGCCAAGTTCTGTTGTTCCATTGAGAACAAAAATATTTTCTGAAAAAAATTCAAATGTGTTCCTGCCAAATATGGCTTTTACCCTATTTTCAAACAAATATTGGTGTCTTTTGCTAGCAAAATTCTTTGAAAAGATAATGAAGTATAAATGCTTCACTGGAATATGCCTCTTTGAAAGATCTTTAGATTTTTAAAAAAATTCTTGAGCTTTTATAGCAATATGTTGATTATTTTTGAGTAAGGGGATTGTTTCTTTAAATTGCTAAATTACCAAGGATGTAATTGCTGGCAACATTTGCTCCCTGTTCAAATGCCCTTTCTAAATTACCCATCCTAGGCATCAGAGCTGGGTCATATTTCCACCATTCCTGCAGTTTTTCTCAAGCCATGCAACCACTTTTCTCACATTACTGGAGGAAACTCAGCATAATTCTCTAGATGTACAGAAAATGACCATGTTCCTGAAATGACATAAGATACAGAGATTCTGAGTGAAAAAAAAAATAAAGAAGCTCTGGCATCTAAATTTTCAAAGGCTCAATCGAAAACCAACTGTCTCTTGGAGTTAAATCTATCACTTTTTTTTTTTTTTTTTATAGGTTTTTGCCCCGCATGTGTGCTTCCTGGCGAGCAACAGAAAGAGGGAAACGGAGAAATCCCTCACTCCTCCCCTGCCCAGGGCGCATGGCCACTCCACAATCCCTTCTCCCCCATTCTCCTCTCAGAATTTTGGGCACACATGCACACACACACGGTGTGATTTCCAAGATGCCAGGTCCATACTCAAACTGTGGTCAGCCATGTGGGAGTCCAGTGCCTTAACCACCATGCCACCCACAGGCCCCTATTTTTCAGATTTTTAAAGCTATTCATTTTGGTAGCGTATGTGCACACACATGTATATACACTCATATGTACAAATGAATGCATGTGTTCTATGTGTTTATCTAATTAACTAATCGGTCCTCTCCGTCTCTCTATCGAATGCCATCTAACTATTTATTTATCTATGAAGAGTGCCATGCACAGGACTTCTTTGGGTTTTAATTAACTATTATTATTATTATTATTATTACTATTATTATTTAGGTGTGAAAAAGAGAGAGAGGTGGAGACAACACCCCCAACAGAATCTTGACACAATAATCCACTTCCGGCTTTCAAGCAGCCACATATGGTGGGCAAGTGTGTGTCCATTATACTTGGAGAGGTCTCCGGACTTGACCTAGAATCTTTTTTTGCAAGGGATTGCCTTTCAGAGTGTCTGTGTTATTTTTCTTAAAGAAGAGACATATTTTTTCAAGTGTACCTTCCAGCTAGAAAGCATGTAGCATTTCTACAGAATCGAGCATTTTGGATTTTAAATTCATTATTTGAGAAGTTTTTAACTATTTGAGATTTTAAGCAATAAAAGAGTTCTTTTTGAATATTTTATATAAAATTAATAAAATAAATGTGCACAGATTTTGCAGTTTATGAAGCTCTTTTACATTCATTTTGTGTTTTTATCTTTACACAAAAAAATCCTATAAAATAGGTCAATTGCTTTTTACTTTATTAGAGACAACTGATTATCTTTTCAAAGATAATCAAACTTTTAAAATTAGATGTCTTTTTGTCCCAAGATTCTAATGTTTCTGATAAATGAAGAAAAGGTTTTAAATTAAATCATTGCTTTCCATATAGTGATGAGTTACTGTAAACCTAAAAGGCTACTGTGAATGGAACCTTTTAGGTTTACATAAACTTACTAAGAGCACTGGCTTTGCAGAAGGAAGGTTTATCTTAATATTTTTCTATCATTGTTGACATTTTTCAGGTTAATATAAAAACATTATCTTCCCTTTATAATTATTTTTTAAATCACTGATATTTCAGTCATCTTTTCTGAATATTTTTGAAAATAAAACTTAGTTTTGTAATTTTTATAAGTCTAACGTAGAACTAGCAGGTGGTATGGAGGTTAATGCAACTGGATTCCACATGGTCAACTTTTGAGGTTCAAGTCTCAGAGCGAGTGGCTTGAAAAACATCCCGGACATGTGTGGGTGCATGTCCAAGATCCTGAGATGAGAATGGAAGTGAAGGGATTGCTGTCTGGTCATTCACTCTAGGGGCTAATTTCTCACATTCCCTCCCTGTCTAACTCCAGTGAGCACACACACCCTGTAGCAAACTATTAATATAAAACATGTCTTAATTAAAAAATTAAATATGTAAGTCTAATATGAAAATCTTGAAATATTAGAGCTTTTAAAATAATAAAATGCAAGAAAAAAGTTAGAATTCTATCCAGAATTTTCAAATGTTAACATGTTAGTTTATGTATTTTTAAACTTGTATATATAGTTTAAAACGACAGAGGCTTCATTGTTTCAAATAATAATGTACTTGTAGGTCATCAGATACATACTAAAATCTTATTTTAAAACCACATAGTCTTTCTGGTATGCTTGTATCAAAGTTTTTTCATTAACCTGCTATTCTTCATTACTTAGATTGCTTTCCAATTTTGCTTTTAAAGTCAGTGTTGTAATGAACCAACTCATGTCATCTTTTTTCCACTTGACCAATGTGTTTTTCTACAAGATACATTTCTGAAGTTCCACTGCTTAAGTGAAAACTTAGATCCTCCAAAGTTATTTTCAAAAAAAAGCTGTGGTGTTCACCCATAAAGACCCTACTAATTTATAGTGTCACCAGTCAGTCTAAATACACATCTTCCTTAACCCAACCTCATGTCTTAAAAGTTTTTTTTTTTCTTCTTCTTCTTCTATTATTTTCTTGGAGAGGTTTTGCTACAGGGCGCATGCGCTCCCCAGACAACAGAGAGAGACAGAGTATGAGAAATCACCCCCCAGGGGGGAATGGCCACACCGTAATCCCTTCTCCTCCATTCTCCTCTCGGGATCTTGGGCACGCACGCACACGTGCCCAGCGTGAGTTTAAGCCACCGGGTCTGGAACTCAAACTGCTGTTGGCTACATGAGAGTCCAGCGACATAGCCATTACACCAACTACTGTCCCCATGTCTTAAAAGTTTTGACAATATTTAAGTGAATAATATTTTCACTCTTTGATTTCGATTGAGGTGACTGTATTTATTGTTAACTTCCTCCCAGCTCAGGTACTATTTGTCTTTACTTTAGAATAAAGCTCTCCCTATATGTTACTATTAATTTTTATAGTTTGCAGTTTATCAATAAACTCATATTTAAAAAGTCAAACATTTTCAAAACTTTTGTGTGTTAAAATGTATTTTTAGGGGTCAGTAGGTGACATGTTGGTTGGGGCTCTGAACTCCCACATGGCCTAGAACGGTTTGAGTCCCAGACTTGGTGACTTGGTTTCTCACTTTCCCTCTTTTTCTGTCTCTCTCTGGTGAGCACACACACCCTATGGAAAATTCAAAATAATTAATAATAACAATAATGTGAAATAAATAATTCTTAAAAATTATATATAATAGTTTAATTGTTTTAATGCTTAGAAATACTTTAGTCATACTAATGCAAGACTTAATTATGCCTTCTTCTAGTTATTTTAGAGTTGAATTCATACTCTATTGGGCATTTTTGTTGTTATATCTTTTGTAGTAAATGTATTGGTAAAGGAGAAAGGGGAAGATCAGTTTCACAAGAAAAAATAATTTATATTAAAACGTAAGTAAAATTGATGAGGCTTGAGGGTTAGTTGTTAGTAGGCATAATAGCTGAGATTCTCAGGCATTTTTTTAAAAAAATGACTGATATTCTGTGTGGATGAATAAGTATTAAAGAATATGGGGGGGGGGGTGGCTGTCTTGTCCATGAAATGAAAAAAGAAATGAAATTATCTTGTTTAAAAAAAGCATAAAATAATTAATATTAATTAATATTGTCATTGTTTTTATGGACTCAAGGTGAAAGTTATGAATCCTTTCTCAAGTAAATGTGTGTTCCTACTATTTCTCAATTTTAGCAAATGAGATAATTTTCCTGCACTGAACTAAGCATCATTGTTCTAGGAGATATAGAAGACTTCCTATCTAAATTTGTTCCCAATCTGCAGGAGCCTTATGTCTAACTGGAGAAATGAAGTTTTTAGATATATAATTGTGGGATGTAGGTTTCAAATACAAAGGATAAAATGAATGTAAATGAAAGATCATAGGGACATGGTCACTTTCTCTGATGATTAACCTGTTATTTCTTCATTTGTTCAGACCATTCTTTGTGTGTTTGATGGCTTTTTTGTGTCCTAACTTGAGTGGAACATGAGGTACCCAGATTAAACATTATTTGGGAGTGCTTCTGGGTGTGTGTTTATGAGTGAGTTTCAAGAAGAGATAGCATTTGAATCAGTGGATGGAATAAAACAAAATAATTCTCTTATTGAGTAGCACCTTCATCTAATCCATTGAGGGCCTAGATGAGGGAGGGAAAGGAAAAAAAAAAAAAAAGAGGAGGCAGAGAAAGGAAAAAGAATCTGCCTTCTCTGCCTGACTGCTTAACCTAGAACATCAGTTTCTCTTGTCCTCTACTGAGTCTTACACCATTGGTTTACACCCTCCAGCTTTGAGAACTCCACCGCTGGTTGTCTCAGATTTGCAGATAGCATGGGGCTTTTGAACCTATATAATCATTAAACCAATTTCTTCTAATAAATCATATATAGTGAAAAAAATCACCTATAGGTGTGCATGTGTGTATGTGAAAGTGTGTGTGTGTTTATGTGTGTGTGTGCTGGTTCTGTTTCTCTAAAGAATCCTAACAATATAGGGTGCTTCTCTCTTCCTTCATGTCTATGCTTTTAATGGTTGTATGTTCCCTGATTGCCAATTGCTTTCACCCTTAAAAGCTCAGCATGAACCTGTAAAGATATATAATTGTGGGATGTAGGTTTCAATTCAGGATGGAATAGTTTCCCCAGGGAGGCCTCTACTAAAGGCCTTAAGCTAAAAGTCCCCAATTGGTTGTTCAGTTTTGTACATGATCCCCACTCAGGTTTCTGTGACGAGAGCCCAAGCAGGCATAGAGCAAAAAAAAGGAATGCACTAGCCTCGCATGCTCCTCCAAATCCAGCGAAGATTGCATTGAGAACTGGTAAAGCTCACGACTCATAATGGGAAATTCATTTGTGATAGATCCCTTCTCTTCGTAAAGGATTCCAAGGAAATTAACTCATCACTCTATTTACCGAAAATCTTTGTCTCTTGTCTCAGGCTGTGTCTATCCAAGTGAAAAAGAGCAGACTGTATTATTTTCTGCTATACTAATACCAATATTAATGTCAGTGTGGATTTCTTCATGGTCAATTTGATCATTCTTTGGAGATGGGCCATTCTTATAAAATAATAACAGGCAAATGGAATCAATTGTACTGTATTGACAAGGTTTATAGTCTTTTCTGAAGTCATTTGAAAAGACAGATCTGTGAATTTCACTCAGGAGGAAACTGACTTTGGTTACAATAGTTCTTATGCTCTATAAATCTCCGGCCCCCCAGAAACGCTAGCATCATTAGGGACATATTTTATGTATAATGTATAATTGTATAATGTGAATAGGATTGATTTTATATATATATATATATACATATATATATATATGTATATATATATATATACACACACATGTGTGTATATATATATATATATATACATATATATATATGTATATACACACACACATATGTCTATAAAGTGAGAAACTCAGGCAACAATTTTAAAATTTGAAAGAATAGAAGTAACAGCAAAAAACAAGCATATGAAATGATAATCTCAAATTAGTTATCAGTGAAGTGATTTTGAATACATAGGTACTCTTTTGTTTCTGGACATTTAATGCTGAATTGGGTGAATATTACTGTTCAATACAAATTTAAATAGCTTGGCTAGATTTCCATTACAGCTGAAGATACAGATAAAAACCATCTGCCTCACGCTTCTACGTAAAGAAAATTACAAAAGAAAGAAAGAAAGAAAGAGAGAAAGAATGAACTGGTAAAGAAAAACTGAAAGGAAGTCTGGTGCTTGCTGGGCATCTATAGAAGTGATAAATACATTAATGTAACTCCACATGGAGCATGGCTAATATTTACTAAAATAATGTAGTGTCTTAATTATTCTTAATTTATAACTGATACCATATGTTCTTAAAAACAGTATATCCCCCAATCATGCCATTCCTCTAAGATCCTCAACATAATTTAAAGATATTAATTTAACCATAAAGTAATTTATATCATCTTGGGACCAGCTGGTGGTATAGTGGTTAAGGTGCTGGACTCCCATGTGGCCAATTGCGGTTCCAGTCCTTGATCCAGTGGCTTGAAACTCACATTGGGTGGGAGCATGTGTACCCCAAATCCTGAGAGGAGCATGGAGGAGAAGGGATTGTGGCATGACCATCTCCCCGGGAGGTGATTTCTCTCTTTCTGTCTCTCTGTCTCTCTCTCTCTGGCAAGTGTATGTGCCCTATAGCAAAAATCTCTTTAAAAAGTAATTTATATAATCTCTTTGGAATTCTTAAGGACCTCAAAGAGCTAGTAAAAATGTAATAATAAGACAATAGAATTAGGGATTTCAGCAATGACACAAATAAAGTAAAATTAAGAAAAGAGGTATTAACCTTAAGAACCATAGACCATGAAGGTCAGTAATTTTTTCTTTGGGTTTTGATGTAAGAAAACACTTAATTAGCAGTCAAAGAAGGTACACTTTTTCCCCATGTGTAAGAGTCAGAATGTGCTATGGTAACAGAAAGCTGCTAAAGCAGGCCCACTAGTGGAAATACAGACTCCTCTAATGGGCAGCATTGCTTTGAGGACTCACAAGTAGCCTTGCAAATTTCCCTTTGATCTGTTATGCTGTCTACAACACTTGCACCTAACTTACTTTCTTCTCCCTCACTAGGGAACTGTATCTGCCAGCCCCTTCTCTGGCTTCTGTCATAGGTAATACCTAATACATTTTTGCCCATCTAATTGTATCCCAATATCATTTGCCTCTTGGAGAACCCAAATAACATTAAGTGCTATCAGGAGTTTTTATAAAAAGTCTAGGAGCAAGAGGATTTGGGACTGGCTTCTCACTATCCAGTGGGTGAAGAAGATACCATCTTGTGTGGTAGGTGGGGCAACAGTAATCCTTTCATAAAGTCAGGGTTTCACAGGTGGTAACCAGGAAAATTCCAGAGAAGATGAAAACTGTAGCAGGGCATAAAGAATTAAGCATTTGAAAGGCATGGATTAATGATGCCTATAAAGACAGTGGAGTTTACTGGTTACTTCTAAATTGTATTGCTGTCCTGCCCAGGGATAATAAGATAACAGGAGCTGTTAATAATCATTAACATTTTACAAAAGGTCTCTGTCTCTTGAAGTAGAACTAAACAGAGCTTCAGAACGGCCAAAGGTCTAATAGAATTGTGACGCCCCAGAGATATTTGAAATATCTCCTAAAGCTTTGCTTTGCTGTGCAAAGGCTGATTGGGCTGGACCAGCTGGTGGTGTGGTGGTTGAGGCAGCTGGATCCCATCTGTGTGGTTCGAGTCTCAGATGCAGTGACTTGGGAAACACTCCAGGCAAGTGTGTGTGCATGCCCAAAGTCCTGAGAGGGAATGAAGGAGGGGGATTGAGGAATGGCCATCCCCTTCGAGGATGCTTTCTTACTCTCACCACAGCCCCCTGACCATCTCTCTCTGGCAAGTACACATGACCTTTACCCAAATAATTAATTTATTAATTAAAAGAGTCACAATAACATAAGTGTTAGGTAAACCTGGGGTCCTGAAATATGAATTAGGGTATGTTTATGGATATTGCCTGTGTATTTGCTCACAAACCCTCTGGGCTTCAGAGGTTTATTACCCCTCCCTAAAAAATAATGATCACTTTGTCCATGTTAGGACTTAGAAGCTATTCCTCCACAAGGAAATGGGTGATTTCTTCAGGAGCTGCCCCCTTCTCCACTTATGTCTGCAGAGTAATAATTAGTGCTAAGTCCCTAAATAATCATATTAGGCCTGATAAAGAAGAAAAGAACCTACACACACTGAGGGAGTTGAGAGAATTAGCTAGCTTGGGAGGACTTTCTAGCAATCACCTACACCAAAAAAAGCATTTAGTTTTAATAACTAGCATGAGAATACCCTCACAAGAGCTAAGGAAACCAGGTGAGACATTAGTACCTTGTTATGGAATAATAATAATAATAAAATATTGAAGAGTTTGGAAAGTAGTTTTACCTGGCACCCTTCCCCCTACCCCAGCAAACACAATGCAGAGAGAGATAACCATCCTTTTGGAGGAAAGGGAAAAAAGGAAACATAGAACTTTGCCCTGGATCCTAATGTCAGGCCCATCATGGTACAACCCAACAGCAGGCAAACAACCACAGCTCCTGATTCTAATCAAGTACCTGTGGGCTAAACCTATAGACCTACCCTGACATCAGTAGGAACCCATAGTCTCTGCAAGGGAAACGTGATTTGAAGTCCACATCACCATTGACTAGTTACAGCTGCTTTAGGCTCTGGACAAACCTCAGCAGCAGGCAGTTCTCAGTAGCCATGCTTTTGTGTGTGACCTAGTGCTGCACCAGCCGTGGTGACCACAGGATTCTTACTTGATGTTTGACAAGTCTCAAAGGATATGAACTCTCAGCCTGGCACCATGCAGGCTATAGTATCTCCAGACTTGGACCTTGGTAGTTCTAGTATCTCCTGGTGATGTTATGGCCACAATCAATGGTCCCAGACATAGAGGCCACACCAGAAGGTCTTCCCAGAACCTCTAAAACAAGACTGCTGAAGGAAGTGCCAAGAAAAGGCCTGCCTACAAAGACAGGAATAAGTGATTACTCCTCCAAAGAACAGACACTGATGCATAGCAACAAGGATTAAAAACAATCAGGCAGGGGACCAGCAGTTAGCGAAATGGCTATGTCGCTGGACTCCCATGTAGTTGACCGCAGTTCGAGTCCTGGACCTTGTGGCTTAAACTCATGTTGGGTGTGTGTGCGTGCGTGTCCAAGATCCCAAGAGGAGAGTGGAAGAGAAGGGATTGCGGCATGGTCAACCCCTCTGGGGGGTGATTTCTCACTTTCTATCTCTCTGTCTCTGTCTGTCTGGTGAGCACACGTGCCCTATAGCAAAAACCTCTTAAAAAAAAAGAAAAAAAAAACAATCAGGAAGGAGCCAGGAAGTGGCATGGTGGTTAAGGGTGCTGGACTCCCACATGGCTGAGTATAGTTCAAGTTCCAAATCTGGCAGCTTGCTTTCCCAATTTCCCTCTCTCTATCTCTCTGTCCTTCTCTTGTCAAATTAAAATAATAAATAAATAAATAAATAAATAAATAAATATAGTTAAATAAAATAATTCTTAATTTTTTTAAATCAGAAAAATATGACATAATCAGAGAGGAAATACAGTGTCAATGACTAATCAAAAAAAGTGAAGATGCATGAATTGCCTGACAAAACATTAAAAATAACATTAAAATACAGAGAACAAATGTAATGAAATAAGGAAATAAAAGTGACCACAATAAGAAATTCAACAGAGATTGAAATAATAACAATTAAAAAAAATCAGGCCTACCTTGGTGATATAGTTGGTAGCAAACTGAACTCTAGTGCTAGAAACCACATGGCCAGCCATAAGTTTGTATTCCAGGTTGATCTGAAAACTTACTGGGAACACGTTCACATACCAAAATCCTGATGAGCTGAAAGTTTTGGGAAGTAGATTAAGGCATGACAAACCCTGTCAAAAGTGCCTCTCCCTCTAGCTCTCTCTCTCTCAAGTACATATATATGTAACTTATAAATAAATATGAAGTCCTCTTATATTTACAAGTTATTTGAAAATATGAGTAGGCTTTGAAAGGTTCTTATAAAAATGGAATTAAAACACAAGTTTATTTTGGTTTGAAAAAATTTGAAACCCATGAATAAGTATTTTTGCGTACAAAGTACTAAGAAGAAAAAAAATAAAAAGGAATAGAGAAAGTTTATGAGATTTATGGGACAGTATGCAAAGTGCAAATATTTGGCTTGTAGGAGTTGACAAAAAAGGGAAGGACAAAAAGAATGGGGATAGAATGCTTTTAAAAAAAGTAATAGCAGTTAGTATGTACTAGTTTGAGCCAGGGCAATACACCTGGGATGAGATTTTAATGGGACTTGATCAAGGAAATCAAAACGTCAAGACTGGAGGGACCAGCAGATGGCATAATGGTTATGTCACTAGACTTCCACATAGTTGACTGCAGTTCAAGTCTCGGATTCACTGACTTCAAACTCACACCAGGTGCAAGTGCATACATGCCCAAAATCCCAAGAGGAGAATGGAGGAGAAGGGATAGCAGCATGATCATCCCCTTTGGGGAGTGATTTCTTGCTTTTTGCCTTACTGTCTCTTCAGGAAGTGCATGTGTCATATAGCAAAAATCTCTTTAAAAAATTTCATAAGGAAACGTACTTGACCTGGTACAATTAATTAACTTTCTTTGGACAGGGGACAATCAAGTAAGGACTCTAGGAAACTGGGGAAACTTGCTGCAATGGTGTCTCTTTAAGGTCTGAATAGAGTGATGGTCATCACTAAATGAAGGAGAAATATTAGAACTGCCTTGTCAGATGTAGAAGCTAAGAATAGAGACTAAGGCAAACAGGCTTGCAGGAGTGGAGGTATCATGTGAGAGAGGAAGATCCAGAAGATGATTACACTCCACAAGAAGGCCCAGACATCATATCATCAGTGCTGCTGGTGAGAGGGGTGACAGCCCACTAAGAAATTCAGTAGAAGTCACCTCTGAAGATCTGGGTTTATGATAAGAGTAGAAGATATAGTCTTTAGAAACCAGTTAGCAGAGTTTAAACACCAGACACCTAGAGGCCACAGTTACTCTAAAGAATGGCAAATGGGGACCAGCAGTTAGCGTAATGACTATGTTGCTGGACTCCCATGTAGTCGACCGGGGTTCGCGTCCCAGACCCGGTGGCTTAAAACTCACATCAGGCATGCGTGCGTGCGTGCCCAAGATCCTGAGAGGAGAATGGAGGAGAAGGGATTGCGGCGTGGCCATCCCCCTGGGGGGTGATTTCTTGCTTTCTGTCTCTCTGTCTCTGTCTGTCTGGCAAGCACACACACCCTATAGCAAAAACCTCTCCAAAAAAAAAAAAAAAAAAGTAAAGAATGGCAAATGGAGCTTGAACCACAGGGAATTGTAAAAATGGTTAATGAAACATGAAGACCCTGGAACAGGAATGTAGTTTAAAACCATAATAAAAATAATAATAATTGCCTAAATTTCTTAATATATTCTCTATATATTCATGGCAAATATATACTATGATTATTCCCCTAGTCCTTCCCTGCATGAATCTATGGCTATTTACTAGGGAAAGGGGGAAATCCAAATATTTCAAGGACTCTTGAACACAAACTATGACTTAACATTGATAACTGGAAATCCAAATATCATATGGCCCCTTTAGGAGTGGGGTATCTAGAGGGCTCAGTAAATAGAGTTGCTATGGTTTATATGTCCCTCAAATATTAATGTTGAGATTTGGTATGAAGGAATTAAGAGGGTGAAAGTTAATCAGATTATGAAGTTGAAAGGTGAGATCTATGGGAAGATATTGGGATTAAGGTCCTTATGGTTGAGTTCCCATGACTTAGTCCTGCTGGGTTTATCAGGAGAGGGAATGACACTGAAAGGGACTGATGAATGTAGCTTCTGTGCTTCGCTCTAGCCCTTATCATGTGACTCCTTGGGATTCTAGAAGATCCCTTCTAGATGCAGGCCCTGGAACTTGGCCCTCCAAAGTGAATGCTATTCCAAAATATCTCTATTTTCATCAGTCACCTGGCTTCAGAAATTGTTATTAGTAAGAAATAGACTAGAACAAGAGTTTTAGAATTCGAACATTGGAAGTAAGTTACAATATTAAAACTATATATAGGAAAGGAAAAAATATCTGTAGTATCACATGAGTGAACTACCTAGAATTAATCTTATTAAAGACTGGAGAAAAAATATGTTAACTGAATAAAATTAAGTATTGGGGTTTAGATAAGACTTGGAAAAGTATCCAAGACTTTAACTCACTCAGGATTTGCTTTCTGGGTATAAAAGACTGAAACACAGGTGAAATATCCTGTAAGCTATATAAAAACTCATTGGCAAAGAGATGGAGCTATCACATCCACTATGAAGAGAAAAGGAATATATCCCTAGCAGGGATGGCTATATTACACTCTTCCAACCTCCTATCAGAATTTTGGGCATGCATGAACATGAGTCTAGAGTAATTTCCAAGCCACCAGGTCTCAGACTTAGACGATGGTCAGCCCCGTGGGAGTCCAGTTCCTTAACCACCACACTACCTGATGGCCCCTGAAGGTTTTAATTTAATTGAGTGAATGTTGAAATAGTGAATAAAAAGGCCGTTCTAGGGACAGCAGAGAATTGCCTTTCAATATCCCCCAGAAAACTCTAGAACATATTTATGTTCCTTTATGTGAGAGTATCACCACTAGCATTTGGCTCCATTTTATGACTGGAGCACACGAGATGGACAGTGATACTCAGGTACAGTTTTGTTGCAAGTCTATGTTAACTCTGTGTTTGCTCTCTTGCCTCTGTCATGATCTGGATGGCTTGGGCATTTCACAGTATCACATAGATTCATTACAAGGATGACATCACGCTGATTAGATAGTGAACACAAAGTATGCTGTAAGCTTTGGAAGGACATATGCATCCCAAAGGATGAAAGATAAGCCCTATGAAAATCCAAAGACCTCTGCTTTAAAATCTAGCAGACCTCATGATGTTGGATGTACTAGTGATGAAAAAAATTTCAGTATAGAACTCTTCGCAAACTCTAGTGCAAGACTCATTACTCAGATGTCTGGGATCCGGGAACAAGATCATGTCTGGAAAAGTCTGGAAAATAGTACACCATCGAGATCTAAAGCATTTTGTATTGCAGGGTTCTGGCAGAGATGGACTGCTTAAACATTAAATAGCAAGTAGCATGCATGCCAAACTTCCCTTTATGAATGAGACTCTGTTGGACTCACCAAATCATAAAGTTGCACATATCTTACTGTGGATCAGTCTATAATGAAGACACAAAACAGTTTGTGATCAAACTGGTGTAGAGTCATAGAGCACTACACAACTCATAGACCGGACATCCCAGATTTCCATGCCCTTCACTAGAATTGTACCTGTGTTCTTCCTCTGACTCACTCCTATGGCTATATAAAACAAGAAAGAAAAAGCCAGTTTAGTTTGCAATTGATTCTGCTCAATCTCTAGATATAAGCCAAAAGAATAGCATCTTTATTCCAGCCATTGAAAGGCAATGTAGAGGGACAAGCAGAAGACATAATGGTTATGTTACTGGACTCCCATGTAGTTGACCATGGTTCAAGTCCTGGATCCAGTGGCTTAAAACTCACACCAGTCAAGTGTGCATGCAGAAAAGATCCTTAGAGAAGAATGGAGGAGAAAGGATTGCAGTGTGGTTATTCCCCCTGATGGGTGATTTCTTGCTTTCTATCTTTCTGTCCCTCTCTGTCCAGCTAGTGCATGTACTCAATAGCAAAAATCTCTTTCTCTAGAAAAAGAAAGACAATGTAGAGAGAAACCCTTCCCAATGGGTAAAATTATCAGTGGTATGATGGTATGCCTTGTCATAAACTTTGTGTGGAAGACAGAATAACACAGGATTTATATACATAGAAAGAGAAGTCTTCAAAATTGTCTTGGAAAATGTATATTATGAAAAACTTATGCATGGGTTTCAAAATTATTTTCCACCAAAATAAACTTTTATTTTTATTCCATATTTCTGTGAACATTTTTACATTTACTTCTTTATTTCTTCTATAAGCAAGAGAGACAAAGAAAAGAGAGAGAAAGACTGTACTACCAACAAGGTCTCAAGGCAAAAATCTATACTCAGCCCCAGCCAGCCCTGAATCATGGGCATGTGCATGCCTAGAGTACTCAGGAAGGTCATTGGATGCAAAGTGAAAACCCTCCCATTTGGGTCAATTTTGCAGGACATCGTGTTCCTCTGTCATGCCATCCTGTCCCTCTACAAAGTATTTGAAATACTCTCTTTATCTCTTGTGTATGTGTGTGTGTAGTCCTGATCAGGGGTTTGGAAGAAAAATGACTTAATATTAAACACTAGAAGATTTAGAGTTGGGACATGTAATTGAAAATATGGGACTGGGTACATATTATAAAGAATTTTTTGTTTCACACATTAGTGCGCAATAGAAAGTGTCTGCTATAGAAAGGGCACTGAACAAGCAAGTAGACAAATATAACTCAGCTAATTGATACTAAACAGACTTCTTCATCAGCTGCTCCAGGTTTAGTCTGGTGGATAGATGCAAAGAGTGACTGTGATGGCAGAGACGGAGCAGCATCTATATAAGCGTTCAATGGCATAACAAGATAATTTCCAAGGATAGCAAAATACTGCTTCTTCTGAATGCCTAACCTATCAGGAAAATGCCACTGCTGAGATTTCAGGCTGCTATTATTCCTCAAGATAAGCAAACAGGAACTTGCTTCCAAATTGATTCTACCGTGCCTCTTTCATCATGGAAGAGTTGGTAGTTTGCTCTCAAGGATAAACACCTATTCTTGGTATTAGCTTGCCTTTCCTACCTTTAAAGTCTCAGCTAACACTGCCCTCTGGCTTTATCCACAGGAATGGAGTCTGGCACAGGACAATCTCTAACTAGTTGGCACACTTCATGATGCAAGAGATAAGGTAAAGGTCAGACAACTGTGGAGACCAACCCAAATGTCCATGAACAGATCAATGGATTGAAAAAGTGTGACACATATATTCTATGGAATACTACTCAGTCATAAAAAATAAGACCCTGGAACTTGATAGAAAGCGTATAAACGTGGAAGATTTAATGTTAAGCGAAGCAAGCCAGTCTATGAAAGAGAGGCATTGTATGTCCCTACTTTAAACATACAAAATGTCTATACTTTATGGCAGAAACTAAAAAATTAGATGATATAAAAACATGGAAAACAATTGCAGATACTAGAGACGCTGTGAGAGGAGGGTGGGAAATGGGGGCAAGTGAGAGGAAGGGAATTGAGAAAAAGAAAGAAGCAAAACATTTAAGGACACAACATGAAAAAATATCTGTTGGGACCAGCAGTTAGCGTAATGGCTATGTCGCTGGACTCCCATGTAGTCGACTGTGGTTTGAGTCCCGGACCCAGTGGCTTAAACTCACGTCGGGCACATGTACGTGTGTGTCCAAGATCCCGAGAGGAGAGTGGAGGAGAAGGGATTGCAGCGTGGCCATCCCCCCTGGGGGTAATTTCTTGCTTTCTGTCTCTCTGTCTCTCTCTGTATGCCTGGTGAGCACACGTGCCCTATAGCAAAAACCTCTCCAAAAAAAAAAAAAAATCTGTTGATGATAATGTGTATGATAATATCTTTAACTGGACTAATATACAGTGTATTTATGCTGGGAAAACTTATTTTGTAAGCCATATTGATATATAGTGATTAAATGTATGAAAAAAATAATTGTATCGAAATAAATAATACAACTCTGGTTCAACCGTGAAAAATACTTAAACAGGAAGAATGAACTAATAAGAAACTGCTTCATTAAGGAATATTTTTACATAATAAAGTGATTTCTGCCTTTGTAAAAAAAAAAATGAACTAACAAGAGAATGTGAAGATATACAAATTATGTACGATTACTAGAAAAGTAGCTCAAATCACACATCCTTCTGACAACAAAATATTTTAGAGGTGAGATCTACACTAGAAAGTGAAGCACAGATATGTAGGAGGCAAACAGAAATGAAAGTCAAGACCTTCATTTGCTTCAGCATTCTGTTATGTTCATTTTGTTTAGTCATTTCTTTGGCTTCAAATTCTAATAATTAAGAAAGCTCGCAAAATGATTTGCAGAAGGAGAATATTAGTGAAAGGATTACTGAGTACTTCATCCGTAAGTCTGTTGAACAGTAAGCATACATCATACAATGCTAATTTCTTAAACAAATAGATGCCTGTGATTGGAAGGATTTATAAATTCATGTTTACCTTGCTAATGTCATTATCTGCATCAATATTTTATAGCATCAATTACTGCAGCATTCAGGTAATGATGCCTACAGAAATATTGTTGATCCAAAATGAAAGAAGCTATGAGAAATGGGTTTGATTAGATGCCATGCCATAGAGGTAAAACTGACTCCCCAGCTGGGTGTGATAAAGAAATAATCAGAACGAAGAGTCATCAAGTGGATCCTTCTGGTCCCATTAGTGAGAGAAGCACATTACCACATAGTGGCTTTGCCTATGGTGATTATAACTGACAAGCAAATGGCCTAAATGAGCACAGTGTTGCTTTCACAGTGGAGTTGATAATTCAGGAAAATAAGCTTCGTGGGTATGATTCAGGGTATACCTCAGTTTGATGGTTCTAAGTTGCTCAAAAAGATGATAGTCTCCAGCAAGGTAAGACAAGTTTTTGGCCTTTGCACATTTTTGACACTCTGAGAAAGAAAAAGTTCTCCAATTTTATCCCATTTACTATTCTTCACTCACATGTACCCTATAGTGAAGGGTAGAGAAAGTTAGTTATGGGGAATTTCTCTTAAATATGGGAATAGATAAAGAATAAAAGGAAAATGATGACATATGCCAAAATTAAGGGGACGAGACTCCTTTTACGAATGTGTTCTGAAGAATCCAAACAGCTTTGTGACATTTTAGACAGGAAAAGTCATTTTTATACTGAAGTAATGTAGGGTTGTGCAAAGCTTCATATCAGCTGATAAAGAAAAATATTACTTTCATAGGTTCACACAAGAAGTTCAAGTATTTCATCTCAGCTTCGATTTTTAAGCCATTTTCCTGCAAACTGGCAAATTTCTGTCTACAGCAAACTGATGAAAATTCATGGATGTTTTCATTCCTCCAGTTTAGGGCAGAATAGTAAAACTTTTGCCTTAGATCAAACTTTTGAATATTTGAGGGGAGGGAAAAAAAAAAAACACATCACTTCTCAAATGTGAATACCCAAAGTGAAATGTGGCTGTTTCTTACATTTTTAGATGCCTGGAAGTTTTCCACAAACTTCTATAACAGTCACTCTGCAGGCTTCTGCTATAAATGTTTCAGGAACTATCTAGGGAAATATTCTATTGAGAGGGAAGGCAGGATTATCTAGCAGATAGAGCGTGGAATTTGGACTTAGACAACCATCTGAGACCTGCACCTGCCTCTTTCATTGCCTTCTGCTGCAGCGCTGTATAAATGATTCAGACTCACTTTGCTTATATTTTCCCTGTGGCAATAGAGGAAATGGGCTGAGCATTAGCCGCTCTAAACTCTCAGAGAATACCATAAAGGTAAATATGACATTGTCTGTGAAGTGCTATGACCTCTAATTCATAAAAATTGTACTGACATGCAAGAGCAGAGAGGTTGTATAGAATGAGGGAAACCTAACGTGGAAATCTGCACGGCCTGATCTCTCACTTCTGTATTCAGTCAAGAGCCCGATGACACACCATCAGCAGTAGGTATTACCAATTGCTAATTCCTTCAACGTGAATCTTATCTTCAACATCTGAAATGTATTCACATTCTCACAAACTCCTGAAGGGAGACAACCCATAACAACCAATCAACGTCCATCTATTAATTGTCTAATCTGCAAAATTAATGTTAGACCTCTGATGAGAGTCTATTAGAATCATAACAAATTACAAAGCACAGTTGTTCTCAAAACACTTGTAATCATGATTTTTTTTTTTTTTTTTTTTTTTTTTTTTTGTGGGGGGAGGTTTTTGCTATAGGGTGTGCGTACTCACCAGAAAAAGAGACAGAAAGCAAGAAATCACCCTGGGGGAATGGCCACACCGCAATCCCTTTTCCTCCATTCTCCTCTTGGGGTCTTGGACACGCACGCACACGTGCCTGGCTTGAGTTTAAGCCACTGGGTCTGGGACTTGAACTGCAGTTGACTACATGGGAGTCCAGCGACATAGCCGTTACGCTAACTGCTGATCCCATCACGATATAGTTTTAAAGGAGTCCATATTATTCAGAATCATACAAGATAGTCATAGAAAACAAACTATTGATAGAGATAATGCATCTGATAAGTTTAGAGGAAGAATGATATGAGTAGGATAGAAGATTCTGGGCTGGAATATAACAATACAATTTCAGTGTATAACTAGTTTAATTAACATAATTCAGTTGAAAATTAGAAAAAACATGCTCACAAAAACAAGAAAAATGTATGTATACACACAAGTGTAAAAAGAGTATCTGTAGGAGTTATTCTGAAAAAAAAAATATATATATATATAAAAAACCTTTAAAAATCACTAGCTGAGAGACCAGTCAGTGGCATGGTGGTAAAGAATGCCGAACACTCCCACATGACCAACCATGGTTTGAGTCTCAGACCTGGTGGCTTGCTCTCTCTGTCTCTCTCTGATCAAATTAAGATAAAATGAATGAATAAATAAAATAAATAATTCTAAAAAAATCACTAGCTGAAATCATTTATTGCATTGTCCTTATTGAATTTAAGCAATTTCAATCCATTCTATTGATTATTTCCATTATATACCAATTTGAGAAATTTTGATTTGTTTGTAAGCCCTTATCCAGTCTGTTAATATGGCTATGTCTTACAAAGTAATTTCAAAGTGAAGAGAGGATCACATGTAATATTGGGAAAAGAATTGACTGAGGGACACGCTGGTCTTACCTGGGCCATGAGCCTCTCCCTTAACCTCTTGAAGGCCTGTGTTGGTTCATTTGTAAAATAAGAGGTCTGGGCCAGATTTCATGGGCAGTTCTAAAATTCTCTGGGAAAAAGAGCTGCTTAGAAGTTTCATATTTTCTTATGCTTCTAGAAAACTTACTTTATTTTGGAATTCTGTCAGTATGTCCAATCATTCTTGTCATTAAGATCAGTATCTCAATTTTATAGATCACGTATGTTTCAGGTAGAGGAGAACCAGATGATAATGTGATGCTCTCAGAAATACGCTCTAATTGTAATTCTAAATTTAATCATAATTAAACTGGATGTTTCCAAGCTCTATTAAATTTTAATACTCTACTGAAAAGAGCTTTGGTCTTGCCTGTAAGTACTAACTTAGATGAATAAATTGGTTCTAGGTGACAGAACTTGTGTAGCAGTGAGGAAGACATCCGTAAAGAGGAGTAGAGGCAGATTCTTTTTGCTGGGGGTATTGGCAATATGCCTGTACATCAAGTTATATTGATAAACTATTTTAAATCTGCTAGTATGTATCATCAAAAAGATTAACAATGCAAAACATCTAGTCGGTCTAGAGAAAACAGTGATTAATTTTTTCTTTTTTTGAAATGTTTGCCTAAGAGTGTGTATGCTTGCCAGAGAGAAAGAGAAAGATAGTGACAGTGAGAAGGAAAGTCAGAAATCATTCCTGGAAGGGGATGGCCATGCTGCAGTCCCTTCTCCTTCATTCTCCTTCTGGGATCTTGGGCATGAGCCCAGCATGACTCTCAAGGCACTGGATCCAAGACTTGAACCACTGTTGGTCAAGTAGAAGTCCAAAAGCATAACTGCTATTTTATCTGCTGGCCCTGACAGTGATTACATTTTAAATAAAGTAAGACATATGTCATTTGGTTTAATGAAAAGTATAGATTTGTATTTTTTAAAAATGGGCATGTTTTAATGTGTCATAAAGACAGCTTATTGAGAAACTAAAATTTACTGGTTTTAAATAGTTTATGTCATAAACTGACAAGAATTGTGGCAAGAAACAGCCATTTTTTGGGGGTAGCCAGTGGTGTGGTGGTTAAGGCACTTGACTTCTACATAACCGACCATGGTTCGGGTCTCAGATCTGGTGGCTTGAAAATCATAATAGGTGCATATGCATGCATGCCCAAAATTCTAGGAGGAGAATGGAGGAGAAAGGATTGTGGCGTGGCCAATCCCCCAAAATGGTGATTGTTTCACTTCCCCCTCTCTTTCTCTCTCTGAGTGTATGTAACCTATGGCAAAAATCTATAAAAAAAAATGAAACAATAGCCATTTTTAAAAAAAGGCTATTTCTTCCATGAGAGAGAGGAACAGAGAGACAGAGAGAGATTAAAACTCCTATCAGGGTCCCTATGCTGTACTCTTCCCCTCCCCACCCCATCTCAGCTGTGTGGGATCACAATCACACATACATTTGCCCAGTGTGTACAAGGAGATCCAGGGACCTGAATCCAGGATTTTTCCCATGTGTAGCTACTATTACACCATCACACAGAAATAGCTATTTCAACATTTTATGAAATTGATCATTTATCTACACGAGGTACGTTGCTGAAATTCCATGGCATGTTAAGCACAGTCTAAATTGTTATTGTCCAACAAAAATATAAAACAAGCCACAAGTGTAATTTAAAATGTTGCAGTTTCTACACTAAAAGTAGTAGAAAAGACACAAGTAAACTACATTTTTAAAAATATAATTTAACTGGGAACCAGCAGTTAGCGTAATGACTATGTCGCTGGACTCCCACGTAGTCGACCACGGTTCGTGTCCCGGACCCAGTGGCTTAAAACTCACGCCGGGCGCGTGTGTGTGCGTGCCCAAGATCCTGAGAAGAGAATGGAGGAGAAGGGATTGCGGCGTGACCATACCCCCTGGGGGGTGATTTCTCGCTTTCTGTCTCTATGTCTCTCTCTGTCTGTCTGGTGAGCGTACGCGCCCTTTAGCGAAAACCTCTCAAAAAAAAAATAAAGAGAAAAAAAATAATTTAACATAATATATAAATCATTTCATTTTAACTTAAAAAATGTAGATAGTACAGTATTTTTACCAAACCTTCAACATTCAGCATGTATTTTAGTTACAATTTAGATAAGTTTCAAGTATGGGATAGCCATGTGTGGCTTGTAACCACTTGGTGGACTGGGTCTAGATGATGGACATATAAAAGTAGAAACACAGGTATGGTCACTATCTTCTTGGAGAACAGAATATAGTACAGGATGGGAAACAGATTCTAAGCACTAAATTAAATGTGTAAAATTGTACAATATAGCTTTATAAAAGCATCACACAAAATTAATATTGCTGAACACACATTCTGCAGGTAATACATTTCCACTTTACATATGCTAAAAATAAGGATTTTTCTATGAGGGTGAGATCACTCTTGGCAATTTTTATGAAATGCATTCTAAATTAATACATTTTTATAGTCTATTAAAATTCTATTTCTTTCCTTTGTTCATGATAGAATGCATGCCCATGCATATGAGAGTGAGAGGAGTACTTTCCACTGGGTCTGGTCCTATCATGAACCTCTTCCTCTAATCCTTTAGCTCACTGGATCTTGGGCACTCAAGCATGTGCCTGGCATATTTCGCGTTGACTAGGGCAGGGATTTGAACTTCGGTGGTCACATAAGATCTGGTTCCTCTTGAGCAGGGCATCACCAATGAGCCACTGATCCAGCCCTATTAACATGCCTTTAGCTGTATGCTTCCCATTTCTTCCATATCAGAATTACATTGTAAGTCTAAAGTTAAAGAAGCATGAACCAGGAGCATACTAATCCTTTAATAGAATTATATATGATTAAAAAATTAAAGTAGCTTAATATGAAATGATAAAAAGTTATCCAAGAAAAACGTCATTTAAGCTGAGAGAAATATTCTCTCCATATACTTTCTATAGCTTTATAATTTCTGGGCTTTCTGCTGACATGTGTTTGCAGGAGACTTCTGAGTAAGCACTATAGACCTCTTTGAGGTTTATTATGGAAGTAGTTTATTTCTTATGAGAGCTTACAATTATACCTAATTCATGCATAAAGGCCTGATATGAAGAAAACACTATAAAGAGTACTTTTATTGGTATTAAAATAACAAAAGTAAACACTTAAAAAAAGAGAATAAGTATATACATGGAAGCATCTTACTTATTGATAGAACTATGTCTTAATCAGGGCCAAATGGTAGTACAGTGCTACAACTGGACCTACATGGGAAGGTTCCAGGTTTACATCCTAGAGCCTTCCTGTCCATGCCAGGCGTGTGCACACATACCTGTGTGAGCATGCGATCTGGTCTGGCTGAAGCTGGGTGGATTGCTGTGTAAAGATTCTGTTTGAGGGTAGCTTTTCTCTCACTGAAGAAATAAACTTAAAAAAATATTTTTATTGGACCAACTGTGGTGGTTAAGGTGGCTGCATTCCAAATGGCCAACCAGACCCATTGGCTTTGAAAACATACCAAGCGTGTGTGCATATGTAAGTAAAATCTCAAAAGAAGAAATAAAGGAGAAGGGATGGTGGCATGGTCATCCTCCTGTGGGGTGCTTTCTCACTTTCCTCTCTTACTCTCTCTCTGGTGAACACATGCACCCTATAACAAGTTTTAAAAAACACTTTGAGTCCATGTTAGCTCAGGCTTAGTTGTGGATGATGCTGAAGATGGCTGTCTATTTACTGAGATGTGAAGAATGCTTAAAATCAAGGATGAATCAAAAGTTTAATGTTCACTCATCTAACTAAAATACATATCTTTCCTTGTTGCTTCTTAACCTAAAATTGCTGTAGAGTTTTTGACAGAGAAGAGTGTGTGGACCAAAAGCATCAACTATGTGACAGAAATTTCTGAAACTAGAATTCAATGCTCAGAGAGAGCTGGATTTTTCAGGAAGGAGTAGGCCGGTCTTTCCCACTTGAAAAAGCAGCATAAATAAAGTTACGAGAATGAAATTTGGCCAGATTGGTTGGGAGAATAAAGCAGATGGCTTAAGCTGGAGACACAGTGGGAATTTAAAAAGGATGAGCAAACTAAGGATAGTTAATGGAGACTTAGAATCATAAACTTGATCCGATAGGTGATATGGCACCAATATAGTTTTAAATCAGGGAAGCGGCATAATGAAAATGGCATTTTTGGAAGATTCATCTAGCAGAGGTGACAGGACTGATTTAAAGATCCTGAAGGAAAATATCAAGGAGGCTAGTTGAAAGACCAGCTCCAATAATAGACTTAGAAGATTTAAGTAACACTTCTTAAAACAGGAGACTCATGCCTTTTGACAGCATAGGGTATGGGACTGATAAAAAGGGCAAGTAAGAGAAGGTTGAAAATAATAGAAAAAATACAGGATTATATCTGGACTCAGGGGTCTGATGGTAGGCAGGTGGATGTGAAAAGAAGGAAAGGCTCTTCCTCTGACAGTGTGGTATAAGGCAGTGATATTTTGAAGTATATAGGTGCATTCTCCTGAGTTCCTGTTGTCCAGCATAAAATACAGTGTGGTATTACATTTTATATTATTCTTCTTAGACCTCATTCCTCAGAGCTGAGGTAAATTGAAAGTTGTTTGAAAAATTACTAAGTGAACTATGGCGATACTTCCATTTCCTTTCTAAAAGCATACATATTTTGGTTTGAATTATTTAGGAAGTTATGAAACAAAACAGAATTTATGTTTGCCTTATTTTGACATATGGTTTACACTTTGAAAACTTTGCCCTAGGATGCCATTGGATAGAATTGTGATAATAAAATTGGGCATAGCCAATGTAAAATCATGAAATTCGCAATAGTAATAGACTTTATAAATCATGTAATTATATGAAGTGAAAAAAAAAAACAGTAAGTATTTACTAGTATCTATCATTTGTCAAGTCTGTTGAGTGCACTGGGTACATAGACTTTTGAAAATAATAAAACAAAAAAGGAAAAACTCTCTTAGTGAATAAATATATGGTCTGGTGGTGGAAATGGCCATTAAACAAATGAATAAACATGTATATAATCATACATTTTGATAAGTTCTTGTTATTTGATGAATTTCACCCCCCCAGAATCCATGTATTAATGTTCTTATCCTCAGTACTTTAGAATGTGACATTATTTGGATATAGAGTCCTTACAGATACAAGTAGTTAAGAGGAGGTTATGCCAGAAAAGCATTAGGCACCTATCTGACTGATGTCTTTTTTTTTTTTTTTTTTTTTTTTTTTAAAGGGTGATTTGGACACAGATACACATACAGGGAGAGCACCAAAGGAAGGTGAAGGCAGAGATCAGTCGATGCTTCTATGAGATAAGTAATGCTAAAGTTTATCAGAAAACCACCAGAAGTCAGGACAGAGGCAAAAATACATTCTTGTTCACAGCCCTCAGAAGGAGCTGCTGACACCTTGATCACAGACTTCCGAGCTCCAGAGCTGCAACACAATAAATTCTGCTATTTAAGCCATGTAGTTTGTGGTCCTTAGTTACTACTGTCCTAGCAAACTGGTACAATGGTAAAAGAAAGGAAGATTACTGGAAATACTAGGCATGAATAAGGTGAAGGCTTCCTTTGAATCTGCTAGGCAGTGTAGACTTCTATGGAGATTTCTTGGAGGAAGTTCAAATTAGGCTGAAACCTGGATGAGAAGGAGAAAGCCATGAGACTGAGGTGAGTTGCCGTGTTGGGGAAGGCAAGAGAGTGGTTTGGGCAGAAGGAGAATGTGTAAGGACCATGAGACTCAGCACAACTAAGAAATTATAAAAAGACTCGAGGGGCTGGTGCACAGCCTGTGAAGATGAGAATTGCACAAGATGAACTAAGCTGGCTAGACCCTGGACAGGAATTTACCTTTTATTTTAAGAGCAATAGGGAGATATTCATAGATTTCAAGCAAACAGTGACATTTTAAATAAAGTCCAACTATCAAGTAGAGAATGGTGTAGAGGAAAATAATTAGTAAATAACAGAAATAGGACAGGTAATTAGGGTTGAATTAGGTTGGTGGTAGTAGATTGGAGACAATTTGAGCAAATATTTAATATTTATTGCAGCATGTGATAATCAAATCAAGGATATTACCGTATATGTTATTTTTAATAAAGAACCTTACAATCTCTAGATAATGTGGTTAAATGGGAATTTATTATGTTATTCATCGTATATTTATATTACATAAATGTTATGACCATAAATCAGTTAAAATAATTATTTTCTTTTCTGTGGAGGATGAAAAGTTTTATTTAATATTTTGAATATTTTAATGCCGCATCATTACTTTTATTTTAGAATTTTCTATTATCTGCTTAACTTTATTTATTTATTTATTTATTTATTATTTAATTTGACCAGAATGAAGGAGAAAGAGAAAGGGAAAGTGAGAAAACAAGCCACTAGGTCCAGGATCTGAACCATATTTAGCAATGTGAGAGTTCAGTGCCTTAACCACCATGCCACCTGCCAACAAACATCATTACTTAAGACGGGAGATACAGTGACCAGCAGTTGGCATAATGGCTATGTCGCCGGACTCTCATGTAGTCAACCACATTTTCAGTCCTGAACCTGGTGGCTTAAACTTACGCTGGGCTCATGTGCATGCATGCCCAGGATCTCGAGAGGAGAATGGAGGAGAAGGGATTGTGGCGTGGTCATCCCCCCCGGGGGGTGATTTCTTGCTTTCTGTCTCTCTGTCTCTCTTTGTTTTTCTGGTGAGCACACGTGCCCTATAGCAAAAACAAACAAACAAATAAACAAAAACAAAAACCAAAAAACCCTCTCCAAAAAAAAAGACTAGAGATATTACGTACCTTCTACCATTGTTTTTATTTTTCATTTTTAAAAGTACACTTTCATTTTATTTAACAAAATATGTTGTGTGTAGTTCAGTTGACCACCCTGATATCCATGTTTACGTAAGGTTAGCAATATTCTAGAGAAGCCACTTAAATAGCTTAGTTTACAAGCAACAAATCTGAGATTTCTAGAAATTAAAATTTACTCAAATGAGGCCAGCTGGTGAGGTGGCGGTTGAGGTGCTGGACTCCCACATGGTCAACTATAGTTCCAGTCCCAGACCTGAAAACATGCTTTCTCTTTCTCTCTCTCTGTCTCTCTGGTGAGCACACATGTCTTATAGCAAATTTTAATAATAACAATAAATTAAATTAAATTAAGTTTATTTAAAAAATCTTGCCCAAAGACACATAACCAGTAAATAGAAAAGTTGAAGTCTGATTGTTTTATTTAGAACCTGCTCTATATTATAATATGACTGACTGACATACATTTCTAAGCTAAAAATATGATGTAAATTTCATCTGTACCTAATTTTCCCAATTTCTTATTTAGCAGGGATTGCATTTAGATCAAATATAATCCAGACCAGCAGGTGGTACAGTGGTTAAGACACTGAAACCCACATGGCTAGGTATGCTGTTCCTGTCCCAAACCCCGTGGCTGGAAAAACTCTCCTCTTGCATGTGTGATCATGCCCAAAGTCCTGAGTGGAGAATGGAGAAGACATTGTAGTGTGGCCATTCCCACTAGGGGGTAATTTTTCACATTCCCTCTCTCTCCATCTCTTTCTTCTTTCTCTGTTTCCCTCTAGCAAGTGCATGCACCCTATGACAAAAATCTAAATATATGTATTTTTATATATACACACATTTTATATATATATATATGTATATATATATACATATATATATATATATGTATACACACACATACACACACACACACACACACACACATATATACACATATACAGGGACCAACAGTTAGCGTAATGGCTATGTCACTGGACTCCCATGTAGCCAACCGTGGTTCGAGTCCTGGACCCGGTAGCTTAAACTCATGCCGGGCACATGTGTGTGTGTGTGTGCCCAAGATCCCAAGAGGATAATGGAGGAGAAGAGATTGCGGTGTGGCCATCCCCCCTGGGGGGTGATTTCTTGCTTTCTATCTCTCTGTCTCTCTGGCAAGCGCACGTGCCCTATTGCAAAAACCTCTCCAAAAAATAAATAAATAAATAAATATACACACATATATATAGTCTAAATAGTCTGAATACAGCAAACACATATTTTGCATATAAATACTGTAAAAGTGCCAGAAATACACATTAGTAAATGAAGAAAAATAAGTGACATTAGGTATTTCATATTATTTTAGTGATACGAAGTCTGTTTTCCATAGTGATGCTTTGGCTCCATTTTTCTGAGTATCTTCAGAAAAATAATTTTATCAAAATGTTATTCTTTTTTGGAACTTTGGTAATATGTTGTTGTCTTTGATGTTAAAATGGATGAAGACTTTGCTGTATTTAGTAAGAAATCTCTTTAGTATCATTGTGTATGGAATTTAAAGAAGAAAAAGTGTAAGACAACTTCAAGGAAACACTACAACAAGCATATTTGACAAGAAGTTCACAAATGTAACTTTACTGTCATTAAATGTTCGCTTTCTCGTCTCCTCAGCCTATTGTCCCGTTCCACATCTTACGATTTTTTGTTGTATTTGAATGATGAGCCCAAAGCATGGAAAGCTGTTGTTTTCAACTTTTATTAATGTTTCCCAACTCATTTCTTTGTTTGCCTGCTGACAACCTGCCAAAACCACCCTCTGGTGAATTGTAAAAAGATTGGGGTAGCAGTCGTGGGACCCAAAATGTGTTGCAGATAATTAGTAGATCAGATCTTTGTCACAGCAGATACTTTGCTACCCACACATCTCTATTTTTAAGCTGTGTGTGTCACACAATGGGTATTCATAGTCTGTTTTAGTGTGAGGACAGCATCTTTGCATTGCACATAATACAACTGACTTGAATGAGAAATTCCATTCTTTTGTCGGTTTGTATCATCACTTGTTAACACATAAGATATACATATTTGGTAATAACTGAAATGACCATTGACTTTTAAACAGCTTTAGAGAGGGGAAGATTTACCTATTTTGCTACTTACTGAAATAATTTAACCACCGTAGTTTTTGCTTTTCATTAAGGGCAGGAAACAAAAATCTCCTTAGATAATCACATTTGTTTACACGCTAATTACTTTTGACTAATTTGATTGGCAAGAATAGCAGGCCAGGAGATTAGTTTCTGAGTTGTACAAAATCAAAAGCTTTCTCAGTGTAACACAGGAGATGATAAATTGAGACAAAAAGTAAAATTAGATTCTAGAATTGATGGAAATGCTGGAGTCATCAACATGTTTTCATGGAAATCATTTGAAGAATTGTAGGTAGTAAATTTATCGAGTCATCTTTTCTTTCTTTTTTTTTTTTTTGAGAGGTTTTTTTTTTTTTTTTTTTTTTGCTATAGGGCGCGTGCGCTGGCCAGACAGACAGAGAGAGACATAGAGACAGAAAGCGAGAAATCACCCCCCAGGGGGGATGGTCACGCCGCAATCCCTTCTCCTCCATTCTCCTCTCGGGATCTTGGGCACGCACGCACACGCGCCCGGCGTGAGTTGTAAGCCACCGGGTCCGAGACGCGAACCGCGGTCGACTACGTGGGAGTCCAGCGACATAGCCATTACGCTAACTGCTGGTTCCCTGAGTCATCTTTTCTTTTTAAAATACTAATTGCACAGCCTCTTTGCATATGTGTGTGTGTTCATGTATGTTTTATATAAACAGATACACCTAACATTGGTCCCATTTCACTTTTTCCCTTAATTTTTTAGCCCATGAAGAAGTTAGATGAAAGTCAGATATGAGAATACTCATATGTCTACCTGTGTTTTAGCAGAAGGGGGAATGTATCAGTTTATATGGTTTCCTTAAGTGATCTCAATGTATGAGAGTTATGAATCTGTGATAAAATGAACTGACTGCTGCAATATTATAATCAGAAATGATTTATTCTTCAAAGAGTAATAACATCAGTCTTAAAGTTCAAAAAGTGTGATAAAGATCATACATCTTCCAATAACTAAGATTTTTTTAACTTGGATAAGGCATACAGTCTCTTAAAGTTCTGTAAAAGGGGCATCAGAAAATGGTACTGTGCCTACCTAATTCTTATTAGATATAGATTAATTGATATAGGTAAAATTTCCGTGAAATTCAAAATGTTTTACATGTTTAAGACCTTATTAATAACATCTAAATATTGGTTCTTCTGTAGGAAAGAAAGCTCTTTCCTAAATCAGAATTCATTAATTTATCAAATATGCATAAGTGTTTGCTATATTTCAATATATACTGTTCTAGGTTTTGGGAACACAGCAGTAAAGAGAGCTCAATAATTCCTTCCCCCCTCGATCTTATACTTTAGTGAATTGAAATAATAAAAATAGGTAAAATTTGTAATGCGTTAGTTTTTGGTAAATATTAAAAGTAAAATAAGACAAAGAAGATGCTTTTGATGTGATTTATTTGAAGAATAACTTTAAGGAGATAGTGGTTGTAGTTTTAAGTGAAGGCCAAATTTTATTGGAATACTTGTTTAAAGAAAACACTAGCTCTTGAAAAAATGGACTTTCATTACTCAATCACAGCCATGCACATCATGTACCAATGATTCATAGTAAATTCAGACAAGAAAGTGGTTTAGCAGTTAAATTTTTGGGAGGTCCTGTGTTTTCACATTTAGAATTAAAATATTTGAGACCAGCAGGTGATTAAGGCTCTTGACTCCCACATGGTCAACCATGGTTAAAGTCCCAGATAAGTGGTTTTAATTCATGCTGGGCATGTGAGCATGAGTGTTCAAAATCCCAATGGAGGAGAAGGGATTGCAGCAGGACCACCCCCCTTGGAAGTGATTTCTTGCTTTCTGTTTCTCTGTCTCTCTAGTAAACACACATGCCCGATAGCAAAAATTTCTCAAAAAAGAATTAAATTTGTGCACCATTTCTCTCAATATCCTTTGACAGACAATGAAAAATTGTTAATATGAGAAAAATTAATGAAATGCTCATTTTGTATAAGGTAATATTAAAAATAATTTGAGTATATACAAAATATTTTAGAAAATAAATGTTATTCGAAATAACATAATGCACTTGAAAGTTAAAAAAAAGCTTCAACTTTGCCACATGTACAAAGTATATGCATCCTGTTTTAGTACAAGTTTTTTAGAAAATAGATCTGGAGGTAAATGCATATGTGCTAGCATTTCTTTAGGAAGAAAAATTTCAAGAAAGCAAGAGAAAGGAAAATAAGGAGTGAGGCAGGGAAGGAGAACATGCACTATGAAATTAATCACAGAAGCCTTAGGTACAGTTAATTTTTTGGTGCTTCAGAAGACATCTTTAGAGTACATACATATCTCTGAGCTTTCCCAGAGTCTACTGAGGTAGTGGATGATGAAGAAGAAGGAACTGATCTGTTGTTTCTCATTTCTTATGGCATTTTTATGGTGTTTGTTTGCATTGGGCCATCCAAGAACCAGAGCTGAGAGAGCAGAGTGGCACCTGGGACCCGAAATTGTTTTACTAGTCATGGTATATAGAAACCCCTGCCGACCTGCAGGTTATAGTCTCACGGGTATAGAACAAACTGGGTGAGCTAGTGAACTTGTCTGAGCACTGAGTAGGTCCTATGGCTCTCATCTTTCACTGACAAGAGAGAAAGCATGAAGATAGGTGGCTCTAGAGTTGGGTGTTGGGAAGTGAAGGGCCATCTGACCGTGTGTATGAGAAATAAGAGGAGCTGAGACCAATTGTTATCTTATACCTGAGCAGATGAAGCATAAAAATACATGCCCCTACTAGATGCTCATAGAAGTTAATGAGCTCTCACAGAAAATCTTAATCCTATTTTCTGTGGTCTACAAGAATGTAATAGTTATCAGGCAATTTTCATTGGGAGTTGAGGGTGAAGAAAAGGCAGTGTCGGTATCACTGAGCCAAAATCATGACTCAATCAATCCTGTGAACACACATTTATTTAGAACCTAGTCTTATTGCAACCTATTAAAGTATGAGGAATAAAAAAAAAAAAAAACTTCAACCACAATGGAAATCTATAAAATACAAATCACAACAAAAGATAATGTTTTAAAAATCTGTCAAATTGGTTAAGATGATAAAAATCGGTTTATTTCCTTATATTTTTTGCTATGTAGGAAGAGTTTATTTTCCTATGATGTTAATGATTGTATTCACTGATTTAATTTTTTCTGGAAATTTATTTTTAAAACTATGAACTGCCTTTCTTTTGAATTTTCTCTCTCACACACACACTCACATGCACACCAACACCATTGTGAATTAGAATCAATTGCATATATTTCTCAGAAGATAGTAGAAACAAGATGAAAGAAAAATGTAGTTTAACTGAGTTCTGCTTTCCTGGTTCCAAATTCGTAATGAGGGTATACAAGAACCCATAGTGCAATATATGAAGAGTAAAGTCCTTTCAGATTGGGAATGTTCATTTATTACATGTGCAGTTCTTTTATATCTGCAAATTATGGCTGCAGGCCAAATTTGGACTGCTGTCAGTATGAAAATATAGGTTTATTAGAGCACCAATGTGTACTAGCAGTACTAGTTATTTACATATATATATATATATATATATATGCATTATTTTTATTGTATATTTTTTACTTTTCAGATTAGTTTTATATTTTATTGGGTTATCAGAAAAGTCATGGATATTTTTCTATGAAAATAGAAAAATATTTTTGTATTTTTATATGAAAAATTTGTCATGACTTTTTTGAAAACTCAGTACATAGAGTCCTCATTGTGATATATACGATATATATTTTTTCAACAGAGAACTTTACATTTTTTGTCTGTTAAAAATTTCTTCCCTTTTCACCTCATACCCACCCTCTACCACTCACTCTTTACCATCCACTCCCTTACAATCTCTGGTATCTATAATTAACTTCTCTACTATTATACCTTCTGATCTTTTGATTTTTGCTATGAAGTGCAGATATTTGGTATATAGTGAGGATATACAATGTTTATCTTTCAAAGTTTGGCTCATTTTGCTTGATAATAAGTCTTTCATATTCAACCACTACACTACCTGCTGACCCCTGTATAAGTATGCTTTAAGTTTGTTCATTCATATAACATTTTTGTGAGAGAAATAAGAGCAATTCTAGGGCCCAGTTGATGATGTGGAAGTGGTGCAATACTCTGGGATGTTGGACCCGTATGGGAATATCTTGGGTTCATATTCCAAGGCCTCCCTGTACACACTAGATGAGAATGCGTGTGTATGTGTGTGTATGCTTTCATGACCTGGGCTAGCTAAAGCTGGGAGTGGATTAAGCATGAGGCTGTTAAGAACTCTACTCTCTCATAGAGGAAATAAATAAACGTAAAAAAATATATAACTGTTCTAGGCTAGCCCCATAGCTTAGCAGTTAAGTGCTTTGTATAGAGAGCTGGATCTCACATGGCCAACTGTGGTTTGATACCAGCCCTGGTGGCTTAAAAAGTGCAGCAGGTGCATATGCATTCATGCATGCCCAAGTCCTGACAAAATAGAGAAATGGTGGAAAAAGGATTGTGGCTTGATCATGCCCCATTGGGGAATGCTTTCTCTCTCTCTGGCAAGTATTGTGCCATCTGGAAATAATTTCTTTTTAAGTAAGAACACTTCTAAATTTTCAAAGATTGGTAAAATAATTCTATTACTTCTATATTGTCATTATTATAAATTATACTAAATATTTTGTAAAAGAGCAAAATAGTTTACTATGAGTATATAAAAATAGATTATTCAAACTATATGTATATATAGTATAATAATTTTTTGTAATAGAATTGATCTTTTTTCTATCCTTGGTAACTATTTCTTGATACCTATACCCCTTCCATCATTAGTCTTAGGCTACAAGATAGATATGTATTGCTCTAGAGAAAGCAGATGAAATCATCTTTAGTATTTATAATTATTCTTCTATCTTTTAAAATAGTCTTAACGGGTTATACATGTTGCACAGCTGTAAAACACAATGTTCTTAGTGCCAGTCTCACACATAATTCCTGGTTCAAGTCTGTTGACATCCTTGAATATGGTTATGGCTGTCCATAATCCCAGGCAGGTGATTTTGGGGTGGATTGCAGCATAAGAACCGTGTTGGAGATGTGTTCCTTCTCTCTCTTTCCCACTCTGTATTTCTCTCACATGGAAGAAAGAAATTTTAAAAACTTTAAAAATAGGGTTTTTAAAAAACAATAATCTTCAAGTTAAATACATTTCACTTGGTATGTAAGAACAAGAGACTTAAGATAGAAAGCATTTTTGTTTTTATTTACTATGACTTGTTGGGTTGGAAGATCATACATAAGTCAGAGTCTAGAGGACTCAAACTAGAGAAAATCAAAACATAGGGATGGGTGAAGGGCATAATGCAAACGAGAATGCTGTATGCTGCGTGAAATGAACTGCTCTAAGTATTATGCACATATTAATTAGATGATTCCCTATGAAGTAGGTGTTATATATAATGGGTATTTTACAGATGAGAAAATTAAGAAACAAGGAGGTTAAGTAACTTGGATAGAGTTATACACAGCTAGGAAGTGGCAGAGCTGTCATTTTAATTCAGATAGTGTGACTGAAGAGTGTGTGTTCTTCACTTTATGTAACATGGCTCTTCCAAGATATAATTATATTTCTTTTACTGAAAAATAAATAAATAAATAAATAAATAAATAAATAACAAATAATAATTTAGTCATTTGAGGGCCAGAGAGAGGGAAACAATCAGAATCCATGAGGAGATCAGGAAAGATAATGTACATACATAAAAACAATTGAACCCTGATTCTACCTCTGACTAGATTTGAACCCTAAGGGTATATGTGTGGTGAGACATTACGACTTCTCTTTCTTCTGGGAAAATTCCAGATTAGAACCTAAGATATAAATGTTTGTATACCAATAAGACAATATATCTCCATTTTCCTGGACAGTTCTGTTTTTTGCTTATTAACATACTACTGTAATTATTATGAGTGCTCCTCTTCACTGTCAGAAACATTCCAATTTGCACAAAAAATGACATGATCTCCCTATTTATATTTAAGTTACCACGTGGAGTACAGTTTGGAGACTAACCAACTAGCACTCTCTTTCTCCACAGGCAGATAAGAATGGTGTGAATGATGGCAGCCAAGGTCCAGGTGGAGAGAAATCCTGAGATAGCCATAACTCCATGACAGTCATCCATTGATACATAACAAGCCATTCCACAACGTACTAGTTTAAAACAGAAAGCATTTGTTTAGCTCTTGATACTGTGGATCAACAGTTTGGTCAGGCTTTAACTAGACTCATGCTTTCTCCTGTGGCCACCTGCCAGTTGTACAGTCAGTGGGCAAATGATTCCTGAGTGCTGGCTTTTCTCAGAGCGCCTCACTCACTTGTCTGGCAGTGGCTGGCTGTTGTCTGTAGTAACTCCACTAACTCCATGCGGCTCTTTATCCTCCAGCAGGCTAGCTAAACCTTGTTCACATGGTGGTCTCTGTAAATGGAGCAAGAGAAAGGATAAATTACAATCCCTGAACTTGTTCCAAGTTTCTGCTTAAGCCATTTTTATAACATTCTAGTGGACAAAGAAGTCACACCATTCTTTCCAGAATCAACCTGGGTGGGCAAACAAGATTGCATGTGTTAAAAAAGGTAAATTGAGGCAGATGAGCATATGAAAGAGTTTATTTGAGGCTTCAGTGATTCATGAATAGAGCAGCCCCAGACTGTAAGGGGTACAGGACAGTTCAGAAAGAACCTAAGAGGAAAACTTTGATAGGGTGTACATAGAAGCAAGGCAAGTAAGCTATTTCACTAATTAGAGTAGGCAGTAACCTCATTTGAGTCATTTCAGTGAACAGTCCTTAGTTAGGAGTAAGTTGGTAGTTCTGGTTAGCTAAGAGTAAATAATCAGTTTACCATTTATACTGAGTTGAGTTTTTAGTTTGCTTATGTAGGAACCCAGGGCATTGATAATAACCTGGTCCAACAGCCAACCCAGTTAATTTTGTTTTAACACATAGCAGAGGAATGTCACTAGAAAGAAGGGAGAATTTATGCTTCATAGAGGAATTAAGAAGTTACTATGTACACAAAAGGAGAGGGGAGGGGGTACAGAAAGTTGGGTTCTCATCTGTCAGAGAAATCACTTGTAGCCTTGAACAGAGGGAATGTTCATACTAGAACCTGAATGTCACAGGACCAGGTGACAACTTAGCCCCTGGACTTTGGAGAGGTCTGCTGGAGAAACTACCATTTGTTGCCTAAGACAAGTGAAAGCCTGGAACAGTCACATAAGGGATGTTCACACTGAAACACAATGTCTGTTGAGAACTCTCAGCTAAGTGCTAAGCAAACTAGAGCCTTGCTACCATGTCATCATATCAAGGAAAAAAAGAAAAAGAAAAAAGGAGAAAGATGAAACTTTCAAATAATGAGAATAGGCTAATGCAGAAATGATTAATTAATGAGAATTATTTCTATCATCTTAAAATGGAAAGCCCAAGTTTATCTTCCACTACAAATGTAAAAAGAGAGATTTGTGAACAAGCCCAGTTATAAAATCAAATGTCTGCACCTCTAAGTGGTGACATTAAACTTTAAAGCATACATATTTTTACACACATATAAATAAACCAAAAGCAAGTACAGTCATGCAAATGTTAAGAGTAGTAATCTTTTGGTAGTGAGCTTATGGATGACTTCTATTTCTTTCTTTAATTCTTGTATATTCTGTAAATATCCTCAAATGAACATGTATCAGCTTTGCAGTAAGAAAGAAAATTTTGTTTTAGAACAGATGCATTTGTGTCTTCACCCATTCTGTGCTCACTGAAGCTTGTTCATTTGAAAACTATTCCACCTTCAAGTGTTAATGAGCTAATAAGTCATTTGGGGGTGAGTTACTTTTCAAAATTGCTGAAATCACACCTCTAACTGCACTTGTATTCAGCTCACTGATAGGGAAGGCCAGTCTATAGCTGTTGCAATCTAATATTAATATGAGAAAACAGGATAAAATGTTTGCTGTCTGTGCAAATTCTTATAAACACCTAACTAATTAAAATATTTCATTTTAATAAGTTAGCAACTGCCCTTCGAATCCACTCATTTCTGTAAGTGAGGTCTTGATAGAACATGGCTTAGTATTTCATAAAGTAGCAGAGTTTATAAGTACTCCCATTTATTCTCGGAAAATTTGCCAGATGCTAGTGCATAGTTTTAAATCTATTCACTTAATCAGAATATGGAAAACAGAACTATAAGTAAGCTGTGAGAAGCTACAGAATAGAAGCTTGCATGAACTCTGATTATAATATCATAGAAATACTCCTCATTCTTAAACTATAAAAGCTTTCACATAGCCATAAGATTAGGAATTACTTACAGAATACGGGCGGTGCAAAATCCCAAATGATGTAAAAAATCAGGTTTTAGAATTATTGACTTACACATTGGTATTTGCACATGCATCTGTGTGTGTGTGTGTGTATGTGTGTGTATGCATGCACAATCAACACCATACACATACACACAAAAGCACAAGGGAAGAGGGGAGAAGAGCAGTAACTTGATCTTGAATTTCCCCATTGGACTTGTATTTGTGTATTTTCCTAGGGTTATCAGAAAAAATTGTTTCATTCTCCATCCTGCTTTTCTTTGACATTCTTACAGATTTTTTTTCATTCATTTTAAGCTCGTCTAATAATCATTGGCTATAAAATAAAGAAGACAAATATATAGTAATCACATACATCAGACTGGATAATTTGCAATTAATAAATATATAATATAAAAGGGCTAAGGATAAGAAAACGGTTAAGAAATATTACCTTCTTCAGAGATTAAAATATCTAGTATATTGGTTAAAATGCTTTATGTTGCATGTAATAAAAATTCAACTTAACATGGCCATGATAGTTAATATTATGTGTCAACTTTACTGAGCTATAAGGTGCCCAGATATTTGTCTAAACATTAACCTGGGTGTTTCTATGAGATGACTCCTGGATAAGATGAACATTTGAATAGTAAAGCAGACTGGTCTCCCAAATGTTGGCATGCCTCATCAAATCTTTTGAAGGGTTTGAATACAGCAAAAGCTGAAATAAAAGAGAATTTACCCTCTTTGTCTTTGAGCTGGGTGATTGCCCTTTTGATTCTAGAGTCAGACTCAGACTGGAACTTAAACCATTGGCCCTCTTGCTTCTCATTCCTTAAGATTCAGAATGAACCTATGCCATCAGCTCTCTAGTCTCCAGTTTACAGGTTTGGGGACTTCTCAGCCTACATAATTGCATGAGCCAATTCCTTGTAACATCTCTTTTCCTCATACATTATAAATGTATAATCTCTTCTATTAGTTCTGTTTCTCTAACCAACCCTGACTAATAAACAGGCTTAACAATTAAAGGGATTTCTTGGCTCAAGCACCAAGAAGTCCAGACTTAAAAGCTCATTTATGGCTGTTTGATTCAGTATTACCAGAATGTCATAAAAGACCACTTTTTAAAGATTTTTTTTTAAGAGAGAGATTTTTGCTAGAGGGAGTGTGCAATCACCAAAAGAGACAGAGAGACAGAGAAAAAGAAAACAAGAAATCACCCCTAGGGAGGTGGCCATGCTGCAATCCCTTCTCCTCCATTCTCCTGGGATCTTGGGCACACACGCACATGCATCCGGTGTGAGTTTCAAGCCTCTGGGTCTGAACTCCAACCATAGCTGGCCATGTGGGAATCCAGCAATGTAATCATGACACCATCATCTGGTCCCAACACTCTCAATGCTATACTTTGGTCAATCAGTTTCATGTTAAAGCTGGTGGTTAGAGAAGTTGCTAGTAACAATTGAGCTATTTCCTTCTTTATTAATGACTAGGATACTAAATCAGCCTTAGTATTAATTCAATATGAAACTAATAACTGTGTTTAGCATAATAGTAGGAAGCAATTTAGTAAAGTCTATCAGATACACAGCTAGGGTTGGAGGTGGTATCATCTTTCTGAAGAACGTAAGTAGTATTTGGGAGTTGTGGATACCTGGATGATAATCTAGATAGCAGATACAGGAAAGGGGAGTTTAATTCTGTGTATGAAACCAGCAAAGTACAGTCTACCTGAGTTTACTTACAGGGAAGACCCAGTGGTCAGGGTCAGAGTCAGTAGATACTCCCTCTTTAGAAAGACTGGAACAGATCTCGAGTTTACAAGCACTTGTACCTGGGACCAGTGGGTGGTATAGTGGTTAAGGTGCTGGACTCCCATGTGGTTGACTGTGGTACAAGTCTCAGACCTGGCAGCTTGAAAATCATGCCAGGTGTGTGGTATATATGCCCTAAATCATGAGAGGGACATAGAGGAGATAAGCTTGTAGTGCGGCAATCCCCCTGGGAGGTGATTTCTTGCTTTCTATCTGTCTGTCTCTATCTCTCTGGTGAGTGCACGCACCCTATTTAAAAAATATCTCTCAAAAATAAAAAAGTACTTATATCTTAGGTTAGAAAGTTTTATATAGAAGTATATGATTATATGTGATATGAAAGCTACAAAACTGATTCATTCTATACAATGAAAGTAATATTGACATCCATTGATTTCTTGACAAGAGACCAGGAAAAAATGGCTTAATAATTACCATTTAAATAAAATATCCACAGTGAGCATGGTGGTGAATCAGAGGGTACATTTCTTTTCCCTACGCTTTCCAAAATCTCTTTCCATTCTTTACTTCACTTTCTTCTTTTTAAATGATAGCACTCAGGTGAATGCTTAATTGTAAAAGAGAAGTTAGATCTTGGGAAAAAAAAATCAAAGGATCTTTTTATTTAACTTGCTATATTTTTACAAAGAGTTTAGTAGAAAATTGCAATTCTAAGACAAGCCAGAAAATGTCATTATTAATTTTGTTACTGAAGAAAATAAATGAAAGAAAATGTGTTAAATCAAATTATCTTAGCCTGAAAAGACCTATGTACTCACATATCTGAATTCTTGTAAACTAATGAAAACTTAACTTTAGCACCTGTTTCCTCAACAAATTGTTGAGTCACACCAACCCTGCTTCAGTTAATCACACATGCTGCACTGTAAACTGTGTTCAAATAGGTCAACACCAAGGTATAATCAATCAAGCTATTTCTCTCTCTCATTTTTGTTTAGTATATGTCACTTTCCTTTTCCTGTTCATGTGTTTTATTTGACCATATGGCACCTCAGAGTTCCTCCAAGTTGGTTATTGGGGCTGACCAATTCATGAATCAGTCTTTGCTCAGCTAAACTGTACTAAATTAGATGTGTTACAAGTTTTTATTTGAACAGTTAGGCACCAGAAGTGGGATCCAAAGTAGGGTGTCTGGTGACCCCCAAGAGCATTGAGTGACCAAGTGCAGAATGTGCCCAGACCATTTGTGACCAGTGCTCTTCACAACAACTGGGGCTCACGAGTAAGTTCCCTCTCAGATTCTCAGCTCCAGAGTTGTGATTAGAGCTCTCTAAGTTTATTTGAGCAAGTCTTGATCCAGATTGGATATGAGAGTTGAAACAGAAACTGAACTGGGTATAGGATCACATTGGATCTGACAATTAACTAGACTGGATTCAGTAGTCTGGCTAGATCAGACAAAAATAGGAAGTAGACAGTTACTGTTATAGCGGGTACAAATTCAGCTTTCAGAAATTCTCCAGGATTTTATGTTTTATTAACTCATTTCTTTTTCATGCATACTTAGTTAAAAGAAAAAAAGAGAGACATTTTATTTAGTGGAGTTTAATTAAGCAAATCTTTTTCTTTTTTTAGAGGTTTCTGTTATAAGGCGCATGTGCTCGCCCAAAAGACAGACAGAGAGTCAGAAAGCGAGAAATCACCCCGTGGGGGGATGTCCACGCCACAATCCCTTCTCTTCCATTCTCCTCTCAGGATCTTGGCCATGCACGCACACACACCTGGCGTGAGATTAATCCACTGGGTCTGGGACTTGAATTGCAGTCGACCACGTGGGAGTACAGTGACATAGCCATTACACCAACTGCTGGTTCCATAACTAAGCAAGTCTTAACAGGATGACTTCTGAGCCCCTCTATGTAGTCTCATGGTCACACATTATTTAGGTTCTGGAAAAGGAGAGTGATATGTGCAGGAATGGAAAAGCGACATACAAAAAACGAAAGTGAAGGAATGAGGTAGAAAATCGGTTGGCTTAGTTACATTCTGAAATTTGTCTGCATTAACATAGTTTAAAAGGCAGGATGCCTGTGACTGACTGAAGCCTAGCTGCTGTGATTGGTTGTAACCCAGCAACCAACCAAAAGTAACTTTCTAAATGAGGTCTAAGTTTGTTTACACAGAAACCAAAGCAAAAATACGACGCTTTTCCAGTATCCTTTAACACTTAGGAAACATGTAATTGGTTAGGATGGTTAGGGGGATCTTTGAACCAAAGCCATGATGTCCCAGCTCTAAGATAATAAGGCTTAATGTAAAAAAGGGCAATCTTAATTTTCTTTTTTAAGTGGATACAAATGTTTATTATTCACTTTTCAAGGGGAAGAGAATGGGAGTTGTGTGAACCCTGAAGGCAGACTGCTAAGGACATTTAAAGAAAAGAGGTTTAGGGTGAGGTGATTAAGGTGGCCCTAAGACAGCATTCTTGGTCTTTTATAGCACCTGGGTTGTTTCATTGTTATCTCAGGGTGAATAAATCATCTGCAGTAAGACCAAGTAGCCTCCTTTCTTCCCTCTTGCAGATGGAAATGTTCCTCTGATTCCAAGGAATTCCCCACTGGGGCATGTCCCCTTCCACTGGGAACAGCCAGATCAGTTTGACCCTTTAGACATTTCTCTGTGCCCTGCCAAGGATACTCAAGTACACCAGAGACCTTCCCTTCCCTCCAGCACAGCCCAGTGGACAAACATCTTAGGGTTGATTTCTTAAACAAACAAAAAAAATAGCCTGAGGCATCTGGGTCACCTTGAATGTACCATTCCGTTAATATGGCCAAAATATCTGGGAGGTGCTGATTACACCCTTCCATTCAAAATAGAGTCATAAGTCACTGAACTATAATAACTCTTTATTTAATCAGTATGATAGTTTAAAAACTTAAAAAAGAATATGAGTATTTCTTAGAAAATACAAATATTTATAAAAATAGTGAAATCTTACTAACATAAGATTGTTAAATTGCATTGGCCTGAGAAGGCCTCTGTCCTCATACTTGAGTTCTTATAAACAAACCATAGCCACATATGGGAATCTGCTTTTTTTTTTTTTTGAGAGGTTTTTGCTGTAGGGCACGTGTGCTCGCCAGCCAGACAGAGAGAGACAGAGAGACAGAAAGCGAGAAATCACCCCCCCAGGGGGAATGGCCACGCCGCAATCCCTTCTGCTCCATTCTCCTCTTGGGATCTTGGGCACACACAAACATGCGCCCGGTGTGAGTTTTAAGCCACCGGGTCCGGGATGCAAACCGTGGTCGACTATGTGGGAGTCCAGCGACATAGCCATTACGCTAACTGCTGGAATCTGCTTTCTTAACAAATTGGTGGGTCATAGACAATCACTGCAGCCACGCTTCAGTCAGTCACAGAGTCCAACATTTAAACTGTGTTCATATGGGCAAACACCAACCTGTTTCATTAATGGACTCTAACCTAAAGTCAATGATCTAATTAAGAAACATGCTAAGTTAAAAGGTCCACGTCAACTAAATTGATCTCTAAAATACAACTCGCTGCCATTTTAGCTGTCTATTTTTAAATTTTGGAAAACACAAACTCCATTTAAAACAAAATCTCTTTTAAGTCACTACAAATTCTTATAATGAAAAATGCACTGGTTTAAATCTACCAAATGAGTCTTACCTTTGACCATCTTGAGTCCCTGTTCTGTGCCTTTGATATGTAAATTTTCTTTCTTTCACCTATAATCATGACTATGAATATGCAAATTTGGGATTGAACAGGTAGTGAAAGTATAATAGTGTGAAAAAAAACACTAAAACAATCATTATTGAGTGTAAGTTTAAAATTTATATGTTTTGGCATCTTGTCATTATATGGTATGTTTAGTATGCTAACAAACAAAAAGTTTTGTTATGAGGAAGCTATTCTTTTTTTATTTTTAGAGAGAGATTTTTACTATAGAGTGCATGCACTCGTCAGAGATACAGAGAGACAGAACGTGAGAAATCACCCTCCAGGGAGGATGGACACGACGCGATCCCTTCCCCTCCATTCTCCTCTGTGGATTTTGGGCACGCACACACATGTGCCTGGCATGAGTTTTATGCAACCCAGTCAGGAACTCGAACTGTGATTGACTATGTAGGAGTTCAGCGATGTAATCATTAGGCCATATGCTGGTCTGAGGAAGCACATAATTTTAATAATGTAAATTGTGGTATGCAATCACTAAGGATTTATTAAAGTAAAAATGGATTCGTTCTATATAGACAAATTGGGTTGTTTTAATGTGAAAAATAAAGTATAGGACTATTGACTAAATGTTGTAAAAAAATTATTATTTTTTTAAATTGCCAGAGTTTGCATCTGCTCACCAGAGAGGACATGTGCATGTCAGAGAGAGACAGAGAGAAGAAAAGGGAGAAAGCACCTCCATCCACAATGGGAACTGGTCATACATCAATGCTGTCTTCTCTATTTCTCCACCCAGTCAGGATTTCAGGCATGCACACACATTTTCCTAGAATATTCAAGCTGTCAGTGCTGAGATTTGAACCACTGTTTCCACTGTAAGATGGGGTCAGTCCTGAAAAATAAATCTTGTAAAAGAAATTTGATATGTGACAAATTTGGGTAACATTAAAAGGAAATTATATGTTTTCTAAAAAAAAAAAAACATCATTAATATTAAGAATTCACTGAGGCATAAGCTATGTTAAAACAATAAACGTTCCTTAAAGTACTGGTTTGCTCTTAACAAAAATCATAAAAGGATTTCTTCTTTACCTTTTAGTTAATTGGCCTTAAGACCAAAATAAAATAGAACAACAAGAAAAAAAATTCTGTTTTTCTCAAGATGATTTCTTATTTGTGTTCTGCTTTTATTAGATCTTTTAGTACTTAAGAAAAGTAAGTTCTCAATATTATAAGAGCTAAGTTTTGGTTTTTTTTTGTTTTGTTTATTTTGGTGACACATAAATATTCTAGTTTTTTTTAAGTTGTTAAACTATCATACTGATTAAACAAACCGTTACTATGTCTCAGTGACTTATGGCTCTATTTTGATCAAGTGTCTTACGCTTTTTAACATCTTTGACAAGCCTTTCCCAAAATAATATTCTAAATTAAGTTTTCTGATTTTGAATTAACTTTGAAATGACTATAGAGCACCTGTGAAACATCCAAAAGAGAGGTATTAGAACCAATCAGGCTTATTTTGATCATTACATTATATGGAAAGCATTGTCAATTAGAATGATGTCTAATTTTTTTGAGCTATATTTGCATGAATAAGTTATGTGTATACATATATGTGTGTGTGTGTGTGTGTGTGTGTAGTGTGTGTGATATATATATTATGATGACTTGACATTCTCAGTAGTCTTTATTCTGGTATTTACCTGTGATTTAGGTTATTATGCTATATTGTTGTATGCCACAAAGTAGCCAAATTTTGTTGTCACTTGTGAATTTTTCTGAGATCCTTAGCTATAGTTGGTTTAGTCTCATCCATAGTTAGTTGCTTATTTTCTGATGCCTTTCTAAAAGAATTTTGCAAGTAACTATAATGCTAAGGGGTTAATGTCTTCAAAGAAATTCATAAAAAAGAAGGAAAGGACTCTGACTAGTACAGGTTTCTGCTAACCTTAATATTATGCCATTGGACTAGGTAAGACCTTTCCAGAGCTCCTATGGAGAGACTGATTTTATAAAACTTCCAGGTCAATATCAAACAAAACCAGAATTAATCAAAAGCAAGTAAATGCTTTGGGAGCATTTCATGCTAAGTTAGTCAGTAATAAAATTGTTAAGATATTCATTACTTCTCAACCTATTGGGTAAAATCAAGTGTAAATTGGTAAGATATGCATTTGAATGAATTTCATAAGATTAATCTAAGTAAGTTATCTATGATGATGTATTAGTAAGCAGTGCTATACACTTCAATTAAATGAGCAAAGTTAGTGATTAAAAGGACGTAAATGCAGTATCAAGTATAAACTCATGGAGAGCCTGGATGTCCACTTAGTCCTTCCTGGGTCTTTCATTAAGCTCCCATTATTAGAAGCTCTACACTCCATGACTCTTCATGGAAGAGAAGAAATGAACAAATTATAAGATATATTGGTTTATTGAATCCTCTAAAAATGCTGAAATTGTTTAGACCAATATTTAGTCTGTCAAATCCATAACTCTAGGAAGAAAGTTAAAACTTTGGATTTACTTTTGCTACCTAACGGGGCATTTAGACATTTATAAAAGGATTTCATTTAGTTACCATTTTTAACACAATTGAATTATAATTACGTGTATGAAAGCTTTCCTATACAGAAAGACTGAACTATGACAATAGCTAGAAGGTTATTTAGAAAATGTGTTTTCCTCATGAAGCATTCCTGGAGAAATCCCCAGAGGTAGAGGTACTCATTAGACTGGAAAAGTTGTAAAATAGTTAAAGAAGGTATTACAAATACAATAGCATTAGGTAATGCTAACTGAATCAACTGATTGCCTTGGTCAAAACTATGACAGATCAATGATAATCAAATCCATTTTCCTTGGAAAACAAAAATTGACTCCTTATGAAATAGTCACCAAAAGGTATTATGTCCCTGTGAGTAGAATTTCATGTATCTTCAACTTTCTTTAATGCTCATTTGATTAAATGATACAAGGTTTTAATATATCATGCCAAAGTGAATTTTCACCAGATAAAGATATATTTTCCTGATGTACTGACTCTGTGTGCCCTAGAATCCAGAGAATGGGTCTTTCAAGGATGACATCAGAGAAAGACCCCTTATGAACCCTGTTTGAAGGCACCATACCAAGTTCTTAGTACACTCACACTGCTGCAGATTCAAGGCCTTGAATCTTGGGTTCACATTTTATAACTTGAAAAGATCACTTCAGACTCTTGGAAATTTCACCTGTTGATGGCTTTAAGATAAAGCTGACCAGGATAATTTCTCCCCAGAAGCAGATGGAATCCTAGACATGGATAGTTTTTTCCCAAGATCACAGAAAAATAATCTGTTCATCATGACACCTTTACTTTTGTTTTCCTTTTTTCTCATTTTCTACTGTTCTAATTTTGTCCTATTTCCTACAGAAGAATCTACGAGACCATAACGAGTGGATGAATTTAGCTCAAGCTCATGCCTTAGTATAAAACCAGAACAATTTTTGAGTTTATGGGATATGGCAAATAATAATAAGGAAACAATTCCATTCATGCCAATGACTTTCTATGTTCTCAGTGAGTCACCCTGAAACCCCAAAAGAGTAGAAAGCTAGCCTTCACACTCTAAATATCGCTCCTATGTGTCTCTGAATGCGTTAAAAACTGCACTCTAATTTTTCTAATTAATAACCCATTATTAACTATAGAAAACCTATCTGATCAATACTTCAAAAAGTATACTGTGCTTCCAAGCAAAACACACACTCAAGAATTAGGAATTATCTATATGGTACAAGTAATTGTATAATGTCATTAAGTTAAATCCAATACAGTCTCTTTCCTTTTTTTTTTTTTTTTTTTTAATACTAAATGTGGTTATGTACCCTTACAGTATGCTATAAAAGGACCACAAAAAAACAAGTTCCACATTGGATTTTGGTTAGGAGCTATAAATACCAATGGGTGGACAAATTTAATTGACCCCTGTGTAAATACCAATAGGTGGCCCTCTTTTCTAACCCTAAAAGTTTATATTGGGTCTGCAAAGAATCTGCTTATTCCATTCTGCCTCACCCCTGGTTTGGATCTTGTGATCACCTTCTTCATTTATCCTTTTTAAGTAGCATCTCCTGAAAGTCCTCATAATGTCTCCTTCAATCAGAGGTCAAAATTATCAAAATCAAAATTAGTACAAACCTTGAAATAGACAAAGATAAGCTAGTATCCATTGTGGAAAGATTCCAGTGGGACCCCTGAGAGTTCATTCTTGATGAAAATTGGGAGTGGGGCCCCTGAGGGTTCATTCTTGGCGATAATTGGGTAAAAATTGTAGGGATTTATACCATATTTGTAAATTGGGAGAATTTTTGGATTTTGTAGTCAATCAGGCTATAATTTTAGTCAGTAAAAGCCACTATCCCAAAAGTGGATGATAACACAAGTTTAACAAGAACAGTTAATAGAACATTCTATAGCCTTAGATCTCCTTTTTGGTGGTTTGTATTTGGTTCTAAACAAAACTGAATACTCTATCATTTCTCTCCTGATTTGTTGTTGCTTTTTTTTTTTTTTTTTTTTTTTTTTTTTTGCTTTCTCTCTCTCTCAAAAAAAAAAAAAAAAAAAAAAAAAAAAGAAAAGGAAAATATGATGTGTTTATAGAAATCACTAGCAGTTGGTTTACAGGTATCCTAAATGGTAGATGGGACAAGTTTAGGTTTTCAAGGTTTCTAATATTTACATTTTATTAGGTCTCCAAGTCATTGTGACTTGTGTTATTAGGCTAACAACAACAAAAAAATCTTAAAACATAATTTTATAGAAAAGTATGGTCCTTAATCATTATCACATCCTGATCAAGGACTATGGCCAACTAAACTAAAAAAATTATTTAATTTCCTATCTTATCCAAATATTGGATTGTTTAATTCAGTTAGGATTGCTTCATAGAACTGTTCTGAAGGAGTACAGTTTCATTTTTTGATGTTATGTTCCTGATCTTCATCTTGTTAGTCTCCCTGGTGAACTCTATCCTTTCAAGTCTTAAATGTTTCATATGCAGCTATCCAGCAAACATTACATGGTCTCATTTCCACTAGATTAGTAAGAATACAAAGAACTCTTTAACTGTGTGACATCATGAGTTGTGCATTCATTTATGACGGTGACAGAGAGTCATCAATTCCCAAGGTTTTGGTCAATATCTCAAAATTGAGAAGTTAAGCAAAAGAAGGTAATTGTTACATTAAACTATATTGGCTTGAGAATGCATCCTTACTCACATACCTGAGTTATAAACAAACCACAATCTAACTTAGGACTCTATTAACTTATAGATGGCTGAGTCACAGCAGCCCTTCTTCGGTAACTAACACAAAGTCCACTATTTAAACTGTGTTCACATTGATAAACACCAAACCAACCAATGCAGCTGTTTCTCTATACATGAAACAGTCAAGTTCATTTGAAGGTTGACTTCAATGTAAAAATATGTGTTACAAACTCTAGGGCAACGACCTAACTTTTGAAAAGTATAATTGATATACTAAAATAGAATATAGAATGTAACTATGTTGGATGATCAACTAAAACCAGACAAGGAAAAAAAAATACCAGAAGAAAAAATAAACACAGAATAATTGCTAGTAAAAGACAGTTAAAAGTATGGAAGGTGTTCATCCAACTATAGTATTGTGGTCTAATTATACCAATTAAAGCACACACACACATATACACAAAACTTCAGGTGGGAGAAAAAACATCTATCCATATATAGTTTATAAGAAACACACAATATATATAAAGACTCAGGTTAAAAAAAAGGAGGAAAATGGGCAAGCAGTAGCATGGTGGTAAAGGTGCTGCACTTTCACGTGTCTGACTGCAGTTAGTCCCAGACCTGATAGCTTGAAAATCACACTGAGTACATGTCCATGCATATTTAAAATTCTGAGAGGAGACTGGAAAAGAAGGGATTGCAGCATGGTCCTCACCCCTGGGAAGTGATTTCTCACTTTTCCTCTCTGTCTCCTCCATCTCTCTCTGGCATGTGCATAAGCATTATGGAAAAAAAAAATCCTAAAAAAACTAAAGCGGAAAACATACATCTTTCCACACCAACCAAAAGATATCAGGAGTAGCTATATTAATTTCATGCAAAGTAAACAATAGAAAAAGGAGAAAAATTAGAGATAAAAAGAAGCATTACATGTTGGTAAGGTAGTAAATTATTTAAGAAGAATGAATACTTTTTAATATGTCTGCTCATAGTGACAGAGTACCAACATACATAAGACAAGAACTTTAGAACTTTGAGGACAGATAGACAAATCTGCTATTGTAATTAAATTGTACTGTAATTTTTTTCAGTAATCAGTAAAGATATTAGCACTAAAAACCAATTTGATCTAATTAACATTTAGAGAATAATTCATCTACCAATAGCAAAATGCAACTTCTTGAGTCTAAGTGGGATATTCTCTATATAGATAATATTTTATGTCATAAAACACACTTTAACCAATTAAAAGATAAAAATTATACAAAGTATGCTCTCAGACAAAGGAGGAATTAAGAAAGAAAGAAATAGCTGATAGATATCTAAAAATATCAAAAATTCTCAAATATTTCAAAATTAAACAATATGCTTATTATTAATACAAAGGTTCAAGAGAGGGGTTTAACAAAAAATTTTAAAGTATTTCAATTTAATGAAAATGAAAATATATGTGAATATTCATAGAATATAGCCAAAGCAGTTCTGAGAGAAAAAATTGTAACATGACATGTCTATAGTAAAAAAGAGAAACTATTGGGACCAGCAGTTGGTGTAACGGCTGCGTCGCTGGACTCCCATGTAGTGGACTGCGGTTCGAGATCCGGACCCAGTGGCTTAAACTCACGCCAGGTGCGTGTACATGGGTACCCAAGATCCCAAGAGGAGAATGGAGGAGAAGGAATTGCAAAGTGGCCATCCCCAAGGGGGCGATTTCTCGCTTTCTGTTTCTCTGTCTCTTTATCTTTCTAGCAAGCCCACACACTCTATAGCAGAAACCTCTTCCAAAAAAGGAAAAAAGAGAAAATATCTAAGATCAGTAATGTAAGCTTCTATCTTAGGAAGTCAGAAGAAAGCAAGGTAGTCCTAAATTAAACAGAAAATTTAATTTTAAAGTAAATAAGAACTTAAAAAGAAATTAATAAAATTGAATATAGAAAAAATAGGAAGTAATCAAAAAAAATTTAAAGCTGATCCTTTGGAAAAATCAATAAAATTAATGAGCTTTCAGCCGACTAAGAATAAAAGAGAGATGACACAAATTACCAATACCGTAAGTGAAAGACTGATTATTATTATTGGTCCTATGGATAATAAAAGGATAATAAAGAACTACTGTGAACAACTCTATGCCCACAGATTGAAGACTTAGATGAAATGGGCCAATTCATTAAAAGACAACTAATTAAGGCTCCCACAAGAGAAAAAGTAATCTGAATAGACTTGTATTTTTTTTTTTAAGTAATTGAATCAATAATTAACAACCTCAAAAATGTGACTAAAACTGGGCCAGAAATGGCATAGCAGTTATATCACTGGACTCCTACATTGCCTAGTATGGTTTGAGTCCTGGGCTCACTGGCTTAAAACTCACAATGGGTTTGTGAATGTGTATGCCCAGAATCCCGGGAGGAGAATGGAGAAGATGCAGCATAGGCATCCCATGTGTCAGGTGATTTCTCATTTTCTATCTCACTGTGTCTTGTCTGTCTGTCTCTCTCTGCCGGCATGTGCCCTAAGGCAAAACCTCTACAAAAAAAAAAAAAAAAAAAAAGAAAGAAAAAAATTTAAAAAAAGACTAAAACTTATGTGATACAGTAAAAGCAGTGCTAAGGTGAAAGTTTGTAACCATAAATGCTAACATCAAAAAAATAAAAAAGCAAGGTGAGCTAGTGCTTGGAGCTTTATCCTGCATAATCAACCATGGTTTGAATCCTGGCCCCAGTGGTTTGAAAAATATGCTGGGTGTATATATGTGTGTCTGTCCAAAATCCCAATGGGATAGAGAAATGGAGGAGAAATGATTATGGCATGAGTATTCCCCCATCAGGATGTGCTTTCTCTCTCTCTCTCTTCTCGCAGTCTGTCTGTTTCTTTGTCTTTCTTTGGCAAATTAAAAAAAACAAAATGGAGGGATGAGAGGGTGGCATAATGGTTATATCACTGGATTCCTACATAGTCAACCATAGTTCAAATCCCAGACCCGACAGCTTAAAACTCATGCTGGGCATGTATGCCTCTGTTCCCAAAATCCTGAGAGGAGACTGGAGGATAAGGGATTGTGGTGTGGCCATCACCCCTGTGGGGTGATTTTTCACTTTCTCTCTCTCTGGTGAGCACATGCACCCTATAGCAAAATTATCTCAAAAAAAAAATAAAAGAAAGTTAACAAATAACATAATTATATAGTTAAAGAACTAGGAAAGGAAGAAAAAAGTAAATTCAAAATTAACAGAAGAAAGGGGACAGCAGGTGGTATGGTGGTTAAGGCACTGGACACTCTCACATGGCCGATCACAGTTCAAGTCCTGGACCTGGTGGCTTGCTTTCTCATGTACCCTCTCTCTCTTTCTTTCTTTCTCTGGTCAAATTAAAATAAATGAATGAATAAATAAAATTAAATAAATAATTATTTTTAAAAAGTAATAGAAGTAAAAAATAATAAATGTCAGAGTATAAATACATGAAATAGAGATAAAAAAATATTAAAAATCAATTAAATTAATAGGTAATTATTTAAACAGATGGATAAAATTAACAAACCATTAACTAGATTAAGAAAAAATAGAGAATTCTCAAATAAATAAAATCAGAAATGAAAAAAGGAGACATGACATCACAAAAATGCAAAACATCATTAGATATTTCTATGAACAACTAAATGCCAAAAATCTGGAAAACCAATGGAGATTAATTTTTGCACACATAAAATATACCAAGATCAAACCAGTAAAAAATAGAAAGCCTAAGAAAAACAATAAAAAGTAAGTAGAATGAATCAGTAATAAAAAAGTTATTTTAACAAAAAAACATGCAGGATTAGTTGGAATTACCTCTGGAATTTTGTGGACCATCATTGGCACTGATGTTCTCGTAGAGCACTGTCACTGTAAACTTTATGTAACTTTTCACAAGCTGACATTCTTCCCTTTACAGAAGTAAAACAGTGAAATATGGTGAAAATGCACAGTTTGGTCTTTCATCTTCAACTTGTGGTAAAAATCCAAACTCAACCAAATCAGTTAATTTTTTTTTTTTTTTTTTTTTTTTGAGAATGAAGCTAGAATTGTCGGCTGTCAAATGACATAGCAAGAACATAGATGCAAATGACTCTAGTACTTCTAAAAATGAACAAGCACCATATGTTGCAAAAATGCATCATGACTTTTCTGACAATCCAATAAGTACATATAAAAGTATGTATAGATATGTGTCTATGCACGGTTTGTATACGCACATGCACTTCATTGCTCTATCAGCTGGGATCTCCCACACGCAACCACAGCCCAGGAGTGACAAGCATATAGAGCACACACACCTTAGTTTCTAAGACCCATCCCCAGTGAAAAGGAACAAAGTCTCCTTGGAGAAATAGTTTATTCTACAATGAGGCAGGAAATACAGATGGCCCTGAATTATCTTGCAGTACCAGAAAGTAAGACAGTGGTCCAAAAAACGAACAAAACTCCCACCATGAAGGGTACAAGTCCAGGAGACATAGGCATGAACTGAAAGAGCTCCTAATGACCAATGCTTGGAAAAAAAAAAAAAACAGTGAGCAATAAAATGAATAAATTTTGTATTGTAGTTCAGAGTATAAATGAATATTCCTGAGTTCATCCTAATATAAATAAATAATTGAATACATAAACAAGTGGGAGAAAGGAACCAACTCTCCTATCAGAGAAATTTCAGATAACAGATGTAGATACTTCATACAGATACTTCTGTAGGACAGAACTTCCTATTTTTTAATAAAGAATTATTTATTTATTATTATTATTAATTTAATTTTATTTATTAATTACTATTATTATTTTTAATTTTCTATAGGATTCATGTGCTCACCAGAATGTGAGAGAGAGAGAGAAACAAGCTGCAGGTACTCAAACTTTAGTTGGCCATGTGGGAGGCCAGCGCCTCTATCCCCGTGCCACCTGCAAACTGCAGGCCCCTATTCCTTAATTTGGGGCTGCACATAGTAACAATGTTTTAGAAGAACCAATAGATGTTGTAATGATTACATCACTGGACTCCCACATAGTCTGTGTTTAAGTCCCAGACCTAGTGGCCTAAAACTCACACTAGCACATGCCCAAAATCCCAAGAGGAGAATGGAGGAGATGGGACTGTGGTGTGGCCATTCCCCCTGGTAGGTGATTTCTTGCTTTTTGTCTCTCTGTCTCTTTGGTGAGCACATGTGCTCAGTAGCAAAAATCTCCAAACAAAAAAATAATAACTTTTTAGACAACAGTAAAAATGAGGGAAATTTAACAGTAAATTTACATGGGAGAAGCCTGACAGATATTAATTCAGCCAGGTGTTGATGGTAAACATCAACAAGAGTAAGTCATTGGTAGTATATATTCTGATTTTGTTGTTTAATTGTCAAAGGGTTCACAGGTGCTCCAGAGAGAAACAGAGGGGGTAGGGAGAAAGCACACCCCAAGGGACATGGTCAGCCTACAGTCCTTTCTCTTCCATTATCCATTCTGATTGGGATTTTGAACATGCAGATACTGGTACCAGAGTGTTTTCCAAAGCTGCCTGGGCTGAGATTCAAACTGTGGTCAGATGTGAATCTAGCTTCCTTACCTACTAGGCTACAAGACTGGCCCTGTCAGATGGATCTTAAGAGACATGACTGGTCCTTCTTAAAATTTTCAAGGTCAGGACCTGCAGATGATGTAATGGTTAAATTGCTGGACTCCCATGTAGGCAACTGTGGTTCCAGTCCCAGACCTGGGGGACTTAAAACTCACACTGGGCACGTGTGTGTGTGTGCCCAACATGCTGGGATGAGAATGGAGGAGAAGGGATGGCGGCATGGCCATCTCCCCTGAGGAGTGATTTCTCGCTTTCTGTCTCTCTGGAGAGCACACATGGCCTATAACAAAAATCTCTAAGAAAAAGGTCAAGGTCATAAAAAACAAGAAAACTGTTATAGAGAGTAAGACACTAGGAAGACATGACTAATATAATAAGAACAAGGTCTTGGAACAGAAAAAGGACATTAAGTAAAAATGGAAGAAATCTGGATAAAATATGAACTTCAATTAATAGTAATGTATCAATATTAGTTCACTAATTGTGAGAAATTAATTATACTAGTATAAGATGTTAATAATAGGGAAGATTGTCACTGTGCTATTTAAAAGTCTGTGTGTTATTATATCTTCTTTTTTGGCTAATCTGAAATTGTTCTAGCAAATAAAGTTTATTTTCCAAGTCATCATCAATTGGGAAGTAAAATTTATTTCAGCAGTCAATCTACTATCTAAGAACAAATAATTCTGAATCTAGATTTCTTTATTCATGGGGAAATAGGCTTTTTATTTTTCTCAAAAAAAGTTTTGTACTCATAAACGCTTTAACATGTTTTATCTGAAGATATCCTTAGTAAAATGTAATTAAAATATTCAACAATATTTGGATATATAGAGTGGTGTGTGAAGAAACAAGGAGTTTTTAACTGACTCAATAAATCTTGATGATAATGTAAATAAAAAAGTTATTGTAGTATCTGATGTTGAAGTGTGCTATGTAGCTTTCAATATTTTAGAAATTAAATTTTATATACACACACACACACACACATATATATATATATATATATATATATATACACACACACACACACACACACACACACACACTATTGAGGGCAATCAGTAGCAAAAAATAAAAATGCTATATAACTTCCAAATAACAGGAAAAATATAAAAGCATAACAATGACAGGAAACTACTAGATCAATCAATTGAAGAGAGAAAGAAGAATAATTTTTTAAAAATCAACAATAGAATACATAAAGAAAAATAGCAGGATTACCTACAAGTATTCATTAATCAAAAAACATTGAGTGAAATCTTACTCTTAAAGTACAGATATTCTTAGCATATCTTAAAAGTTTCCAAAACAAATTCCATTGCTTTAGAAGAGTCATACTTGAAATTAAAATACATAAAAAAGATTGAATGCAAAAAGGGAAGAATAATGTATTACCAGCAAATAGTAATCAAAAGAAAGGAGTCTAAGAAATGTTATTATCAGACAAAATAAAATTCAAAGTGAATGATTTATATAAGGCAAGGGGAAATATTTTACAGTGGTAAAATAACAATACACCAAGGTGATATGATAGTCATGAACTTTTATATGCACACAGTTACAAAATACATAAAGAAAAAATTTGTAGAGAGCAAGAAGAAATTGACAATAATATGAAACAATTTTAAACCTGTGCTAAATAGTAGCAGAGCAAATAGACAAAAACATAACAATTGAATTCATAAGCTTGTGTGTGCTTGTGTGCATGTGCATGTGTATGGATATGTTGTGTACGCAGAATATGCACAAGGGAAGAAGAATGTATTACCAGCAAATAGTAATCAAAAAAAAAAGGAGTCTAAGAAATGTTATAGTATAAATGTATAGTGTGTGCCTATCTCAAAAAAGAATAATAAACATTTTTCTTCAAATACAGGTGGTAGATTGAGAATTTTTTTAAATTTATTTATTAGAGTGTGTGGAAGACAGTTCTGGTTGCTCACTCAATAATTCTAGACTCTTCCCATGCCTATTTCTTCCTGGTTAAAGAAAATAGTGACTTTTCATTTTAGGAGAGAGTTAAAGGAACTTCACAGTGACTTCATTGTAGAAAACACGTCTGTCTTATTGTAATATGCTGATGGAGAACAAAAACATAAGCAGGAGTTTAAACATAGTATGGTGCTAGGAAAAGCATTTCTTTAAATTGGAAGATGACAGCATACTTTCATGCTAATGTGATAAATATTAGAAAATTATGAAGCATGGGGCCAGCGGTTGGTGTAATGGCCATGTCGCTGGATTCCTATGTAGTCCACCACATTCGAGTCCCGGACCCGGTGGCTTAAACTCAAGCCCGGCATGCGTGCGTGCCCAAGATCCTGAGAGGAGAATGGAGAAGAAGTGATTGCGGTGTGGCCATCCCCCCTGGGGGATGATTTCTCACTTTCTGTCTTTCTGGTGAGTGCACATACCCTATAGCAAAAACCTCTCCAAAAAGAAAAAAAAAAAAAAGAAAGAAAAATAAGGAAGCAGGTTGTAGGATAATAACTGCTCAACTGAAGTCTTCCAAAAGGCAAGTTAGAAAGAGCTCCAGAACATAAAGAAAGTTGAGGCTTTTGATAAAAAATAAGCACACTTCAGGGACCAGCAGGTGGCGTGATGTTTAAAGCACTGGATTCCTTCATGGCCAAATGGGGTTCACGTTCTAGACCTGGTGGCTTGAGAATGATGCCAGGTGCGTGTATATGCATGGGCAGAATCCTGAGAAGAGAATGGAGAAGTGACTAAAGCGTGGCCAACCCCCTGGGAGGATAATTTCTTCCTTTAGCTCTGTCTTTCTCTCTGTCTTTCTCTGGCAAGTGCATGTACCCTAAAATAAAAGTAAACAAAAAAAACAAAGCAAATCAAAAAGGGCACATTTACATTTTTAACAAAAGAGGAGACAGGGACAGATTTATAAAGACACCGGTTGTATGATATACAACTTCTGTCACATGGTTATAATTGAAACATTAGTTAAAATATCTATATACAAAATTGAAATGTTAGGAAGTGAGAAGTTTCTGAATTAGGAAGAAACATTAAAATCAAGGAACATACAAGACTGTATTTTCTTCAATAAAACTTGATTTCTTAATTTGACAAATATTACTAAATGATGTTTTTATCACATGACCACGGATCAGAGAGAATTTGTTAGCAAGTAATAATATTATCGTAAACATATTATTGTAGGTAAATATAAAATATCTGGTAGTAGATTCATTAAAAGATAAAGAAATGATAATGACCTAATTAACTTTCAAAAGGTGTTAATGCAGGCCTTTTTCCTGGAAAAAATGTGGGGATAGATCAGGTGGGACTAAGTAAGGGCAAAGAATCTCAAAATTTAAACCTTATAGAGTAGGTTATGGAAATAATTTTAAATTCATTTTCAAGTACAAATGGTCTTCAAAAGTTTATGGGAAATTCATATTATAAAAAAATTATGTAATTTTCTCCATCAAAATCAATTCATACTTCAATTTCATTTTTCCACAAACTTTTTAAAGTTCCCTCACTGTATTTTATCCACCTGGATAAAGACATCGAATGGGTTCACACTTCTTTTATCTCCATGGCTGTTTTCATGCTTTTCCTTTCAAATGAATGTGGGGAGAGGATGCCTTTGTAGAAATAGAAAGCTATTGAACAAAATGTCCAGGGACATGAATTTGATGTCTCGAATTCCCAGCAGTTTTCTGGGAAGATATTAATATTTTCGTTCTTTGTAATGTCTTCTCTTCCTTCATTTTTTTTTTTTCTATTTTAAGGACAGGATATAATAAAGCCTAGGTATATAAAACGATAGACCCAGAAGTTCTCTGAAATATGAACTGCTGAGTTTGGCAACTTGAGTCTTCATTGAATTACTTCTTTGAGAGAAGAAGAAGGAAAAAAGAAAGTGAAAACAAAACTCCAGTTCATCAACAGACTACCCAGGAATACAAATTTGTCTTCTGAAGTCACCAGGAGAGAAACTAATCATTCGTTGTAATTAAACAATAGCTGAGTCGCCTCTAGCAGTTCCTTCTTACCAAGTTTGAAATGTGAAAATTTACACAGAGGGGGCTCGTTTTGCAGAATTAGTCCAACAAAGCATGCACAGTTCAACCGGATGAAACATTGCATTGCTGGACATTCCTCCCTTTGAGTTTTTCCACATTGTGTTTCTATGATGTAGGAAGTCCTATTTTCAAAAAAAAATTTTGTATCTTTCTACTTTGAAATATAATAAAGCTTAGAAATTTGAAAAGACACATCCCTTGATTTGAGATGTTGAAAACTATCCAAGACCTATAATTGTCTTAAGTCTTTCAGGAAGGAATAATAAAGATAAAAATACAGTGGGGCCAGCAGATGACATAGTGGTTACATTGCTGGACTCTCACATGGAAGACCATAGTTCAAGTCCTGGACCTGGTGGCTTGAAAATCATATTGGGCCCGTGTGGATGCATGCTCAATATCCCAGGAGGAGAATAGAGGAGAAAGGATTGTAACATGCCCTCCCCCAGGGCTGATTTCTCACTTTATCTCTCTTTGTCTCTGTCTCTGTCTCTGTCCCCCAGCAAGCACATGCACTCTAAGACAAAAACCTCTAAAAAAGAAAAAGGTAAAAATAAAGTAAAAATAAAAAAGAAAATGTTTTAATAGTAGTGAAATTTGAATGGAACGTAAATTGAGTTATATCAATAGATGAAGTGGCACAGGACAGAGTTTTTTTCCACATGGTAAATAATAAGATGGGGAAAAAATGCAAACACATTCATCAAAATGCTTGCTACAGAGCATAGTAGGTAGTGTGGTGGTTAAGACGCTGGACTTCCACATGGTCGATCATAGTTTGAGTCCTGGACCTGGTGGCTTGCTTTCTTTCTCACTTTCCTTTTCCCCTTCTCTCTCTCTCCCCCTCTCTCTGTCTGCCTCTCTAATCAAATAAAAAAAATAATAAATAAAATTAAAAAAATAAATCTTTAAAAATGCTGATACATTTTTTACAAAGAAAAACATACTCTCATTTTCAATGTTCTGAATTACTGTCACAAAATATTATTTTTGTATATTCTTCTTTCCCTATCTATTTAAAATTGACAATAAGAAAGTCTTCAAAGTTTTGAAAAAATGTAAAGGTCACAGAACAATTATAATTTTCTCTATTATATCATTATTTAAGTTTTATTTATTTCTTTTATGAGCAAGACAGAGAGAGAGGCATCCCCCAAAGGGTCCTCACACCATGATTCACCCCTAGTTTCAACCAGCTCCAAATCACAGGGAGGTCTTTGTACTCAAACCCAGAACCTTTCTGTGTGGATTGTTAAAAGAAAAATTTCAGATATTTTTATTTAATAGTTTAATTGAACAAAAACCAGATTCGAATCAGGCAGCTCCAGATATGGCTTCCAAGGTATTCCAGGTAGCGTCATGGTCAAGAGATATGTATGTGTGGAAAGAGATAGGATGTGTGCAGAAAAAGGAAAGTGACTTAGAAACATGGAAGAGAGGGAATGAGGTAGAGAAGTAACTGGATTGGTTACTCCCTGCTGTTTGCTTGCATTAACACAGTTTAGAAGGTCGACTTTCTGTGACTGAAGTGTAGCTACTGTGATTGGCTGTAATTTAGAAACTTATTAAGGAAGCAGATTTCCGTGTGAGGTTATAGTGTGCTTAGGGAAACTAAAGCAGGAGCATGGAGGCTTTCTCAGGCCAATGTACTTTTTTTTTTTTTTGAGAGAGATATTTTTGCTATAGGGTGTGTGTATTTGCCAGAGAGACAGAAAGCAAGAAATCATCCCTCAGGGGGGATGACCATGCTGCAATCCCTTCTCTATTCTCCTCTCTGCATTTTGGGCATACACACACATGCGCCCAGCTGAGTTTTAAGCCTCTGGGTCCAGAATTCCAACTGCAGTTGACTATGTGAGTCCAGATAACCATTACACTATGTGTTGGTCCCCAAACCAATGTACTTTAACAGTGTAGTCCTCATAGAGCATCTTGTCATCGCTGTTCCACTTGTACATAATTCAGCCCACTTTAAATTATGTACAATCCTTTTACCTAGTTTTAGTTTCTATGTTCATTTTTATGGTCCCATGCTACTGTGCCATGTGGATATTGTCTATATTATGAAATAAAGCCATCTATTTTAAGTTTCTTTAAAGTAAAGATCATTTTATCTAGCACTTATGATGTATAAAAGTGTCACAAAATGCCATTGGTTTCCTTTTACTTCAGGAGATCACTTAGGATATTGAGAGATGATGTTGATTCTTAAAATCCAGAGCAATAAAAGTACTATACATTATGAAAAAATGGCTCACATTGTTTTTTTTTGCCTTAGCAATTCTTCTCAGGAGCTGACCACAAAGATCAAGTTCATTTTGTGAATTAAACCTGAGTAAATAAGTGGGAGCTGAAGAATCTATCTTAATGACTTGTTGGTAAGAAGACTATATAATTCCTAATCCAAACTAAGATACTATTGAAAAGAGGTGATAAAATTAATTAAATTGATATAATTTTAAAAATATTTTTCTTTCTTTTTCCAAATTGCTAGAAAATGTGTGAGCCAAACAGAGAATGAGAGAGAGAAGTAAAGAGAGAAAGCATCCCACGTTGGGGAGAGCCATGCTACAATCTCATCTCCTCTTTTTCCCTTTTTGGGATTTTGAACATGCACATGTACCTGGTGTGATTTTCAAGCCTCAGGTTTGGAATTTGAATCACATACCTGATCCTGTGCGATCTAGTTCCCTTAACTGATCATGGAGTGGCCCTTAAAATATTTCTTGGCCATTGATTTTATTATATGGGTAATATCAAAATAGAAATTCTAGTCAAATCTTATTTTAAATTATTTCTAAAAATCTGAAATAATATATATCTGTGTACTTTAAAGGAAAAAAAAGTTTCACAATGAGTATCTAAATATTAAAATGAATAAAATTCCAACAATTTTAGTTGGTCCATAGTCACATTCTTTTCTCAGTTTTTAAATTATAATTAGCTTTGGGACAGCAAATGGCATGGTGGTTGAAGCACTGGACTCCCACATGGCAAACTGTAGTTTGAATCCTGGGCTTGGAGGCTGGTACTCATCTTAGGCATGTATGTACATGTGCCCAGAATCCCAAGAGTAGAATAGAAGGGAAGGGATTGTGGCATGGCCATCCCCCTTGGTGGGTATTGTCTCACTTTTTTTCTCTCTCTATCCCTCTCTAGTGAGTGCAAGTGCTCTGACTAAAACCTTTAAAAAATGTATAATTATCTCTAATAGGATGACACCTTCTTTGAGGAAGTGTACAATCTAAAATAAATCTTTTTTTTCATAAAAATCAATAATGGTCAAAGTTTATTTTCAGAGTAAAACATTTGAAATTGTTAACATTTTTCAATGCATTCATCCATGTAGATTACTATTTAATTAATATTTTATTTTTTCTAATATTACAGTTGTTAAAGGTCCCAGGAAATTTATAACATGTTTTTAAATAGAGATTACTATCAACATTACATTTCTTATATAAATGTATAATTTTTTTTTTTTTTAGGTTTTTGTCCATAGGACACATGAAATAGAGAGAGACAGAGGAAGACAGAAAGAAAATGTGAGAAATCACTCCTCAGTGGGGATAGCCATGACACGATCTCTTCTCTATTTTCTTTCCAGATTTTGGGCACATATGCACACATGCCATGTATGAGTTTCAAATCACTAGGGACTTGTACCACAGTTGGCCTTAACGACTATGCTACCTCCTGACCCCAAATGTTTAAATATTTTTTCTGAAGTAACTTCATTTGTACTATCTGTTTTTACTATATTTAGAGGAATTTTCTTTAACAAATGTGATGAATTCTTCAAATAAATTATCTTACCATTATTTGCTATCTGTTGTCAAGATGCTGTAAAATCATAAGGCACTTATAGTTCATTCCATTCTCATATAGATTAACAAATTGTCTAGTTAATAACAGAGAGGGGACCAGCAGTTAGTGTAATGGCTATGTTGCTGGACTCCCACGTAGTCGACCGCTGTTTGTGTCCCGAACCTGGTGGCTTAAACTCACGCTGGGCGCATGTGCGTGCGTGCCCAAGATCCTGAGTGGAGAATGGAGGAGAAGGGATTGCGGCATGGCCATCCCCCCTGGGGGGTGATTTCTCACTTTCTGTCTCTCTGTCTCTCTCTGTCTGTCTGGCGAGTGCATGCACCCTATAGCAAAAACTTCTCCAAAAAAAATAAAAAATAATAACATAGAGAGAGCGGGGACATGAAAAAGGAATTTTGACAAATATAGGTTTTAGTTATATTGTTTGGATATTTAACTTTTGGGAATAATTATTGGTTAATTCTACCAATTATGTAGATAAACTTGATAAATTAGAAAAAAAGACACTGCTTTATTTTGACCTGTCCCATCGAAACATGCATTCCTATTATTAAAGCAAACTGTAATAGTAAAAATAATTTAACATTAAAATGTTAAATTTTTAAACATTTATAATAATTTCAAAAGTTCTACTTTTGAATAAATATACTTCCTAATCTTTGTATTCTGTAAATTGGATATGAATCTCAAAACTGTTATAATTTATTGATTTTTTTAATTTAAAACACCTATGTTAAAACTCTGGTATATTTCAACCTTTTGTAGAATTCTTATGCTAATGGGACTGGCTCATTGTTATAGGTTTACTTTTAGTATATATATATACATTTATAAGACAGTTTTAAATAGAAAGTGAGATATTCACTTAGAAGAAGAGTCATCTGATGTAAACAAAAAGTTTTTTTTACAGAGTGATAAATAAGCACACTTATTGAGACTACATGTTAATTTGCCATTTCCATCTCAGATTTCTTAAGTAAAATAGCTACTCTATTTTGAAGTAAAATTGGATGATACTTCAGCATATTTGTGCCTTTTGGTTCTTAGATCCCTGAGTTGTTATGGCCCTAAGAGGAGAGGGTAAATGTTAAACCTTCATAAATGTTGCATGCTGATAATGATATGTCACAAAATATGGAAATTTAGTACTTATTTTTTTTAACTTGTCCTTTTGTTTTTTAGAGTGCATTGCATTGCATTACAAAATAAAAATAATATAGGGTTAGAAAGTAGCAAAGTGGCCATGGCTTGGTGGTTTTGGTGGCTGGATCCTGTTGCAGGATGGCTTCTGTGATGACATCCAGGTTGCTGGTGTTTTGGACAAAGAATTGAATGAAGCATGCCAATAGTGAAAGAAAAAGGTAGTTTGTTAAGTAGATGGAAAATTACAATTCTGAGTAGGAGTAGACCTGAGTGGACAGAGAAAGAGCGATTTGAAAGGGCATGACAATTACATGCTGCAAAGTTTGTAATAAATTAGGGGGAAGAAGGTGGCATGATGGTTAAGTCAGTAGACTACCATATGGACAAACTGTGGTAGCTTGCATTCCTACTTTCCTTGGGACCAGCAGATGACGTAATGGTTATGTCATTGGTCTCCCACATAGTCGACTGCAATTCGAGTCCTGGGCTCAGTGACTTAAAACTCACCCTGGGTGCGTGTACACGGATGCCAAAAATTCCAAGAGGAAAGCAGAAGAGAAGGAATTGCAGTGTGACCATCACCCTTGGGGGGTGATTTCTTACTTTCTGTCTCTCTGGAGAGCACACATGCCCTGTAAGAAAAAATCTCTAAAAAATAATAATAACAATGATAATAAATCTAGGTTATATTGGTTGACCATTGGCTGGGCCCACTGATTGTTCTCAGCTCATCGGCTCTATCAAATGTGGCTGGACTACTAATTCATCTCATTGGCTATAATGAGATGTGGCTTACTTAATCAGCTAGATGTCCCCGATCAACCTCCTGCCTACCTTAACTTTGGATGGGGAAATTTCTGCCCTGACCAGTTTTTCTATCAAACCATATGTGCAGATATTCCAGCCCCGTCACTCACTTCCATTGTAAAGCTTTCTCCTGCCTCTGTCTCACATGGCCAGCTCTGTAGTTCAAGTTCTGACTGGTGGCTTGAAAAACACGCTGGATGGTCAGTACAAGCTCAAAACCTGAAAGAAGGAAGAAATGGAAGAGAAGGGATTGCGTGTGATTAATCCCAACTGGGGGAGGGGAGGAAGGTGCCACTTTCCCTCTCTATTTGTCTCCAGAGTGTGCATATGCCCTTTGGTAAAAAAAAAAAAAATAAAATAAATAAAATAAATAAAGTAACAAAGTTAGTTTTAGACTTATGATATTTAATAAATAAAAATAAGATATTAACAAGAGAGTTCGAAATACTCTATATGAGCTGTACAATAGAACTAATGGACCTTTATTTGCTCCATGTACTTCCTAATTTACCACTTTTCAGTCTGACCAGTGGTGATTCCAGCAGTTTTAGGCACAACAGATTTCAGTACTTTTCCCATCATCACCTGAGACCGGAAGATGTAAGTGGTTGTAACTGCTCAGGTCCTAACTTGCTTCCTTTATCAGCATCTTTATTCTGTCCTAATGGGCGGTATTAAATACTTTGTGGCTAGAATGAGTCAGGGAAAGGAAGTTGGTTTAGCATTGGTTTCTTTCAGATATAACAAAAAGTTAGAGAGACAGTGTACTAAAAGAATTAGTAGTTAACATTGTGATGGGTTTACAAAGGAAAGAACAGTGTGTCAGATAGAGACCAACAGAAGAAACCATTTACAATAAAAATCATAGAATTCTGTGATAACGCATGCTTTAAAAATGTGAAATATGACCAATATCAGAAAAGATTAAATTGAAACTAAGAGAAATTGATAATGACAGAGAAGGGTAATATTTTAATGAAAAATATTACGCATGTGTTCCACCATGAAAAGCTGCTGTGTATTTCTACATAGCACAGATAAATTCAAAGTAAAATGTAAAGATTGTATGAATAACAATAAAATACTCTGAAACATTGAAAGACTTAAAATTACTTCTCAGGCCTGAAAAATCAAGTTGACAAAATATGTGTAGACAGTAACAGGAGAATAACAATGAAATAAAAAGAGAAAAACTATTAACAGGCCATTGAATGTTTTAATAATAATTTTTACAGTGGTTAAGTGTTCATAATATTAAGTGCATGAAGCAGGATATTATCTATGTATATCAACTTAGCTACAGATCTACATCAAAAGAATATAAAACATTTTTGAAAAAACAGCAACATATTACTATGGCTTTTTGGGAGGGTTAGACTTTGGGTGATTTTTAAAGTTTTGTCTTTTTTTTTTTTTTTTTTTAAATTTGCTATAGGGTGGGTGTGTTCACTGGAGAGAGACAGAAAGAGGGAAAGTGAGAAAGCAAATCCTCCCCTCCCACCCCAAGGAGGCTGGCCATGCCACAATCTACTCTCCTCCATTCTCCTCTTGGGATTTGGGCAAGTACACATGTGTGCTCAGCATGTATTTTAAGCCACTAGGTCTGGAACTTGAACCATGCTGTCAGCCATGTGGAAATCCCGCCTCTTTAAACTCTATGCCACCTGCTGTCCCGAAATGTTGTTATTTATTATATTTACTGTAATATATATAGTAAACAATATTCATGATCAGATAACACTTAGGTTGTATTTTCTTTTTAATAGAAAGAATCACAGCAATCAGCTCTTTTAATAAAGTCTCGGCATTAGAAAAAAAAATCAAAGTTCTATTAACCTGTCTGGTAGTTTATAAAAATGAACCTAGTTCTCCATACTCTTTCCTTATTAACATTTTTCACAATCTGCCTTTGAAGAGCTTCTCATCAAAAGGTACTGCCTCCTTGGCTTAAATATGGGCTAGTTTTGCAACTAATTAAAGCAAACAGAAGTGACTTTGTACTGTCTTCAAATCGGGGACTCAAAAACCTATGAGTACTTCTGTCTTTGGTTCTTTTCTTTGGATCTTGACTTTGCCCTGAAAATATGCACTCACTAACACAAAGGAATATGTGAGTCAACCTCACAGATTTGAGAGAGCCCATCTAGGTCAACTGAGCCTTCAACCTGGCCCACAGCTCAGTGCAGACTTCTTAGTGAGAGCAGTCAAGACAGAAAGAGCCACCCATGCTATCCAAAGCTAGGTGTGCAACAGTAAATTTATGGTTTTAGACTAATGAGTTTGAAGCTGGTATCTTACAAAATTATATGTGGCAACAGAGAGCTGAGACAGGAACTGATACTTGACAGAGGGTGCTACCACTTGACTTGTTTTTCTTTTTTTATGGAGAGGATTTTGCTATAGGGGGCGTGCACTTGCCAGAAGACAGAGAGAGACAGAGAGACAGAAAGTGAGAAATCATCCCCCAGGGGGATGGCCACGCTGCAATCCCTTCTCCATTCTCCTCTCGGGATCTTGGGCAGGCACGCACACACGCCTGGCATGAGTTTAAGCCACCGGGTCCAGGACTCAAACTGCGGTCGACTACATGGAAGTCCAGTGACATAGCCATTATGCTAACTGCTGGTCCCAATTTTTTTTTTTTCTTTTTAAGAGTGATATTTCTGCTATGGCATGTGTGTGTTCACCAGGGACCCAGAGGAAGACAGAGAGAAAGAAAGAGAAGTGAGAAATCACTCAGGGGAGATGGCCTCACTGCAGTCCCTTCTCCACTTTCCTCTAGGGATTTTGGGCACACACACACTCACACACATGCACACACATACATGCACCCATCATGACTTTCAACAACTCAAACTGTTGTTGGCCATGTGGGAGTCTAGCACCTTAACCACTATGCCACCTCCTGGCCCTGATTTGTTTTTTTAATATCAAAAGAAACTTGAAATATGTGGTATTGGCTTTTTGACAGGTTATAGGTAGGGATTAGAAAACTCACAAACTTAACAAAGTCTAGAAACATAGTAAGGAAACTGGAACTGGAAACTGGAAAAAATGATAAGGCCTGTAATGTCATCACAAAATAATTGCCAAAACTGTTACCTGTAGTCACTTGAAAGATAGAAAACATATATCATAAATTTTTGGATTTGCTTATGAAAATCTCCAGAATGAATGTTGAAAGTGTCATCTGGATGTTCTTAATTATTAGTACAGTAATAAAGTATGGACTAAAGAAAAAGCTGGTGTGGAAAATAAGTTTCCACTTATGGGACCAAGATTCTGTGGTAGGGAGTAGAACAGAAGCTTCATCTGGGAACGTTCTTTACTCCCAGTGTCAGGGCATCTGGAAATATTTTACCTGTTGCATTTCTAAATGTTTGAAGCCCAGGTAGTTCTGTATAACTCTCAAACTACAGATGGATATTCCTGATATACATAGGTGCACAAATCCTCAACTGTTATAACCAACCAAATTCAACAACATATCAAAAAGATTATACATTGTGAGCAAGTAGCTATAATATCCCATCCATGCCTTCTTCTTCATTTTTTATTTTTATTAGAGAATGAGCACGTACATGCACACAGGTGGAAGAAAAAGAGAGTAGGGAGAAAGACAGATAGACACTCTCAGTAGTTTCTTTATCTCCTTCCTCTAGCTCTCCAGGTAGTCAGGACCTTGGGTGCATGCACACACACCTGGCATGTTTCAAGTTGACTTGAAATTCAAACTCACAGTCAACCATGTGACTTCCTGCATTGCAGGATACTGGGCTTCAAGGACAATATAATTGACATAGACTCTCAGGCACCTTGAATGGGCGTGAATGCAATTTGTGTGTGAGAATGGTATCATATTGGGACAGGATGGTGAGACAGTAGTAAATTGATTATATACATGGCCTCTAATTCTTCACTGCTCACTGAAATTTTATGCTTTGCAATGTGACTTTGACTTTCATCAAGAGATGAAATCAATTTCACAATTTCTTGAATCTTACAGACCTTGTGACTTTGTTTTTCAAGTCAAACACAGCGGAAGTTATTATGAGAGAGACGATTCTTAACCTCACCTTAAGAAAGTCTTGTACACCTTTATTGTCTTTCTCTCAGACCTCTGTCTCATCATGAGAACATCCTGAACCAGTTTGCTGGTGGACATGGCAAATACATAAACAAGAAGTACACCAGCCAGACCAGTGGCTGACAAACATGTTATCAGCCAAAATGATAAAAATGGTCTACTTAATTTATAGCTAAAAGTAGATGTATGCATGACCCTAGCAGAGATCAGAAATGTCTAGTTGTCTTAGGATGTTCAGGTTGCTATAACAAAGTATCAGAGACTGGGTGGCTCATAAACAACAGAAACTTGTTTCTCACAATTCTGGAGTGGGAGATGTCCAATATCAAGGCACTAGGAGAGTCTATTCAGAGCCCATTTAATAGTTACATATAGTTGTTTTCTCCTTCACTTATTACAAGGCAGATAAGACAAGGCAGCTCTCTGAGCCCTGTTTTAGAAGGGGATGATCTCCATTGAAGAGGGCTCTACCCTCATGACCTAATCACTTCTTAAAAATTCCACCTCCTGATACGACCGCATTGAGGGTTAGTATTTCTATATATGAATTTGTGGAATGGGCATACACCTTCAGTGGATAGCACCACTTGGCTTGCGAAGAGTAGGATATACTCAGTGTTTAAGGTGCTGAATTTCGGGGTGGTTTGGTATACAGTATTGACATAACAATAGATAACCAGTATAACCTGCTATAGTCATTTTTAGTGACACAGTTAATCTAAGTATTGCAAATTTCAAGTTACTGATCATTTAAAGAGAGACCGGAAGTTGGATAAATCAATTCTGTTTTTTTTTTTTTTTAAAGGAAGAGAATTGCTCTCCTCTGATTATAAAACAACAGTCAATGGGATTCCCATTGTTGTTGGACTGTTGCAGGTGACACTGGATTCTTCTTTCTATTCTGAATTCTGTCGAGTTGCTTGGAAGTGAGAAGAATAGAAAAGTAACAGACATCTCTGGGGAATTACGTTGGTAGCCAAGCAAGGAAGACACTAAGGTAGCAGACAGCTGCCACTGTGATGGAAGCTACTGGGACTTTAATACCAAACCCTGACAATTTGTTTACATGTCCAGGGACTGTTGAAAGGTGAGAGTTGTATTTTCACTAGTTAAGTCTCTTAAAGAAAAGAATAGAAGAATTAAAGATAAGAATTAAGGCAATTTTTTCTAAAGAGAAATATTCATATACATTATATGAAAAAGAAAAAGGAGTTTTTTGTTCAGGTAGGTTTGAAAAGTATTGGATCAAACAAAGCAAAGCACAGGTTTTCTAAACTGTAGGACTTTCAAAATTCTTTACTACTATTTGTGTTATGAATCTCCAAATGGAACATATAGTGTGCAATATTCTCCAAGGTTATTTGATCACAGTCTCTCTTTCTCTCTCTCTGTTTCCACAGAACATTTTGGGGATTATATTTCACCAAATACACTTTGGGGAATGCTGGGTTCATGGTTTGTAAAGCATATAATTTTTACTTTCAATTTTAAAGTTTTAAAATTTGTTCTATAAAGATAACCTTTCTCCACTGTGAGTTTTTTTTTTTTTTTTTTTTTTTTTTTGAGAGTTTTTTTGCTATAGGACACGTGCGCTCGCCAGACACAGAGAGAGAGACATAGAGACAGAAAGCGAGAAATCACCCCCCAGGGGGGATGGTCACGCTGCAATCCCTTCTCCTCCATTCTCCTCTCGGGATCGTGGGCACGCACGCACATGCGCCTGGCGTGAGTTTTAAGCCACCGGGTCCGGGACGCAAACCGCGGTCGACTACGTAGGAGTCCAGCGACATAGCCATTACGCTAACTGCTGGTTCCTTCCACTGTGAGTTTTAACATTCACACTTGATTAAAAACAAATAAGTGAGACCAGCAGATGATTGAATGGTTACACTGCTTGACTCCCACATAGTTGACCATGGTTTGAGTCCTGGGACCCAGTGACTTAAAATTCACACTGGGTGTGTGGGTGCATTCCAATCCGGAGGAGAATGGAGGAGAAGGGATTGTGTTGTGGCCATCCCCCGGGGGGGCGGGGGGGGGGGGGGGGGGCGGTTCTCAATTTCTGAGTCTCTGTTTCTCTCTGTCTCTCTGGAAAAATCTCTTTCTCTAAAACAAACAAAAAAAAAACAAATGAAAAACCCCACAGAAGTGTAACCTAATAAAAAATATGTGACATTATTTTCTTTTTTAAGGTTTATTCATTATTTCTTCCCTGACTGAGAGAGACAGAGAGAAAGGGAAAGGAAAATATTGTGACTAGGTCCCTGAAACTGTGATCAATCCTCAGCCTCAGTCAACCCTGGGTCATTGGTATGCACATGCCTAGCAGACTCAGGAAGGTCTTTTTTTGTGCTGTTATTCTCAAATTTTCATATTTCAGAAAACTTCAGATTTTTCCTTGATATGTTTAAGTGTTCTTCCTTAGATATTCCACTTGAAATGTGACTGAAAAATTGTTTTATGCCCTCATTGCAGAGAAGACCAGCACTGAGTGCTTCCTATCAGCCATCTTGAGTGTATCTTTCTCTTGGAAAAGTGTTTATTTTGCCTTAGTTTTGAATGCTATTTTTCCCCAGCTAAAAAATTCTAGGATTATAGTTGTTTTCTTTTTTATACTCTAAAGATATTACATCTTATCTCTCACATTGTTTCCAAAGAGAAATTTGCTATTTTCCTTATACTGTTTTCTTATGTACATAGCATGATTCCCCCATCTGGCTGCTTTTAAGATTTCCTCTCTATCACCCGTTTGAGCTAGTTATAATGTTCTTTGGTGTAGTTTTGCTTATGTTTTTGTGTTTAAATTTTACTGAAGCTTTTGAGTCTCTAGGCTTATAATTCCTCACATTTATAAAAATTGTTTTACCTTTTTCAATTTTTAAAAATATTCCCTGTTTCTCTTCTCATTTAGGGGCTGCAGTGACTCATATATTAAGCACTTAATGTTTTTCTACAGATCACTGTTGATCTGTCCATTTGTTTTCTTGCCATCCTATATTTAATTTGCTATTGCTTTTATGACTATGTTTTCAAATTCTATCATCTTTTTTTCTTTTCTTGCAGTGTACATAATATCATTAAACCATCCAGTGCATTTTTCGGTTTTACACTATAGTTTTCAGTTTTAGAATTTTGATGTGGTCTTTTTATACAGGTGTGTTTATTCTCTGTGTACTTAAATTTTAAACACAAAATCCAGGCATAATCACTATTTTAATAGTCTTATCTGCCAATTTGAAATCTGTATCATTATTAATATCAACTGTTTTTTTTTTTTTTTTTCTTTTTGAGATTTTTGCTATAGGGCACATGCTTTCCCCAGAGAGACAGAAAGATAGAAAGTAAGAAATTACTCCCCAGGGGAGATGGCCACATCACAACCCCTACTCCTCCATTCTCCTCTCAGGTTCTTGGGCACACACACATGTGCCCAGCATGAGGTTTAAATCACCAGGTCTGGGACTCAAACTGCGGTTGACTATGTGGAAGTCCAGAGACATAACCATTATGCCATCTGCTAGTACGGATTTTTCTTTTCATTATGTATCATATTTACTGCTTCTTTGTATGTTTTGTCATTTTTTTATTGGAGTCTAGATGTTCTGAATTTTTTCATCTATATAATTTTAATAAATTAAAATTTTAATTTAATTATAAAGATTTATTCTAGGGAACCAGCAGTTAGTGTAATGGCTATGTCGCTGGACTCCCACGTAGTCGACCGCGGTTCGCGTCTCGGACCCGGTGGCTTACAACTCACGCCGGGCGCGTGTGCGTGCCCAAGATCCCGAGAGGAGAATGGAGGAGAAGGGATTGCGGCGTGGCCATCCACCCTTGGGGGTGATTTCTCGCTTTCTGTCTCTATGTCTCTCTCTGTCTGTCTGGCGAGCGCACGCGCCCTATAGCGAAAAACCTCTCAAAAAAAAAAAAAAAAAAAAAAAAAGATTTATTCTAGAATGTTGTAAAACTACTTGGAAACAGTTTAATCTTTTGTGGTATTATTTTTAAGATTTATTAAGTGAGACCTAAGCAATGCTCAATCTATGGTTATTTATTTCCCACTATTGAGAAAATATCCTTCTATATATTCTAGCTAATTTCTCCCAAATCTCAGTTTTTCAATTTGACTTAAAGATTTTCAGTCAGGATAGTGGGAAGTATTTCTAGTCCTGTGTGATCATGAGGCACTGTTATTTGTCATCCTCCAGGGTGGTTATTTCCATAGCTTCCAGGAATTTCCTCGCATGGTACACAGCAATCAGTTGAATAACCAACAAGGTTTTTGGGAGATCTCTGTAGTTTTCTTTTTGTGCAATTCTCCTTTGGTGTTCTTTCTGTGAACTTTAGCTACTTTAATAACCGCAGACTCTTAGTTCCACCTTTTAACATAGAAAGTCTGACAGGTTCTGCCCGTGTTCCTCTTTCTGAGATATTTGCCCTAGAACAACAGTCCCCAATTTTCCCTGCACCAGGGAGCAGCCTTACAGAAGGCAATCCCTCCACAGATGGGAATCATGGGGCTTGGTCCTAGGATGACCCAAGCACACCACGTTCACTGTACATCCCATTTCCATCACTCCCACATTACCATATGCAATGAAATAATCACACAACAATAGAGCTCATGCGCCCATGAGAATTCAGTACGTCATCCCCTGATCTGAGAGAAGGAGGAGCCCAGGCAGCAATGACAGTGACCTGGAATGGCTGAAACACAGATGAAGCCTCTCTCCCTTGTGGCCCACCCCTACTGCATGCCTTCCTGACTGATGTGGATTGGCAGTCTGGCCCACTCGTGACAATCCATGACCTCGTGTTTGGGAACGCTTGCCACAGAAACTCTCAAAGCAGTAGGCTAGGACAAATGGAATCACCTTGTCTGTGTTCTATCAATTAGTAATCATTTCCCTTTATTATGTGATGTCCAGTGCGAAGATTGCTGTTTCATAGACTCGGTAATCTTTGTTTATCTTCAGTTAGGAGGGTAACTTTTATCCTTATTACTTCATTTGGTCTGGAAGTAGTCATCTCAGAAACAATATTAATTTTATTGATCATAATGGCATCTATTTTACAGTTTATTAATTTCTATAATTTGACTTTTTTTTTTTAACCTTTCATTGGGCAAGGCTTTGCATTTTTCTTTTGTTTGCTTTCTCTTAGATGTTTTTCATTCTTCTGTTTGGTTTCTTAGTTATTTATTCAAAATATATTTCCATTTCTACAATATAGCTAATGTGCTAAATGCTAAAGAAGTAAGATTTCTCTTGCTCTTATGGGTTACATTAGAAAGAAAAGCAAACTAGTAATTAAATAATTATAAGGTGATAAAGGCTTACTTAGACTCATTCACAATTCTGAACAATTGATGTTGACTGTGCTTTTGAAACACAGACTGTATTACTTAATGTTGAAATTCTGGTGCCAAGTACAATGTCTGTAACCTGGTAGTGCTCAAGACAAATAAATAATCAAAATGCAAGGAGATACAGGCTTAATTTGATTCCACCTTGATTTTTAAAATAACTTTTATTATTGTTTATTTATTTTTACTTATTTTATGAGGAGAGAGAGAGAGAGAGAGAGCAAGCCCCAATAGAGCTTTTCTGCCACCATCCACCTCCAGTCTCAGTAGGCATGAACCTAGGACCTATCCCATGTGGGTCCAGTTGCAGTACCACTGCATCACCTCCTGGCCCCAATTCCTTCTTGATTCTTAGCAATTGATGTTTATCTTATGTATTAGGTGCAGAAATTGCCTAATTCAGTATCCTGTGGACGGATGAGATGCACTTTGGTATTTAGTGGAAGCAGGCATGATTTTAAGCTGAGCGTTTGGAAGAAATTAAAGATAATATTCTTGGGTTAATACCTCAGAGATAAGTAAAACTTCTGTTAAAAATGAAAAGGACAAATAGGGCATTTTAATAAGCCCTATCCAAGAGGAAAAGGGTGATGAACTGAGGAACACAGAGCAGTAAAAAAGTGAACAAGGGACCAGCAGTTAGCGTAATGGCTTTGTTGCTGGACTCCCACATAGTCGACCGTGGTTCGAGTCCTGGACCCGGTGGCTTAAACTCATGCCAGGCGCGTGTGCGTGCGTGCCCAAGATCCCGAGAGGAGAATGGAGGAGAAGGGATGGCAGTGTGGCCATTCCCCCTGGGGGGTGATTTCCTGCTTTCTCTCTCTCTGTCTCTCTGTCTGTCTGGCGAGCACGCATGCCCTATAGCAAAAACCTCTCCAAAAAAAAAAAAAAAGTGAACAAAACAAAAATTATATCATGTGTGTGTGCGTGCACACATGCACAGGTTTGGTACATAAAGGAACTTTGAAGTATGGAAGAATCAGGGATAGGAGTGGAGAAGATAAGACTGAAAATAGGTCCTCTACATTGCAAAGGGCCTTGATGCCATAGTAAGAACCTTTTCCTTTACAGTATAAGGAAGAAAGAATCAACTTGACTTCTAAATTATGATTTGCTACCTATGTCTACCAGTGGTGGAAGAATGGGAAGAATGGGTGCATAGATTAGCAAGAGATATGAAGCAAAAAGTCTAAGTATGAGGCTATTGCATAGAAAATACATGTATTGATAGACTCATATCCAAAACTGATCTAAACTAACGTACTAAAGAATAGTCCCACCTTGGGGCCAGCAGGTGGTATGATGATTAAGGTGTTGGATTCCCACATGGTCAATCACAATTCAAATCCTGGACCTAGAAGCTTTAAAATTATGGTAGGCACATGTGTGTGCTTGCCCCAAATCTCAGGAGATGAACAGAGAAGAAGTGATTGCAGTGTGGCCATCCCTCTTCCCTCAGGGAAGGGAGATTCTCGCTTTCCCTCTCACTGTCTCACTGTTTCTCTCCAGCATGTGCATACGCCCTATGGTAAAAACCTTAAGAAAAGAAAAATACCCAGCCTAACATTAAACAAAACATTAATTCTAATGTTGGAGGAAACTTTTAGGCCATGCCATGGAAAGTCACTTAGAGAAGAAAGGCTATAATTTATATGATCTGAGAAGCAGAGGTTTTGACCTACTAAATATGCTTTTCTTTCCATTAAAAATCTCTCAATGGTTGCACTTTAAATTGTGCAAACTTTGATACTACAGAAATATTAGAGATTACATAGTAGAACTCTTTTAGCTTATATCTTCCTCATACATATAAATAACAAGCTTCAGTAGTACCATATCATTCCTTTTATTTTCTATGTACATATGCACGTATATATTATATATTTTATGTAAGTTGGTGATATGTATATGTATAAAACACATGTATCAGACTGATCTTTGTCCTCTTTATCTCCTACAACATATATGTTTTGTTTTTATATTATAACTTATTAGAGAAGAACATCTCCTTTAAGTCTATGAATTTATGAGAGATAAATTACATAATTTTAAAGATAGTATATGCTCCTGGGACCAGCAGTTAGCGTAATGGCTATGTCGCTGGACTCACGTCCCAGACCCAGTGGCTTAAAACTCATGCCAGGTACATGTGCGTGCGTGCCCAAGATCCCGAGAGGAGAATGGAGGAGAAGGGATTGTGGCATGGCCATCCCCGCTGGGGGGTGATTTCTAGCTTTCTGTCTCTCTGTCTCTGTCTGTCTGGCGAGCTCATGCACCCCTATAGCAAAAACCTCTTTGAAAAAAAAAAGATAACATATGCTTCTTCACCATATTATTTTAATCTATCTAAAGAGACTTATAAATGCTTTTATTTGTAGTGAAGATTTTTTTTATTCAATCAAGATGGAGTCAAGAATACAAATTAAATATACATGACAAATAAACAATTAGGCTGAAATTATTGGATGAATAGCAATGTCATCATGCATACTTTAATTCTATTAAACCAATTGGTGAAATAGCCTGCTGCACTAAACAATTTAATTTCACAATGAATATACTCTATTTTTCTCTATCTTTTTTTATTTTATGTTTTTCCATCTGTGACATGTTTTCTCTCCTTGTACCTCACAGTCATCCTGCACCATCCACTCTCCCTCCTTACAGTCTCTAGCATTGAAACCATCCTTGTCACCACCGTATTTTCAAGTCTCTCAACTTCTGCCATAGCACTCAGTACAAATTGAGGAGATACAATGTGCATTTTTCAAAATCTGGCTCACGTCACTCAATATTAAGTCTTCCATGTACATCCATTTTGAGGCAAGCAGTAGGCTCACATTGTTTCTTACAGCTATGTAATCTTCCATTGTATATAAGTGCCACAGTTTTTCAACCCGGTCATCAGTTTTTGTACATTTAGGTTGATTTCATGTTTTAGCAATTTTAAATAATGCAACAATATGCATGAATGTGCAGATGTCTTTCCAATTGAGTGTTTTCCTATCCTTTGAGTAAATACCAAGAAGTAGGTCATATGGAAGTTCTATTTGTATGCTTTTTTTAAGAATTTATTTAATTTTATTTATTATTGTAATTTTTAATTTGCTGCAGGGCATATGTACTTACCAGAGAGAGACAGAAAGGGAAAGTGAGAAAACATAACACCAGGTCCAAGACTTGAACCATGGTCAGCCATATGAGCGTCCAGCGCCCCAACCATCACTCTACCTGCTGGCTCCTCTACTTACAAATTTTTGATAACCGTATTGTTTTCCACAGAGGTTGGAATAAATTGCATTCCCACCAACAGTGTGAGAGAACTCACTTTTCACCACAGCCTCACCAACACTCATCGTCGTTTATTATTTTGATCCTAGTCATTCCAACTGGGGTTAAATGATATCTGATTATAGTTTTAATTTGCATTTCTCCTATGACAAGAGACTTTGACTATTTTTTCATATGGCTCTTGGCCATTAATAAATCTTCCTTGGATAGTTGTTCAATTAATTTGACCATGTTTATATTGGATTATTCAGTTTTTGTTGTTATTATTATCTTATTTTTTGGAGAGGTTTTTGCTATAGGGTGCATGTGCTCCCCAGAAAGACAGAGAGAGACAGAAAGTGAGAAATCACCACCCCCCCCATACCATGGGGGATAGCCACACTGCAATCCCCTCTCCTCCATTCTCCTCTCTGGATCTTGGGCATGCACACCTGCACCTGGTGTGAATTTAAGGTGCTGGGTCTGGGACTTGAACCGCAGTTGACTACATGGGAGTCCAGCGACATAGCCATTACACCAACTGCTGATCCTGGATAATTCAGTTGAGTTCCCTATATATTCTAGATATCAATCCTTTATCTGAGAAATAATTTGCAAATTTTTCTCCTATTCTGAGGATTGACTTTACTGTAGTTATAGTTTTCTTTGCTGTGAAAAAGTTTTTTGCTTAGCTTGATGTAATCCCACTTAGCTGTTTTAGGGACCATTGTTTGTGCTTCAGGGGTCTTATTTAAGAAATCTTTGCCTACTCCAGTGTCTGTTTACAGTTTCTCTATGTTTTCTACCAGTAGTTTTATGGTTAGAAACTGCTTTGTAGCATATTTTAAGGTTAGGTAGGGAAATGACTCCTATTTTGTGTTTTGGGCCCTGTGTAGCATTGAAAATAAAAGGTTTGTTTGATTCTAAACAAACCTCATAATTGTTTTTTCTGTTTCTGTGTAAGAAAGTTTCTGATAATTGGATTGGACTCACATTGAATATGTAAATTAATTTGGATAGGACTGACATTTTGAGTATATTGATTTTTCCAATTCAAGAGCACAGGATGTCCTTCCATGTTTAATTTTTAAAATTTGGTATTAAACTCAATTTCTTCATTCAGTTTTCCTTGTAGAGGCATTCACCTGTTTGGTTATATTTATTCCTAGTTATGTTATTTTCTTTGTAGCTATTGTAAATGGGATTGTTTTCCTTAATTCTGTCTGTACATTGTTGCTGTATAAAAATACTGTAGATTTTTGTATATTGACTTTGTATACTACAACTTTATTGAATTCATAGAACTTCTAAGAGGTTTTTCATGAATTCTCCTGGATTTTCTATGTATATAATCATATAATCTTAGCTACTTAAGTTAAGATTTTCAAATTGAGATACATACATTTTACATATGCATTAAGTATTATTAGTTATTCAAGCATGCAGTTGGTCATTTGCAATTGGGAAATTTCTGTTTTATAATGTAATATTTTTAAACAATGCAAATTCTAATAACTTAAAAATTAGAGGACTGGGCCAGCAGGTGGCCAGGTGGCGTGGTGGACTCCTACATAAATGACATGGTTCTAGTCTAGCACATGGCAGTTTGAAAATAATGCTGGGTGAGTATACATGTGTGCCCAAAATCCTGAGAGGAGACTGGAGGAGAAGGAATTGCAGTATGGCCAATCCCCTGCTGACGTGATTTCTCCCATCCCTTCTCTCTGTCTTTCTGACAAGTTCATGTGCCCTATGGCAAAAATAAAGGACAACTTCATGCAAACCAACACATTCTAATAGTTATGAGAGTAACCTTAACTCATGTAATTTTTAAAGTGTTAGTTGTTTTCTTAAAATTGGTAAGATTTCCAGATATTTATGTCATAAACTCTAAATAGTTTTTTATGAATGGGATTTTCAAAACAATGTTTTTGTACATTTTTAAAAACTTTATTATACAATCTCATTTCTGAATTTGTCCTGAACTTTTATTTTTAACTCTGGTTGGCTGGATCATTTTTATTATAATTAAATGAGGGTTTTGTTTCTGATTAATTCACATGCTCTTTCTATGTTTGGAAATAAGACAGGTCCTTGAGATGAGGGTTGCTTCCATTGTCCTTGCTCTTTATGAAAGTGTTCCTAAGATCCTTACCATCTGGGTCCAGGGCATGTTGAGACTCTGCAGGCAGTTGCCTCTGAGACGTAAGATTACAGTGCAAATGCCTAAGAGGTTTAACTTCAGACTTAGCTCTTCAGTTTTGACTTAAAATGTCCAAGCCAAAACATTTACTGAGAATTAAAAGTTTGTTTAAAGTATAAAATAAAAACCTAAGGGGAATGATATTCATGCAAAGTAATCCTCTTTGGTTACCATTAAATTTATGTTAGGCACATTTACTACATAAAAATGTTTTACATGTGTCAGACACTTTGGTTCCTGGCAGAGAAAGGAGAAAATTTTAATGCTAGAAATTCAAGAATAAAAATAATAGATATTTACTTCTATAAACAAAGAAGTATTTCATTGTTGAGCACTGTGCATATTAAGAAAATGCATTCTAGATATAAATAAATTAAAAAGAATGACAATTCCCATTTACAACAAAAGCAATAAGAAATAAATCTTTAAGTACATAACATGATTGGTGTCTACTGCTCCTGAGTCCATGCAATCTTCTCTGTGATTTTTACCTTTTATGGTGTTTCAGAAAAGACAGGAGTGCAATAGTTTAACGTGGTCATGTTCCCTGCCTATGCTAAGCCGTAGCTTCTATGCCTGTTGGTTTTATGCTGATGTTTTCTTTGGCTACTACACTTGGCCTCTGACCTCTCTGCAGTTTATTGTAGTACCAGTGTGATGGTGGTATGTGTGTGTGTGGTTTTGGGGTAATACAGGATATTAATTGAAATTATCAGTATTAATGAATATCGAGGGATCAACAGATGGCATAATGGTTACGTTGCTGAACTCCCACGTAGTCAACTGCGGTTCAAATCCTGGACCTGGTGACTTAAAACTCACACTGGGTCATGTGCGTGAATGCCCAAAATCCCAAGAGGAGACTGGAGGAGAAGGGATTGTGGCATGGCCATTCCACCTCATGGGGGGGGGGGGATGATTTCTTACTTTCTGTCTCTCTGTCTCTTGGCTGAATGCATGCAACCTATAGCAAAAACCTCTCTAAAATTAAAAAAAAAAAAAAAAAAGAATATTGAAAAAGCCTTCATACTCCTGCTTGGTTTCTGTAAGCAAACTGTGACCTCATTTTTTTCTTTCTTGCTAGGTTACAATCAATCATAGCAGCTAGGCTTCAGTCAATCACAGATATCCTGCCTTTTAAACTGCCTTAATGCAGACAACTTTGGAAAATTTTGAAATGTAACCAACTCAAATTGTTTCCCTACTTCATTCTTTCACTTTCATTTTGCACATCACCTTTCCATTCTCATACACATCACTTTCCTTTTTTGGATTTTACATATCGTGTGACCATGAGGCTACCTAGAGTTTTCCGGAGATCTTACGACAACTGCCCCATTTGAATCTTATTAAGATTTGCTCAAACAAGGGGCCAGCAGATGGCCTAAGGGTTACGTAACTGGGTTCTCACATGGCGAGCCATGGTTCGCATTCCCACTGGTGACTTGAAAATCACAAGTACAGGGAACCAGCAGTTAGCGTAATGGCTATGTCACTGGACTCCCACGTAGTCCACCGCGGTTCGCGTCCCGAACCCGGTGGCTTAAAACTCACACCGGGCGCGTGTGTGTGCGTGCCCAAGATCCCGAGAGGAGAATGGAGGAGAAGGGATTGCGGCGTGACCATCCCCCCTGGGGGGTGATTTCTCGCTTTCTATCTCTCTGTCTCTCTCTGTCTGTCTGGCGAGCACACGCGCCCTATAGTGAAAAACCTCTCAAAAAAAAAAAAAAAAATCACAAGTACATGTGTGTGTGCTCAAAGTCCTGGGAGGAGAATGGAGAAGTGATTGTGGCCTGGCCATGCCCCCTGGAGGATGATTTCTCACTTTGCCCCTCACTGTCTCTGTCTTTCTCTCTCTCTGCAGTGAGCACCCCACCCCCACCCCCCCCCCAGAGCAAAAACCTCTTCAAAAAAAGAAAAGATTTATTCAATTAGAATCTACTTGATTAAATTGGCTAGATCTTTTTTTTTTTTTTTCACATCAGGATAATTGTTTTATTTTTCGTTTAATCCAGAGTATGACTTGTTGGGTATGAGCCTGCAGTTAGTATCCACGCTGCATTATGACATAATTTTCTCTTCTTTTCTTCTTGGTGATTGTGGTTGTAAGGTTGTTAATGTTGAATTACAGGTTCTTTTCCTCTTACTGGGTCTGCTGTTCTTATTCATTTTATAACAAATAGAAAAGGGAAATTATTTTTTTCAGCTTTACTTGTACAGCATTACCCCCAAAACTGAACCTACTACTGAAATAGCCATTATATTTTTGAACAATTTAAGCCTTGACATGAATGTAATAAAGCATAGATTTTTAAAGACGGGTATATTCTTTTCATTTCTTTATATAAGAACTTTTCTAAAGGAGAGTATGTTCCTAGACAGACAAATGCGAAAAGAATTGTTTCTTTTTACCATATTATAACAGTAAGGTGTAAACACCATATAGTTAATCAATCAAGCAGTCAAGTAAGAAAGCATGTAGAATCAGGCTGCCAATATTGAATTTAATTAGATAATAACTTTTATCTAAAACATGGCACTTAATACAAATATATTTTTCTTTTACTAAATTTTCTTTGTATATAAGAAGTATATAATATAGGTAAAAAGTTGTCAGAAATGAGAATCTTTACCCACATCGGTAATATAGATGAGAATAAATTCCAAGGGCTTTTTCTTTGTGTTTTATTTCTTCACAGAGCTGTATCAATCAAGACTTAGTTTTGCTTTTGAAAGCTGTTATATGTTGGTTTAGAATTATCTATTGTTGTTTAGGGTATAATGCACTCAATGCCATCATCAAGAATAAATGAACTCTGCCAGAAATCTAAGAAAGAAATGATAACTGAAAAGAAAAAGAAAATGAATTTTGCATGATTTACATTTCAAGTACCTAAAAAATAATTTATATGATTGTATATATATGATTGTATATATATTGCTATAGGGCATGTGCTCTCACAAGAGAGAGACAAAGAGGCAACAAAAGAGAGAGAAGTACCTCTCAATGGAGTGTGGTTTTACTGTAATCCCTTCTCTATTTTTCCATCCTGTAGAGATTTTGAATATACACATTCTGAGTTGGGATTCAAACCATAGTTAGTCATGTGGGATCAGGCTCCCTTGACCACTACGCTATAGAACAAGCTTGAAATTCTCATATTTTTATGTGTTCTTTAAATATATTTTACACAGACCTGTTCATAAATGAATTTCTGGTTGGTATTTTATATTTAAAGTAATCTCTGCTATTATGACATTTAAAATAAAAAGTTTCTTTGGATGGAATAAGAGGATATTTTAGTTATGCTTCCTGCTTCTGAAGGAGTTGCTATTTTCCTTTCTTTTTTAGCTCTAAGTTATTATAAGTGAGCTTCCAAAGTTCAACACATTTCACCTTCCTGGACATAGGTTTGGATTTGTCCTGTCAATCATTTATATAATCATTGAGCACAAATGTATTCAATATAATGTGAACAGTTCTGTGTAGGATATTATGGACAGAATTTACAATCTAGTCGAACAGACAATATTACACTTGCAAACATGTATTGTTACAGAAAAAGTAAAATCTCAGAGAAGGTAGTGCTCACAGTGGTGTGAAACAGTCCGGAAAATTCCTGTTGGAGGGGTGAAGCATGAGGAATTTAAAGAATGAAATGTGTTTCGGTTGATCAATGGAAGTGAGAGTCCTTATTGGAAGAAGGGATAGAGTGTTGGGAATGGAAAATTTATCAAAGGCATTAACTTATTAAAACAAAACAAAACAAGGTTAACCTGTAGTTCAGCAGTTAAGCGCAGTTCATTGGGGTCTGGGTTCCACATGGTCATTCAAATCCTTGCCTTTGCAACTTGCCAGATCATGCTGGGCATTGCTGGGCATGTGTGAGTGTGTGAGTGCAAGTCCTAAATCCTGAGGGAATAGAGAAGTAAGGAAAAAAGATTGTGGCGTGTCTATACCTCATGGGGGAGGGGGTGCCTTCTCTCTCTCTCTTACTCTCTTCCTCTCTCTGGTAAGTGCTTGTGCTCTCTCACATATATTTTTAAAAAAAGAAAAAGCATTTTTTTTTAACCCCAGTCAGATTGTCTAATATTAAAAAAACAAAAAATGATAAGTGTTGGCGGGGGTGTGGTGAAAGGGGAACTCTTTTACACTGCTGGTGGGAATGTAGATTGGTCCAACCACTGTGGAGAATAATTTGGAGATTCCTCAAAAATCTACAGATAGATCTGCCATATGATCCAGAGATCCCATTCCTCGGTATCTACCCAAAGGACAGAAGAATCCTTCATTGGAAAAGTGCTTGCACATCGATGTTTATTGCGGCACTATTCACAATTGCTAAGTCATGGAACCAACCCAGATGCCCCTGTATGGAGGAATGGATTGAAAAACTGTGGCACATATACTCTATGGAATACTACTCAGCCATAAAAACCAACAGAGCCCTGGCTTTTGACAGAAAGTGGAAGAATATGGAAGATGTACTGCTGAGTGAGGCAAGCCAGGCTATGAAGGAGAGACATTGTATGTCCCCACTTAACATATACCGTTTGTCTGCATTCTATGTCGGAAACTGATTGACTAACAGTTGAACAAACACAAGAGATGGGTGTGAATGTCAGATGAGGTGTATGTGGAGGAGTGGGGCCCAACGAAAGACATTTAGAGAAGGGATACAGAGGTAGAGCATTGACGGGATGGGGAGGTGTGGTGTTATCTGTTGAAGATATTTCGATCAACGGGTCTGGGGAGAAATGTTCACATATCGAAATGGTCTCATTGTAAGCCAAACAATATGATTGAAAGTATATACAAAAATAAATAAAGTAATTAATAAAAATTAAAAAAAAAATTTACCAAAGTAAAAAAAAAAAAAAAAAAAAAAAAAAAGAAAAAGCAAATCAGATAGAGGGGATTTAGGGGAGTTATTTTGACTGGAGAAGCTGATCCTTTCAGCAAGGAGGAACAAAGGCTATTTTCTGTGTAGTAGTTTAACAGTTATTTTCAGGCCACAGAATTTCAGCTTGAGGCAACAATAGACAAAAAATAAATAAGTAGTAAAATAAAACTATGGATGAATTAGATACATAATAATAATAATTATTATTATTGTTATTTTCACTCAGGAATTTAGAGCTTAGAAAGTAGGCAGTGGAATCCAAAGAGCCAGATGAGATCACAGTTCAGATATCTCATCCTGATGGAAGGAGAGCTTTCATTGGAGATGAAACACATAAAATCTGGTGGCCCTCAGGTAAATCATGTTCTGGTTAAGGTAATTTTAATGATAGAGATATAAACACTGGTGGAAAACAGCACGAGACAGCTGAGTTTTCCTCATTTTAAAAATAAATGTCCTCTCAGTGAAGCAAGTCTTAGGAATTATGAGTCATTGAAAATTGCCAAAATAGCAATTTTTACTGATTAGAAGCTGCTAGACCTTTTTATAATTTTAGCTAAATTAAAAACTGAAAGAATGGTTTTATAGTGTTTAGCTATTAATCAAATATAGATATTTTCTTTTAATTTAAAGAGGGTACTAACTACCATTCATTTTTAAGTAATTAGTAAATCGACTCAATGTAATTCATTTTATAATCCATCTACTTTTTAAAAAGTTTATCTATTGGACCAGCAGTTAGCGTAATGGCTATGTCACTGGACTCCTATGTAGTCAACCGCGGTTCGTGTCCCGGACCCGGTGGCTTAAACTCATGCTGGGTGTGCGTGCGTGCGTGACCAAGATCCTGAGAGGAGAATGGAGGAGAAGGGATTGGGCTTGGCCATCCCCTTTCGGGGGTGATTTCTCACTTTCTATCTCTCTGTCTCTCTCTATTTGTCTGGCGAGCACACATGCCCTATAGCAAAAACCTGTCCAAAAAAAAAAAAAAAAATAGGTTTATCTATTTATCCCATAAATGTAAGAAGTAGGGGAAGGGGGAGAGAGAGAGAGATACAGCACCCCTCATAGGGTCTTGATTCACTCCTATCCTCAGTCAGTATGAGTCATGGACATACATGTGCCTATCATACTCAGGGAGGTCTCTGGGTATAAGCCGCTAACTTTCTTATGTGGCTCTGCCTTATGGAGTGCTGAGTCTTAACCACTAAACTGACATCTGCCACCATTCATTGGTTTTGATTCAGAATGTAGTTCCTAATAAGTACTAAATAGTGTTCTACCCATAGGCTAGTTTCTGAACGTTTTATCTCATTTCTTTGATTTGTTTTTCTATCCTGTTGTTTATTCAGTTACTATTTAAAATGTATTATTGTGACTTCTAAGTCATACATAGAATATCTATTGACTTTTTGAGATATTATACCTATATATCTAGTCAACTTATTCAACTTCCTTAATAATTAAAACACTTTTTAATTGTTTTGTTGGGTTTTTCAAAGCAAAAAAATGTTCAAAGCCTCTATAAATAATGATGGTTTTATCTCCTTTTCGAACTGTAGAATTTACTCTCAATTTTATCTTACTAGCTTAACTAGAATTTCTTTTTCTTTTCTTTACTTTTTTATTTTTGAGAGAGGTTTTTGCTACGGGGTGCGTGTTCTTGCCAGAAAGACAGAGACAGAGAGATAGAAAGTGAAAAATCACCCCCTAGGGGGGGATGGTCATGCCACAATCCCTTCTCCTCCATTCTCCTCTTGGGATCTTGGGGACGCACGCACATGCGCCTGCAGTGAGTTTAAGCCACTGGTTCCAGGACTTGAACCACAGTTGACTACATGGGAATCCAGCGACATAGCCATTACGCCAGCTGCTGGTCCCAACTTAGCTAGAATTTCTAAATTTTTTGTTTTTTAGTTTTTTCTATAGGGTGTGTGCACTCACAGGACAGAGACAAGGAGAGAGAGAGAGAGAGAGAGAGAGAGAGAGAGAGAGAGAGAGAGAGAAAGTCAGAAATCACCCCACCCCCTGCCAAGAGATGGCCATACCTCAAAGCCCTCTCCATTCTTCTCTTGGATTTTGGGCACACACGAACATGCACTTGGCATGTTTTTAAGCCACTGGACCAGGTTTTCAGAACATCAGGATTTGAACTGTACTGTCACCCATGTGGGATCCAGCCATCTCAACTACCATCCCACCAGCTGGCCGAAAATTCTAAAATTATGTTAAGTAGTAAATTGTTAATTCTATGACAATATTTCAGATGTTTATTTTCTTATTGAATTACTTTTTGGTTATTTATATTTTCCCATGAAATATTCAGTTGATATTAATTTTCAATGCATGAGTGAGTTGTTCTTTGGCCTGAAGTTTTAGTCTATATCTGTATTTAGATGATCTGGAATTTATTAGATTTTCCAAAAGATACTCTAATTTATTGGACCCTAATATAATTGTATTTTGAAATTGTTTTCTAATTTATTAATTCTACTTTTAAATTTTGCTTTTCTTGGGATCAGTTCACTGTTCTTTTCCTAACATCTTGATTAAATGCTGACCAGTGGGAAGAGATCTGGCAGGAGAGAGCAGTGTCTCTTAACCATTTAATTATTAATTTAAGTATGTTTTTCTTGTTTTTTTTTATGCATATAAATGTATAATTTTTAAGTTCTGAAGATTTTACAATTGTAACTTTAATTTCCTCTTAAAATTTACAGAGTGCATTTGACTAATCAAGTGCTTTAATTTTTAAATTCTGTAACTTACCATTTAATTCTGGTACTATTAATTGTGAAAAGGGAGCAACTTATGTATTCAGGAGTCAGTATTTTGGAAAAAAAATCATGTATGTATTTCTAGTACAAGCAAGTACATGTGGAAAGGGAAGATTAGTTCTCAAACTTCTTTTATTTTTAGAAGTTTTTGCCTTAGGGCCCCTGCACTCACTGGAGGGAAAGAGAGAGAGAGAGACAGTGAAAGGAGTGAGAAATCACCTCCTCCCCCCCCCCCCCCCAGGGGGAGATGGCCACTCTGCAATCCCTTTTCTCTTCTCCTCCCAGGATCTTGGGCATGCACACACACATGCCTAGTGTGATTTTCAAGCCACTGGGTCCAGGACTTGAACCACAGTTATCCATGTGGAAGTCCAGCAACACAACAGCTGTCCCATCTGCTGGCCCCTCTCGAGCTTTTTGAATATCCAAATCACCTGGAAGTCTTGTTTAATTTTCTGGCTCTAACTCTAGGATTTCTGATGCAGTGAGTTTGAAGTGAGTCTCAAGAATTTTCATTTCAAATAAGTGCCTGGGCTTGCTCAAACCACTTGTGCAGCTACCACACCCCGAGAGCCAACATTATAAAGGTCTTTCATTTCTTTCAGAGGATATTATACTTAATAAAACTGGAAATTCTCATTATTGGAAGATACTTAGGTAAAGAACTGACTTGATAAAAGCAATTATTTTTAGTAAAATTTGTTTGAAAAGAAGATAGCATCTTAATCTGATGTAATCCCACTTGTCTTTTTTCGAGATTATTTCCTGTGCTTTGGGGGGTTTTATTTAAGAAGTCTTTGCCTACTCCAATGTCTCCCAGAGTTTCCTAATATTTTCATTAGTAGTTTTATAGTTTGAGGTCTTAGGTTTAGATCTTTGACCCATTTTGAGTTGATTTTTGTGAATGGTGAGAGAGAGGGGTCCAGATTCATCTTTCTGCAGATGGGTACCCAGTTTTTCCAGGACCATTTTCTAAAGAAGTTTTCTTTTTCCCACTGGGTTGACTGGTGCCTTTGCCAAAAAATCATTTGGCTGTATGTTTTGGGGTTTATTTCTGAAGTCTCTATTTTGTTCCATTGGTCCACATATCTGTTTTTGTGCCAGTACCATAGTGTTTTGATTATCACAGCTTTGTAATATATTTTGGGGTCAGAGAGTGAGATGCTTCCTACTCCACTCTTCTCACACAAGATTGCTTTGGCAATATGGGTCTTTTACGAATCCAGACAAATTCTATGATTGTCTTTTCTAGATCTGTGAAGAATGTCTCTGGTAATGTTATCGAGATTGCATTAAGTATATAGATTAATTTGGGTAGAATTGCCACTTTGATTATATTAATTCTTCCGATCCAGGTACATGGGATGTCTTTCCACATTTTTGTGTAATTTTTTATTTCTATTTTTAGATTTTCATAGTTTTTCTTGTAGTAGTCTTTGACTTTTTTAGTTAGATTTATTTCTAGATATCTTATACTTTTTGTGGCAATGGTAAATGGGATTACTTTCTTCAGTTCTACCTCAGTTGGCTTGTTGTTCATATACAGAAATGCTATAGATTTTTGTATGTTGATTTAGTATCCTGACACTTTACTGTGTTCATATATATATATATATATATATATATATATATATATGTATATATATATATGCCTGTGTGTGTGTGTATGTGTGTATATATATATATATATATATATATATATATATATATATATAGTGACTATCCACATTCTATGGCAGAAACTGAAAGATCAGAGGATATATAAGCATGAAAAATGTGAGAAAACTAGAAAATGTGGGGAAAAGGTGGGAGAAGGAAGAGAGTATGAGAGAAAAAAATCAAAGAGAAAAATAGAGAGGCAAGACATTTATGAGACACAGAAATGTATGATTATCTGCTGATGATAATGTATGTAGTACCTTTAACTGGACTGGTGTGAAGTGTGTTCATGTTGAAATTCACTATACAAGCAGTAGTGATGTGTAGTGGTCGAATGTATAAAAGAAATTAAAATAATAAAAAAAGAAAAACATGATAAAATTGGGCCTGTACGTTGCAATGATTTGCAATTAGGTGCTATGTCTCTCCTTTTTTCTATGGTTTCTCCTCTCCAGCTATCATTCTTTGTAATTCATTTATTAAAGAAACAGGTCCATGTCTCCTAATTTCCTTGGTATTTATTTGTTGAAGAAACAGGTTCGTTTGACTTATAAAGCTGACTGGCTCAAAGTTGTGGAAATGAAGGGCCAGACTGCGGCACCATGGTAAACTATAACACTCTGTGAGGCTGACCCCCAAGAGGAGATTCCGGGATCACATCCTTCTTGAGTATCCTAGGCACAGTGTGTGCCCATGGTCCAGCTGCTCACGCTGGGTGTGTTCGCAGTGTTGAGACCCTGCTGTGGATGCTGGTGTGCATGTGCATGCTCTCTGTCTCTGTCTCTTTCTCTATTGCTCTTGCTTATGGAATAAATAAATGCATAATTAAAAATTGTAGACATATACATAATTCATTTCTCTCCTATGAGCATTATATATTTCTCTGATTTTATGCTTTAAGTTACTATGAGTTTGTATATTTGATAAAATATTGAAAACGATGAATTTTGCTTTAGTAGCAATAATTTCTTAATATGGGTAATAATCATTGATCAAATCTACCCTTTTCCCTTTGCATTAAATCTTAAAGACTTTTTGAATTGTTAGTCATATCCCAATAAATAGTCATTACACCAAAATAAAGAAGTTAATAAACAGTTCAGAGGCAATGAATAGACTTTATAGCAAAGATAATCAGATGGGATAAACTAACTACGGGTGTAAACATTTAAAGGTGTATATTAAGGTGGTCAGTAGAAAGAATGTGGAAAGCATTGAAAGGAAAATCAGATTGTAGTGTGGATTTCATTGGTATATAATGAGGTAACTAAAGGTTATTGGTAAAGGGAATCTTGCACTGGAACCAGGGTAAGGGGAGTGACTCCAAGGGCAGAAAATTTAAGCAGCTCATTGGTTTCTTTGCTTCTCTCCCCTCCTCGCCCTGTGTTGGATGGTGAAAGCAGTAGCACCTTTGGAGATTACAGCAGGACATCCCAGAGAGGAATTTCTATAGCTCTTGGAATTGTAAAAGTATTCTGGAAAGGTAACCTTGACATTCAAGTATCAACTTTCCAGAATTTTACCTTCAAACTCCTTATATCATGGCAGGTTGCTTTCATCAAGTCAAAGAGATTCAAAGGATTAGAAGGATGTAGGATTAGTGATTATACCCACCTACAATGAGAAGTTTATGGATCCGGACATGAATGCAAATGATGGTGAATTGTTTATTGGGGAATCTCAGCCTGCTTTTGAAGAATACAGCTCCAGCTAATTGCAGTAGAAATGAATAGTGGGTAGAAGTGGCAGGTGGGCCTACACTGCACTGACTTCCAGGAGGAAGTTCGTATCACAAACCCAGGCAGATGGTGGGAGGCCTCAGTCATTGACTGTCTCAGAGACAAATGCTGAGCAGTGGGAAGAGGTCTGGCAGGAGAGATCAGTGTCTGCTCTTCTGGGCCAATTAACCAGAACTAAGGGAAAAACCTAAATGCCCAAAGTGCCAGAAAGTTTGCTTAAGGATATTGGAAGAATCAAAGTATCTTAAGATAATGTACATGTGTATACTACTATACATGAAAAATTCAAGGGTGGAGCAGTAGCTAAGGGAGACAAGCTGTTTTCTAAATCCTGTGTATTAAGTCATTCCTTCAAATGTAACCATCAAGGGAAACTGTGTCAATGAAAAGAAGTTATCAAAGAACATGCCTGCCATGTATTGTACGTTCATAAACTAAACTCCTTTCCACATACTACGATTTGTGTTGACATAATCCTTAAGAAATTTTTCATTTCTTGGGATAGACATCTGGTAAGAAAAACTGAGTCAGTGACTTGTGCATTTCATTGTTTTTTTGGGAAGCAATTTCCGTATGAAGGCACCCATTAGAAAAATAAATAACAAATGAAATCAAAATATATAGGGGAAGGAGAAAAGTTGGAAAACATGGCCCAAATCACAGTAAATGTTAATGGCCTGATCACACACACAAAAATTGTCCTTCAAACTGAAGTATGTATTAAATAGTAATGGATAGACATGCTTCTTTGTGAGATCTGATTTGTCTAGCAAATCCTTACTGACATATACTCTCATTTACTACTATATAGCCTTTTGAAAATGCCATTCCAGCAGAGCATAAAAAAGGTTATTTAGATTAAGTATAGTTACAAGATAAGCAGTATACTGAGTTCATTGGACTTCATGCACACTCATTTAATTTCTACCGCTCCATTACTCTGAATCAAACTGTCCCTGAAAGAACAAGAGGAAGGAAAATGGCGTTAAAAAACACAAATCACAAAGAAGAGAACATTCTTCTTAAAAACGAAATGGTCTCCATGTGTTACCATTTAATACCATGGAAATACTTTCTTGACTTTTATAGCATGCAAAGAAATTGCACCAATCTATTAAAGAATGCAATAAAAAAAGACTTTGAGGTAGGTTAACATTTTCCAGGTCTTTATCATTCTAGATGGGCTTGGAACTTCAAAACACTGTAAAATATTATAAATGGCACCCATTTGCATCTGTGTGCAGCTTAGGGCATAATGAATGCATGACCACTTAACCGTTTATTGAATACAGGAAGAAATACGATGAGACCTTCGGTGATATGTTTTAAAATGAGGCCCAAAGCCAGGTTTTAAAGAAAGACAGAGTGCCAAGACAGTTTATCTTCTCTTTTTTTCTTTAACTTTAGTGCCATTAAGTGCCAATATGAGGCTTTTTAAACTTCGTTTGAAATTCATGCAATTAATATAACTGGAGAAAATAATTTTTAGAGAGATAAAGTATTGTGATAAAGTATAAACAAAAAAGATCTGAAGTTTAAAGGACAGAAAATGACAGTGCTAATACAAAAGTTATATTGGGTGATTCAAGTAATTGTTAAGACCTTTCACATGTTCAACTTGCATTTGACAGTGGCTGAACTTTATTAGCCTTTAATGGCCTTCATTAAATTATAGTTGCTATCTTAGAGACCATGCATTGAATGGAGATCCTGAGGACAGATCCTTTCATATATTGCCCAACTAAGGAGGTATGAACTTCAGCATTTTTTTTTCAGGGAATTGTGTGCTTTCTACCTTATTTGAGAGGATGGACAAATGGTAATTTTTTTCCTCTTCATGGGTTCTTCCCCAATACTATTTAAACATCTCTAGCCTTAAAACTATCTGTCCCTTGACTCTTGTTCTACCTGCAGATTTGGTCCTAGTTGCTGAAGCTCTTTATGCTGTCCTCATTAATAGGAAAAAAAAAAAAGAAAAAAAAAAAAAAAAAAAAAGCACCTGTACTTTCCCATCTCCAAACTTCTCCCTAGTATACTATAATTTGGCTCTTTATAAATGTCCCCTGAACAGCTCATACCAAAGTCACTTGTGATTTCTATGTAGTTAAATTAAACTTTTGACACTATTGAGTAAGCTTCTCTTTTTCAGCTGCTTGAGATCATTATAGCTTGTAAAGAAAAAAACAAAAAAAAAAAAAACGAAAGAAAACAATACACTATCTTTCTTTTCACATGATTTCTGCAGTCTCCTTATCCTCTTCTAACTCATAAGGCCTTTGTCCATTTTACATCTCTCTTGTACTTTTGTCCATAAATATGCAATCCCTTCAAGACTTTTTCCTAAATCCTATTCTCTTCTCAATGTCACTTTTCTCTAGATGATTTATTCTCCCTCTAGCTTCAGTTAATGACCTCAAAATATATGCCTATAGCCAGAATGAACTCATGAAAAAAAGACCATTATCTACATACACACAAACACACACACATACACACTCATACACAATAGTACACAGTTCTTGGTACTTAATAGCCTTCAGTAAATATTTATTTTACTAGCTGATATGTCTTCTTTCTGTTCATTAAAACTACCAACTTCTTAGAGGACATTTTTAATCAGATGTTTCTCTATCACCTAGACCTCAGAATTTCCTAAAATGAATTAATCACTTACACAAAGTCTTTCCAATCACCACATCCATCTTCCCCTTTCAGGGAGAGAGTGGTGCAGAAAACTACTTATTCATTTCTGCTTCATAAATTACATTATGATGCCACTAGCCACCCATCTACACCAATGAGTAAACTGGGAGTCCTTAATGCCTTCCTTTTAATCATTTTTTAGTTAACCACATGCTTTATCTTTCTAGTCCTCTTCTCTCCATTCTCACCTCCATTATTTATAACAAGATACTATTATTTTATGCTTGGACTTTTTTTTCTATTTTAAGATAGATTTTTGCTGTAGGGTACACACATGAGACACAGAGAAAGAGCAAGACAGAAAGATAGAAAGCAAGAAATCACTCCCAGGAGGGATGGTCATGTTACAACTCCTCCTCCTCCATTCTCCTTTCAGGATTTTGTGTACATACACACATGTGCCTGGCGTGAGTTTCAAGCCTCTGGGTCCAGGACTTGACTTGCAGTTGGCCATGTAGGAGTCCAGCAACATAACCATTACACTGTCTGCTGGTCTCAAGGCTCTTTTCTTTAATTTATTCCATTATCTATTCCATGAGTGAGACAGACACACACACACACACACACACACACACACACACACACACAAGAGCACCTCAAATAGAGTCTTGACACTGCAATCCACTCCCAGCCTCAGACAGCTCCAGATCGTGGATACACAGGTGCCCAGCACATTCGAGAGTTCTCCAGGCACAAATCTAAAACCTTCCACGTGGGATCAGCCTCCCGGAGTGCTAGATTTTACCACTGTGCTACTGTTTGGCTCCTAGACTTCAACTTCCAGTATGCAAACTGCTCTCCCATTCTCAAACCCTAGTCCAAGCTTTTTTTCTATGGGTAAATTTCCTTTCCCAAATATAAATCTAGTCCTACCACTACACTGTTAAAATGGAGGGGAAAGCTTAATTTGCTGGTATGAAATGAAAGGTCTTCAATTTATAGTTTTTATGAAAAAGAAAAATAGTTTATTTACTTCTCCCATATGAGAGAGAGTGTGATACTCCCAGTAAGACACCTGGGTTTTCACACCAGGATCCATACCTAGTCTCAGCAAGCCCAGATCATGAGAATATGTGCAAACACACTAGTGAGCTTGAAGATGTACTGGGACACAAACCTTGAACATTTCCATGTTGGTCCTTGTTAAACAACGGTTGTGCTAACAGGTAATCCCCTAATTTATAGGTCTCTCACCTGATCTCCTATTTATCCCATTGAAATAATAAACACTAGCATAGGAAATTTACTTTACTACCTTAGAAATTATATCTGGTTTGGAATGTGTAAGCAATATTACCACCCGCTGCCTTACTCTTTACTTTTAGCTTTATTGAGGTCTAAGTGATAAAGTTGTAAATTTTACATATAATTAAAAATAGAACTACCTGTGATTGTTATAAAGTTGTATGTACAATGTGAAGATATATACATTGTGAAATAATTACCACAATTAAACTAATTAACACAAACTAATTAACACATTTGTCCCCTCACACAATTATTATTTTTAAACTTTGATGGGAGCCCATAATATCTATTTGCAGGGACCAGCAGTTAGCGTAATGGCTATGTTGCTGGACTCCCACGTAGTCGACCGCAGTTCGAGTCCTGGACCCGGTGGCTTAAACTCACTCTGGGTGTGTGTGTGTGCGTGCCCAAGATCCTGAGAGGAGAATGAAGGAGAAGGGATTGCGGCATGGCCATCCCCCCAGGGGGTGATTTCTCGCTTTCTGTCTCTATGTCTCTCTCTCTCTGTCTGGCAAGCACATGTGCCCTATAGCAAAAACCTCTCCAAAAAAAGAAAAAAATCTATTTGCCAAAAATTTCAAGTATATGCTACATTATTATTAAGAATTCTTATCATTATGTATTTGTACTTCAGAACTTATTGAATATTTGTACATTATGACGAATATATTCTCTTTTCTCTCATCACCCGCAGCCCCTAGCAATAACTTTTCTACTCTGTGTTTCTATAAATTTGACTTGGAAAAAAAAAGATTTCCTATATAAGTGATAACATATAGTGTTTATTTTTCTCTATTTGTTTCAGTCTACTAAGTATTAGGCCCTCTAGTTTTATTTTGAGTTGCAATTGGCAGGATCCCCTTCTTTTCTATGGTGGAGTAAAATTACATTGTGTGTGTATATATGTATGTATGCGTGGCTATCACATTTTATTTATCCATTTTGTAGACACTTAAGTTGCTTCCATATTTTGGCTATTGTGACTAATACTATATTGAACATAAAAGTGAAAATATTTTTTCTAGTAGTAATTCCATTTTTTGGGAGAGATACTTGCTATAGGGTACGTGTGCTTGCCAGAGAGATACAGAGACAGAAATCAAGAAATCACCCTGGGGCGGGGGGATGGCCATGCCACAATCCCTTCTCCTCTCCTCTTGGGGTTTTTGGGAACACACGTATATGCCTCCTGTGTGAGTTTTAAGCCACTGGGTCCCAAACTCAACTTTGTGGGAGTCCAGTGACATAACCATTATGCCATGTGCTTGTCCTAGTAATTCCATTTATTATTGAATACATAGAAATGGGATTGCTGAATTACAGGTAGTTCTATTTTTAGTTTTTGAGGAATCTCCACACTGATTTCCATAAATGTTATACCTATTTTACATGCTTGCCAACAGCTTTGTCAAATATTGCCTTTCTCCACATTCTTGCTAATCTTAATCTCTTGCTTTTTAAAATTTAATTTAACATAAAAATTTTTAATAATAATTATCTAAGCAGGGGTGAAGTGATTGTGTTTTTGAGTTTTATTTCCCTAGTAATTAATAATTTTGAATGCTTTTTATAGTACCTATAGTTCATGTGTATATTTTCTTTGGAAAAATATATGGTCAGATCTTTTGCCCATTTTTAAATTGTATTATGTGGTTGTTTTTTTTGTTTGCTATTGAATTGTATGTATTACTTACATATTTTAGATATTAACCTTTATCAGAAACTTTATTTGCAAATATTTTCTTTCACTCCATAGGTTGCCCTTTTTTTGTTGACCTTTTTTCCCTTACAGAAGGTTTTTTGTTTGATCTAGTCTTACTTGTTAACTTTTGCTTTCATTGCATGTGCTTTTGTTGTTATTCTAAAAAAAAAAAAAAAAAAAAAAAAAAAAAAAAAAAAAAAAAAAAAAAAAAAAAAAATCATTGCCAAGACCAAAGTTAAGGAGTTTTTGCCTTACTTGTTATCATGAATCACATTTCATTTAAATATATTTTAGACCAGGAAGCTTACTCCAATCCATATTCCTGATTCCCCACCTACACTATGATATATAAGCCTACACTTTATGTCTGTAGCATGTCATACCTTTCTTTTAAGGAAATATTATTCTAAGAGAAATATAAAAATATTACAAAAACAAATATAACACTTTTTGTTGATCATCTAATTTTTGCTCAGTGAGTACAGAAACAATATTCACTGTACCTGGTACAGAAGTAGTGTATTGTATATGCTCAGTAATTATCTAGTGTATTAGAAAACACTGGATGTCTTAGAAGTAATCAACATCCCTGAGGTGACAATTATATAACTTAGGAGAAATTTCAGCAGACTTTTGATTCCTTTTTACAAGAATTCAGTCTTTCATAAAAGGAAAAAATCATAGTTTGTTGACTCTTTATATAGACATAAAAATGCTATTTTATTTGCATAAAATATTTATCCTGTTCATAGTTTACTTGTCAATAATTATTCTTAACTAACCCTTACCTGTACATTTGCTCAGGGGTGTCTGAAGTTATCTCAAAGGAGTGTGCACATGCAAACAATGTTATAATGGCAATTTATCATTGGACATTCATTAATTTTCTAGTCTTTATTTTTATTTCTGACTACAACACATATGTTTTATGGTAATGTATAATTATGTTTTTCTACTTTGCTCTAATTCTAGAGAATTCTTCCTTCTATTGATGTTTTGATGTTTGATAAAGGAAAACATAATTCCATTAAATGGTGATATGGAAATTTAAATAGTGTTTAATATGATCTTTTCTTTCCAGAACTGAAGAATACAATATGCCTTCATATCAAAGTCTGTGGTCAATCTATTCTTAGAATTGTTTTAGTTACCTTCATCTTTGTATTTGGGTAGCTTTCAGTTAGATTCTAACTGAATTCTCATTTTTCTGCTTTAAATTGGCAATGGAGCAGAATTTTATGAAACCATAATACACATTCCACACATTTGGATTTTGTCATCATGTAAAATCCTTACTGTGGCCAGGCTATGTTTTATCTGGTATTCTAGTTGTTTATTGTGTTAGGTCCTGACTACTTAACTATTTCAGTTTTGTGACATTCTTTTTTAATCATTCTTTTATTATTCTTAAAATTGTCATTTAAAAGAGTTTCCCTGTAGAGGACTATGATGAGCCCAAATAAAGATCTCTGTGTTCTTAATCACTTTTGTATTTAGATGAAGAAAATTCTATTATCACAGTCTTTCTTTAGAACATTTTAATCAACAGGTAAATTTTCTCTTGCTTAAATACAAACTTGGTTAACCTGAAAGTTCATGTTGGAAGAGACAATGTAGTAGTGTAGGTAGCAAGTATTTATTATGTTAAACTGGTTTTATCTTTCCAAAGTAGTGCCTGTTCAATTGTAAAATAGTGAGGTTTAGGGAAAAATGTTTCATGTGTAGCATATAACAATATTTATAATCATAAGTCCAAGAAGTTTTTGATGTAAGACATATAACTGAGACATGAGCTACCTAGATATCCTTCAAGTCCCTTTCTTGTTTGGGTAAATATAAATCATAAGATATCTATCAAATTGTCTTGACTACTTCTCTCTCCTAAGTAGAAGCCCATCTTACCTTGCAGGGATTTTAAAAAATTATTTTTTAATTTGACAAAAATTATATTTTTGTTAAACAACATGATGTTTAAAATAGGTATGCCCAGACACAAGATGCATGAAAGCAACACAAATATGGTGTGAAATAATTCACCACAATAGAGTTAAAAAAAAAGGCATTTGAGATATCTCAAAAAATACATACTAGAAGAACAAAAATTGAAGGTGCACAACATAATGTAATATTCTTTTTGAAGATGATGAATATGGGAATGTCCTTGATTTGATTATCCACTATGTGCAAGCTTTGAAAAAACACTTTGTACTCCACAAAGATTTACAGCAATTAAGTGCAAATAAGAAATCATAAAATAAAGAAATAAAAAAAGAGAATCATAATTTAAAGTAAGCTATTAAAATTTTAGAATATACTTAATAAACTTAATATTTTTGAATAAAAAATGAAGTATGTGTGCACTGTAGAATGACACGATAAAGCTAACTGACATATACGTTACGTCACATACTTATCATTTATTGTGGTGAGAACAGATAAAATCTCCTCTCCGCAGTATTCAAGAATAAAATATATTGTTATTATTGTTATTAGCTATAGTCACCATGTTGTATAATGAATTCTTGAACTTACTTTCTCACTCTAGCTAAAATTTTGTCTTTTGACCAATGTTTCCCCAATCACTTCCTTCCATTTTATTCCCCAACTCCTTAGCAACCATCATTGTACTCTCTGCTTCTATGAGTTCGACTTGTTAAAGATTCCACATATAAGTGAGATCATACAGTATTTGTCTCTCTGTTCCTTGAGATTTTTGGTGAGGCTTTATGTTTCCCCTTGACATTTCCTCCTCAACAGACTTCTTTCCCTACCAAATAGAACTCTAGAGTGTGTCACCAAATGGATGTACTATTCCATTTCCACAAAGGATCACTCAACTATACACCACCCAGACACTTGTAAAAATAACTGACTATATGGACAGCAGTTTTTACTAAAATTTTAGAGCAATGGAGAAAGGTTCTTATTTAACAAGAAATCCTAAGCATTTTTTATTTGTCTTGGGAGTCATTGATTAGGGAAAATATATCCCCAGTACAGTTTAATATGAGTATTTTTATGATCATGATATTCTATAATTTTATAACCTGCTGCTTCTTTTTCTCTCAGAGTGTAAGATCTAGGATTTCCTATAGCTTGAGATTTTATATTGGGGTAAAATTACTTATGAAAATAGTGGCAGTGGAGAGTCAATAACACATTAAATAAAAATAGTCTAAATAACATCTACCAATGTGTGAAGTGTTAGGGGGATATTACTGAATATGGGATTATTTGGGGATGTAAAGAGTTACTTTTGCTAAGAATAGTTACCTATCATCTATGTGGAGTATGTCTTTGTTTATCTATTTGATAGTTGATAGAAAACAAAGTGGTCAAGTTCACATTTCATGCTTTCTGTACACTAAATTTTCCAGATACTGACAGATCATGAACATTTTTATAATGTCATACACTTTTAAAAAATTAAAATTGTTGTATAAATCTTTGTATTCTCTTTTGAATGTACATGAAAAAAGGGCAAATAAGATAGATTTTCTCCCCCCAGAATCATGTGGAATCCTAAGTACTCTGGCCATTAGCTTTGTCCAATTTTCTAGTCAGGTAATGCACACAGCTGGAGAGTAATCAAATCAAATGAGTACAGCATCATGACAGAGATAAATCTCAATCAATAAAATAACATGCCTGTGCATCTCTACATGCCAGTATTACTAAGAAAAATGTTTAACAACCCTGCATACACTTAATGTGCTTCAGAAAAAGAAAAGAGGCAATATTGTCATTGTAATGTAAAAGTATTTTAATTTTTCAAGATTAATGATTGTAGCATTCAAAACCTTTAAAGTCATTCACTTGCTCTCTGTGCATCCTTGATTCCTATCTTTTCCTTTATAACACATACATCAGAGAATTTCAGGCTCATATGAATCTTAGAAGTCATAAGAAGGTTAGATTCATTTGGAATTAAATTTTTTTTTAAAGCCTAATGTAAAGAAACAACAGCAATCTTTGTTTTACAATTGCCATTCTTCATTTTTTATTGACCTATTAATTATTGTACACATTTGCAGGGTACAATGTGATTTTTTCAGCATAAGAACACAATGTATAATAATCAAGTCAAGGTAATTGGAAAATCAGTATCTCAAATATTTGCCAATTCTTTGTGTTGGAAACATTCAAAATTCTCTATTTTAAATAATCTGAGATGCACAGTAAGTTGTCGTTTACTATAGTTACTCTATTGTTCTACATAACGCTAGTACTTGTTCCTTTTATCTATCTGTAATTTCACCTCTCTTAACCAGTATCTATCTCTTTCTTTTTCCTCCCCTTACTAGGTTCTTTGTTTTTACGAGGTCATTTTTTTAGTTTCCTCATATGTGTGAGAAATTTTATCATTCTTTATTTAACTTGAAAACTTCAAAGTTTGCAAATAGCTGATGTAATGATTTAAAATTTTTTGAATATTCACATTAACTACAGAGGTGAATTTATGAAAAAAAAATTCCTTGGAGTTTCATCCAAGATTTAAGACATAAAGGAAATTGGGACCAGCAGATGGTGTCATGGTTACATTGCTGGACTCCCGCATGCCGACCGTGGTTTGAGGCCCGGATCCAATTGCTTGAAACGAATGCCAGGCACATGTGTGTGCATGGCCAAAATCTTGAGAAGAGAGTGGAGGAGAAAGTATTGTGGCATGGCCATCCTACCCTGGGGGGGGGGGGGTGACTTCTCGCTTTCTGTCTTTCTGTCTCTCTCTGTCTTTCTGGCAAGTAAACACACCCTATTGCAAAATTCTTTCTAAAAAAAGACATATAGAAAATTGAACAGGATGATATAGCATATATATGTTTACTTACTATTCCAGAATGATTTTGTTTCAAATTTTTATTCAATAGTTATTTTAAAATAAAGTTAAATTTTTAATGTTTTCTATAGTCTATTCAGCCTTTCTCCATCTCCAGAGACAGCTATTTTATTTTTATAACATGATCTTTGTTACTATCTCTCTCTATATATTTATATATGTATAAAACATATATTTTATATAAATATATATGTAAATATATAGAGAATATTATATATATAGTGTGTATATATATGTGTGTGTGTGTGTGTCTTCATGAAGTATATGTTTTACATGTGTTTCATAAAATACATGTAAATATAATCATATAATTTTTATCTGATTTTGGGACCTGCAGATGGCATGGTGGTTAAGGCTCTGGACTTCCACATGGCTGACTGCGGTTTGAGTCCTGGACCTGGTGACTTGTTTTCTCACTTTCTCTTTCTCACTCCTTCTCTGGTCACAATAAAAAGAAATCATAACAATAAATAAAAATGAAATAAAGAATTCTTAAAAAATTAGTCTGATTTTTTTTCTTTTAATATATTTCTGTGGTTTAACAATGTGTTCAATAGCTATAAATTAATCCATCATAGGGACATGTATGGTTTGTTCTTCTGTTTAATTCAAACATTGCTATGGTGAACCTCTTTACACACTGCCTGGTACACAAGTCAAAGTATTCCTCTAGATTTCACACATGAGAATTTTAAGGCTCATTAGACAGAAAGCCACCATATTTAACAGCTTGTTCTTGGAAGAAGTTGAACAAGTTACAATAAACAAGAACAGTTTACAATGTTACCAGTACTGTTTCCCTGTGCTTACTCACTACCATTTGATAAGTTTAGACTTTCTAAATTGTCCCCAGTTCCTTGTTTTCTTGATTTTCTTTTTAGATTGAATCTTTTTTCTTTTTATTTTTTTTGAGAGAATTTTGCTATAGGGTGCGTGCACTCGCCAGAAAGACAGAGACAGAGACAGAAAGCAAGAAATCAACCCCTAGGGGAGATGGCCATGCCACAATCCCTTCTCCTCCTTTCTCCTCTTGGGATCTTGGGCACACATGCACATGTGCCCAGTGTGAGTTTAAGCCACCGGGTCCAGGACTTGAACCGCGGTCGACTACATGGGAGTCCAGCGACATAGTCATTACGCTAACTGCTGGTCCCTTAGACTGACCCTTACATCAAAAAGTTCAGTTAATTTGTTCTATGATTGAGATATTTGGCTTTAGTCTTGGTTTGGGATAAATGTTAACTTCAACATTTAGCCATTAAGTATTCAACTAAAATATACATATGGTATATCTGTTGATGTTTACATGTTTTATCTTAATATTGTCACCCACAAATGTGTATATTAAACAAAATAAGTAGGCTTGGTCAGCAGGTGGTATGGTGGTTAAGGAGCTGGATTCTCACAAGGTTGACAGTGGTTTGTATTTCAGGAGCTTGAAAATCACACCAGGTGCATGTGCATGTGTGTTCAAAATTCCCAGAGGAGAATGAAGAAGACGGGAAATGCATTTGCCCCACCTCCAAGGGGGGGTCATTTCTCGCTTTCCCTCTCTATTTTTCTCTGTATCACTCTGGTGAGTGCACATGCCCTATGGAAAAAACCTATATAAAATAAAATAATATAAAATAAGGGTCGGGTGGTGGCACAGTGGTAATGCAACACTCTGCGATGCTGGACCAACATGGGGTCCCTTTGGCTTCTTGTGCGGGGGCGTCTGTACAGTCCTAGACCATAGGATCTGGCGTATGCCTGTGACTTGGGCTGACTGAGGCTGAGGGTAGATCGTGGATGGGCATCCTGTCAGCGGTGCCTCTTGCTCTCCGTCTCTTTCTTTCTCTCATGGAGGAAATAAAAACTGTAAAAACTTTGTTTTAAGAGGAATGTGCTAGTAATTTTATTTCCATATTTACAAAAAAATTATATCAAAAATTATGACTAGATTTTACCACGAGTGGTGTAGTTTTGAGAAGTAGCCGTTTCATCACAAAGGTTTCCATTTGTAGTTTATATTAACTTAGTCTTGAGATCCTTTAGGCATTGGCCATATCTTTAACCCCAGTCATCAGTCATATTCACCTGTCGCTGTTTGGTGAATCCTATTGCTTTAAATGAAAAGCACTGACCAAAACTTTGAGAAAATTAAAGGGTTAGTAGAATATAAATAGAAAAAAAACTTGAGGAATTAGATTAATGAGGAATGCTATGTAGTAAAGATAAATTAAATATCTAATTTTTAGTAAAAATGGTTTATTCTCTTACAGTTAATTTGTAAAAATTCCCATTTTCATTGAACCACTTTCTCTATCATTCCACATTTCATGTTATATTTTAACAAGCAAGGTTTTTGGAGTTTTCCATCCCACTCACTAAGAATTGAAATAGTAGGCAGCAGTGGCTTGATTCATTTCTTTATTCACTCATTTACTCGTTCTTTTGCTTTTTCCTGGTTCCTTTTTGGAGGACAGTGCTATTCATTGCCCTTAATAAAATGCCGGAAACCTTGGATCACAAGATATAATACAAATTGCAGATGATTCTCCATCTCTCTTGTACAATTTCTTAAAGGTCATTTTGAATTTATTTGTCCAACAAGTGCTTTTTAAAAGGAAATGTACTTTTCTTTAATTAGCTCTTGAAAATGCTGGTGATGGCCACTTAACATAGAACAGTATTTAACTTTACACATCAGTGAAGTATAATTTTCTGATGAAACTTTTTTCTCTGATAATATTACTCAGTGGAGAGGTGTCTATCTTGACAGCTCCACTTTCCCCACTTCCCCATCTACTGGGAAAGAGGCGAGAGGAGTAACAGCAGCACCCTTGCTTCCTATAACCCTATAATTAGTCTGCTAGAAAATAACATATGCTAAAGACCATGGATGGAGTTGAACTTGGGCTTTTGAAAAACTTCAGTTACTGCTGCAGATTATTTTAAAAATATTTTACTTAAAATAATTTTTCTAATGATTTTTTTTTTCTGAGAGAGAGAGAGCACCCCTCAACAGGATCTTGATGCCGTAACTACTCACGCATAGCCCCAGCTAGCATTAAAACAGAGTAACTGGGACCAGCAGTTGGCATAATGGCTACGCCGCTGGATTCCCATGTAGTCAATCACAGTTTGAGTCCCAAACCCGGTGGCTTAAACTCATGCTGGGTGTGTGTGCATGCCCAAGATCCTGAGAGGAGAATGGAGGAGAAGGGATTGCAGCATGGCATCTCCCCTGGTGGGGGATGATTTATCGCTATCTCTCTGTCTCTTTCTGTCTTTCTGGTGAGTACATGCCAAAAACCTCTCAAAAACAAAAAAAAAAAAGAAAAGAAAAGAAAAAACACAGAGTAACTATAGATAATAACAATTTAATGTATATTTTATGATAGCTAAGAGAGAGTTTTGAATGTTCACAACACAAATTAAATGACACATGTTTGAGATGATAGACAAGTTTATTACCCTGACTTAATCAATACATATTATATTCATATATTGATAAATCACACTTTACCCCATAAATATGTGCCACTATTATGTCAATAAAATTACATTAAAAAGTTTACCCTTACCTTAGTGCTGTTTCTTAAAGCAGAAAACAAAATTCCATGTGAAAGACACTTTATCTATAAAAGACGGAAAAGCAACATCCTTATCTTAAAGGAAGAGAAGTCAAAACCCAAAAAATTATTAGAGACCTTATTAAAGTACCTCTTATATTTTAAGCATCCACATATATAATTTAATAATTCTTTACAACTTACTATTTTTTGTCTAATTCAATATATGAGAAACTAACTCTGCTTCTCCAAGTCTTCACTTCTTTATAAAAACAAATTTCTTTAATATGAAACTTTTATTATGCTCTTTTTCCTTTGAACTATTTTTTTTTTTTTTTTGGAGAGGTTTTTGCTATAGGGCGCGTGCACTCGCCAGACAGAGAGAGACAGAGAGACAGAAAGCAAGAAATCACCCCCCAGGGGGGATGGCCACACTGCAATCCCTTCTCCTCCATTCTCCTCTTGGGATCTTAGGCACACACGCACACGTGCCCGGCGTGAGTTTTAAGCAACCGGGTCTGGGACGCGAACCATTGTCGACTACATGGGAGTCCAGCGACATAGCCATTACGCTAACTGCTGGTACCTCCTTTGAACTATTTAATAACAATTTAATTATTGGGCCCAGGCAGGACCTCAAGAGGATGGAAATATAGTTTGTCCCTATATCACTGTATAAATACATTTTTATATAATATTTTCCATACTCTGTCTTTATAAATTTAATTAAATTATATCATGAAAATGATTCAGCTATAAATTTTCTGCATAGTGTTTCACCTTCTATTTTTCTGACAACACTACTCCCTTTTGCTTTGGGGACTCTCTTCTCTATTCAGTGAGGTTCTGGATTATGTGAGTACAAATCATGATTTTTCAGTTTCTGTCAACATGCCAGTGGGCAGGAGTCAAAACTCCATTATCCTGTTCATAGTGATCAGCTCAGAAATAGACACAAAGCTCAAGGCAAATACATCCCAAGATTGTTACATACAGGCAAAGAAAAGCTTAGTTTCTTTATGTCGTAGTCTCCAATGTGAGTTTATGGAAGTATGACGCTCCTTTCAGCCATCCTCCTTTCTTTCTTGTGTGTGAGTGTGTGTGTGTGTGTGTGTGTGTGTGTGTGTGTATGTATGAGAGAGTGTGTGTGCAAATGTGTATGTGTATGAGAGAGAAAGATGTTTTTGGCCAGGTCTTATCATGTGGAAATTTTCCTGCCCCAGCAGCCCAGTAAGGTAGGATCACAGATACATGCCACTGTGACAGCTAGAAAGTTTTCTTTCTTAAATTTTAATATCAAAACCAGGTGTTATATATGGTTATAGAATTATAATAAGATTGGAAACACCAATTAAATATAGTATCCATATTAGTGAAATGAATCACATCATTTATTCGAATACTTTTAAAATGTGAGTTTGCATGAAGAATGTTGAATTGGTTGTTTTATTGCCTTTTACAGTCAAATCAATGTTCTTCAATGTATTAGGCCGTTGAGAGTCATGATGTGCTTTTCTGCTTTTCTATGCAAAATGCATCATGACTTTCCCGACCACCCAATATAAAAAATAAGTTTTGCTGTTGCTCTTAATGTCAGTAAAATGTGGTCTCAGATACATAATTTTGTTTAGTTTTTTTAAGCTTTCTCATATTTTTAGGAATCTGGTATTTGCTAAAAACAAGTACATTTTACTCAAGAGAGAAGAGACAATCTCTGAAGGATATTGAAGAATTGCTCTACTGTTTATATAGATCTAATACTTAATATAATTTCAATATTGTCTAAATTTTAAAATGGTAAAATTTCTTTATAAAATGGATTATTTTTATACAAATACAAATAGATAAAAAGTTTACACTAGAAAGATATGTGTATAGCAGAAGAGTTTAGCATAATAAATGTGTAAAGAAGATTTTCATATTTGACATTACCAAAGAATGATGATATTTTCTGAGATTTACTTTTCATAATTTCTGGTTCATATGCCAATACTTGAAATTAAAGAAGCATAAACTTAAGATTATTAATAGTTAATATAATTAATGTTTATAGATAGAGAGAGACAAAGATAGTGAGAAATTACCCCATAAGGGGGATGGCCACGCTTCAGTCCCTACTCCATTTTCCTCCCTGGGATCTTGGGCATGCACTCACACATGCCCAGTGTGACTTTTAAGCCACTACGTCTGGGACTTGAACTGTGTTCAGCCATGTGGGAGTCCAGTGACATAACCACTACTTCATCTGCTGGCCCCTAGCTTGTGTTTTAAGGAAAGACGATGAATATGAAGGAGATATGTAAATTGACATTGATGATCACAATCTGATATAAACCAGGGTCTCTCTAATGACCATACTACTAATCTCTAAGCCAGTGCTACCCAGCCTTTTGGCATTAGGGACTTGTTTTATAGAAGACAATTTTTCCATGGGGGTGATGGTTTCAGGATTATTCAAGCACATTACATTTATTGTGCACTTCATTTCTTTTTTTAAAATTTTATTCATTTGCTATACATCATTACAGCATACAAAATGAGATTTCCCATTCAGAATACACTGTATATTAGTCAATCAAGCACATCACCCTATGTGTTATTGTCAACAAAAATTTTCCATTTCTTGTTTCCTGTATATTTTGCCTTTTTTTTTGTCATCCTTGATTCCCTATTTCTCACCCTCTGTGTCCCACCCTCCTCCCACACTCTCTCTGGTATCCATGGTTGCTTTCTATGCCTTTTCCCCCCATCTTATTGATTTGCTAATGAACTTAATTAATCTAAATATTTCCACTAACAAGCGCAGCTGATATATACATATCCATGAACAATGAAATAACTATACAATTCACAATAATTCAGTATTTGCATCCACACCCCAGTGATAGCATCACCACCTCAGTTCCACCTGAGATTAGCAAACATTAGGTTCTCTTTAAGGAGTACACAAGCTAAATTCCCACATGTGCAGTTCACAATAGGGTTCACACATTCATGAGAATCTAACCACTGATCTGACAGAATGTGGAGCACAGGTGGTAACGTGAGTGATGGAAGTGACTGTAAATACAGACAAAGTATATGTTAGCCCACTGCTCACCTCTTGCTGTGTGGCTCATTCCTTAAAAATGGCTTGGGACTCCCTGCTCTAAGTAATATAATGGCCCATTTCATTCTCCACTTTAATCTCCACTTTTAACTATTAAGATAGGCCCTATGTTTTACTAACAACTTCTCATCAAACTTAGAAGGGGAAAGGCGATTATTGTTTATCCAACCGTTTGGTTAAAAAATATTTTTCCAATATTTGTGTAGGTTTAAATGTATGTGCATGTGTAATGGTGAGTACATATTCTTACGACATATGCTTAACATTTTACAAAGCATATCAAAGAGTTCATCTCCTGTATAAGGAATAAAAATTGTGACACTGGCCATTATAAGGTATTAAAAAATTCATGGCAACTTTTGAAAAAGGAGGAATGTTATTAACCTTGGTGTCTTGACCAAATTACAATTCGGGTAATTACATTTGTCTTCCTAATCTCCTTTTCAACTTTCAATTGGGTGGTGTATTCTTAATGGATTTCATTACCCAGCTTCCCTTTAGGATTTTAAATAGGACTTATCTTCCAAGACTGGGTTCACTCCAAATTTATGTTCTCTAATTCCAATTGAGCTGTCACCGAAACTCTTCAATTGTGTGTGTGTTCAATTCACTTTTCTTTCTCTTTTTTGGTTCTCTTTTATTTTGCTTTTTGCTTTCTCATTTCAGTTCTTCTAAATCATTTTTATTTTCTTCTAGAATCAAATACACACTAAACATATGCATATAAATACACAATTATTCAGGTACCACTGACCTGTGCTCTGAAATACCCAGATCAATTAGGTGTGGCTCACTCCTTTTCTTGAGATTTCAAAGCAGAAAGCCCTGCCTTTTTACACTCATAGGGACGAACCTACCTCCTATTCAATGAGAGAAAAAAAAAAAAAAAAAAAAAAAAAAGACTCCAGGGCACAATTCCACAGCCTATGTCTTCATCATAAAAGTACTTTCTTATGACCATACTCTTAACTCTCCAAAACTACATATCATTTTGCCATGTCTTACTCCTTCATTTTTGCCTGTTTTGAAGGAAGGTATGTGTCCTCTTTTTAAAATAGCTTTCATTTATGCCTTTGAACTCTCTCTTCTTCACAGTCTTACTTCTCTCACTCTTAAATCAATCACTTTCACTAATTCTATCCCATCAACATGTACATCATTTTACCTTAAGGAGAGAAGGAAACATTTTTGCCTTGGTTTCTCTGGCCTGCAAATAGTTACACTTTCTCTTCATACTTTTATCATTGTATTCTACTTCTTACATTTTTCATCAATTCCACACAATATAATCTCCTCTCCTGCCATTCTGTTAAAATTGTTTTTCAAAGAACCCAGCAAATTTTAAATTGCAAAATCAATACCCTTTCTCTCACACTCAAAATTCTTCTTTCTCTGTTGACTTTAATATTGTTGCCTGCTTCTTATTTATAAACTCTGTATATCTTCAACTTTCCAAACATTCTGCTCAACTGATTTTTTTCATCCTGCTCTTTGTTCCTCTTTCAATTCTCTTGATAATTTCTCTCCATTTTTCAAATTTAATGTAAGTTTTTCTCATTGTTTTTTTCTTTGGCATCTCTTTTTTTCCCCTATAATCTCTTTATTAATCATCAGGTTTTTTTTTTTTTTTTAAGTTTTTGCCTTAGGGCACCTACATTCACTTGAGAGAGACAGAGACAGAGAAAGAAGGAAAGTGAGGAATCATCTCTGGGCAAGGCAGATGGCCATGCCACAATTCCTTCTCCTCCATTCTCCTCATGAGCCCAGCATATATATATATGTGTATATGTATATATACACATGTATATATACGTATATATACATATATATGTATATATATGTGTATATATATATATATATATATATATATATAATATATAATTTTTTTTTAGCCCAGTATATTTTTAAAGGCACCAGTCTGGGACTTAAACTGTAGAGTAGGCCATGTGGGACCCAGTGCCTTAAGTACCTTGTCACCCACTAGCCCCTTACTGATCAATTTAATCAACTATTTCAATTGAAGAAAAAAAATATAAATGTATAGATACTATATATTCACCTTTCAGCCAATAGATTAAATATCTTATATAAATAATTTTTATAAAGGAGAACAAAACCAGGGGGAATTATCAGCATTCTACAGAAAAGAAAACTAAGAATAAAACCTAAATATATATTTTAAAGTATTGGTTATACACCTGCTTCTGTCTTAAGTAAGATAATACTTAATTCAATTCATTCAGCAACCTTAGATATTATTTTTTCTGGTGGTTGCAGTATTTCAGACAAAAGATGATAAGTAAGCTAGTCAATGTTTCATAATTAGATTTTATGGTAGGACCAATGTACAAACTCTACTATACTCAAATACAAAGTTTACATTGAGTCTATTGCGATATCTTGCCAAAAAAGTAGAATATTATATCATGCACAACTTCACTTCTTGAGTCACTCTGAAATATTCATTCCATTTTCTGAAAATACATTAGTCATATGGGTATCCCACTATCATTACATAGTCTACATGGTTAAAAAGCATAATCTTTTATCTTTCAAAATCTCAGTTTCAGTATTTTGAAATTTTGAAAGTTGTTTGTAAACTGTCAAGAATTAAGGAGTATGAGCTAAAATTTTTTGCTATGTAAAGTAAATGTTTTTGGAAAAATGTAAAAATAAATAAATGAAAGAAAAAAATCTCAGTTTCCTATATGATATCACCAATTTTCTGTTTCTTTAAAGGGTGGGTTGCTTTTTATATCTGTATTTTATTTCCATTTTTTGCTCTTTACCCTATAACTTAACCCAGGAACATATAAGCAGCTATCACTGACATAAAGACCCAGGAAGGAGTTTGGAAATAGTGAGCTAAAAGCTATAGAATATATAATTTAGTGGTTTAAATACACACACACACACACACACACACACATATATATATATATACACACACACACACATATATACATATAAAAATAAATATATATACACACACACACACATATACATATATAGTGTTTAAGTTGGTAAAATACAAAAGCTATAGAATATATAAAAATATAAAATACAAAAGCTATAGAATATATAATTTAGTGGTTTAAATATATATATATATATATATATATATATATACACACACACACATATATACATATATAGTGTTTAAGTTGGTAAAACACAAACTTGTTTGCTAATATCTTATAGCTACTTCCACAGCTTACATTACCACCTGTGCTCCAGTGATGTCAGTCAGTAATTAGATTCTCTTAGAAGCATGAACCCTATTGTGAACTACATAAATGGGAATTTAGCTTGTATACTCTTTATAAAGACCAAATGCCTAATAACCTGAGGTATAACTGAGGCAGTGTTGCTATGAAAGAATATTTTGTATATGATTGGTTTAAATTTCCCTTTCCAAGTGTTTTCATGCTTTGCAAAAGAAGCAGAGTCTTATATACCAAATTGTGCTTCACCAAAATTTGGATGTCGAATTGCTAATCTTCTGTGTGACTGATTTTGGACAGGGTTTTTACTAGATCATGAAATTCTCAGATAGAGAGTGATGCTTAAAAAATTATAATGAGGCCAGCATGTGGTTATATACCATTAGCCAACTGTATGGTTCGAGTCCCGGATCCAGTGGCTTGAAAAAGGCGTCAGTTTCATGTTCATATGTGCCCCAAATCCCAAGAGAAGAATGGAGGAGAAAGACTGTGGTGTGACCATCCCCCCAGGAGGTGACTTCTCACTTTCCCTTTCTCTCTCTCTCTGTCTCCAGCAAGTGCACACACTCTGTAGCAAAAACAAAACAAAACAAAACAAAACAACAAAACCCCCCAAACAAACAAAAAATAGCAAAACACAAAAGCCACAAAACAGAACAGAAAAACTGTAATGAAACTACTAAAGCTCTAGTGTATATTCAACTTAAAGTAAATATCAAAAATTGAGCAGTAATAACTACTAACATGTACCCTAACTTATTCTGTGCCAAACTTTGAGCTGTCATTTACAATCATACTTAATCCTCAAAAACACAGAACTTAGAGTACTATCTTCATTTTAGTATCTGCTGTAATCAGGCCAGCAGGTAGCATAGTGTTTAAGGTGCTGGACTCCCACATGGCTGCTGCAGTTTGAGTCCTGGACCTGGCATCTTGCTTTATCACCTTTTCTTTCTCTCTCTCTCTCTTTCCCTTCTCTCTCTGTCTTTCTCTGGTCAAATTAAAATAAATAAATAAATAAATAAAGTTTTAAAAATGAAATCTTCTCTAAAAAATCTGTTGTAAGTTGGTGGGCTATATAAATAGACTTCCCTTCTAAAAAAATAATTGTCTAAAATAAAATATGTTTTAAAAGTTTTCTTGTAAGTATCAGTGCTCTCTCAAGAGGATAAAGTATTTTTTATGCTAGTAACTGAGTAACAGTCAAAATCCAGAAGGTGGGGGAGAAAGCTGTTTCTTTTTATTCTGAGGTAGTTGCATTTTGACTTTTGTTAATGCCCAAGATATACATTAGGAGATAACCTTCTCAGTGAGCTGAAATCTGAAAGAGTTGTACTCTGAGGGTGACTTCATATGAAACCCCTTTTCTCTCTTTGCAGAGGGCAATGAAACTAGCTGTCTTGACTTCAAATAGGAGAGAATGAATGAAGAAAGTTGACAAAAAGTTGTAACCACAAAGTGCCCCTTGTGAGGATTTTTGGCCCCAATTTGCACTTTTGTCCAACAGAGTAAATTCCAATCCTCTTTGATAAATTTCCTTTTATATATCAGACTGTTTAATATATTAGTCCCTGCCTCTTTCTGTCTATCTCTCACATAGTGTCTTGGAAAGATACTTGTTAAAATATCTAAGGATAGAACAAATTAAGGCCCCATAAACAAAAG